>CM077464.1:61263771-62463771 GCA_039654755.1 Calcarius lapponicus
TTCAATTCCAATCTTACTGTGAATAGAAAAAAGCAGGAGAGTGCTAAGGTGCTGTTTTCTAGCAGTTTGCAAGCTGCGCACACAATCCAGGTGTTGTGCAGCTTTGTTGTTCTCCTTTAGGGAAGCTGCCGCTCTCTCCTTCTCCCGGGGGAGAAAACGTGGCTTCTCCGTGCGAAAAGCATTGTTGCCGGCAGGGAAGACTATTTCGCCCGCCGGGAAGACTATCGGCTCCAGCTGGGAAGACTATCGGCTTCCAGCCGGGAAGACTATCGGCCTCCAGCCGGGAAGACTATCGGCTCCAGCCGGAAGACTATCGGCTCCAGCCGGGTAGACTATTGTGCCGCTTGCGCTGCTCTCTGCAGCGCGCCTTCTGCGCAAAGACTCCCGCCACCGGCTCTGCGCTTTGCCGAGCTCCCTATCTCTTCTCTAGCCTCTCTTGCTGCCTACATCCTAGCAAAAAGCTCTTTCACTATGTCTCGCAAGGAGAAAACTGTGCCAGGGCAGGAAACATCTCCCAGCGTGTTCTAGAAGTTTTGTAGCAGGTCTGCAGGGTGTTTTTTCAGAGCAAAAGAAAGTTGTCCCAAACGACTTCAATTCCAATCTTACTGTGAATAGAAAAAGCAGGAGAGTGCTAAAGGTGCTGTTTTCTAGCAGTTTGCAAGCTGCGCACACAATCCAGGTGTTGTGCAGCTTTGTTGTTCTCCTTTCGCGAAGCTGCCGCTCTCTCCTTCTCCCGGGGAGAAAACGTGGCTTCTCCGTGCGAAAAGCATTGTGCCGGCAGGGAAGACTATTTCGCCCAGCCGGGAAGACTATCGGCTCCAGCCGGGAAGACTATCGGCTCCAGGCCGGGAAGACTATCGGCTCAGCCGGGAAGACTATCGGCTCCAGCCGGGAAGACTATCGGCTCCAGCCGGGAAGACTATCGGCTCCAGCCGGGAAGACTATCGGCTCCAGCCGGGTAGGACTATTGTGCCGCTTGCGCTGCTCTCTGCAGCGCGCCTTCTGCGCAAAGACTCCCCGGCACCGGCTCTGCGCTTTGCCGAGCTCCCTATCTCTTCTCTAGCCTCTCTTGCTGCCTACATCCTAGCAAAAAGCTCTTTCACTATGTCTCGCAAGGAGAAACTGTGCCAGGGCAGGAAACATCTCCCAGCGTGTTCTAGAAGTTTTGTAGCAGGTCTGCAGGGTGTTTTTTCAGAAGCAAAAGAAAGTTGTCCCAAACGACTTCAATTCCAATCTTACTGTGAATAGAAAAAGCAGGAGAGTGCTAAGGTGCTGTTTTCTAGCAGTTTGCAAGCTGCGCACACAATCCAGGTGTTGTGCAGCTTTGTTGTTCTCCTTTAGGGGAAGCTGCCGCTCTCTCCTTCTCCCGGGGGAGAAAACGTGGCTTCTCCGTGCGAAAATGCATTGTGCCGGCAGGGAAGACTATTTCGCCAGCCGGGAAGACTATCGGCTCCAGCCGGGAAGACTATCGGCTCCAGCCGGGAAGACTATCGGCTCAAGCCGGGAAAGACTAATCGGCTCCAGCCGGGAAGACTATCGGCTCCAGCCGGAAGACTATCGGCTCCAGCCGTGAAGACTATCGGCTCCAGCCGGGAAGACTATCGGCTCCAGCCGGGTAGACTATTGTGCCGCTTGCGCTGCTCTCTGCAGCGCGCCTTCTGCGCAAAGGACTCCCGGCACCGGCTCTGCGCTTTGCGAGCTCCCTATCTCTTCTCTAGCCTCTCTTGCTGCCTACATCCTAGCAAAAAGCTCTTTCACTATGTCTCGCAAGGAGAAACTGTGCCAGGGCAGGAAACATCTCCCAGCGTGTTCTAGAAGTTTTGTAGCAGGTCTGCAGGGGGTTTTTCAGAAGCAAAGAAAGTTGTCCCAAATGACTTCAATTCCAATCTTACTGTGAATAGAAAAAGCAGGAGAGTGCTAAGGTGCTGTTTTCTAGCAGTTTGCAAGCTGCGCACACAATCCAGGTGTTGTGCAGCCTTTGTTGTTCTCCTTTAGGGAAGCTGCCGCTCTCTCCTTCTCCCGGGGGAGAAAACGTTGGCTTCTCCGTGCGAAAAGCATTTGTGCCGGCAGGGAAGACTATTTCGCCCGCCGGGAAGACTATCGGCTCCAGCTGGGAAGACTATCGGCTCCAGCCGGGAAGACTATCGGCTCCAGCCGGGGAAGACTATCGGCTCAAGCCGGGAAGACTATCGGCTCCAGCCGGGTAGACTATTGTGCCGCTTGCGCTGCTCTCTGCAGCGCGCCTTCTGCGCAAAGATTCCCGGCACCGGCTCTGCGCTTTGCCGAGCTCCCTATCTCTTCTCTAGCCTCTCTTGCTCGCCTACATCCTAGCAAAAAGCTCTTTCACTATGTCTCGCAAGGAGAAACTGTGCCAGGGCAGGAACATCTCCCAGCGTGTTCTAGAAGTTTTTGTAGCAGGTCTGCAGGGGTGTATTTCAGAAGCAAAAGAAAGTTTGTCCCAAACGACTTCAATTCCAATCTTACTGTGAATAGAAAAAGCAGGAGAGTGCTAAGGTGCTGTTTTCTAGCAGTTTGCAAGCTGCGCACACAATCCAGGTTTTGTGCAGCTTTGTTGTTCTCCTTTAGGGAAGCTGCCGCTCTCTCCTTCTCCCGGGGGAGAAAACGTGGCTTCTCCGTGCGAAAAGCATTGTGCCGGCAGGGAAGACTATTTCGCCAGCCGGGAAGACTATCGGCTCAGCCGGGAAGACTATCGGACTCCAGCCGGGAAGACTATCGGCTCCAGCCGGGAAGACTATCGGCTCAAGCCGGAAGACTATCGGCTCCAGCCGGGAAGACTATCGGCTCCAGCCGTGAAGACTATCGGCTCCAGCCGGGAAGACTATCGGCTCCAGCCGGGGAAGACTATCGGCTCCAGCCGGGTTAGACTATTGTGCCGCTTGCGCTGCTCTCTGCAGCGCGCCTTCTGCGCAAAGACTCCCGGCACCGGCTCTGCGCTTTTGCCGAGCTCCCTATCTCTTCTCTAGCCTCTCTTGCTGCCTACATCCTAGCAAAAAGCTCTTTCACTATGTCTCGCAAGGGAGAAACTGTGCCAGGGCAGGAAACATCTCCCAGCGGGTTCTAGAAGTTTTGTAGCAGGTCTGCAGGGTGTTTTTTCAGAAGCAAAAGAAAGTTGTCCCAAACGACTTCAATTCCAATCTTACTTGTGAATAGAAAAAGGCAGGAGAGTGCTAAGGTGCTGTTTTCTAGCAGGTTTGCAAGCTGCGCACACAATCCAGGTGTTGTGCAGCTTTGTTGTTCTCCTTTAGGGAAGCTGCCGCTCTCTCCTTCTCCCGGGGGAGAAAACGTGGCTTCTCCGTGCGAAAAGCATTGTGCCGGCAGGGAAGACTATTTCGCCAGCCGGAAAGACTATCGGCTCCAGCCGGGAAGACTATCGGCTCCAGCCGGGAAGACAATCGGCTCCAGCCGGGAAGACTATCGGCTCAGCCGGGAAGACTATCGGCTCCAGCCGGGAAGACTATCGGCTCCAGCCGGGAAGACTATCGGGCTCCAGCCGGGTAGACTATTGTGCCGCTTGCGCTGCTCTCTGCAGCGCGCCTTCTGCGCAAAGACTCCCAGCACCGGCTCTGCGCTTTGCCGGAGCTCCCTATCTCTTCTCTAGCCTCTCTTGCTGGCCTACATCCTAGCAAAAAGCTCTTTCACTATGTCTCGCAAGGAGAAAACTGTGCCAGGGCAGGAAACATCTCCCAGCGTGTTCTAGAAGTTTTGTAGCAGGTCTGCAGGGTGTTTTTTCAGAAGCAAAAGAAAGTTGTCCCAAACGACTTCAATTCCAATCTTACTGTGAATAGAAAAAGCAGGAGAGTGCTAAGGTGCTGTTTTCTAGCAGTTTGCAAGCTGCGCACGCAATCCAGGTGTTGTGCAGCTTTGTTGTTCTCCTTTAGGGAAGCTGCCGCTCTCTCCTTCTCCCGGGGGAGAAAACGTGGCTTCTCCGTGCGAAAAGCATTGTGCCGGCAGGGAAGACTATTTCGCCAGCCGGGAAGACTATCGGCTCCAGCCGGGAAGACTATCGGCTCCAGCCGGGAAGACTATCGGCTCATGCCGGGAAGACTATCGGCTCCAGCCGGGTAGACTATTGTGCCGCTTGCGCTGCTCTCTGCAGCGCGCCTTCTGCGCAAAGACTCCCGGCACCGGCTCTGCGCTTTGCCGAGCTCCCTATCTCTTCTCTAGCCTCTCTTGCTGCCTACATCCTAGCAAAAAGCTCTTTCACTATGTCTCGCAAGGAGAAACTGTGCCAGGGCAGGAAACATCTCCCAGCGTGTTCTAGAAGTTTTGTAGCAGGTCTGCAGGGTGTTTTTTCAGAAGCAAAAGAAAGTTGTCCCAAACGACTTCAATTCCAATCTTACTGTGAATAGAAAAAGCAGGAGAGTGCTAAGGTGCTGTTTTCTAGCAGTTTGCAAGCTGCGCACACAATCCAGGTGTTGTGCAGCTTTGTTGTTCTCCTTTAGGGAAGCTGCCGCTCTCTCCTTCTCCCGTGGGAGAAAACGTGGCTTCTCCGAGCGAAAAGCATTGTGCCGGCAGGGAAGACTATTTCGCCAGCCGGGAAGACTATCGGCTCCAGCCGGGAAGACTATCGGCTCCAGCCGGGAAGACTATCGTCTCAAGCCGGGAAGACTATCGGCTCCAGCCGGGAAGACTATCGGCTCAGCCGGGAAGACTATCGGCTCCAGCCGGGAAGACTATCGGCTCCATCCGGGAAGACTATCGGCTCCAGCCGGGAAGAGTATCTGCTCAGCCGGGAAGACTATCGGCTCCAGCCGGGAAGACTATCGGCTCCAGCCGGGAAGACTATCGGCTCCAGCCGGGAAGACTATCGGCTCCAGCCGGGTAGACTATTGTGCCGCTTGCGCTGCTCTCTGCAGCGCGCCTTCTGCGCAAAGACTCCCGGCACCGGCTCTGCGCTTTGCCGAGCTCCCTATCTCTTCTCTAGCCTCTCTTGCTGCCTACATCCTAGCAAAAAGCTCTTTCACTATGTCTCGCAAGGAGAAACTGTGCCAGGGCAGGAAACATCTCCCAGCGTGTTCTAGAAGTTTTGTAGCAGGTCTGCAGGGTGTTTTTTCAGAAGCAAAAGAAAGTTGTCCCAAACGACTTCAATTCCAATCTTACTGTGAATAGAAAAAGCAGGAGAGTGCTAAGGTGCTGTTTTCTAGCAGTTTGCAAGCTGCGCACACAATCCAGGTGTTGTGCAGCTTTGTTGTTCTCCTTTAGGGAAGCTGCCGCTCTCTCCTTCTCCCGGGGGAGAAAACGTGGCTTCTCCGTGCGAAAAGCATTGTGCCGGCAGGGAAGACTATTTCGCCAGCCGGGAAGACTATCGGCTCCAGCCGGGAAGACTATCGGCTCCAGCCGGGAAGACTATCGGCTCATGCCGGGAAGACTATCGGCTCCAGCCGGGTAGACTATTGTGCCGCTTGCGCTGCTCTCTGCAGCGCGCCTTCTGCGCAAAGACTCCCGGCACCGGCTCTGCGCTTTGCCGAGCTCCCTATCTCTTCTCTAGCCTCTCTTGCTGCCTACATCCTAGCAAAAAGCTCTTTCACTATGTCTCGCAAGGAGAAACTGTGCCAGGGCAGGAAACATCTCCCAGCGTGTTCTAGAAGTTTTGTAGCAGGTCTGCAGGGTGTTTTTTCAGAAGCAAAAGAAAGTTGTCCCAAACGACTTCAATTCCAATCTTACTGTGAATAGAAAAAGCAGGAGAGTGCTAAGGTGCTGTTTTCTAGCAGTTTGCAAGCTGCGCACACAATCCAGGTGTTGTGCAGCTTTGTTGTTCTCCTTTAGGGAAGCTGCCGCTCTCTCCTTCTCCCGGGGGAGAAAACGTGGCTTCTCCGTGCGAAAAGCATTGTGCCGGCAGGGAAGACTATTTCGCCAGCCGGGAAGACTATCGGCTCCAGCCGGGAAGACTATCGGCTCCAGCCGGGAAGACTATCGGCTCATGCCGGGAAGACTATCGGCTCCAGCCGGGTAGACTATTGTGCCGCTTGCGCTGCTCTCTGCAGCGCGCCTTCTGCGCAAAGACTCCCGGCACCGGCTCTGCGCTTTGCCGAGCTCCCTATCTCTTCTCTAGCCTCTCTTGCTGCCTACATCCTAGCAAAAAGCTCTTTCACTATGTCTCGCAAGGAGAAACTGTGCCAGGGCAGGAAACATCTCCCAGCGTGTTCTAGAAGTTTTGTAGCAGGTCTGCAGGGTGTTTTTTCAGAAGCAAAAGAAAGTTGTCCCAAACGACTTCAATTCCAATCTTACTGTGAATAGAAAAAGCAGGAGAGTGCTAAGGTGCTGTTTTCTAGCAGTTTGCAAGCTGCGCACACAATCCAGGTGTTGTGCAGCTTTGTTGTTCTCCTTTCGGGAAGCTGCCGCTCTCTCCTTCTCCCGGGGGAGAAAACGTGGCTTCTCCGTGCGAAAAGCATTGTGCCGGCAGGGAAGACTATTTCGCCAGCCGGGAAGACTATCGGCTCCAGCCGGGAAGACTATCGGCTCCAGCCGGGAAGACTATCGGCTCCAGCCGGGAAGACTATCGGCTCCAGCCGGGAAGACTATCGGCTCAGCCGGGAAGACTATCGGCTCCAGCCGGGAAGACTATCGGCTCCAGCCGGGAAGACTATCGGCTCAGCCGGGAAGACTATCGGCTCCAGCCGTGAAGACTATCGGCTCCAGCCGGGAAGACTATCGGCTTCAGCCGGGAAGACTATCGGCTCCAGCCGGGTAGACTATTGTGCCGCTTGCGCTGCTCTCTGCAGCGCGCCTTCTGCGCAAAGACTCCCGGCACCGGCTCTGCGCTTTGCCGAGCTCCCTATCTCTTCTCTAGCCTCTCTTGCTGCCTACATCCTAGCAAAAAGCTCTTTCACTATGTCTCGCAAGGAGAAACTGTGCCAGGGCAGGAAACATCTCCCAGCGTGTTCTAGAAGTTTTGTAGCAGGTCTGCAGGGTGTTTTTTCAGAAGCAAAAGAAAGTTGTCCCAAACGACTTCAATTCCAATCTTACTGTGAATAGAAAAAGCAGGAGAGTGCTAAGGTGCTGTTTTCTAGCAGTTTGCAAGCTGCGCACACAATCCAGGTGTTGTGCAGCTTTGTTGTTCTCCTTTAGGGAAGCTGCCGCTCTCTCCTTCTCCCGGGGGAGAAAACGTGGCTTCTCCGTGCGAAAAGCATTGTGCCGGCAGGGAAGACTATTTCGCCCGCCGGGAAGACTATCGGCTCCAGCTGGGAAGACTATCGGCTCCAGCCGGGAAGACTATCGGCTCCAGCCGGGAAGACTATCGGCTCCAGCCGGGAAGACTATCGGCTCCAGCCGGGTAGACTATTGTGCCGCTTGCGCTGCTCTCTGCAGCGCGCCTTCTGCGCAAAGACTCCCGCCACCGGCTCTGCGCTTTGCCGAGCTCCCTATCTCTTCTCTAGCCTCTCTTGCTGCCTACATCCTAGCAAAAAGCTCTTTCACTATGTCTCGCAAGGAGAAACTGTGCCAGGGCAGGAAACATCTCCCAGCGTGTTCTAGAAGTTTTGTAGCAGGTCTGCAGGGTGTTTTTTCAGAAGCAAAAGAAAGTTGTCCCAAACGACTTCAATTCCAATCTTACTGTGAATAGAAAAAGCAGGAGAGTGCTAAGGTGCTGTTTTCTAGCAGTTTGCAAGCTGCGCACACAATCCAGGTGTTGTGCAGCTTTGTTGTTCTCCTTTCGCGAAGCTGCCGCTCTCTCCTTCTCCCGGGGGAGAAAACGTGGCTTCTCCGTGCGAAAAGCATTGTGCCGGCAGGGAAGACTATTTCGCCAGCCGGGAAGACTATCGGCTCCAGCCGGGAAGACTATCGGCTCCAGCCGGGAAGACTATCGGCTCAGCCGGGAAGACTATCGGCTCCAGCCGGGAAGACTATCGGCTCCAGCCGGGAAGACTATCGGCTCCAGCCGGGAAGACTATCGGCTCCAGCCGGGTAGACTATTGTGCCGCTTGCGCTGCTCTCTGCAGCGCGCCTTCTGCGCAAAGACTCCCGGCACCGGCTCTGCGCTTTGCCGAGCTCCCTATCTCTTCTCTAGCCTCTCTTGCTGCCTACATCCTAGCAAAAAGCTCTTTCACTATGTCTCGCAAGGAGAAACTGTGCCAGGGCAGGAAACATCTCCCAGCGTGTTCTAGAAGTTTTGTAGCAGGTCTGCAGGGTGTTTTTTCAGAAGCAAAAGAAAGTTGTCCCAAACGACTTCAATTCCAATCTTACTGTGAATAGAAAAAGCAGGAGAGTGCTAAGGTGCTGTTTTCTAGCAGTTTGCAAGCTGCGCACACAATCCAGGTGTTGTGCAGCTTTGTTGTTCTCCTTTAGGGAAGCTGCCGCTCTCTCCTTCTCCCGGGGGAGAAAACGTGGCTTCTCCGTGCGAAAAGCATTGTGCCGGCAGGGAAGACTATTTCGCCAGCCGGGAAGACTATCGGCTCCAGCCGGGAAGACTATCGGCTCCAGCCGGGAAGACTATCGGCTCAAGCCGGGAAGACTATCGGCTCCAGCCGGGAAGACTATCGGCTCCAGCCGTGAAGACTATCGGCTCCAGCCGGGAAGACTATCGGCTCCAGCCGGGAAGACTATCGGCTCCAGCCGGGTAGACTATTGTGCCGCTTGCGCTGCTCTCTGCAGCGCGCCTTCTGCGCAAAGACTCCCGGCACCGGCTCTGCGCTTTGCCGAGCTCCCTATCTCTTCTCTAGCCTCTCTTGCTGCCTACATCCTAGCAAAAAGCTCTTTCACTATGTCTCGCAAGGAGAAACTGTGCCAGGGCAGGAAACATCTCCCAGCGTGTTCTAGAAGTTTTGTAGCAGGTCTGCAGGGTGTTTTTTCAGAAGCAAAAGAAAGTTGTCCCAAATGACTTCAATTCCAATCTTACTGTGAATAGAAAAAGCAGGAGAGTGCTAAGGTGCTGTTTTCTAGCAGTTTGCAAGCTGCGCACACAATCCAGGTGTTGTGCAGCTTTGTTGTTCTCCTTTAGGGAAGCTGCCGCTCTCTCCTTCTCCCGGGGGAGAAAACGTGGCTTCTCCGTGCGAAAAGCATTGTGCCGGCAGGGAAGACTATTTCGCCCGCCGGGAAGACTATCGGCTCCAGCTGGGAAGACTATCGGCTCCAGCCGGGAAGACTATCGGCTCCAGCCGGGAAGACTATCGGCTCAAGCCGGGAAGACTATCGGCTCCAGCCGGGTAGACTATTGTGCCGCTTGCGCTGCTCTCTGCAGCGCGCCTTCTGCGCAAAGATTCCCGGCACCGGCTCTGCGCTTTGCCGAGCTCCCTATCTCTTCTCTAGCCTCTCTTGCTGCCTACATCCTAGCAAAAAGCTCTTTCACTATGTCTCGCAAGGAGAAACTGTGCCAGGGCAGGAAACATCTCCCAGCGTGTTCTAGAAGTTTTGTAGCAGGTCTGCAGGGTGTATTTCAGAAGCAAAAGAAAGTTGTCCCAAACGACTTCAATTCCAATCTTACTGTGAATAGAAAAAGCAGGAGAGTGCTAAGGTGCTGTTTTCTAGCAGTTTGCAAGCTGCGCACACAATCCAGGTGTTGTGCAGCTTTGTTGTTCTCCTTTAGGGAAGCTGCCGCTCTCTCCTTCTCCCGGGGGAGAAAACGTGGCTTCTCCGTGCGAAAAGCATTGTGCCGGCAGGGAAGACTATTTCGCCAGCCGGGAAGACTATCGGCTCAGCCGGGAAGACTATCGGCTCCAGCCGGGAAGACTATCGGCTCCAGCCGGGAAGACTATCGGCTCAAGCCGGGAAGACTATCGGCTCCAGCCGGGAAGACTATCGGCTCCAGCCGTGAAGACTATCGGCTCCAGCCGGGAAGACTATCGGCTCCAGCCGGGAAGACTATCGGCTCCAGCCGGGTAGACTATTGTGCCGCTTGCGCTGCTCTCTGCAGCGCGCCTTCTGCGCAAAGACTCCCGGCACCGGCTCTGCGCTTTGCCGAGCTCCCTATCTCTTCTCTAGCCTCTCTTGCTGCCTACATCCTAGCAAAAAGCTCTTTCACTATGTCTCGCAAGGAGAAACTGTGCCAGGGCAGGAAACATCTCCCAGCGTGTTCTAGAAGTTTTGTAGCAGGTCTGCAGGGTGTTTTTTCAGAAGCAAAAGAAAGTTGTCCCAAATGACTTCAATTCCAATCTTACTGTGAATAGAAAAAGCAGGAGAGTGCTAAGGTGCTGTTTTCTAGCAGTTTGCAAGCTGCGCACACAATCCAGGTGTTGTGCAGCTTTGTTGTTCTCCTTTAGGGAAGCTGCCGCTCTCTCCTTCTCCCGGGGGAGAAAACGTGGCTTCTCCGTGCGAAAAGCATTGTGCCGGCAGGGAAGACTATTTCGCCAGCCGGGAAGACTATCGGCTCCAGCCGGGAAGACTATCGGCTCCAGCCGGGAAGACTATCGGCTCCAGCCGGGTAGACTATTGTGCCGCTTGCGCTGCTCTCTGCAGCGCGCCTTCTGCGCAAAGACTCCCGGCACCGGCTCTGCGCTTTGCCGAGCTCCCTATCTCTTCTCTAGCCTCTCTTGCTGCCTACATCCTAGCAAAAAGCTCTTTCACTATGTCTCGCAAGGAGAAACTGTGCCAGGGCAGGAAACATCTCCCAGCGTGTTCTAGAAGTTTTGTAGCAGGTCTGCAGGGTGTTTTTTCAGAAGCAAAAGAAAGTTGTCCCAAACGACTTCAATTCCAATCTTACTGTGAATAGAAAAAGCAGGAGAGTGCTAAGGTGCTGTTTTCTAGCAGTTTGCAAGCTGCGCACACAATCCAGGTGTTGTGCAGCTTTGTTGTTCTCCTTTAGGGAAGCTGCCGCTCTCTCCTTCTCCCGGGGGAGAAAACGTGGCTTCTCCGTGCGAAAAGCATTGTGCCGGCAGGGAAGACTATTTCGCCAGCCGGAAAGACTATCGGCTCCAGCCGGGAAGACTATCGGCTCCAGCCGGGAAGACTATCGGCTCCAGCCGGGAAGACTATCGGCTCAGCCGGGAAGACTATCGGCTCCAGCCGGGAAGACTATCGGCTCCAGCCGGGAAGACTATCGGCTCCAGCCGGGTAGACTATTGTGCCGCTTGCGCTGCTCTCTGCAGCGCGCCTTCTGCGCAAAGACTCCCAGCACCGGCTCTGCGCTTTGCCGAGCTCCCTATCTCTTCTCTAGCCTCTCTTGCTGCCTACATCCTAGCAAAAAGCTCTTTCACTATGTCTCGCAAGGAGAAACTGTGCCAGGGCAGGAAACATCTCCCAGCGTGTTCTAGAAGTTTTGTAGCAGGTCTGCAGGGTGTTTTTTCAGAAGCAAAAGAAAGTTGTCCCAAACGACTTCAATTCCAATCTTACTGTGAATAGAAAAAGCAGGAGAGTGCTAAGGTGCTGTTTTCTAGCAGTTTGCAAGCTGCGCACGCAATCCAGGTGTTGTGCAGCTTTGTTGTTCTCCTTTAGGGAAGCTGCCGCTCTCTCCTTCTCCCGGGGGAGAAAACGTGGCTTCTCCGTGCGAAAAGCATTGTGCCGGCAGGGAAGACTATTTCGCCAGCCGGGAAGACTATCGGCTCCAGCCGGGAAGACTATCGGCTCCAGCCGGGAAGACTATCGGCTCATGCCGGGAAGACTATCGGCTCCAGCCGGGTAGACTATTGTGCCGCTTGCGCTGCTCTCTGCAGCGCGCCTTCTGCGCAAAGACTCCCGGCACCGGCTCTGCGCTTTGCCGAGCTCCCTATCTCTTCTCTAGCCTCTCTTGCTGCCTACATCCTAGCAAAAAGCTCTTTCACTATGTCTCGCAAGGAGAAACTGTGCCAGGGCAGGAAACATCTCCCAGCGTGTTCTAGAAGTTTTGTAGCAGGTCTGCAGGGTGTTTTTTCAGAAGCAAAAGAAAGTTGTCCCAAACGACTTCAATTCCAATCTTACTGTGAATAGAAAAAGCAGGAGAGTGCTAAGGTGCTGTTTTCTAGCAGTTTGCAAGCTGCGCACACAATCCAGGTGTTGTGCAGCTTTGTTGTTCTCCTTTAGGGAAGCTGCCGCTCTCTCCTTCTCCCGGGGGAGAAAACGTGGCTTCTCCGTGCGAAAAGCATTGTGCCGGCAGGGAAGACTATTTCGCCAGCCGGGAAGACTATCGGCTCCAGCCGGGAAGACTATCGGCTCCAGCCGGGAAGACTATCGGCTCAAGCCGGGAAGACTATCGGCTCAGCCGGGAAGACTATCGGCTCCAGCCGGGAAGACTATCGGCTCCAGCCGGGAAGACTATCGGCTCCAGCCGGGTAGACTATTGTGCCGCTTGCGCTGCTCTCTGCAGCGCGCCTTCTGCGCAAAGACTCCCGGCACCGGCTCTGCGCTTTGCCGAGCTCCCTATCTCTTCTCTAGCCTCTCTTGCTGCCTACATCCTAGCAAAAAGCTCTTTCACTATGTCTCGCAAGGAGAAACTGTGCCAGGGCAGGAAACATCTCCCAGCGTGTTCTAGAAGTTTTGTAGCAGGTCTGCAGGGTGTTTTTTCAGAAGCAAAAGAAAGTTGTCCCAAACGACTTCAATTCCAATCTTACTGTGAATAGAAAAAGCAGGAGAGTGCTAAGGTGCTGTTTTCTAGCAGTTTGCAAGCTGCGCACACAATCCAGGTGTTGTGCAGCTTTGTTGTTCTCCTTTCGCGAAGCTGCCGCTCTCTCCTTCTCCCGGGGGAGAAAACGTGGCTTCTCCGTGCGAAAAGCATTGTGCCGGCAGGGAAGACTATTTCGCCAGCCGGGAAGACTATCGGCTCCAGCCGGGAAGACTATCGGCTCCAGCCGGGAAGACTATCGGCTCCAGCCGGGAAGACTATCGGCTCCAGCCGGGTAGACTATTGTGCCGCTTGCGCTGCTCTCTGCAGCGCGCCTTCTGCGCAAAGACTCCCGGCACCGGCTCTGCGCTTTGCCGAGCTCCCTATCTCTTCTCTAGCCTCTCTTGCTGCCTACATCCTAGCAAAAAGCTCTTTCACTATGTCTCGCAAGGAGAAACTGTGCCAGGGCAGGAAACATCTCCCAGCGTGTTCTAGAAGTTTTGTAGCAGGTCTGCAGGGTGTTTTTTCAGAAGCAAAAGAAAGTTGTCCCAAACGACTTCAATTCCAATCTTACTGTGAATAGAAAAAGCAGGAGAGTGCTAAGGTGCTGTTTCCTAGCAGTTTGCAAGCTGCGCACACAATCCAGGTGTTGTGCAGCTTTGTTGTTCTCCTTTAGGGAAGCTGCCGCTCTCTCCTTCTCCCGGGGGAGAAAACGTGGCTTCTCCGTGCGAAAAGCATTGTGCCGGCAGGGAAGACTATTTCGCCAGCCGGGAAGACTATCGGCTCCAGCCGGGAAGACTATCGGCTCCAGCCGGGAAGACTATCGGCTCCAGCCGGGAAGACTATCGGCTCAGCCGGGAAGACTATCGGCTCCAGCCGGGAAGACTATCGGCTCCAGCCGGGAAGACTATCGGCTCCAGCCGGGTAGACTATTGTGCCGCTTGCGCTGCTCTCTGCAGCGCGCCTTCTGCGCAAAGACTCCCGGCACCGGCTCTGCGCTTTGCCGAGCTCCCTATCTCTTCTCTAGCCTCTCTTGCTGCCTACATCCTAGCAAAAAGCTCTTTCACTATGTCTCGCAAGGAGAAACTGTGCCAGGGCAGGAAACATCTCCCAGCGTGTTCTAGAAGTTTTGTAGCAGGTCTGCAGGGTGTTTTTTCAGAAGCAAAAGAAAGTTGTCCCAAACGACTTCAATTCCAATCTTACTGTGAATAGAAAAAGCAGGAGAGTGCTAAGGTGCTGTTTCCTAGCAGTTTGCAAGCTGCGCACACAATCCAGGTGTTGTGCAGCTTTGTTGTTCTCCTTTAGGGAAGCTGCCGCTCTCTCCTTCTCCCGGGGGAGAAAACGTGGCTTCTCCGTGCGAAAAGCATTGTGCCGGCAGGGAAGACTATTTCGCCCGCCGGGAAGACTATCGGCTCCAGCTGGGAAGACTATCGGCTCCAGCCGGGAAGACTATCGGCTCAAGCCGGGAAGACTATCGGCTCAAGCCGGGAAGACTATCGGCTCCAGCCGGGAAGACTATCGGCTCAGCCGGGAAGACTATCGGCTCCAGCCGGGAAGACTATCGGCTCCAGCCGGGTAGACTATTGTGCCGCTTGCGCTGCTCTCTGCAGCGCGCCTTCTGCGCAAAGACTCCCGGCACCGGCTCTGCGCTTTGCCGAGCTCCCTATCTCTTCTCTAGCCTCTCTTGCTGCCTACATCCTAGCAAAAAGCTCTTTCACTATGTCTCGCAAGGAGAAACTGTGCCAGGGCAGGAAACATATCCCAGCGTGTTCTAGAAGTTTTGTAGCAGGTCTGCAGGGTGTTTTTTCAGAAGCAAAAGAAAGTTGTCCCAAACGACTTCAATTCCAATCTTACTGTGAATAGAAAAAGCAGGAGAGTGCTAAGGTGCTGTTTTCTAGCAGTTTGCAAGCTGCGCACACAATCCAGGTGTTGTGCAGCTTTGTTGTTCTCCTTTCGCGAAGCTGCTGCTCTCTCCTTCTCCCGGGGGAGAAAACGTGGCTTCTCCGTGCGAAAAGCATTGTGCCGGCAGGGAAGACTATTTCGCCAGCCGGGAAGACTATCGGCTCCAGCCGGGAAGACTATCGGCTCCAGCCGGGAAGACTATCGGCTCCAGCCGGGAAGACTATCGGCTCAGCCGGGAAGACTATCGGCTCCAGCCGGGAAGACTATCGGCTCCAGCCGGGAAGACTATCGGCTCCAGCCGGGTAGACTATTGTGCCGCTTGCGCTGCTCTCTGCAGCGCGCCTTCTGCGCAAAGACTCCCGGCACCGGCTCTGCGCTTTTCCGAGCTCCCTATCTCTTCTCTAGCCTCTCTTGCTGCCTACATCCTAGCAAAAAGCTCTTTCACTATGTCTCGCAAGGAGAAACTGTGCCAGGGCAGGAAACATCTCCCAGCGTGTTCTAGAAGTTTTGTAGCAGGTCTGCAGGGTGTTTTTTCAGAAGCAAAAGAAAGTTGTCCCAAACGACTTCAATTCCAATCTTACTGTGAATAGAAAAAGCAGGAGAGTGCTAAGGTGCTGTTTTCTAGCAGTTTGCAAGCTGCGCACACAATCCAGGTGTTGTGCAGCTTTGTTGTTCTCCTTTAGGGAAGCTGCCGCTCTCTCCTTCTCCCGGGGGAGAAAACGTGGCTTCTCCGTGCGAAAAGCATTGTGCCGGCAGGGAAGACTATTTCGCCAGCCGGGAAGACTATCGGCTCCAGCCGGGAAGACTATCGGCTCCAGCCGGGAAGACTATCGGCTCCAGCCGGGAAGACTATCGGCTCAGCCGGGAAGACTATCGGCTCCAGCCGGGAAGACTATCGGCTCCAGCCGGGAAGACTATCGGCTCCAGCCGGGTAGACTATTGTGCCGCTTGCGCTGCTCTCTGCAGCGCGCCTTCTGCGCAAAGACTCCCGGCACCGGCTCTGCGCTTTGCCGAGCTCCCTATCTCTTCTCTAGCCTCTCTTGCTGCCTACATCCTAGCAAAAAGCTCTTTCACTATGTCTCGCAAGGAGAAACTGTGCCAGGGCAGGAAACATCTCCCAGCGTGTTCTAGAAGTTTTGTAGCAGGTCTGCAGGGTGTTTTTTCAGAAGCAAAAGAAAGTTGTCCCAAACGACTTCAATTCCAATCTTACTGTGAATAGAAAAAGCAGGAGAGTGCTAAGGTGCTGTTTTCTAGCAGTTTGCAAGCTGCGCACACAATCCAGGTGTTGTGCAGCTTTGTTGTTCTCCTTTAGGGAAGCTGCCGCTCTCTCCTTCTCCCGGGGGAGAAAACGTGGCTTCTCCGTGCGAAAAGCATTGTGCCGGCAGGGAAGACTATTTCGCCCGCCGGGAAGACTATCGGCTCCAGCTGGGAAGACTATCGGCTCCAGCCGGGAAGACTATCGGCTCAAGCCGGGAAGACTATCGGCTCCAGCCGGGAAGACTATCGGCTCAGCCGGGAAGACTATCGGCTCCAGCCGGGAAGACTATCGGCTCCAGCCGGGAAGACTATTGGCTCCAGCCGGGTAGACTATTGTGCCGCTTGCGCTGCTCTCTGCAGCGCGCCTTCTGCGCAAAGACTCCCGGCACCGGCTCTGCGCTTTGCCGAGCTCCCTATCTCTTCTCTAGCCTCTCTTGCTGCCTACATCCTAGCAAAAAGCTCTTTCACTATGTCTCGCAAGGAGAAACTGTGCCAGGGCAGGAAACATCTCCCAGCGTGTTCTAGAAGTTTTGTAGCAGGTCTGCAGGGTGTTTTTTCAGAAGCAAAAGAAAGTTGTCCCAAACGACTTCAATTCCAATCTTACTGTGAACAGAAAAAGCAGGAGAGTGCTAAGGTGCTGTTTCCTAGCAGTTTGCAAGCTGCGCACACAATCCAGGTGTTGTGCAGCTTTGTTGTTCTCCTTTAGGGAAGCTGCCGCTCTCTCCTTCTCCCGGGGGAGAAAACGTGGCTTCTCCGTGCGAAAAGCATTGTGCCGGCAGGGAAGACTATTTCGCCAGCCGGGAAG
This sequence comes from Calcarius lapponicus, assembly GCA_039654755.1. NCBI lineage: Eukaryota > Metazoa > Chordata > Aves > Passeriformes > Fringillidae > Calcarius > Calcarius lapponicus. The sequence continues at coordinate 61,280,202 of CM077464.1, forward strand.
ACTATCGGCTCCAGCCGGGAAGACTATCGGCTCCAGCCGGGAAGACTATCGGCTCCAGCCGGGAAGACTATCGGCTCATGCCGGGAAGACTATCGGCTCCAGCCGGGTAGACTATTGTGCCGCTTGCGCTGCTCTCTGCAGCGCGCCTTCTGCGCAAAGACTCCCGGCACCGGCTCTGCGCTTTGCCGAGCTCCCTATCTCTTCTCTAGCCTCTCTTGCTGCCTACATCCTAGCAAAAAGCTCTTTCACTATGTCTCGCAAAGAGAAACTGTGCCAGGGCAGGAAACATCTCCCACCGTGTTCTAGAAGTTTTGTAGCAGGTCTGCAGGGTGTTTTTTCAGAAGCAAAAGAAAGTTGTCCCAAACGACTTCAATTCCAATCTTACTGTGAATAGAAAAAGCAGGAGAGTGCTAAGGTGCTGTTTTCTAGCAGTTTGCAAGCTGCGCACACAATCCAGGTGTTGTGCAGCTTTGTTGTTCTCCTTTAGGGAAGCTGCCGCTCTCTCCTTCTCCCGGGGGAGAAAACGTGGCTTCTCCGTGCGAAAAGCATTGTGCCGGCAGGGAAGACTATTTCGCCAGCCGGGAAGACTATCGGCTCATGCCGGGAAGACTATTGGCTCAGCCGGGAAGACTATTGTGCCGCTTGCGCTGCTCTCTGCAGCGCGCCTTCTGCGCAAAGACTCCCGGCACCGGCTCTGCGCTTTGCCGAGCTCCCTATCTCTTCTCTAGCCTCTCTTGCTGCCTACATCCTAGCAAAAAGCTCTTTCACTATGTCTCGCAAGGAGAAACTGTGCCAGGGCAGGAAACATCTCCCAGCGTGTTCTAGAAGTTTTGTAGCAGGTCTGCAGGGTGTTTTTTCAGAAGCAAAAGAAAGTTGTCCCAAACGACTTCAATTCCAATCTTACTGTGAATAGAAAAAGCAGGAGAGTGCTAAGGTGCTGTTTTCTAGCAGTTTGCAAGCTGCGCACACAATCCAGGTGTTGTGCAGCTTTGTTGTTCTCCTTTAGGGAAGCTGCCGCTCTCTCCTTCTCCCGGGGGAGAAAACGTGGCTTCTCCGTGCAAAAAGCATTGTGCCGGCAGGGAGGACTATTTCGTCAGCCGGGAAGACTATCGTCTCAACGGGGAAGACTATCGGCTCCAGCCGGGAAGACTATCGGCTCCAGCCGGGAAGACTATGGGCTCCAGCCGGGAAGACTATCGGCTAAGCCGGGAAGACTATCGGCTCCAGCCGGGAAGACTATCGGCTCCAGCCGGGAAGACTATCGGCTCAGCCGGGAAGACTATCGGCTCCAGCCGGGAAGACTATCGGCTCCAGCCGGGAAGACTATCGGCTCATGCCGGGAAGACTATCGGCTCCAGCCGGGTAGACTATTGTGCCGCTTGCGCTGCTCTCTGCAGCGCGCCTTCTGCGCAAAGACTCCCGGCACCGGCTCTGCGCTTTGCCGAGCTCCCTATCTCTTCTCTAGCCTCTCTTGCTGCCTACATCCTAGCAAAAAGCTCTTTCACTATGTCTCGCAAGGAGAAACTGTGCCAGGGCAGGAAACATCTCCCAGCGTGTTCTAGAAGTTTTGTAGCAGGTCTGCAGGGTGTTTTTTCAGAAGCAAAAGAAAGTTGTCCCAAACGACTTCAATTCCAATCTTACTGTGAATAGAAAAAGCAGGAGAGTGCTAAGGTGCTGTTTTCTAGCAGTTTGCAAGCTGTGCACACAATCCAGGTGTTGTGCAGCTTTGTTGTTCTCCTTTAGGGAAGCTGCCGCTCTCTCCTTCTCCCGGGGGAGAAAACGTGGCTTCTCCGTGCGAAAAGCATTGTGCCGGCAGGGAAGACTATTTCGCCAGCCGGGAAGACTATCGGCTCCAGCCGGGAAGACTATCGGCTCCAGCCGGGAAGACTATCGGCTCCAGCCGGGAAGACTATCGGCTCAGCCGGGAAGACTATCGGCTCCAGCCGGGAAGACTATCGGCTCCAGCCGGGAAGACTATCGGCTCCAGCCGGGAAGACTATCGGCTCCAGCCGGGTAGACTATTGTGCCGCTTGCGCTGCTCTCTGCAGCGCGCCTTCTGCGCAAAGACTCCCAGCACCGGCTCTGCGCTTTGCCGAGCTCCCTATCTCTTCTCTAGCCTCTCTTGCTGCCTACATCCTAGCAAAAAGCTCTTTCACTATGTCTCGCAAGGAGAAACTGTGCCAGGGCAGGAAACATCTCCCAGCGTGTTCTAGAAGTTTTGTAGCAGGTCTGCAGGGTGTTTTTTCAGAAGCAAAAGAAAGTTGTCCCAAACGACTTCAATTCCAATCTTACTGTGAATAGAAAAAGCAGGAGAGTGCTAAGGTGCTGTTTCCTAGCAGTTTGCAAGCTGCGCACACAATCCAGGTGTTGTGCAGCTTTGTTGTTCTCCTTTAGGGAAGCTGCCGCTCTCTCCTTCTCCCGGGGGAGAAAACGTGGCTTCTCCGTGCGAAAAGCATTGTGCCGGCAGGGAAGACTATTTCGCCAGCCGGGAAGACTATCGGCTCCAGCCGGGAAGACTATCGGCTCCAGCCGGGAAGACTATCGGCTCATGCCGGGAAGACTATCGGCTCCAGCCGGGTAGACTATTGTGCCGCTTGCGCTGCTCTCTGCAGCGCGCCTTCTGCGCAAAGACTCCCGGCACCGGCTCTGCGCTTTGCCGAGCTCCCTATCTCTTCTCTAGCCTCTCTTGCTGCCTACATCCTAGCAAAAAGCTCTTTCACTATGTCTCGCAAGGAGAAACTGTGCCAGGGCAGGAAACATCTCCCAGCGTGTTCTAGAAGTTTTGTAGCAGGTCTGCAGGGTGTTTTTTCAGAAGCAAAAGAAAGTTGTCCCAAACGACTTCAATTCCAATCTTACTGTGAATAGAAAAAGCAGGAGAGTGCTAAGGTGCTGTTTTCTAGCAGTTTGCAAGCTGCGCACACAATCCAGGTGTTGTGCAGCTTTGTTGTTCTCCTTTAGGGAAGCTGCCGCTCTCTCCTTCTCCCGGGGGAGAAAACGTGGCTTCTCCGTGCGAAAAGCATTGTGCCGGCAGGGAAGACTATTTCGCCAGCCGGGAAGACTATCGGCTCCAGCCGGGAAGACTATCGGCTCCAGCCGGGAAGACTATCGGCTCCAGCCGGGAAGACTATCGGCTCAGCCGGGAAGACTATCGGCTCCAGCCGGGAAGACTATCGGCTCCAGCCGGGAAGACTATCGGCTCCAGCCGGGAAGACTATCGGCTCCAGCCGGGTAGACTATTGTGCCGCTTGCGCTGCTCTCTGCAGCGCGCCTTCTGCGCAAAGACTCCCGGCACCGGCTCTGCGCTTTGCCGAGCTCCCTATCTCTTCTCTAGCCTCTCTTGCTGCCTACATCCTAGCAAAAAGCTCTTTCACTATGTCTCGCAAGGAGAAACTGTGCCAGGGCAGGAAACATCTCCCAGCGTGTTCTAGAAGTTTTGTAGCAGGTCTGCAGGGTGTTTTTTCAGAAGCAAAAGAAAGTTGTCCCAAACGACTTCAATTCCAATCTTACTGTGAATAGAAAAAGCAGGAGAGTGCTAAGGTGCTGTTTTCTAGCAGTTTGCAAGCTGCGCACACAATCCAGGTGTTGTGCAGCTTTGTTGTTCTCCTTTAGGGAAGCTGCCGTTCTCTCCTTCTCCCGGGGGAGAAAACGTGGCTTCTCCGTGCGAAAAGCATTGTGCCGGCAGGGAAGACTATTTCGCCAGCCGGGAAGACTATCGGCTCCAGCCGGGAAGACTATCGGCTCCAGCCGGGAAGACTATCGGCTCCAGCCGGGTAGACTATTGTGCCGCTTGCGCTGCTCTCTGCAGCGCGCCTTCTGCGCAAAGACTCCCGGCACCGGCTCTGCGCTTTGCCGAGCTCCCTATCTCTTCTCTAGCCTCTCTTGCTGCCTACATCCTAGCAAAAAGCTCTTTCACTATGTCTCGCAAGGAGAAACTGTGCCAGGGCAGGAAACATCTCCCAGCGTGTTCTAGAAGTTTTGTAGCAGGTCTGCAGGGTGTTTTTTCAGAAGCAAAAGAAAGTTGTCCCAAACGACTTCAATTCCAATCTTACTGTGAATAGAAAAAGCAGGAGAGTGCTAAGGTGCTGTTTTCTAGCAGTTTGCAAGCTGCGCACACAATCCAGGTGTTGTGCAGCTTTGTTGTTCTCCTTTCGCGAAGCTGCCGCTCTCTCCTTCTCCCGGGGGAGAAAACGTGGCTTCTCCGTGCGAAAAGCATTGTGCCGGCAGGGAAGACTATTTCGCCAGCCGGGAAGACTATCGGCTCCAGCCGGGAAGACTATCGGCTCCAGCCGGGAAGACTATCGGCTCATGCCGGGAAGACTATCGGCTCCAGCCGGGTAGACTATTGTGCCGCTTGCGCTGCTCTCTGCAGCGCGCCTTCTGCGCAAAGACTCCCGGCACCGGCTCTGCGCTTTGCCGAGCTCCCTATCTCTTCTCTAGCCTCTCTTGCTGCCTACATCCTAGCAAAAAGCTCTTTCACTATGTCTCGCAAGGAGAAACTGTGCCAGGGCAGGAAACATCTCCCAGCGTGTTCTAGAAGTTTTGTAGCAGGTCTGCAGGGTGTTTTTTCAGAAGCAAAAGAAAGTTGTCCCAAACGACTTCAATTCCAATCTTACTGTGAATAGAAAAAGCAGGAGAGTGCTAAGGTGCTGTTTTCTAGCAGTTTGCAAGCTGCGCACACAATCCAGGTGTTGTGCAGCTTTGTTGTTCTCCTTTAGGGAAGCTGCCGCTCTCTCCTTCTCCCGGGGGAGAAAACGTGGCTTCTCCGTGCGAAAAGCATTGTGCCGGCAGGGAAGACTATTTCGCCAGCCGGGAAGACTATCGGCTCCAGCCGGGAAGACTATCGGCTCCAGCCGGGAAGACTATCGGCTCCAGCCGGGAAGACTATCGGCTCAGCCGGGAAGACTATCGGCTCCAGCCGGGAAGACTATCGGCTCCAGCCGGGAAGACTATCGGCTCCAGCCGGGAAGACTATCGGCTCCAGCCGGGTAGACTATTGTGCCGCTTGCGCTGCTCTCTGCAGCGCGCCTTCTGCGCAAAGACTCCCGGCACCGGCTCTGCGCTTTGCCGAGCTCCCTATCTCTTCTCTAGCCTCTCTTGCTGCCTACATCCTAGCAAAAAGCTCTTTCACTATGTCTCGCAAGGAGAAACTGTGCCAGGGCAGGAAACATCTCCCAGCGTGTTCTAGAAGTTTTGTAGCAGGTCTGCAGGGTGTTTTTTCAGAAGCAAAAGAAAGTTGTCCCAAACGACTTCAATTCCAATCTTACTGTGAATAGAAAAAGCAGGAGAGTGCTAAGGTGCTGTTTTCTAGCAGTTTGCAAGCTGCGCACACAATCCAGGTGTTGTGCAGCTTTGTTGTTCTCCTTTAGGGAAGCTGCCGTTCTCTCCTTCTCCCGGGGGAGAAAACGTGGCTTCTCCGTGCGAAAAGCATTGTGCCGGCAGGGAAGACTATTTCGCCAGCCGGGAAGACTATCGGCTCCAGCCGGGAAGACTATCGGCTCCAGCCGGGAAGACTATCGGCTCCAGCCGGGTAGACTATTGTGCCGCTTGCGCTGCTCTCTGCAGCGCGCCTTCTGCGCAAAGACTCCCGGCACCGGCTCTGCGCTTTGCCGAGCTCCCTATCTCTTCTCTAGCCTCTCTTGCTGCCTACATCCTAGCAAAAAGCTCTTTCACTATGTCTCGCAAGGAGAAACTGTGCCAGGGCAGGAAACATCTCCCAGCGTGTTCTAGAAGTTTTGTAGCAGGTCTGCAGGGTGTTTTTTCAGAAGCAAAAGAAAGTTGTCCCAAACGACTTCAATTCCAATCTTACTGTGAATAGAAAAAGCAGGAGAGTGCTAAGGTGCTGTTTTCTAGCAGTTTGCAAGCTGCGCACACAATCCAGGTGTTGTGCAGCTTTGTTGTTCTCCTTTCGCGAAGCTGCCGCTCTCTCCTTCTCCCGGGGGAGAAAACGTGGCTTCTCCGTGCGAAAAGCATTGTGCCGGCAGGGAAGACTATTTCGCCAGCCGGGAAGACTATCGGCTCCAGCCGGGAAGACTATCGGCTCCAGCCGGGAAGACTATCGGCTCCAGCCGGGAAGACTATCGGCTCAGCCGGGAAGACTATCGGCTCCAGCCGGGAAGACTATCGGCTCCAGCCGGGAAGACTATCGGCTCCAGCCGGGAAGACTATCGGCTCCAGCCGGGAAGACTATTGTGCCGCTTGCGCTGCTCTCTGCAGCGCGCCTTCTGCGCAAAGACTCCCGGCACCGGCTCTGCGCTTTGCCGAGCTCCCTATCTCTTCTCTAGCCTCTCTTGCTGCCTACATCCTAGCAAAAAGCTCTTTCACTATGTCTCGCAAGGAGAAACTGTGCCAGGGCAGGAAACATCTCCCAGCGTGTTCTAGAAGTTTTGTAGCAGGTCTGCAGGGTGTTTTTTCAGAAGCAAAAGAAAGTTGTCCCAAACGACTTCAATTCCAATCTTACTGTGAATAGAAAAAGCAGGAGAGTGCTAAGGTGCTGTTTTCTAGCAGTTTGCAAGCTGCGCACACAATCCAGGTGTTGTGCAGCTTTGTTGTTCTCCTTTAGGGAAGCTGCCGCTCTCTCCTTCTCCCGGGGGAGAAAACGTGGCTTCTCCGTGCGAAAAGCATTGTGCTGGCAGGGAAGACTATTTCGCCAGCCGGGAAGACTATCGCCTCCAGCCGGGAAGACTATCGGCTCCAGCCGGAAAGACTATCGGCTCAAGCCGGGAAGACTATCGGCTCCAGCCGGGAAGACTATCGGCTCAGCCGGGAAGACTATCGGCTCCAGCCGGGAAGACTATCGGCTCCAGCCGGGAAGACTATCGGCTCCAGCCGGGAAGACTATCGGCTCCAGCCGGGTAGACTATTGTGCCGCTTGCGCTGCTCTCTGCAGCGCGCCTTCTGCGCAAAGACTCCCGGCACCGGCTCTGCGCTTTGCCGAGCTCCCTATCTCTTCTCTAGCCTCTCTTGCTGCCTACATCCTAGCAAAAAGCTCTTTCACTATGTCTCGCAAGGAGAAACTGTGCCAGGGCAGGAAACATCTCCCAGCGTGTTCTAGAAGTTTTGTAGCAGGTCTGCAGGGTGTTTTTTCAGAAGCAAAAGAAAGTTGTCCCAAACAACTTCAATTCCAATCTTACTGTGAATAGAAAAAGCAGGAGAGTGCTAAGGTGCTGTTTTCTAGCAGTTTGCAAGCTGCGCACACAATCCAGGTGTTGTGCAGCTTTGTTGTTCTCCTTTAGGGAAGCTGCCGCTCTCTCCTTCTCCCGGGGGAGAAAACGTGGCTTCTCCGTGCGAAAAGCATTGTGCCGGCAGGGAAGACTATTTCGCCAGCCGGGAAGACTATCGTCTCAACGGGGAAGACTATCGGCTCCAGCCGGGAAGACTATCGGCTCCAGCCGGGAAGACTATCGGCTCCAGCCGGGAAGACTATCGGCTCCAGCCGGGAAGACTATTGTGCCGCTTGCGCTGCTCTCTGCAGCGCGCCTTCTGCGCAAAGACTCCCGGCACCGGCTCTGCGCTTTGCCGAGCTCCCTATCTCTTCTCTAGCCTCTCTTGCTGCCTACATCCTAGCAAAAAGCTCTTTCACTATGTCTCGCAAGGAGAAACTGTGCCAGGGCAGGAAACATCTCCCAGCGTGTTCTAGAAGTTTTGTAGCAGGTCTGCAGGGTGTTTTTTCAGAAGCAAAAGAAAGTTGTCCCAAACGACTTCAATTCCAATCTTACTGTGAATAGAAAAAGCAGGAGAGTGCTAAGGTGCTGTTTTCTAGCAGTTTGCAAGCTGCGCACACAATCCAGGTGTTGTGCAGCTTTGTTGTTCTCCTTTAGGGAAGCTGCCGCTCTCTCCTTCTCCCGGGGGAGAAAACGTGGCTTCTCCGTGCGAAAAGCATTGTGCCGGCAGGGAAGACAATTTCGCCAGCCGGGAAGACTATCGCCTCCAGCCGGGAAGACTATCGGCTCCAGCCGGAAAGACTATCGGCTCAAGCCGGGAAGACTATCGGCTCCAGCCGGGAAGACTATCGGCTCAGCCGGGAAGACTATCGGCTCCAGCCGGGAAGACTATCGGCTCCAGCCGGGAAGACTATCGGCTCCAGCCGGGAAGACTATCGGCTCCAGCCGGGTAGACTATTGTGCCGCTTGCGCTGCTCTCTGCAGCGCGCCTTCTGCGCAAAGACTCCCGGCACCGGCTCTGCGCTTTGCCGAGCTCCCTATCTCTTCTCTAGCCTCTCTTGCTGCCTACATCCTAGCAAAAAGCTCTTTCACTATGTCTCGCAAGGAGAAACTGTGCCAGGGCAGGAAACATCTCCCAGCGTGTTCTAGAAGTTTTGTAGCAGGTCTGCAGGGTGTTTTTTCAGAAGCAAAAGAAAGTTGTCCCAAACAACTTCAATTCCAATCTTACTGTGAATAGAAAAAGCAGGAGAGTGCTAAGGTGCTGTTTTCTAGCAGTTTGCAAGCTGCGCACACAATCCAGGTGTTGTGCAGCTTTGTTGTTCTCCTTTAGGGAAGCTGCCGCTCTCTCCTTCTCCCGGGGGAGAAAACGTGGCTTCTCCGTGCGAAAAGCATTGTGCCGGCAGGGAAGACTATTTCGCCAGCCGGGAAGACTATCGTCTCAACGGGGAAGACTATCGGCTCCAGCCGGGAAGACTATCGGCTCCAGCCGGGAAGACTATCGGCTCCAGCCGGGAAGACTATCGGCTCAGCCGGGAAGACTATTGTGCCGCTTGCGCTGCTCTCTGCAGCGCGCCTTCTGCGCAAAGACTCCCGGCACCGGCTCTGCGCTTTGCCGAGCTCCCTATCTCTTCTCTAGCCTCTCTTGCTGCCTACATCCTAGCAAAAAGCTCTTTCACTATGTCTCGCAAGGAGAAACTGTGCCAGGGCAGGAAACATCTCCCAGCGTGTTCTAGAAGTTTTGTAGCACGTCTGCAGGGTGTTTTTTCAGAAGCAAAAGAAAGTTGTCCCAAACGACTTCAATTCCAATCTTACTGTGAATAGAAAAAGCAGGAGAGTGCTAAGGTGCTGTTTTCTAGCAGTTTGCAAGCTGCGCACACAATCCAGGTGTTGTGCAGCTTTGTTGTTCTCCTTTAGGGAAGCTGCCGCTCTCTCCTTCTCCCGGGGGAGAAAACGTGGCTTCTCCGTGCAAAAAGCATTGTGCCGGCAGGGAGGACTATTTCGCCAGCCGGGAAGACTATCGTCTCAACGGGGAAGACTATCGGCTCCAGCCGGGAAGACTATTGGCTCCAGCCGGGAAGACTATGGGCTCCAGCCGGGAAGACTATCGGCTAAGCCGGGAAGACTATCGGCTCCAGCCGGGAAGACTATCGGCTCCAGCCGGGAAGACTATCGGCTCAGCCGGGAAGACTATCGGCTCCAGCCGGGAAGACTATCGGCTCCAGCCGGGAAGACTATCGGCTCAGCCGGGAAGACTATTTTGCCGCTTGCGCTGCTCTCTGCAGCGCGCCTTCTGCGCAAAGACTCCCGGCACCGGCTCTGCGCTTTGCCGAGCTCCCTATCTCTTCTCTAGCCTCTCTTGCTGCCTACATCCTAGCAAAAAGCTCTTTCACTATGTCTCGCAAGGAGAAACTGTGCCAGGGCAGGAAACATCTCCCAGCGTGTTCTAGAAGTTTTGTAGCAGGTCTGCAGGGTGTTTTTTCAGAAGCAAAAGAAAGTTGTCCCAAACGACTTCAATTCCAATCTTACTGTGAATAGAAACAGCAGGAGAGTGCTAAGGTGCTGTTTTCTAGCAGTTTGCAAGCTGCACACACAATCCAGGTGTTGTGCAGCTTTGTTGTTCTCCTTTAGGGAAGCTGCCGCTCTCTCCTTCTCCCGGGGGAGAAAACGTGGCTTCTCCGTGCAAAAAGCATTGTGCCGGCAGGGAGGACTATTTCGCCAGCCGGGAAGACTATCGTCTCAACGGGGAAGACTATCGGCTCCAGCCGGGAAGACTATCGGCTCCAGCCGGGAAGACTATGGGCTCCAGCCGGGAAGACTATCGGCTAAGCCGGGAAGACTATCGGCTCCAGCCGGGAAGACTATCGGCTCCAGCCGGGAAGACTATCGGCTCAGCCGGGAAGACTATCGGCTCCAGCCGGGAAGACTATCGGCTCCAGCCGGGAAGACTATCGGCTCATGCCGGGAAGACTATCGGCTCCAGCCGGGTAGACTATTGTGCCGCTTGCGCTGCTCTCTGCAGCGCGCCTTCTGCGCAAAGACTCCCGGCACCGGCTCTGCGCTTTGCCGAGCTCCCTATCTCTTCTCTAGCCTCTCTTGCTGCCTACATCCTAGCAAAAAGCTCTTTCACTATGTCTCGCAAGGAGAAACTGTGCCAGGGCAGGAAACATCTCCCAGCGTGTTCTAGAAGTTTTGTAGCAGGTCTGCAGGGTGTTTTTTCAGAAGCAAAAGAAAGTTGTCCCAAACGACTTCAATTCCAATCTTACTGTGAATAGAAAAAGCAGGAGAGTGCTAAGGTGCTGTTTTCTAGCAGTTTGCAAGCTGTGCACACAATCCAGGTGTTGTGCAGCTTTGTTGTTCTCCTTTAGGGAAGCTGCCGCTCTCTCCTTCTCCCGGGGGAGAAAACGTGGCTTCTCCGTGCGAAAAGCATTGTGCCGGCAGGGAAGACTATTTCGCCAGCCGGGAAGACTATCGGCTCCAGCCGGGAAGACTATCGGCTCCAGCCGGGAAGACTATCGGCTCCAGCCGGGAAGACTATCGGCTCAGCCGGGAAGACTATCGGCTCCAGCCGGGAAGACTATCGGCTCCAGCCGGGAAGACTATCGGCTCCAGCCGGGAAGACTATCGGCTCCAGCCGGGTAGACTATTGTGCCGCTTGCGCTGCTCTCTGCAGCGCGCCTTCTGCGCAAAGACTCCCGGCACCGGCTCTGCGCTTTGCCGAGCTCCCTATCTCTTCTCTAGCCTCTCTTGCTGCCTACATCCTAGCAAAAAGCTCTTTCACTATGTCTCGCAAGGAGAAACTGTGCCAGGGCAGGAAACATCTCCCAGCGTGTTCTAGAAGTTTTGTAGCAGGTCTGCAGGGTGTTTTTTCAGAAGCAAAAGAAAGTTGTCCCAAACGACTTCAATTCCAATCTTACTGTGAATAGAAAAAGCAGGAGAGTGCTAAGGTGCTGTTTTCTAGCAGTTTGCAAGCTGCGCACACAATCCAGGTGTTGTGCAGCTTTGTTGTTCTCCTTTAGGGAAGCTGCCGCTCTCTCCTTCTCCCGGGGGAGAAAACGTGGCTTCTCCGTGCGAAAAGCATTGTGCCGGCAGGGAAGACTATTTCGCCCGCCGGGAAGACTATCGGCTCAAGCCGGGAAGACTATCGGCTCCAGCCGGGAAGACTATCGGCTCAGCCGGGAAGACTATCGGCTCCAGCCGGGAAGACTATCGGCTCCAGCCGGGAAGACTATCGGCTCCAGCCGGGTAGACTATTGTGCCGCTTGCGCTGCTCTCTGCAGCGCGCCTTCTGCGCAAAGACTCCCAGCACCGGCTCTGCGCTTTGCCGAGCTCCCTATCTCTTCTCTAGCCTCTCTTGCTGCCTACATCCTAGCAAAAAGCTCTTTCACTATGTCTCGCAAGGAGAAACTGTGCCAGGGCAGGAAACATCTCCCAGCGTGTTCTAGAAGTTTTGTAGCAGGTCTGCAGGGTGTTTTTTCAGAAGCAAAAGAAAGTTGTCCCAAACGACTTCAATTCCAATCTTACTGTGAATAGAAAAAGCAGGAGAGTGCTAAGGTGCTGTTTCCTAGCAGTTTGCAAGCTGCGCACACAATCCAGGTGTTGTGCAGCTTTGTTGTTCTCCTTTAGGGAAGCTGCCGCTCTCTCCTTCTCCCGGGGGAGAAAACGTGGCTTCTCCGTGCGAAAAGCATTGTGCCGGCAGGGAAGACTATTTCGCCAGCCCGGAAGACTACCGGCTCCAGCCGGGAAGACTATCGGCTCCAGCCGGGAAGACTATCGGCTCCAGCCGGGAAGACTATCGGCTCCAGCCGGGTAGACTATTGTGCCGCTTGCGCTGCTCTCTGCAGCGCGCCTTCTGCGCAAAGACTACCGGCACCGGCTCTGCGCTTTGCCGAGCTCCCTATCTCTTCTCTAGCCTCTCTTGCTGCCTACATCCTAGCAAAAAGCTCTTTCACTATGTCTCGCAAGGAGAAACTGTGCCAGGGCAGGAAACATCTCCCAGCGTGTTCTAGAAGTTTTGTAGCAGGTCTGCAGGGTGTTTTTTCAGAAGCAAAAGAAAGTTGTCCCAAACGACTTCAATTCCAATCTTACTGTGAATAGAAAAAGCAGGAGAGTGCTAAGGTGCTGTTTCCTAGCAGTTTGCAAGCTGCGCACACAATCCAGGTGTTGTGCAGCTTTGTTGTTCTCCTTTAGGGAAGCTGCCGCTCTCTCCTTCTCCCGGGGGAGAAAACGTGGCTTCTCCGTGCGAAAAGCATTGTGCCGGCAGGGAAGACTATTTCGCCCGCCGGGAAGACTATCGGCTCAAGCCGGGAAGACTATCGGCTCCAGCCGGGAAGACTATCGGCTCAGCCGGGAAGACTATCGGCTCCAGCCGGGAAGACTATCGGCTCCAGCCGGGAAGACTATCGGCTCCAGCCGGGTAGACTATTGTGCCGCTTGCGCTGCTCTCTGCAGCGCGCCTTCTGCGCAAAGACTCCCAGCACCGGCTCTGCGCTTTGCCGAGCTCCCTATCTCTTCTCTAGCCTCTCTTGCTGCCTACATCCTAGCAAAAAGCTCTTTCACTATGTCTCGCAAGGAGAAACTGTGCCAGGGCAGGAAACATCTCCCAGCGTGTTCTAGAAGTTTTGTAGCAGGTCTGCAGGGTGTTTTTTCAGAAGCAAAAGAAAGTTGTCCCAAACGACTTCAATTCCAATCTTACTGTGAATAGAAAAAGCAGGAGAGTGCTAAGGTGCTGTTTCCTAGCAGTTTGCAAGCTGCGCACACAATCCAGGTGTTGTGCAGCTTTGTTGTTCTCCTTTAGGGAAGCTGCCGCTCTCTCCTTCTCCCGGGGGAGAAAACGTGGCTTCTCCGTGCGAAAAGCATTGTGCCGGCAGGGAAGACTATTTCGCCAGCCCGGAAGACTACCGGCTCCAGCCGGGAAGACTATCGGCTCCAGCCGGGAAGACTATCGGCTCCAGCCGGGAAGACTATCGGCTCCAGCCGGGTAGACTATTGTGCCGCTTGCGCTGCTCTCTGCAGCGCGCCTTCTGCGCAAAGACTCCCGGCACCGGCTCTGCGCTTTGCCGAGCTCCCTATCTCTTCTCTAGCCTCTCTTGCTGCCTACATCCTAGCAAAAAGCTCTTTCACTATGTCTCGCAAGGAGAAACTGTGCCAGGGCAGGAAACATCTCCCAGCGTGTTCTAGAAGTTTTGTAGCAGGTCTGCAGGGTGTTTTTTCAGAAGCAAAAGAAAGTTGTCCCAAACGACTTCAATTCCAATCTTACTGTGAATAGAAAAAGCAGGAGAGTGCTAAGGTGCTGTTTCCTAGCAGTTTGCAAGCTGCGCACACAATCCAGGTGTTGTGCAGCTTTGTTGTTCTCCTTTAGGGAAGCTGCCGCTCTCTCCTTCTCCCGGGGGAGAAAACGTGGCTTCTCCGTGCGAAAAGCATTGTGCCGGCAGGGAAGACTATTTCGCCAGCCGGGAAGACTACCGGCTCCAGCCGGGAAGACTATCGGCTCCAGCCGGGAAGACTATCGGCTCCAGCCGGGAAGACTATCGGCTCCAGCCGGGTAGACTATTGTGCCGCTTGCGCTGCTCTCTGCAGCGCGCCTTCTGCGCAAAGACTCCCGGCACCGGCTCTGCGCTTTGCCGAGCTCCCTATCTCTTCTCTAGCCTCTCTTGCTGCCTACATCCTAGCAAAAAGCTCTTTCACTATGTCTCGCAAGGAGAAACTGTGCCAGGGCAGGAAACATCTCCCAGCGTGTTCTAGAAGTTTTGTAGCAGGTCTGCAGGGTGTTTTTTCAGAAGCAAAAGAAAGTTGTCCCAAACGACTTCAATTCCAATCTTACTGTGAATAGAAAAAGCAGGAGAGTGCTAAGGTGCTGTTTTCTAGCAGTTTGCAAGCTGCGCACACAATCCAGGTGTTGTGCAGCTTTGTTGTTCTCCTTTAGGGAAGCTGCCGTTCTCTCCTTCTCCCGGGGGAGAAAACGTGGCTTCTCCGTGCGAAAAGCATTGTGCCGGCAGGGAAGACTATTTCGCCAGCCGGGAAGACTATCGGCTCCAGCCGGGAAGACTATCGGCTCCAGCCGGGAAGACTATCGGCTCCAGCCGGGAAGACTATCGGCTCCAGCCGGGTAGACTATTGTGCCGCTTGCGCTGCTCTCTGCAGCGCGCCTTCTGCGCAAAGACTCCCGGCACCGGCTCTGCGCTTTGCCGAGCTCCCTATCTCTTCTCTAGCCTCTCTTGCTGCCTACATCCTAGCAAAAAGCTCTTTCACTATGTCTCGCAAGGAGAAACTGTGCCAGGGCAGGAAACATCTCCCAGCGTGTTCTAGAAGTTTTGTAGCAGGTCTGCAGGGTGTTTTTTCAGAAGCAAAAGAAAGTTGTCCCAAACGACTTCAATTCCAATCTTACTGTGAATAGAAAAAGCAGGAGAGTGCTAAGGTGCTGTTTTCTAGCAGTTTGCAAGCTGCGCACACAATCCAGGTGTTGTGCAGCTTTGTTGTTCTCCTTTCGCGAAGCTGCCGCTCTCTCCTTCTCCCGGGGGAGAAAACGTGGCTTCTCCGTGCGAAAAGCATTGTGCCGGCAGGGAAGACTATTTCGCCAGCCGGGAAGACTATCGGCTCCAGCCGGGAAGACTATCGGCTCCAGCCGGGAAGACTATCGGCTCAGCCGGGAAGACTATCGGCTCCAGCCGGGAAGACTATCGGCTCCAGCCGGGAAGACTATCGGCTCCAGCCGGGAAGACTATCGGCTCCAGCCGGGAAGACTATTGTGCCGCTTGCGCTGCTCTCTGCAGCGCGCCTTCTGCGCAAAGACTCCGGGCACCGGCTCTGCGCTTTGCCGAGCTCCCTATCTCTTCTCTAGCCTCTCTTGCTGCCTACATCCTAGCAAAAAGCTCTTTCACTATGTCTCGCAAGGAGAAACTGTGCCAGGGCAGGAAACATCTCCCAGCGTGTTCTAGAAGTTTTGTAGCAGGTCTGCAGGGTGTTTTTTCAGAAGCAAAAGAAAGTTGTCCCAAACGACTTCAATTCCAATCTTACTGTGAATAGAAAAAGCAGGAGAGTGCTAAGGTGCTGTTTTCTAGCAGTTTGCAAGCTGCGCACACAATCCAGGTGTTGTGCAGCTTTGTTGTTCTCCTTTAGGGAAGCTGCCGCTCTCTCCTTCTCCCGGGGGAGAAAACGTGGCTTCTCCGTGCGAAAAGCATTGTGCCGGCAGGGAAGACTATTTCGCCAGCCGGGAAGACTATCGCCTCCAGCCGGGAAGACTATCGGCTCCAGCCGGAAAGACTATCGGCTCAAGCCGGGAAGACTATCGGCTCCAGCCGGGAAGACTATCGGCTCAGCCGGGAAGACTATCGGCTCCAGCCGGGAAGACTATCGGCTCCAGCCGGGAAGACTATCGGCTCCAGCCGGGAAGACTATCGGCTCCAGCCGGGTAGACTATTGTGCCGCTTGCGCTGCTCTCTGCAGCGCGCCTTCTGCGCAAAGACTCCCGGCACCGGCTCTGCGCTTTGCCGAGCTCCCTATCTCTTCTCTAGCCTCTCTTGCTGCCTACATCCTAGCAAAAAGCTCTTTCACTATGTCTCGCAAGGAGAAACTGTGCCAGGGCAGGAAACATCTCCCAGCGTGTTCTAGAAGTTTTGTAGCAGGTCTGCAGGGTGTTTTTTCAGAAGCAAAAGAAAGTTGTCCCAAACAACTTCAATTCCAATCTTACTGTGAATAGAAAAAGCAGGAGAGTGCTAAGGTGCTGTTTTCTAGCAGTTTGCAAGCTGCGCACACAATCCAGGTGTTGTGCAGCTTTGTTGTTCTCCTTTAGGGAAGCTGCCGCTCTCTCCTTCTCCCGGGGGAGAAAACGTGGCTTCTCCGTGTGAAAAGCATTGTGCCGGCAGGGAAGACTATTTCGCCAGCCGGGAAGACTATCGTCTCAACGGGGAAGACTATCGGCTCCAGCCGGGAAGACTATCGGCTCCAGCCGGGAAGACTATCGGCTCCAGCCGGGAAGACTATCGGCTCAGCCGGGAAGACTATTGTGCCGCTTGCGCTGCTCTCTGCAGCGCGCCTTCTGCGCAAAGACTCCCGGCACCGGCTCTGCGCTTTGCCGAGCTCCCTATCTCTTCTCTAGCCTCTCTTGCTGCCTACATCCTAGCAAAAAGCTCTTTCACTATGTCTCGCAAGGAGAAACTGTGCCAGGGCAGGAAACATCTCCCAGCGTGTTCTAGAAGTTTTGTAGCAGGTCTGCAGGGTGTTTTTTCAGAAGCAAAAGAAAGTTGTCCCAAACGACTTCAATTCCAATCTTACTGTGAATAGAAAAAGCAGGAGAGTGCTAAGGTGCTGTTTTCTAGCAGTTTGCAAGCTGCGCACACAATCCAGGTGTTGTGCAGCTTTGTTGTTCTCCTTTAGGGAAGCTGCCGCTCTCTCCTTCTCCCGGGGGAGAAAACGTGGCTTCTCCGTGCAAAAAGCATTGTGCCGGCAGGGAGGACTATTTCGCCAGCCGGGAAGACTATCGTCTCAACGGGGAAGACTATCGGCTCCAGCCGGGAAGACTATCGGCTCCAGCCGGGAAGACTATGGGCTCCAGCCGGGAAGACTATCGGCTAAGCCGGGAAGACTATCGGCTCCAGCCGGGAAGACTATCGGCTCCAGCCGGGAAGACTATCGGCTCAGCCGGGAAGACTATCGGCTCCAGCCGGGAAGACTATCGGCTCCAGCCGGGAAGACTATCGGCTCAGCCGGGAAGACTATTTTGCCGCTTGCGCTGCTCTCTGCAGCGCGCCTTCTGCGCAAAGACTCCCGGCACCGGCGCTGCGCTTTGCCGAGCTCCCTATCTCTTCTCTAGCCTCTCTTGCTGCCTACATCCTAGCAAAAAGCTCTTTCACTATGTCTCGCAAGGAGAAACTGTGCCAGGGCAGGAAACATCTCCCAGCGTGTTCTAGAAGTTTTGTAGCAGGTCTGCAGGGTGTTTTTTCAGAAGCAAAAGAAAGTTGTCCCAAACGACTTCAATTCCAATCTTACTGTGAATAGAAACAGCAGGAGAGTGCTAAGGTGCTGTTTTCTAGCAGTTTGCAAGCTGCACACACAATCCAGGTGTTGTGCAGCTTTGTTGTTCTCCTTTAGGGAAGCTGCCGCTCTCTCCTTCTCCCGGGGGAGAAAACGTGGCTTCTCCGTGCGAAAAGCATTGTGCCGGCAGGGAGGACTATTTCGCCAGCCGGGAAGACTATCGTCTCAACGGGGAAGACTTTCGTTGCAGCCGGGAAGACTATCGTCTCGAGGCGGGAAGACTATCGGCTCCAGCCTGGAAGACTATCGGCTCCAGCCGGGAAGACTATCGGCTCCAGCCGGGAAGACTATCGGCTCAGCCGGGAAGACTATTGTGCCGCTTGCGCTGCTCTCTGCAGCGCGCCTTCTGCGCAAAGGCTCCCGGCACCGGCTCTGCGCTTTGCCGTGCTCCCTATCTCTTCTCTAGCCTCTCTTGCTGCCTACATCCTAGCAAAAAGCTCTTTCACTATGTCTCGCAAGGAGAAACTGTGCCAGGGCAGGAAACATCTCCCAGCGTGTTCTAGAAGTTTTGTAGCAGGTCTGCAGGGTGTTTTTTCAGAAGCAAAAGAAAGTTGTCCCAAACGACTTCAATTCCAATCTTACTGTGAATAGAAAAAGCAGGAGAGTGCTAAGGTGCTGTTTTCTAGCAGTTTGCAAGCTGCGCACACAATCCAGGTGTTGTGCAGCTTTGTTGTTCTCCTTTAGGGAAGCTGCCGCTCTCTCCTTCTCCCGGGGGAGAAAACGTGGCTTCTTCGTGCGAAAAGCATTGTGCCGGCAGGGAAGACTATTTCGCCAGCCGGGAAGACTATCGTCTCAACGGGGAAGACTATCGGCTCCAGCCGGGAAGACTATCGGCTCAGCCGGGAAGACTATTGTGCCGCTTGCGCTGCTCTCTGCAGCGCGCCTTCTGCGCAAAGACTCCCGGCGCCGGCTCTGCGCTTTGCCGAGCTCCCTATCTCTTCTCTAGCCTCTCTTGCTGCCTACATCCTAGCAAAAAGCTCTTTCACTATGTCTCGCAAGGAGAAACTGTGCCAGGGCAGGAAACATCTCCCAGCGTGTTCTAGAAGTTTTGTAGCAGGTCTGCAGGGTGTTTTTTCAGAAGCAAAAGAAAGTTGTCCCAAACAACTTCAATTCCAATCTTACTGTGAATAGAAAAAGCAGGAGAGTGCTAAGGTGCTGTTTTCTAGCAGTTTGCAAGCTGCGCACACAATCCAGGTGTTGTGCAGCTTTGTTGTTCTCCTTTAGGGAAGCTGCCGCTCTCTCCTTCTCCCGGGGGAGAAAACGTGGCTTCTCCGTGTGAAAAGCATTGTGCCGGCAGGGAAGACTATTTCGCCAGCCGGGAAGACTATCGGCTCCAGCCGGGAAGACTATCGGCTCAAGCCGGGAAGACTATCGGCTCAGCCGGGAAGACTATTGTGCCGCTTGCGCTGCTCTCTGCAGCGCGCCTTCTGCGCAAAGACTCCCGGCACCGGCTCTGCACTTTGCCGAGCTCCCTATCTCTTCTCTAGCCTCTCTTGCTGCCTACATCCTAGCAAAAAGCTCTTTCACTATGTCTCGCAAGGAGAAACTGTGCCAGGGCAGGAAACATCTCCCAGCGTGTTCTAGAAGTTTTGTAGCAGGTCTGCAGGGTGTTTTTTCAGAAGCAAAAGAAAGTTGTCCCAAACGACTTCAATTCCAATCTTACTGTGAATAGAAAAAGCAGGAGAGTGCTAAGGTGCTGTTTTCTAGCAGTTTGCAAGCTGTGCACACAATCCAGGTTTTGTGCAGCTTTGTTGTTCTCCTTTCGGGAAGCTGCCGCTCTCTCCTTCTCCCGGGGGAGAAAACGTGGCTTCTCCGTGCGAAAAGCATTGTGCCGGCAGGGAAGACTATTTCGCCAGCCGGGAAGACTATCGTCTCAACGGGGAAGACTATCGGCTCCAGCCGGGAAGACTATCGGCTCCAGCCGGGAAGACTATCGGCTCAGCCGGGAAGACTATTGTGCCGCTTGCGCTGCTCTCTGCAGCGCGCCTTCTGCGCAAAGACTCCCGGCACCGGCTCTGCGCTTTGCCGAGCTCCCTATCTCTTCTCTAGCCTCTCTTGCTGCCTACATCCTAGCAAAAAGCTTTTTCACAATGTCCCCCAAGGAGAAACTGTGCGTGTACAGAAAACATCTCCCAGCGTTCACGTTGCACGGAGGTCTGCAGAGTGTTTTTCCAGAAGTAAAAGACAGTTGTCCCAAATGCCTTCAGTTCAAATCTTACTGTGAATAGAAAAGGCAGGAGAGTGGTAAGGTGCTGTTTTCTCTCAGTTTGCAAGCTGCGCACACAATCCAGGTGTTGTGCAGCTTCGTTGTTTCCCTTTGGGAAGCTGCCGCTCCCTCAATCTCCCGAGGCCGGAGAAGTGGCTTCTCCATGGTAAGAGCATTCAGCCGGTCGGGAAGACTACTGTGCCGGCCGGGAAATCTATCATGCCACCGGGGAAGACTAATGCGCTGGCGGGGAAGACTATCGAGCCGGCAGGGAAGACTAATGTGCCAGCCGGGAAGACTCTTTTGGAAGCTGCGAATACGATTGCGCTGGCCGGGTAGACTATCGTGCCAGCCGAGAGGACTACAGTGACGTCCGGGAAGACTAATGTGATGGCTGGGAAGACTATTGTGCCGACCGGTGAGACTATCGTGCTGGCCAGGAAGACTCTCGTGCCGGCCGGGAATACTATCGCGCTGGCCGTGAAGACCATTGTCCAGGCCGGAAAGATTATTGTGCCGGCCTGGAAGAATATCGTGTCAGCTAGGAAGACTTTTTTGCCTGCCGGGAAGACTATCGTCCTGGCTGGGAAGGGTATCCTGCCGGCCGGGTAAACTATAATGCCGGCAGGCTGGTTTGATAGTGCAAACTGGGTCCTGCAATCTGCTGTCCAGAATTGGGGCAGTTGAGTTTTTTTACATGGAAAATGGCCATGGTTTGTGTTTGGAGACCTGTCTCCGGGAGTGGCCGGCTGGCTCCTGAAATACTGCAAAAGGCATGGTTCCAAGACCCAAGTAGGTGACTGTGACAGGTCGGGATTGATAGTGCCAAGTGGCTTCTGACATCTGACAGGCAGAACCAGGAGATGTGATGTTTTTTTTACCAGGGAGAAGGGCCGAGGCTGGGTTTGGGGGCCTGTGGCAGGGAGTGTCCGCCTGGCTCCTGAAATTACACGATACGCAGGATGGTTCCCAGACCCAAGCTGGCACCAGTACCAAGTCAGGCTGGTATGATAGTGCCAAGTGTCTCTCCTGCAATCGGCCATCCAGAACTGGGGCAGGTGAGATTTGTCAGCCAGGGAAAAGGGCCGAGGTTTGTGTTTGGGGGCCTGTGGCCGGAAGTGGCCGGCTAGCTACTGCAATTCTGTGATAGGCAGGATGGTTCCCAGACCCAAGCTGGCACCAGCACCATGTCAGGCTGGTTTGATAGTGCCAAGTGTCTCTCCTGCAATCTGATATCCAGAACCAAATCATGTGAGTTTTGTCTGCCAGGGAAAAGGGCCGAGGTTTGTGTTCGGGGGCCTGTGGCCAGGAGTGGCTGGCTGGCTCCTGAAATTCTGCGATAGGCAGGATGGTTCCCAGACCCAAGTTGGCACCAGTGCCACGTCAAGCTGGTGTCATAGTTCCAGCTGGCCCCTGCAATCTGCTTTCCAGAACTGGGGCAGATGAGTTTTTTTACAGAGAAAAGGGCCAAGGTTTGTGTTTGGAGGCCTGTGTGCGGGAGTGGCCGGCTGGCTCCTGAAATACGGCAAAACACATGGTTACAAGACCCATGCTGGCGACTGTGACTGGTCAGGCTGGTTTGATAGTTCCAAGTGGCTCCCGACATCTGACAGGCAGAACCAGGAGACGTGAGGTTTTTGGCCAGGGAAAAGGGCCGAGGTTGGGTTTGGGGGCCATGTGCAGGGAGTGTTCGCCTGGCTCCTGAAATTACACGATACACAGGATGGTTCCCAGACCCAAGCTGGCACCAGTGCAAAGTCAGCCTGGTTTGATAGTGACAAGTGGCTCCCGCAATCTGCCATCCAGAATAAGGACATGTGAGTTTTGTTTGCCGGGGAAAAGTGTTGAGGTTACGTTTGGGAGCCTGTGACCAGGACTGGATGGCTGGCTCTTGAAATTCTGCAGTAGGCAGGATGGTTCCCAGACATAAGCTGGCATTAGTGCCAGGTCAGTCTGGATTGATAGTTCTAACTGGGTCCTGCAATTTGCCATCCAGAACTGGTGCAGTTGAGCATTTTACAGGGAAAAGGGCCATGGATCGTGTTTGGAGGCCTGTGGCCGGGACTGGCCGGCGGGCTCCTGAAATTCTGCAATAGGCAGGATGGTTCCCAGACCCAAGCTGGCACCAGTACCAAGTCAGGCTGGTTTGATAGTGCCAAGTGTCTCCCGCAATCGGCCATCCAGAACTGGGGCAGGTGAGATTTGTCAGCCAGGGAAAAGGGCCGAGGTTTGTGTTTGGGGGTCTGTGGCCGGAAGTGGCCGGCTAGCTACTGAAATTCCGTGATAGGCAGGATGGTTCCCAGACCCAAGCTGGCACCAGTACCAAGTCAAGCTGATTTGATAGTTCCAAGTGGCTCCCGAAATCTGACATGCAGAACCAGGAGACGTGAGGTTTTTTTACCATGGAAAAGGGCCGAGGCTGGGTTTGGGGGCCTGTGGCAGGGAGTGTCCGCCTGGCTCCTGAAATTACACCATACGCAGGATGGTTCCCAGACCCAAGCTGGCACCCGTACCAAGTCAGCCTGGTTTGATAGTGCCAGGTGGCTCCTGCAATCTGTCATCCAGAACTGGGGCAGGTGAGTTTTTTCTGCCAGGGAAAAGGGCCGAGGTTCGTGTCTGGTAACCTGTGGCTGACCAGCTCCTGAAATTCCGTCATAGGCAGGATGGTTCCCAGTCCCAAGTTGGCACCAGTACAAGTCAGGCTGGTTTGATAGTGCCAAGAGGCTCCTGCAATCTGCTGTCCAGAACTGGGGCAGTTTAGGTTTTTGCCAGGGAAAAGGGCCAATGTTTGTGTTTGGAGGCCTGTGGCCAGGAGTGGCAGGCTGGCTCCTGAAATTCTGCAAAAGGCATGCTTCCCAGACCCAAGTTGGCACCCGTGCCAGGTGGGGCTGGTTGGACAGTGCCAAGTGGCTCCCGACATCTGACATGCAGAACCAGGAGATGTGAGGTTTTTTGCCAGGGAAAAGGGCCAAGGCTGGTTTTGGGGGCCTGTGGCAGGGAGTGTCCGCCTGGCTCTTGAAATTACATGATACGCAGGATGGTTCCCAGACCTAAGCTGGCACCAGTACCAAGTCAGGCTGGTATAATAGTGCCAAGAGGCTCCTGCAATCTGCTGTCCAGAACTGGGGCAATTTATTTTTTTGCCCGGGAAAAGGGCCAAGGTTTGTGTTTGGAGGCCTGTGGCCGGGAGTGGCCGGCTGGCTCCTGAAATTCTGCAATAGGCAGGATGGTTCCCAGACCCATGCTAGCACCCGTGCAGATCCGGCTGGTTTGATAGTGCCAAGTGGCTCCCGCAATCTGACATGCAGAACCAGGAGATGTGAGGTTTTTTGCCAGGGAAAAGGGCTGAGGTTGGGTTTGGGGGCCTGCGGCCAGGAGTGTCCGCCTGGTTCCTGCAATTCTGTGATAGGCAGGATGGTTCCCAGACCCAAGCTGGCACCAGTGCCCAGTCAGGCTGGTTTGACAGTGCCATGTGGCTTCCGCAATCTGACATGCAGAATCAGGAGATGTGAGGGTTTTTTTGCCAGGGGAAAGGGCCGAGGCTGGGTTTGGGGGCCTGTGGCAGGGAGTGTCCGCCTGGTTCCTGAAATTCTGTGATAGGCAGGATGGTTCCCAGACCCAAGCTGGCACCAGTCAGGCTGGTATGATAGTGCCAAGTGTCTCTCCTGCAATCGGCCATCCAGAACTGGGGCAGGTGAGTTTTGTCTGCCAGGGAAAAGGGCCAAGGTTTGTGTTTGGATGCCTGTGGCCGGGGGCGGCTGGCTGGCCCCTGAAATTCTGCCATAGGCAGGATGGTTCCCAGACCCAAGCTGGCACCAGTGCAAAGTCAGCCTGGTTTGATAGTGACAAGTGGCTCCCGCAATCTGCCATCCAGAACAAGGACATGTGAGTTTTGTTTGCCGGGGAAAAGTGTTGAGGTTAGGTTTGGGGGCCTGTGACCGGGACTGGCCAGCTGGCTCTTGAAATTCTGCAATAGGCAGGATGGTTCCCAGACCTAAGCTGGCATTAGTGACAGGTCAGTCTGGTTTCATAGTCTCAACTGGGTCCTGCAATTTGCCATCCAGAAATGGTGCAGTTGAGCATTTTACAAGGAAAAGGGCCAAGGATTGTGTTTGGAGGCCTGTGGCCGGGTCTGGCCGTCGGGCTCCTGAAATTCTGTGATAGGCAGGATGGTTCCCACACCCAAGCTGGCACCACTACCAAGTCAGGCTGGTTTGATAGTGCCAAGTGGCTCCTGCAATCTGCTGTCCAGAACTGGGGCAGTTTAATATTTTACAGGGAAAAGGGCCGAGGTTTGTGTTTGGGGGCCTGTGGGCAGGAGTAGACGGCTAGCTCCTGAAATTCTGTGATAGGCAGGATGGTTCCAAGACCCAAGCTGGCACCAGCGCCATGTCAGGCTGGTTTGATAGTTCCAAGTGGCTCCCGACATCTGACATGCAGAACCAGGAGATGTGATGGTTTTTTTGCCAGGGAAAAGGGCCGAGTTTGGGTTTGGGGGCCATGTGGCAGGGAGTGTCCACCTGGCTCCTGAAATTACACGATACGCAGGATGGTTCCCAGACCCAAGCTGGCACCAATACCAAATCAGGCTGGTTTGATAGTGCCAGGTGGCTCCTGCAATCTGCCATCCAGAACTGGGGCAGGTGAGTTTTCTCTGCCAGGGAAAAGGGCCGAGGTTCGTGTCTGGTAACCTGTGGCTGACCAGCTCCTGAAATTCTGTGATGGGCCGGATGGTTCCCAGACCCAAGCTGGCACCAGTGCCCAGTCAGGCTGGTTTGACAGTGCTAAGTGGCTCCCGACATCTGATATGCAGAACCAGGATGTGTGAGGTTTTTTTTGCCAGGGAAAAGGGCCGAGGCTGGGTTTGGGGGACTGTGGCAGGGAGTGTCCGGCTGGCTCCTGAAATTCTGCAATAGGCAGGATGGTTCCCAGACCCAAGCTGGCACCAGTACCAAGTCAGGCTGGTATGATAGTGCCAAGAGGCTCCTGCAATCGGCCATCCAGAACTGGGGCAGGTGAGTTTTTTCTGCCAGGGAAAAGGGCCGAGGTTTGTGTTTGGAGGCCTGTCTCCGGGAGTGGCCGGCTGGCCCCTGAAATACTGCAAAAGACATGGTTACAAGACCCCAGCTGGCGACTGTGACAGGTCAGGCTGGTTTCATAGTGCCAAGTGGCTCCTGATATCTGACATGCAGAACCAGGAGATGTGAGGTTTTTTCCCAGGGAAAAGGGCCGAGGTTGGGTTTGGGGGCCTGTGGCAGGGAGTGTCCGCCTGGCTCCTGAAATTACACCATACGCAGGATGGTTCCCAGACCCAAGCTGGCGCCAGTACCAAGTCAGCCTGGTTTGATAGTGCCAGGTGGCTCCTGCAATCTGTCATCCAGAACTGGGGCAGGTGAGTTTTCTCTGCCAGGGAAAAGGGCCGAGGTTTGTGTCTGGTAAGCTGTGGCTGAGCAGCTCCTGAAATTCCGTCCTAGGCAGGATAGTTCCCAGTCCCAAGTTGGCACCAGTACAAGTCAGGGTGGTTTGATAGTGCCAAGTGGCTCCTGCAATCTGTCATCCGGAACTGGGGCAGTTTATTTTTTTTACGGGGAAAAGGGCCAAGGTTTGTGTTTGGAGGCCTGTGGCCGGGAGTGGCCGCCTGGCCCCTGAAATTCTGCGATAGGCAGGATGGTTCCCAGACCCAAGTTGGCACCCGTGCAGGTCCGGCTGGTTTGATAGTGCCAAGTGGCTCCCGCAATCTGACATGCAGAACCAGGAGATATGAGGTTTTTGCCAGGGAAAAGGGCCGAGGCTGGGTTTGGGGGCCTGCAGCCGGGAGTGTCCGCCTGGTTCCGGAAATTCTGTGATAGGCAGGATGGTTCCCAGACCCAAGTTGGCACCAGTGCCCAGTCAGGCTGGTTTGACAGTGCCAAGTGGCTCCCGACATCTGACATGCAGAACCAGGAGATGTGAGGTTTTTTTGCCCGGGAAAAGGGCCGAGGCTGGGTTTGGGGGCCTGTGGCAGGGAGTGTCCGCCTGGCTCCTGAAATTACACGATACGCAGGATGGTTCCCAAACCCAAGCTGGCACCACTACCAAGTCAGGCTGGTTTGATAGTGCCAAGTGTCTCTCCTGCAATCTGACATCCAGAACTGGGGCAGGTGAGTTTTGTCTGCCAGGGAAAAGTGTTGAGGTTAGGTTTGGGGGCCTGTGACCGGGACTGGACAGCTGGCTCTTGAAATTCTGCCATAGGCAGGATGGTTCCCAGACCCAAGCTGGCACCAGTGCAAAGTCAGCCTGGTTTGATAGTGACAAGTGGCTCCCGCAATCTGCCATCCAGAACAAGGACATGTGAGTTTTGATTGCCGGGGAAAAGTGTTGAGGTTAGGTTTGGGGGCCTGTGACCGGGACTGGCCAGCTGGCTCTTGAAATTCTGCAATAGGCAGGATGGTTCCCAGACCTAAGCTGGCATTAGTGACAGGTCACTCTGGTTTGATAGTCCCAACTGGGTCCTGCAATTTGCCATCCAGAACTGGTGCAGTTGAGCAATTTACAGGGAAAAGGGCCAAGGTTTGTGTTTGGAGGCCTGTGGCCGGGACTGGCCGGCTGGCTCCTGAAATTCTGCAATAGGCAGGATGGTTCCCAGACGCAAGCTGGCACCGGTACCAAGTCAGGCTGATTTGATAGTGCCAAGTGGCTCATGCAATCGGCCATCCAGAACTGGGGCAGGTGAGTTTTTTTACAGGGAAAAGGGCCGAGGTTTGTGTTTGGAGGCCTGTGCCCGGGAGTGGCCAGCTAGCTCCTGAAATTCTGTGATAGGCAGGATGGTTCCCAGACCCAAGCTGGCACCAGTACCAAGTCAGGCTGGTATGATAGTGCCAAGTGTCTCTCCTGCAATCGGCCATCCAGAACTGGGGCAGGTGAGATTTGTCAGCCAGGGAAAAGGGCCGAGGTTTGTGTTTGGGGGCCTGTGGCCGGAAGTGGCCGGCTAGCTACTGCAATTCTGTGATAGGCAGGATGGTTCCCAGACCCAAGCTGGCACCAGCACCATGTCAGGCTGGTTTGATAGTGCCAAGTGTCTCTCCTGCAATCTGATATCCAGAACCAAATCATGTGAGTTTTGTCTGCCAGGGAAAAGGGCCGAGGTTTGTGTTCGGGGGCCTGTGGCCAGGAGTGGCTGGCTGGCTCCTGAAATTCTGCGATAGGCAGGATGGTTCCCAGACCCAAGTTGGCACCAGTGCCACGTCAAGCTGGTGTCATAGTTCCAGCTGGCCCCTGCAATCTGCTTTCCAGAACTGGAGCAGATGAGTTTTTTTACAGAGAAAAGGGCCAAGGTTTGTATTTGGAGACCTGTAGCCGGGAGTGTCCGGCTGGCCCCTGAAATTCTGCAATAGGCAGGATGGTTCCAAGACCCAAGCTGGCACCAGTACGAAGTCAAGCTGGTTTGATAGTGCCATGTGGCTTTTGCAATCTGACGTCCAGAACCAGGACATGTGACTTTTCTCTGTCAGGGTAAAGGCCTGAGGTTTCGTTTGGGGGCCAGTGGCCGGGAGTGGCCGGCTAGCTCCTGAAATTCTTCAATAGGCAGGATGGTTCCCAGACCCAGGCTGGCGCCAGTATCATGTCAGGCTGGATTGATAGTGCCAGGTGGCTCTCCTGTAATGTGCTCCAGAACTGGGGCAGGTGAGATTTGTCTGCCAGGGAAAAGTGACGAGGTTGCGTTTGGTGGCCTGTGGCCGGGAGTGTCTGCCTGGCTCCTGAAGTTACACGATACACAGGATGGTTTCCAGACCCAAGCTGGCACCAGTACCATGTCAGGCTGGTTTGATAGTGCCATGTATCTCTCTTGCTATGTGACATCCAGAACTGGGGCAGGTGAGTTTTTTCTGCCAGGGAAAAGGGCCAAGTTTTGTGTTTGGAGGCCTGTGGGCGGGAGTGGCCAGCTGGCTCTTGAAATTCTGCGATGGGCAGGATGGTTTCCAGACCCAAGCTGGCACCAGTACCAAGTCAAGCTGGTTTGATATTGACAAGTGGCTCTCCTGATCTGCCATTCACAACAAGGACATGAGAGTTTTGTTTGCCAGGGTAAAGTGCCAAGGTTTGTGTTTGGGGTACTGTGGCCGGGAGTGGCTGGCTGGCTCCTGAAATTCTGTGATATGCACGATGGTTCCCAGACCCAAGCTGGCACCAGTACCAAGTCAGGCTGGTTTGATAGTGCCAAGTGTCTCTCCTTCAATCTGACATCCAAAACTTGGGCAGATGAGTTTTGTCTGCCAGGGAAAAGGGCCGAGGTTTGTGTTTGGAGGTCTGTGCCCAGGAGTGGCCGGCTGGCTCCTGAAATTCTGCGATAGGCAGGATGGTTTCAACACCCAAGCTGGCACCAGTGCAAAAGCCAGGCTGGTTTGATAGTGACAAGTGGGTTCTGCAATCTGCCATCCAGAACAAGGACATGAGAATCTTGTTTACCAGGGAAAAGTGCCGAGGTTGAGTAAGGGGTCCTGTGACCGGGACTGGCCGGCTGGCTCCTGAAATTCTTCAATAGGCAGGATGGTTCCCAGACCCAGGCTGGCACCAGTACCAAGTCAGGCTGGATTGATAGTGCCATGTATCTCTCTTGCTATGTGACATCCAGAACTGAGGCAGGTGAGTTTTTTCTGCCAGGGAAAATGTCCGAGATTTGTGTTTGGAGGCCTGTCGCCAGGAGTGGCTGGCTGGCTCCTGAAATTCTGCGATAGGCAGGATGGTTCCCAGACCCAAGCTGGCACCAGTGTCATGTCAGGCTGCTATCAGAGTTCCAACTGGCTCCTGCAATCTGCTTTCCAGAACTGGGGCAGGTGAGGTTTTTTTCAGGGAAAAGGGCCAAGGTTTGTGTTTGGAGGCCTGTGGCCGGGAGTGGCCGCCTGGCCCCTGAAATTCTGCGATAGGCAGGATGGTTCCCAGACCCAAGCTGGCACCCTTGCCAGGTCAGGCTGGTTTGATAGTGCCAAGTGGCTCCTGCAATCTGACATCCAGAACAAGGACATGTGAGTTTTGTCTGCCAGGGAAAAGGGCCAAGGTTTGTGTTTGGAGGCCTGTGGGCGGGAGTGGCCGGCTGGCTCCTGAAATTCTGCCACAGACAGGATGGTTTCCAGACCCAAGCTTGCACCAGTGCAAAGTTAGGCTGGTTTGATATTGACAAGTGTCTCCTGCAATCTGCCATCCACAACAAGGACATGTGAGTTTTGTTTGCCAGGGTAAAGTGCCGAGGTTGCGTTTCGGGTCCTGTGGCCGAGAGTGGCTGGCTGGCTCCTGAAATTCCGTGATAGGCACGATGGTTCCCAGACCCAAGCTGGCACCAGTACCAAGTCAAGCTGGTTTGATAGTGCCAAGTGGCTCTTGCAGTCTGACATCCAGAACCAGGACATGTGACTTTTGTCTGTCAGGGAAAAGGCCTGAGGTTTCGTTTGGGGGCCAGTGGCCGGGAGTGGCCGGCTAGCTCCTAAAAATCTGTGATAGACAGGATGGTTCCCAGACCCAAGCTAGCACCAATGCCAGGTCAGGCTGGTATCATAGTTCCAACTGGCTCCTACAATCTGCTTTCCAGGACTGGGACAGTTGAGTATATTTCAAGGGAAAAGGGCCAAGGTTTGTATTTGGAGGATGTAGCCGGGAGTATCTGGCTGGCCCCTGAAATTCTGCAATAGGCAGGATTGTTCCCAGACCCAATCTAAAACCCGTGCCAGGTCAGGCTGATTTGATAGTGCCAAGTGGCTCCCACAATCGGCCATCCAGAACTGGGGCAGGTGAGTTTTTTTACAGGGAAAAGGGCCGAGGTTTGTGTTTGGAGGCCTGCGCCCGGGAGTGGCCGGCTAGCTCCTGAAATTCTGTGATCGGCAGGATGGTTCCCAGACCCAAGCTGGCACCAGCACCATGTCAGGCTGGTTTGATAGTGCCAAGTGTCTCTCCTGCAATCTGATATCCAGAACCAAATCATGTGAGTTTTGTCTGCCAGGGAAAAGGGCCGAGGTTTGTGTTCGGGGGCCTGTGGCCAGGAGTGGCTGGCTGGCTCCTGAAATTCTGCGATAGGCAGGATGGTTCCCAGACCCAAGTTGGCACCAGTGCCACGTCAAGCTGGTGTCATAGTTCCAGCTGGCCCCTGCAATCTGCTTTCCAGAACTGGAGCAGATGAGTTTTTTTACAGAGAAAAGGGCCAAGGTTTGTGTTTGGAGGCCTGTGTCCGGGAGTGGCCGGCTGGCTCCTGAAATACTGCAAAACACATGGTTACAAGACCCATGCTGGCGACTGTGACTGGTCAGGCTGGTTTGATAGTTCCAAGTGGCTCCCGACATCTGACAGGCAGAACCAGGAGACGTGAGGTTTTTTTGCCAGGGAAAAGGGCTGAGGTTGGGTTTGGGGGCCATGTGCAGGGAGTGTTCGCCTGGCTCCTGAAATTACACGATACACAGGATGGTTCCCAGACCCAAGCTGG
This sequence comes from Calcarius lapponicus, assembly GCA_039654755.1. Lineage (NCBI taxonomy): Eukaryota > Metazoa > Chordata > Aves > Passeriformes > Fringillidae > Calcarius > Calcarius lapponicus. The sequence goes on from CM077464.1 coordinate 61,310,044, forward strand.
CACCAGTACCAAGTCAGGCTGGTTTGATAGTGACAAGTGGCTCCCGCAATCTGCCATCCAGAACGAGGACATGTGAGTTTTGTTTGCCGGGGAAAAGTGTTGAGGTTAGGTTTGGGAGCCTGTGACCGGGACTGGATGGCAGGCTCCTGAAATTCTGCTGTAGGCAGGATGGTTCCCAGACCTAAGCTGGCATTAGTGCCAGGTCAGTCTGGATTGATAGTTCTAACTGGGTCCTGCAATTTGCCATCCAGAACTGGTGCAGTTGAGCATTTTACAGGGAAAAGGGCCATGGATCGTGTTTGGAGGCCTGTGGCCGGGAATGTCCGCCTGGCTCCTGAAATTACACGACACTCTGGATGGTTCCCAGACCCAAGCTGGCAGCAGAACCATGTCAGGCAGGTCTGATAGTGCCAAATGTCTCTCCTGCAGTCTGACATCCAGAACTGGGGCACGTGAGTTTTTTTACAGGGAAAAGGGCCAAGGTTTGTGTTTGGAGGCCTGTGGCCAGGAGTGGCCGGCTGGCACCTGAAATTCTGTGATAGGCAGGATGGTTCCCACACCCAAGCTGTTACCAGTAGCAAGTCAGGGTGATTTGATAGTGCCAAGTGGCTCCTGCAATCTGCTTTCCAGAACTGGGGCAGGTGAGTTTTTTTACAGGGAAAAGGGCCAAGGTTTGTGTTTGGAGGCCTGTGGCCAGGAGTGGCCGGCTGGCTCCTGCAATTCCAAGATAGGCAGGATGGTTCCCAGACCCAAGCTGGCAGCAGTACCAAGTCAGGCTGGTTTGATAGTGCCAAGTGTCTCCCGCAATCTGACATCCAGAACTGGGGCAGGTGAGTTTTGTCTGCCAGGGAAAATGGCTGGGGTTGCGTTTGGGGGCCTATGGCCGGGAGTGGCCGGCTGGGTCCTGAAATTCCGAAATAGGCAGGATGGTTCCCAGACCCAAGCTGGCACCAGTACCAAGTCAAGCTGGTTTGATAGTGCCAAGTGGCTCCTGCAATCTGCCATCCAGAACAAGGACATGTGAGTTTTGTCTGCTTGGGAAAAGGGCTGAGGTTGCATTTGGGGGCCTGTGGCCGGGAGTGGCCGGATGGCTCCTCAAATTCCGAGATAGGCAGGATGGTTCCCTGACCCAAGCTGGCACCAGTACCATGTCAGGCTGGTATCATAGTTCCAACTGGCTCCTGCAATCTGCTTTCCAGGACTGGGGCAGTTGAGTTTATTTCCAGGGAATAGGGCCAGGGTTTGTATTTGGAGACCTGTAGCCGGGAGTGTCCGGCTGGCCCCTGAAATTCTGCAATAGGCAGGATGGTTCCAAGACCCAAGCTGGCACCAGTACGAAGTCAAGCTGGTTTGATAGTGCCATGTGGCTTTTGCAATCTGACGTCCAGAACCAGGACATGTGACTTTTCTCTGTCAGGGTAAAGGCCTGAGGTTTCGTTTGGGGGCCAGTGGCCGGGAGTGGCCGGCTAGCTCCTGAAATTCTGCAATAGGCAGGAGGGTTCCCAGACCCAAGCTGGCACCAGTAGCAAGTCAGGCTGGTTTGATAGTTCCAAGTGCCACGACCGGCACCACAGTCTTCCCGACTGGCACCTTAGTTTTCCCGACCGGCACCATAGTCTTTCTGACCGGCACCATAGTGTAAGTAAAGTGCTTTGTAAAACATTGTAGCTGTTTGCTTTTTGGTGAAAATAATGCAATGTGCCTGTCAAAAGTGCATTACTATGTTTAAGTGTTTAAAATAGGGTGCTCCTGAGGCATAGGAGTGGGACATTGGAAAATAATTTAAACAAGGTGTCCCTCAGGAATGATCACCCCTGTGTGTGTGTTTTTTATGAAATGTATACAAGGTGTCTTTCTAGGGTGAAGGATTGAAATTTGAAAATTATCTGTAACTTATACAAGGTACCCTCTGGAAAGAATCACTTCACCTTCGTAATGCAACTTTGTAAAATATTATTCCAGTGATAAAGGGTTAATTTAGAAATTACACAGGGTACCCTCCCGAAAAATTTACCACATTTTTGTGGTAACACAAAACATAATGCACAAGCTCTGGTCAATTTATTGGATGAATTTGGTGCCAAACTGTCTCCTCCAGGAATGGGCACAAAATTACTGGTGTAATATCCAAGAAATTGTTGAGCTAATCTCTACTCTGCATGCAGGCGCAAAAGTCAAAAAGGATAAAGGAAAACCTATTGTTTGTTCTGTCTTAGGTGCTGTTGTCTTAGCTGCAGTTGAACACAATGAACATCAACAAAAAGCTGATATGGAAATTATTGCATTGTTACAAGATTTGGTTAAAGTGTCACAACTGCAACTAAAAGAAGATGAGGCTTACACCCGTCTCCTCCAGGAGGAAACAAGAAATCAGAAAGCTACCACCAATGTGCTTCGAGAGGAGCTGCATGCAAGATTAGCAAGTGAAACAAAAAAGGGAGGTAGAGCTGAAGCTATCCAAAAATACATATCCCCTCTCTGACTTAGAATCTTTGCATAATCAGAGAGGCTGCCAGTCTCACTTTGTCCCTTAAATAAGGTAGAACACATGGGTTTGGATGATGACACACCTTAACATAACTGTGGAGGCCTGTCAGCCTATTGGGAAAAGGGCACTGGCAATGCCTTGGAGGAATACATCATAGGCTCCAGACATCCCCCATAGATTAGGGTGAAACAGAAGGCTTTCCCCATGGTGCACTGCAGTACTATGCAGTTCTGTATTTCCCATTAGCCCGTTGGCCATATCTACTTCTTTTACCCCTATGGTCTTGTTCTAGAATATCCCCCACTCCCTGTTTCCCCATTTGTTAATGTAAACCTGCCTGCCTACCCTGGCACTCCCTATTGGCTCCTGACCTTTGTACTGCACCTATGCCCTCAGTTGATTGGCCCTGATGCTTTGCTCCACCTCCTCTTTTGCATATTTATACCCTGGACCCTCCACAGTCCATTGTCTTCTGTTCCTAGACCCCTTCAGTGCCAGACCCTAATAAACCCTTGCTGAGACCCCATACAGAAAATCCTCCTGTGTCACACCTGCCTGCTAGCTGTGGTGTGCTTGAGTGTGTGATTGTTGTGTGCCTGCCCAAATGTTCCCCCTCCAAGGATGCTTGCGGGGAAGGTAGTGGCACTGACCACTTTGCCTCTCTGATAGATATAATCATGAAAGAAATCCCATATATGGCTACTGAATTGGTTAAATTAGAAAAGGAATATAGTGAAACCCCTAAAGAATCTGAGACTAAGTGTTTGGAGAATCTCTCTTTCTTGGAGTGACCAAATTCTGTTATCAGAAAAAGAGACAAGGGTTCTGGGGGGCAGGGAATGACCCTGATTTCTTACCCAAAGAGCAATTTTTTGGGCTGGTGGATTCAACTCCCTGCAGAGAGGAGATCCCCTGGCTATAGTAGGAAACATTAATCAGATTGTAAAAAGCATGAAAAGGCTGCTTGTTTACAAATGATGCATGACAGGGAGTTAACACCATGATATGAGTCCCCTATGATGATGACTGTGGACCCTGAAATAATGATACCTCTCATGAGAGGCTGCCCTAAAGCATAGGCATCCAGCTAAAAGGGCAAGTAGAAAGCCTTATGAAAGGGGAAAGAGCTTTAGCCACCTTGGAGGAAGCTATTACTCCCAACCACAACTGAGAAAAAATTTGGACCTGGGGGTAGGTGGCACAAGAATAATTTAATTATGGAAGAAATTATGACCCAATACCTTCAAGTACAATTGATTTTAAATCAATTCAGCACACTGAGTACAAAAACAACTGTGCCTCCAGTAAGACTCCAAAAGGCCATGTCCTCCCCTGGGCAAGGAGGATGAGCTAACACAGGGGAAGAACACAAGGAAAAAGAAGTACCATGTGGAATATGGGCTTACAAAAAAAAAGATCCCCAAACCCATAATGAATGGCCAACCCACTAATAAATTAGAGGTATTAATTATATTGGTCATCCAATCCAAACACCACCACCATCACCAATACCATCTTAATTGCTAATTAAGAAGCCACCCTTTGGTAAACAAATCTCCATAACACATTCCACATGTTCACAATACCAGGTACAGCAAGTTAAGATAAAAATTGTTTCTCATTCTTTTCTCTGATCTTCTCACAGCCTTCCCCAGGATGATGCCTGGGAAATTTATTTTTCTCTCAGTGGCCAGAGAGCTGCTGCCACAGTGCTGTGGGGAAGAAATGACACAGACAGAAAATGTATTTGGAAAGACAATCTAATTTTGTGCATATACATATATATATGGATACAATATATGCAGTATACAGCCTATTTGAGTAAAACATTTTAGGGTATTCTACAAGCAAAATACAGTTATTAGAAAATTCCTAAAGAAAAATCACATTTCATAAGCAGGAGTCTTTAAAGTGCATTCCTTTTGCCATTGTGTTTAGGCAGTGACCCAGCCCTGCTGCTGGAGTCTCAAGTTCCGGTGGTGGTTAAGATCAACATCACAAACATGAAGCAGAGTATAAAGAATGAAAGTAACTGAAACAGGGTAACATCAGAGTACTTGGGCACTGAATATGTCTAGCAAAATATTATAAAAAGGTGTGAGATCTTGAGACGAGTGCACCTGAAATTGAACTGGTCCTCTCTCTTAAGGGAGTGAAGGGCATCGGTAGCACTGGAAAAATACCTTGGCTTTTTTCATGTGACAATCAGCCTTGATTTTAATGTGACTGTAAAGCACTAGTGGTGACAGCTAGTGCAGTTTTAATGTTGAACATGATTACAAACTTGTAGTGTATAACAATGCTAATTAACAGTGAGCAAATTTTTAGAAATAGAAAGAATAGAATTGGTAGGTGGCAGGGATACTTCTAAGAACACTTAAAGAGTGTTCAGACAGGTTTCTGTCCAACAAATTTTGCTTCACAAACTTTGAAACTCCTTGGAGGAGCCAACAATGGTTTTGTCCATTTTTCCAAGGTTCTGATCCAAACAATGTCAAAGCTACTGAGTTGTCATGGATTAAAAGAGAATTGCAACATATGATCTTAAATTGGTTAAATAACTAGATAACAATGGGGAGAAAAATCAAAATCCATAAATAAATTTAAAAGTGTGATGAAATGGTCAGGATTCATAGTAAAGAAGGATTGTTGCTTCTGCTATTCAATGTGCTTCTCCAGAAGATACAATATGGAAAAGTTGTGGGTGGAAGAAGAAAGCAAGTGGGGAACAGAAATGAAGAAAAAGTGAAGAAGTAGAAAAGAAGAAGCAGCAGCTTACTTAAGTATAGTTGGCAAATCCGCCAATTCAGGGTTGGTTAGTGCAAAAAGATGCATATAGAGAGAGGCAACACTAACTCCACAAGTCCACGAGTGTACTTGGGCTAAACATTAATTAGGATTTTTTACAAAGAATTCTACAGAAACTACTGTTCAGTCCTGAAGGAGGTTCAAAAATGAAAGTACAACTTTTAAGTCTATTCAGAAAAGCATAGAAGGTAGAACAGAAAGTGTAATTACATTATTTTAAACATTTCTGGTATACCTGCAACTTGAGCAGTATGCAGTGCTTGTTCTCTCCTTTCAAAATGAGATTAAAACCAAGAAGGATATAGAGAAGAGCAGCAAGGAAAATGAAAAGTAGACTAGGTTTGCCTGTGAGGAAAGTAAAAAGAGGGCTGCAAAGGGACAGTTGAAGCAGTATGTAAAGCACCAGGGGCTTGGGAAAAGAGGCTTGAGAAACAATTGTTTCCCTCTTGGGAAACAATTTGCCACTGTTTCTCAAAGTGTGAAATCTGGGAGTGAGAGGAACTTTTCACAAGGGACACGTTCAACTGTGAAACTCAGGCCCAAGCGACGCTGTGTACTGAAAGAATGCACGGGATCAAATCCAACTTAATTAGTGTCATAAAAGACAATCAGTGTTATTTAACATTCAACAGAATTTTAGCAAAGAACAATTTTAATGTTGTGCTATATGTTCTTTTTCTAGTGAGTGAAGACAGAGGACCCTTCGTAATCCAGCCTGCTACCTGCATCCTCCTGAATACCTATCACACTGAGAGGAGGACATTTATTCTCAGTACTGCTAGGAAAGAAAAAAATTTCCCATGCTGTCTGAAATAGGAGTAGTTTTAACTGTGGTAGGCAGAAGGTCACATTGAGAACACCATAAGGAAACCAACAATCTAGGAAAGCATTGACTTAATTTGACAGGAGGTAAGTCACATACAATTACTTTGTGTATGTAATTCTTTTAATGTAACAGACCAATATTTTAGTACTAAGTGAGCATATTCTGCAATAATAAGGTCATTGAAGTAATTTCTAACAAAATGTCCATTATATCGTATAGTTAAATCATACACTTGGTTTTAGTTAAATTGTTGCTGCTGTCAATGCAGTGTAGCCTGTGCAATGATTCCACAATGTTCTCTGTCTACCATTTCAGAAGAATCCTCTTTTATCTCTTCTGCTATTTCCTCTTCCAACTCTGGGGAATATGTTGAATTTTCTTCATTCTTCCTTTCTTGTCAAACACCTTACCTCTCACAGGATTTTCCTCCAATTTCTTCTGTAAAACAGGGAAATACTCTCCTGGGTCGTGACTAGGCCTCCTGAGGTAATGCAGTTGAGGTTTGATGGCTGGTGGTGACAAAGGAAGAACAAGGATGGTTACTGTGCCTAGATTTCACTCACTTGTGGAGAAGAAATGGATTCTGCAGAAGCTGTATCCATCCCATAGCCTGTCTGTGCGAAAGAGGGCTTCTCAGCCTAAGAGCCAGGATTCTTTTGGGTTAATGGGCAGTTACAGACAGTTAGGAAAAAATTCACAGAAAAAAAAAAGTTTAAAAATATAAATCATAAATATAGATGTAAAACTAAAATGAAACATAGGCAACTCCAAAATTGAAAGTAGGGAAATTAAGCACTACAGAATACCGAATCTTGAAATCATGCCCTTATTCTTACATCTCAGCAGACTACATCAACACAGAAAAGAACATTCTTGTGGTTAGAAAACAACAGTTTAGACAGTAAATGAAACTGCCAAAACTAAATGAAGAAGCAACTTTATATTTACATATACGTAATATATACAAGCAAAACACTTCATTATTTTCAAAATGTTGTTGGTCAAGGTAATTTTAAGGCAAGAAATCTGATTTGAGATAATGTTTCTCAGAATTCTGGAATAGATGGATTTGAGGCATTTTGTCTGATTTTCCAATAAATTACAGGCCATTGTGAAAGTTGGATGTGGTCTACATAATAAATCTGACCATTCTCAACTTCTTGACTCTGTTTATTTGAACCTACATCTTGCTTTCTTACCTCTTTACATAGATGGACTAAAAATTAACCATGACCATGATCAAAATATTTTAATCTTATGCTTATTTATTATTTGCAAAATAACCAATTGAATAATTAGTATGACAAGGATTTAAAAATAAAAGTCATTGCTCTTAGCAGGAATCCTGAGAAGCAAAAAATATTCCACTGTGGGAGCTAGCTAACATCACTGATTCAAATGCTACAACAGTCACACTCCATCTTGCTAAACTCCTCAAGAGATTAATCATACCCTAAAATGTATTGGGGAACAAAAAGTTATGGATTTTCTAAACTTTAGAAATGTGCGTCCAGATTTCTGCATAATCATAATCCTTCCTGTTCTCAAATAGATTCATTTCACATTCATTAAAATTCAATAGTTTGGTTGCGATTCTCAGGACCTTCATGCATGGAGTGATGCAAGTATTTTTTTTCTTTTATTTTTTTTCCCTTTTAATTTAGTGAAAATAATTCTTTTTTAAGATCATGTCTATCATCAGGGCAATGAAAGCAGAGAAAACATATTTAGTAGCACTATGTTGGTAGTGCCAGTGTGCACAAGAATAGTCACACAAGTAACATAATTCAGATTGTGTGCTATCCAGACACTAATTCAGCAAGGAGGCTGAGTGCATTAGCTGCTCTGTTTGCTCTGACCGGTGGGATATGGAACCCACCATTTTATAGTTGAAACCTCATATTTGGCTAGGATAGCATGCACATAGTATTTCCTCTTAACCCTTCTTTCATACAATTCTTTCTTTGCTTCTTGGACAGATGCCAATGGATATAAACACCTTGGCCTATGTCTACATTACACCTTGATTTGCACACCAGATGAAAGAAAAAATGTCAGAGCTGATGCTTAGTAGACAACTGCACATAAAAAAGGAACCTAGTCTGCTAATAAAAATCATCTTTCTCCCTTTTGCAGCCTTTGTCAAGAAAGGAGGTTTTCTGCTGTAACTATCAGAAAGATCTGCAGGACAGAGGAGCAGGAGTACCAAGACTATGTTTCATTAGAGTGATTAAAGAAATGGTTTAAACTTAGGAAGACTCAGTCTCCCAGGAGTTTTAAGAAAATCTGTGGTTATACAAAATGCAAAATTCATTCAATGAGACACCTCAACGAAAGCTCAAAGATAGCTAGTTCTTGGTCAGTTACTATGACCACTAGAGAGGTCTCTGTGGAACCAGGTCAGTCACTATGGGCTATGTGGAACTTGGTCAGTCACTATGACCACTAGAGAGGTCTCCTCTGTGGAACCAGGAGCAGAAGCTGTAAGAATTGGGATGCAGAGATGTTACCAGTGTTCCAAGTGCTTTGCAGCACCCACTGCTGCCAGGCATGGGAAGAATTCTTCCCCCAACAAGGGCCTGTGGCCCCTGAGATATCTCCAGTCTGAGAGAGAATAGGGTTTGGACATCTCCTGGGAGGTTTGACCATCCTGTGGGATGAAGTGGAAGTGGATTTTTCTCACATGTTCAGGGAATAGTAAACCTCTAATGCTGAGGTCAGGAAGCAATTTTCCCCCTGGGCAGATTTGCCTTGCTCATCCCTGGGGGCTTTTTGCCTTTCTCTGCAGTATCAAACCTGACCACTGGTCAGCCTCCTCCAGTCCCTTTTGGCCAGGTTGCTGCCTGCTGCTCACACACCATGAAGATAGACTGTTGTGCCCCACATTCATTCTTCTTTTGTCTTCTTCCTTTGTGTGATTGTTACTGAAACTAATTATTCATGTTCTCTTTAGGAAACATGAATAATTTAGGGCTTTCTAGGCCTGTATTCCTTCTGCTGCTTTCTGTAGCTCTGTTAGACTGACAGACTGCAAAGGATTTTTTTTTTAACTAAATTGAGATGCATCACCCAGCTTAGGGCTACATGTAGGCATTGTGTTAACACTTGTGAGCAAGGGCTGTGAAATGGTTTCAGAAAAATAATGATAAATAAACCCAAAAATAAAATCCTGATTCCAGTTGTAGCCTTTGTGTTATGTGTCCTTGAAAGCATTTTTGGTGCTGAAAAACCCATGGCATTTCAGGAAAATGAAATTGCTTTTCACCATTTAAGTTGTGGTATGCAGGGAATAGAAATAGAAATAAATAGAAATATAAATAAATTGTAATAGAAATTAGAAATAGGAATAGAAATAGATATAGAAATAGATATAGAAATAGAACAGAGCATGTTACTCCTAGAATTCTCTATGACAAGCTAAGATCCAGGTTTGAGGGCTCCATCCTGGAGAACCGCTCTCTGCAGTGCAGGTCCCAGGCCCTCCCAGGAGACAGGGACAGAGATGGGCACACAGACTGAAAGTCCCAGTCTGAGCTGGGATCAGCCCTGGATCCTTGGGAGAAGATGGTGGGGGTCTTGGGTAAGGCTGGTCTGATACACTGAGACCTATGTGCATGTCCATTTCCAAGCCACAGAAATGAAAATATGGTCACTCAGTGATTGCAAATGATAACAACTTGGGTACATCAATAACCCTGCTGTGCTTTCTCATCACACTTAGTCCAGGCTCCTTGAAGAAATGTTTCATTCAACCACTTTGTACTCAAAAAAAGGAGTCATTCTAAGAAGCAGAAGATGTGTCCATGGCCTCTGGGCCTATGGTGCTGTGATATGCTGTTGAGTTGCCAGTTGACTCTGGTTTGACCAGTGGTAAAGTCAAGGTAGGAACACTGTCAGGGCTCTTTCCTGTATGCAGCTACCTCACCTCATAAAACTTGATCAGCTGTGTGACCTCTTGGGTGATTCTTCCTCTCTTATACTTAAAATTGACAAAGGTACAGATTCAAAACACAGCAGTGAGGCAGACTGACCTGCTGGCAAAGAGATGGATGGGATCATACACACACATGCCTTTTTTGGTCACCCTCACTTCTTTAGAAGTGGTATTAATCAAAAAGTGATAAAGCTTCTCCTTTTAATTCAAGATGCTGAGTGCAATTCGCACAAAAAACCAGGAAGACAATAACATTTACGCACACATTTAGAAAATTGTGTGTGTGTGTTAACACCAGACCGTTTCTGAACTACATGTTAGTGGTTGCTTCCAGCAAAACCAACACTCCCAAAACAAGATCTATATAGAACACAGAAAAACGACACAATAATGGCTGTAAACAAAATGTCATCAGCACTGGACTATATGCATGGAAAACATTGTACTGTTATCTACTTCCCACCACATACTGTAAATAACTGCACAGAAAGGGCAGATTTTCATGCCATACCAGAACAAGTTGATTGCTGTATAAGCCACAGTAACAGGGCATGGGTAGGAAGTTACCAGTGTTAAAATAGCTAAGTCAGGAAAACCTCCACTCTATCCCTAATCTATTTGGTGCCAAAACATACACTGAGGTAGTAGGTCTCTAACAAAGAGAGAGATAAAATACTGGCTAGTCGTTTGTGGAAGTGCCAGACAGAAGGCACCTTTCTATAAGGAGACATGATCACAATGAACATTGCTATTGGAAGCAAGGCATGCCTGGCAACAAATCCAGTGTGTTTTTTCAAAAAAAAGGAACACTATTAGGTTGATTGCTCCCCTCTTTTGAAGGTGGATCCTCCCTACTGCTATTTTTCTAATCAAAACAGTTAACAGATCCCTATATAGGGAGATACATTTACAGGGGATTAAATGTTATCATTCCCAAAAAAATGAAGAAACTGGCCACACAGTAAGAATTTGAGCAAGGTCATTTAACAAGCCATAATGAAGGGACTGCACTTGGTAGCAGTGAGAGATTGGAAAGACTGATGTCTTGAGACATTTTGGGGTGGATGTCTGTGGGGAAAGGGGCAGGTCGACCCTTGCCCTGGCAAGGCAATGCACTACCCCTGTCCACCCTACCCCCCTGGAGCCTGTATTCCAGTCTGGCAGAACCTGTCAATCCCTGGAGGCAATGCTTCTCACCCACCTCTGGAGCCCCTAATCAAACTCTTGAGCGGCCAAATGACCAGAAGTCCCACCTGAGGGGATGGGCCCAGGAAGACCAAAGGGTATTTAAGGCCAAACATGAGGAAATCATGTCTTCACCCCACCACCTCTTGAAATTTCTATCTAAACATAACTGGAATTCAGAATTTGGTAGCTATGTGTGTGCTTTTCTAAATGTTTTCTGTTTTCTCTCTTTCTTCTAATTCTCTCTTCTTGAAATTTTTGGTAACTTAAAATAGAATGGGCTTAGAATTTCCTAAGCTGAAGGGATTCATGCATTGAGAAGTGTTTTATGCTGATTGAATGTTGTACTAAACCTTTTGCCAAATTCCTCTGATTTTCTGAAGTTGTCAGTAAAGTCTTTTTTTGTTATTTTGACCTCTTGAGAATATCTTGTCTGTATTTCTCCTGTTCATCTTACTCAGGGTACATGAACAACCCTGAGCCCTGTTCAAAACCTCATGGAGCAAGTTGTTTGGGGACTTACAGCTTTATGCCAAAACCTTCTCTTCTGCCAGCCTGCTTAATTATACCCTGACCTGCTTATTATAATGGTGGTCAGGAGGCTCAGAAGTACCACATATAAGGGATGTGCAATTTGCTGTTTGCAGATTCTCATTAATGGATCAATGGGTTAAAAGTGTGATAAAGTTGGAGAAATGAATGAAAAGTCTTGTGTAAGCATTGCTTATTAAAAATAAACAAAAAATCAATGCAAATATGCTGACAGGTATAAAAATTAGTCAGTTTTAGTATTAGATCTGCTTATATTACATGAGAATTATAGGTATAGAGAGACATGAATATTTTCATTCATTCCTTAAAACAATGTTTTTCCTCAAAAAGCAAGACCTCTCCAAGATCTCTCCAAAGAGCAAGACCTCTAAATGCCACCTGCAAGAAAATCCTGAGTGATCAAAAGTAGTAGCCACTTTAGTAGTAGCCACTTTGCCACTCTGCCAAGGTGGACAGCTTTACCTTTACCCTATTTGCAAAAGTTATCAGCAGTGGATGGATAAGGGAGATCAAGCTGCTTTTGGTGTTGAAGAATGCTGAGACTAACCTGACTCAACAATCCCAAGGTTAAACATTCCAACTCCTTCCAGACAGAAACTGGCACCAGTGAGGACAGACAAAGTTTCCAATAAAGGAACTGTGGATAAACCAACAAGTTATAGTACTGATAACATGTCTAAAGCTGCTGAGCTAAAGGCTGCTGAGCTGCAGTGTGCTGTTCTTGGTGTAGATGCTCTCTTAGATTGTGATTTCAGTCAAGAGAAAAGTTGAAAAGTGAGAATTACCTTGGGGTCCTTAAATAAGCTAGTTGAATTCTCCAGATCAGTTTCCCTATCTTTAGAAATTACATTGGTAATGACACTAACTTCTCCCAGGGGACAAGTGGTAAGAAATAACAGCTGTCCAAGCAACATTCTCACTATGCTTAAAAACAGCATGATTACAACTAGGACCCTCTGGGGCACCAGATACTGAAAAGTAAACAGCAAGCACCACGCCTGCATCAGATGTAAAAAGCGCAAAAAAAGAAAAGAAAAATAATGTTCTACAACTTGAATTCAAATGCTGGGGAGATCTCATTGTTTATATTTGGTAATAGGATGAACATACACAAACTCAGGTACAGAAAAACTGCAAATGTTTAAAAATCTTTTAGAGACCACAAGCCTCTTCATTCAAATCAAGAACTAACAATATGTACATATTGTTAAAAATTATTTTCAGAACAATTGAGAATATTTGCCATTACTTGGTGTCATTCATTTTGGTTTTCCATTTTTTTCCTTATGAGTCTTTACAAGCCAAATAGGTTTTTTCCTTACTCTACCCACTCAGTCCCAGGAGCAAACTTGCACTGAGTTTTGTTTTCAGCCAGCATTTTAACTTTTTTTCTATTTCCTGAATATAAAATATAGCATTACAACCTGCCTTTTTTCTTCCTTGAAAAATGTTAGAGAACGGGAGTCTTTTGTTCATCTTAATTCAGTTCAGGAAAGACATCTCTATTATCAGTTTAGCTTATATAAACATACTCTAAAGTTTATTATCAATCTCATAGATGGAATTCGCTGCAAAGTGCCAGCTGAGAAAAGGTCATTTTATAAGATCCTTGAATTTGGTTATTTTCCCCTTATTGCTCCTACCAAGAGATGTAATGTTTCTTAACTTTATTTAAAACCTGTCACTGTCAGGTTAACCATAAGAGCAGCGAAATCTGCTGTCACAAATAAGCCACAGTGCCCACCTGAAGGTAGACAGTGCACTAGGGCAAGATTATGAAGTGTATCATTGGAACAAAGAGAGATATTCTATCATTTTTAAAACTCATGGTGGTGTAATCAGCTCCTACCACAACAAAAGAAGGTGGCCCCACCCTGATGGCCTTTACACAGAATATCCTGCATGTAGTGAGCTGTATATGTTTTTGTTGTTTAGTGTTTGTACCTAGATGCTACCCTGGGACTAGAAGAACTTTGCAAGCAATGTCCTTTGATTTCAGCGCAACTAAAAGAGTCATCAGGACCTAAGTATTATTTTGCACTAAGCTTATTTGCAAATGCAATGACTTTTGTCTCTCAAGTAAGAATAGGGAGGAGAAAAGGGCAGTGAAATATTACTGTGAGAATCTGGGCCTGTAGAAAACCAGAAGACCTGGTAAAAACCTAACAAGAACACTAAAAGATCCTACAGTAAGGATTTTAAAAGATTGCAAATAAAATTGGATAAAAATATCACCCAAGCAAGAAGAAAAGCAAAATGCTTACTCTGTCATTCTACTGCTAGATTTTATACTAGAAAACCCCAATGGCCATAAGTAATTTGGTCTGATAGATGCACTTCTACAACCAGCAGCAAAGACAATGGAATTGTATATTTTCCTCCTGTCACTGGATAACATCTAAACTCAGGGTGTTATAATACATATGTGCTTGGAAGACAGAACCAAAATAATACAAAACGCCAAGAGTGTGCTATGAAACTTGTGAGTGTGTGTGGTCTTGTGCTTAAGTATAAGGGTAAATAAATTTGTTAAAACTGAGTTTCAGGTCCTCAGCCATTTTGCTTGTAAGTAAGTTTTATTCTACGTGGTGGTCAAGTCTGCAGAGCAGGGTGAGCTGATGCCTCAAAACAAGCCTGCATCCTGGTCCTGCTTGGGTACAGATCAGAAACCTCTGTGCTAACTAGGGATCAAAAGAGATGTTTCAGTGACAGGAAAGCAGTGTCATCAAGTGGAAGTGCACAGAGAGCATTTAATTTAACAGAAAATAACGACCTTGGCAGTGGTCACCTGTGCTGCTTCTGTGCTGACCTTGGTTTTACACAGTAGTCAGACAGGAAAAGGGATATCTGGGATCACAAAGCTTATCTACCCTTGGGAACAGGAGAAGTGTCATATTAGGAAGCATGGACACTAATCTGAGACTGAAAAGACCTGCTCATATTGTGGCTAACACAATTAAGAAAATCCTCTGTACTTACTTCAGAGGAAGATGAATTATGAAAAGTGAAAGAACAAAGTTTTTCTCCTTTCTATCCGGCCAGCACTGATGTCAGGTCCATGGAGTAATTTGCAAGTAGTCAGTGCCACTAGGATCCTTCTCTTCCTCAGCCAGCATGTTCCTGTTTTTGAGTGATGATGTTCAGACACCATGCCAGTAAAGCTCTGAGATCACCACTGGTTCAATACATGAAAGCAAAGTATCATTCTGTTTTTAATTATTAAATGAAGTGATAGATTTTAAAAATTTAAAAGAAAAGGGCTTGATAATGCTCTAATTTTCTGAGTAGAAATGGCTACTACTACTATACTTGTCAGGTTCCATCTTTACTAATTTGAATAGGCCATTGTACTTTTCAATTAAAAGACAGATTTGGGAGCCATTGTAGAAATTGCAAGTATTAACAGAAAATTCAGGTAGCATTTACCTTTAGCTAGGTGAGCTTGTGGACCTTCTGATTACAAAGCAGCATAGCACTATCAGCTATCTAATTTGAAATATATTTGCTTCCAGACTGAGCTTGTAAGTCTTTGTATGTACACATGCAAACATTTTCATACTTGAAGGACAGTTTGCAAAAAACACCACTGTACACCATTCTTCCCTAGCATAACCAACTACATTTTGGAAAGCTTCTGTCCAACTACAAAATTTATGCTTGAAAAAAGAAACACCTAGAAAAAGGTATTAGTCTCCTTAATCCACATATCAGGAACCAGGTCCTCAAATGTCAGATTCATTCTGCTGCTAAACATCCTAGAATAGAAATAGGAATGTGTTTACTCAAGCCTGAGTTATACATAAGGCTGCAGCTAGCTTCAGTCTGCTTTGATTAATCTGAAATGTTTTAAATCAATCTAAAATTTTTTTTTTTTAAAAATTTACTTCATATTTTATTACCAGGGAAAATAAAAAGGTTGGTTTTCCTTACCTATACTTTTTCTCAAACATGGAAAATATTAGTGACATCCCTAATCTGTTGCTCTTTGAGACATTTAAATAATTAGCAGGATACAATGAAACACTAAGACACTGGTGAGACACTAGAGTAGGTTGCCCAGAGAGGCAGCAGATGCCCCATTCCTGGAAGCATTCAAGATTGGGCTGGATGAGTCTGAGCAACCTGACTTAATGGAAGATGTCACATTGCAGGAGGGTTTGGAATAGATGGCTTTTATATACCCTCTATGTCCCTTTCAACCAAAATTACTCTAATATTAGAATTCTCTGAAAACACACTGACACTTCTTTTTCTATAGTGTGTTCAGGAATCCAAGCACTATGTCACCATGAGTCCAAGGTCTGCTAGTTCCCTGAATACAAGCCCCAGATAGAGAACAAAACCCTGATACTTGCATCCTCTATGTTTTAGGAAGGGAAAGTGCCTGGATTCTCCCTCTCAAACTATATATCAGTTTCTGGGAAGCAGAAGACATGTGGTGCTCTTTCAGCTATGCAGAGCTTTCTGAGAGCACCAGCAGTCACTGTGCAGAGGTGGAAGAATGTCATTTTTATCACACAGCCTCCTAGCCTGCGCTGCCCTCTGCAAAAAGCACTCTGTCTCCTTTGTGCCTACAGATGGGTTCTCCCATATAATTTTGCAAAATTTCAGCATGAGGCAAATGGTACGGACCCAATATTCGAAGAATTTTTGGCTTATACATTGCTTGTGTAGTCTTCTTGAGGATGGGAAAGAAAGGCATCTGAAAACATAATTTCTATACACCTAGGAAAGTTAGGTAAAGATGCAAAACCAGAAATCCTTTCTCACACTATAAACATAACCCATTAGCTGATGAACATCTAATTCTTTTCCAGTTTTTGATTGATTCCTTTGGAATAAAATAAGAGAAAAGCATCTATGTATCTTTGATAATTATTTTTATTATTATTTTACACATTTGCACAGCGACTGATCCCTAGTTTAACTAGGAGGTGTTGAAAAGTACCCAGACATTATGTATGCATATATGATCCTGATGCACCAGAACAAGGGTACAGAGTGTTTCAGGAAGGTGAAAGGGAAAAGTAAGGAGGCAACCCCACAATAGATGCTTTCACCTGACCCAGTCTCTTTGAAGGGTTTTGATTTCTATATTTCACTTTCACTTTATATATTTTCCGAGCGAATAGATTTCACTTATTTTTTAAAGCAACAAAAATAATCTAAAAAATGCTAATAATCCACAGTAGCTTACATAAATAAGTCAAAATAAGGAGACTGTTAGGCCTGTCTCTGACTGTCTATGTAATAAAAAGCATCCTGCTGTACAGCTCTGTGCTGAGATCAGTAACTTTCCCTATAGCATCTCTTCTTCAATGGCAAGTCTGATTTGCAGCCCCTAAGAGATATTAAATCTACCACTTCCTTTACTAGCTCCTGTCAATAGTGAATAAACCTAATAATCAAGGAAAAATGTTTTCCAGCCTGATTTCACACCTTTGTGCCAGTGCATGATAAACAAGGACTGACCAGCTATGAGAAAGAAAGAAAGAAAGAAAGAAAGAAAGAAAGAAAGAAAGAAAGAAAGAAAGAAAGAAAGAAAGAAAGAAAGAAAGAAAGAAAGAAAGAAAGAAAAAGAAAAGAAAGAAAGAAAGGAGTATATATCAGAAACAGATAAGGAAAAGTATATAGTTTTTTTAAAAAAATGTTATTTTTCTAGTGTGCCTATTCTAAGGCATCTTTAGCCACTGTAAAATGTAAGAGTAACAAAAAATCCTGACCAAATAATTTTGCACCTCTGATCAAACACTCTGTTAGGGTATATTTTCCCTGACTCCACAGAGAAGTCTATCTAAGCACAGACTGTCACCACTATGGTATTTAGTTGAGCATTATTGTTATTTGATCAGTGTGTCTTCAAAGAACCTGCTCAGGGCTGGAATTGATATTCTACTACTCTCATTGGGGTTTAATGCTGATGGAGGAGGAAAAAGAGGAGTCAAAAAAATGCTAAGAGGTGACAGCCTGCCACAACATGGAATGTGCTCAGTGTAGATGGTGGAGCCACTGTCCTCCCAGCCCTTCACTTTCCTCAAAAATTTACACCAGAGCTACTATTGAATCACAAACTCACAACTGGGAACACTATCTCCCCTTCTGTTTGATTTAAATGAGCTGGTTCAGTGAAGCCAATTGAGAGTTCCAAAAACTTCAGGAATTATTTTTGTACTTCTTTCTGAAAACACATGATTGAAGTGCAACCTTTTCACAGCATGAACATTATGTAAATCTCTGGCTTTGAAAAAATTCAAACTGAAGTAGAAAAAAACCCCTTAAAGAATCTCTAGCCCAAATAATGAAAATCCCAAATACTAAACACTCTTAAGTATGAATATGTTCACAAAATGGATTTATTCTAAGCTTACTGCTGCAATTTTTCCTAGTATCGCAGGATGCTCCTCCCTATATATGCATAGTTTAAGAAGGAACAGAGACCCAAATTTTGATTGCTAAGTTCTGGGCTTTTGAACATGAAAAGGAAATACTAAGATTTACCTTCCTAAGCTAATATTTTGCATGTTCTCTACATAGAAAAGTTCCATGACAGGAGTATGATTCCTTAAAAAAGACATACATGAATAATAGAGCAAGATCTCATCCTGAACAGCAAGCTGTTCAGCAAAAATCGTTGTATGTATTGTTTATGTATATTGTATGTATATGTTTGTCTTGACTTCCACACAAACAGGCAAAATTGCTTACAATTAACTGGATTCCTATTAAGATACCAAGCCAGAAACACTAACGTGCTTGGTGTTCCTTGTACATTCTTATTTTGATTTTTTTCTGTCCATCCTTATCCAACAATGCTTTTCCTTTTCATTGGACTGTCCATTCAGTCAGTGATGAAAGTTTAAACTGAGATATTGAGGTGAAAGGAAGAACTAATCCATGTGATTCCCTCATGCTCCTCTTCTCCTAGATCTTCAGGTCAGACAAACAGCTACTACTAGCGGGCCATGAAAAAATGTAGGAAACAGATAATTTTCTGTAATACCAAGTTATACAGGCACATCACACAATGCGTTAATACATATGCCCAGAGTCTGACAAACAAAATTTGCCTTAAGAGAATATTGCTTTCATTGGTTATTCTTTTCTTAACTTAAAAAAAGAACAAAATCAAGGGTTGAGTGAGTCTGCTGTTTAGAAAGAAAAACATTTTTCTGTCATTGTATTACGTGTGAAAGATACCAAATCCCAAGAAATAGTCAAATGGCTCTACAAATTCACTGTTCTTATTTAAAAAAACTTCTATTGGGATAAAACTGATGTCAAATTCTGTCTTGTAGCAATTGGAAAAGGCTTTCAGTGAAAAGAAAAAGTTAATTATTATCAAGGATTTTCTGATTTTTTTTTCTTTTATATTCTTTTGCATCATCCTAGTGTTGGTTTCACCAGCTGAGGCATAGCAAAGGGCAAAAACAGCTTTTGAAGAACGCTTTTTTCTATTTGCTTGACCTGTCCAGTAAAATGGAACCATTTACATAATAAAATCATAATTTGACCTTTTAACAAGAAACCTTCCAGAAAAAACAACAATAAAAAACATACATACATGAACAAACAAACAACATTAACCAAAAAAACAAGGCCCCCACCCTTGAACCAGACTCATTAGCTGTGAAGTAGCCAGTGAGAGGAGGAGTGTTTTGAAAGCTGTTTAATGCCTTTCCCAGAATCTGGTCTTTGCAGGAGTAGAACAGGAATGAAGGTCAGATAAAATGATGAAAGAGATTTGCAGTGTCTTTTAAAATATATTTTTACTCTTCCATACCTGGAAAAAGAAAAAAAAAAAGAAAAAGAAAAAGAAATAGAAATGTGTCAAATGCTGCCTTTCTCCACTTTGTCCAAGCTGGTAGATAATCTGGGAAAGTTAAACAAGGATATCAGTTTAGACAGCCTCATTTTCTGCAAGCAGTGAAGTTTGCATAACTGTTAAGAGGGTATAAGGTGAGGCACGCTAATGCATACCTCTTACAGGTACAACTGGAAATATCATTCTGTCCTAAACAAATTGAAATCTATTATGATCAGACTAATCCAGCTAGAATTCAAACTTAGTAATGAAGAAGATCACATAACAGAGTCCATCATGCATAGATCAAGAGATGTTCATAGGTTTCTTTGCTGTGGGGTTCCCTTATCATCTTTCATCAACAGCTTTTCCAGCACCTTTTTGCTTATAAAGGCAAAAACGTTGTACATGTGGTTTAAAATGAAGAAAATGCTCCAAACACAAAAGAATTCTACATTTTAAAAGCTGTTTTCTCCCATAGAGCTTTCGGTGAAAAACACAGCCTTAAGTATGGAGAGGCACCAAAGATATAACAAAAGATGTATATTTTACAATCTGCTTGACTCCTCTGACAAGTATTTATAATCCCTTGGCCTCATAATTAGGTCATGTTTGACTAATGTTATTCTGAATGTACAAACCTAATTGTTTTCTATGTAGTTATACTACAAGTGCATTTTCACAATAAACAGATCTCCTTGAGAAAGAAGTACAGACAAGAAAATTTTTGGTTATTTCTAGTGAAAATTGACAGTTTCTAATTAAAGAGGAGAGTCCATCCAATTTGTCTCATAACCATCACTAGAAATCCTCTGAAAAAGCTTCAAACAGGAACATGACTATTTTATTCTATATTGGCTGTTCTAACTGGCTCCCTGAGTACACCCGGCACCTGCTGTAATTCTGACAATACTTATATCAGCAGAGTTTTAAAGAACATTTGAAAGAGTCTCTCAACCAAGGACATTCAGCAAAAGGAGAGATGAATTTACCTGTAGGGCTGGGCATGCCTTGGAAGACATTATTGCATCAAAATATCTTTTGGTTCCTTTCAGGAAACCAATTTCTTTTGCACTCAACAATCGATTGGGGGTTTTGTTTGTTTGGTTGGTTGGTTTTTTGGGATTGTTTTTTTTTTTTTTTTTTTGGGGGGGGGGGGGGCAAAGGAGAAAAAGGACGGCCAAAACAAAACAAAGATCTTTACTGCTGGACTGCATTGTCTGTGTTGAATGCATACAGCAACTGCACAGATCTACTAGTGAGTTGGTGTCTTCTACCACACAGACAGCAGGGGAACCTTTCCTTTCAGGATGGTCCCCTATAAGTTGCTACTACCAAATCTTGCTCACTGATGCAATTCTAAAACATTATTTTAAAGAATTAGGGTTTCAGCATTTTATTTGATTTATTTAGACTGAGTTGTCACATTTCCAGCATAATCTACAATAGGCAGTAGTAACAGGCATAACAACAGTAGTACATTTCCATGATGTTTCCCAACTGAAACATTCAGCCTGATTTAGTGTCATTAACAGGATCATAATAATCCCATGACACTTATAATTAGCCACATTTTAGAGAGAAAAGACTGACCCAGAAGGAAGGGTAATTATTTGGGGCAGGTGGACTAAATGACATATTTGAGCAGTATGTATTTCTGAACTTCTTAAAGGGTTTGCTGAATCCCACCAGTGATCTGAAACAGAGCTCAAAATACCACCTAACACATGCTTCTCTTCCTATGTCATCCACACTTACAAGAATTTTAACCCCTCTCATCCCAATTAATGAAGCAAGACAAAATGCAGTTTTCTCTATTCTCTGGAAGTTCCCTGCCTGTGGAGAACTGAGTCAATGCAGAAAGGTTGTGGATGTCCCAGCCGTGGCAGTGTTCAAAGCCAGATTGGCTAAGGCCTTGAGCAACCTCGTCTAGTGGTAGATGCCCCTGTCCATGGCAGGACAGGTAAGGACTAGATGATCTTTAAGGTTCATTCTAACCTCTTAACTTCCTATGATTCTGTGATAGCATTTTATTTCTGTTTGCTACCTCATCAGCTCCAGCAAGAACATAGCAGCATAGATCTTGCTTTGAATTGTTTTTCTGCGTGGTGGAGCAGAAGTTTTGGTTTTCTTGCCAAATTTCCCATTGGATATAATAGAACTTCCTTCAACATCCTAGCTTTGGATAGATTCAGCCTCTTTCTCAATTAAATACAACAGCTCTTGTCTAAATACTAGCATGTATCAACAGAGGTAGTGGAAAGAGGAAAAAGAATGAATATGCAGTACTCTGTACATCTAAGACTTTGAGCAGTCCACTTAGCATAAATTGATTATCATTATCTGAAGTAGCCTTGCCTGAATACACATCTCAGTCCTTTGGTGTCTCTGAGGAACTTACATTGTCAAGGTTGAGTACTGGCCTTCACTTTGATTGGTAATGTGAATGCCAGTGACTTCTACAACTTTTCCATGTTGTGATACCAGCACCCACTGTGAGTCCTTTTCTGCTATCAGTTTCTAGTTTATTCCAAGGCATTTTTAACTTTTGCCTGCTGGACTATGAAGCTATACATCAATACAGGGTGACATACTGAAATGAAAATACACCACAGTTCATATTTTTCTTCACACAGAATTAGTGTATGAGCACAACCATACAGCAAGGAAGCTGACTGTCAGATTTTGCACAGTAATTATACTCTCTTAATGATGTTTCAGAGTCCAAAGCCTTAGAAGAGCTTTCCCTTTTAACAGTTGGTGTCTTGGTTTGGAAAGACAGGAGTCTGCTAAGGAAGGCAGGAGCCTCCCCTGAAATGGAGAATGTAAACTCTCCCCACTCCTCCGAATTGCTATAAATTTTAAATTAAGGGGCTCTCAGGCAAAAATATGGGAGCAGGAAATAACAGTTCTTTAATAGGGAAAAGAAAAAAAAAAAGAATAAAATAAACAATGCAGTACACTAGAACAACACTGACAGAATCAGAACCCAACCTGACACCCTGTGGGGTGTTGGTAGCAGTCCCACTGGAATGTGGCTGCAGTCCTCCTGAAGTATCAGGTGTGGTTCTGTTGGAGCGAGGGGGATCTGTAGAGAAGGATGTATTCTTCCTCTGAAGATCCCATGGAAGAAGAAGACGCTGCTGTTTCTCTGGGGAATCCCATGGAGAAAGCCATGCCAGCGTCTCAAAATCTTCTGGATTATACCTGGGTAGCAATGCTTGGCTCCTCCCTCTGGGTTGAGCATCTCACAATGGGATGTTAGAGTTCTTATCAGTCATGCAGTGACATTCAATAGCCTGTTATCAGCAATTTCCCCTCCCGAGGGAGGTGTGAATGTGGTCACTCAAAGAGAGAGATAAAGCAAACTGCCCACTTGACCAAGGTAATCTGCCGTCTAGATAGTAATGGAAAACAACTTGCATTGCAATCTTCAACAGTTGGCATTTATTCTGCCTGTCTAACTCAAACTTTCAAAATCTGCTCTCTCAACACAGTTGGAGGACACACAGAAACATTTAGACTGCGGTGAGAATTTAAACTAACTCAGAACCATCTGCTCTGTTTTGACTCCTGCTCCTCACCAAGTATAATTCACAGATGTGGTACTGGTTCTATCACCGAAGGGTTATCAGGGACAGCCAAAGGTGATAGAGAGACTCTATTCTCAGAAGGCATGAAAAGACACTTTATTATTAGAAATCTACAGTTCTTATAGAAACAATGGTGGACCTAAGACCTGACTGGCCTTTAGGAATCTTCTCTCACACTACTGGTGAACTATGAATAGCACACTCTGAAGAACCATATCTATAAACTAATGGTTACAGTAAGAGATAACAGTTGTTTGAATTCTTCTGTCTAAGTTTCCCACAGCTTCAAAAATCCTGGGAGAACTATGTCTGTCTCTGTTCAGAGGATACATAATTACTAGATTGGTTCCACCAACTGGACTGCTTCTGAGAGCAGCCAGCTCTGCTGCTCGAGATAAATGCCTGCCTTTTACCTCATCCCCTTCCTCTCCAGCTGCCAAAACCACAGTACTGCTCAGAGAGGGCTTAGGACACTGTTGAACGCTAGGGACTTCTACCATTTGTTGTCTAAGAGATGGGAATGACAGGTACTTAAGAGACAAAAGATATGACCAGGATGGGGAAGGGCAGGGAAGGGATGCAACTTGTTTCAGTCTTGCTGCAGCTGGGGGAGCGAGTATGGTGGCAGGGAAGCTCAGTGTTCTTGGGAAGCACATAGACGCCAGGAGCCATGGCTGGGGTGAGGGGCTGGGCTCCGGCCTCTCTCTCTTTCTCTTTCTCTGAGGATCAGAGGGCCGATGGCTGTGGTTTTGGTGCCGGACTGCTGCTGCCTGAAGGATTTGCTGCCACTGCGGAGTTTTGTCCTTCACTGCTTCTCCTTGCCATGGGTAAGCTTTTGCTAGCAAGAGTGATCATTGCACTGAGACCTTTTCACCTGACCTCACTAGGAGGGACCCTCACCATCTGTTTGGGTGTCTCAGGGGAAGCTCGGAACCTGGACCCCCGACCACTCTCTGAAGGAAGAACTTCCGAGCTGCTTGAGGGAGTCTGGCTGCCACGGATATTCCCAGGATATCACACAGGAGATGTGACAGCCAAAGGAAACCTGAAACAACACCTTCCCTCCACCTTCTCTCTCGTTCTCGGGTCGTCCTGCCCCTGCTGGTTTTTGCCACTAATTTGGGGGGTTTTGCTACACTTTAACTCGACACCCCTCATCCACCTGGATTCCTGCTGCTCCTGCCATGGCTTCCGTGTTTTTGCTACACTTTGTTTGCCACCTGGGGTGTGGTTGTCTCTGCTGTTACAGCCTGCTGCTCCAAGGTTCCTCCTACAGACCAGCTTGCCACCCGGAGAGGCATTGAGACCAGCCACTCCCTGTAAGTTTTGCAAGGGGAGCCCCTTTTCCTTCTCTCATCCCCCAAGCCCCCATTGCCACGTGAGGAGGGGGCTGAAGTTGCACCACAGCGCCCCCTGCAGCCGCGGGGGAATTAGCACACCTGCCCTTTCCAGCCATGAGCCGACAGCGCCCCTGCTGGCTGTCACCATAACTACACCAAAAGGGAAAGTGCCTGCAGCCGAGAAAGGCCGTTACTGGGCTTCTGATTTTTTGTTTGTTGTTGCTGCCATTGTTGTTGTTTGTTTGTCTTGTTTTATATACATATATACATACATACATACATACACACACACACACACACACACACATATATATATCTTAGTAAAGAACTGTTATTCCTTTTCCTATATCTTTGCCTTAAAGCACCATAATTTCAAAGTTACAATAATTTGGAGGGAAAGGGTCCTATTTTCCATCCCAGGAAGGTTCCTTCCTTCCTTGGCAGACACCTGCCAATAATTAAAAAAAAATATTTTAAACCAAGACAGACACTTCCCAGTGGCATCCAGTGCCAGGCCAGGCTATCAGGACCCCTATCAAGCCCTAATGGTATTCAAATTGCATTTAAAAGAAAAATCACTTTTCTCTCCTAAAAAAAAAATAAATGCTGAATGCAGACTGCAGGACAGTATGGTGTAGATTAAGGAGTCTTTGGACAGGGGTTTTGGCTTTTTTTTTTTTTCACCATCTATTTAGCCTGCTTGAATCCCCATGAATGGAAGTGTCAGGTTCTTGCAGGGTCTTTGTTTTCTCTGCTCAAATTCTGAAGCATTATAACCATACTTAATTCTAAAGGAAGTACAGGATGGCAGCACAATTATCCATGAATATACCATTGAAAATAAAAGGGAAAAAAGGGAGGTTATCTCATTTTCATTAACCTAAGATTCTCTTGTCATGTTGCAATAAACGCGTGTAACACAGACTGTCAGGGTTACATCCTAACATAGCGCTTAGCAAAAGGGTTGCACTTGAAGGAAAGTTTAATACACAAAGTTCATGTGCTATGACTCTAGCCTAAAAACAGAGTTGCTGAGAGAGTCTAACAAAAAGTAAATGAAATTATTAGTGGTACCAAGAATGTGAAAGGGAACAATTACGCACTGTTTCTCACAATCCAAGAAGGGAATTACCAAACCAACTTATAAACAGTAAATTTGAGAAGAATAAAAAGATATGATTTATCACATAACACCTATGTAAATTTTGAATTGTGTTGCCTCAGTGCCCTGTACACAAAAGTACCAGGGCTCCAAAGATAATTTGACAAAGTAATGGAAGATAAATCCATCAGAGTGTATCCAAGTCAGAGATTTGACCTCTGCCTTGGCCCTCTGGAACACAGAAGGGTTAGTGGGAACACATCATTGTAGTGGGATACACCCATTGCTCTAATTTTGGTTTTTGTTCATTAAGGTCTCTTCTATGAAATGTTGTCACGCAGGTGATGGAGAGCTGAAGGGACTTCTGGTCTATGAACACTTGAACAACCAGTAAGTTTGTTCAAACGTTCATAGCAAAGCTGGCATGGTGTTTAAAAGTAGCTTCTAGCCCAACTAATTAAAAGCATAGGTTTTTCAAAATGAGATTATTTATTGCAAGCTCTGCTGCCCCAGAACCCAGCTCCATTGAAGCACTGAGTGAAATGACAAAAGAAATTGCAAATTCTTGTATGGCCTTTGATATCATAAAACAATTACCACTGATGCAGTGGACAATGAGGTGAAATAGTAGTCTGAGTAACTGCATCTCACATAATCTATAATCCAGTCTTTCCCACCACAAATGACAGAAGTATTTGCAGTTGCTGAGACAGATTACCAAATCTGTCACTTTTAATTCTTTTTTAATTCCTTTGTGGACTCACTCAGCATCTTACAGTTTGCACAGGAGTGAATTTTCTTTTTTGTAAGCTTTTTTCCCCAAACCTGTTATTTCTTGTCTCCCTGAGTACTAAAGTGGGTTTAGTCATAATCTGCATCCTCTTCCACGTGAAAAGGACCATTGAAGCTATTTCTAGTGCTCAAAATAAAACAAAGATGTTGAAATCTAAGAACTCAGATCTCAGCACTGGATGATCCTGTCTCCTACTAAAGCCATTTGAAAGCCTTTTCAAAGATAATTATGACCATGAAGAAATTATTCTGTATAGTATGGTATTTTCTTTCTTCAATTGCCTGAGAGATGTATGAGGCCTAAGAAGCAAAGTTCAGAAGATCAATGAAATAAAGAAGAAATATGCATCATAAGTTAATTAATCTCTTTTATTGGTATGTCTAATGAATGAGAAATTTTGGAGTGATTATTTTTTCAAAGAAAACAAAATGCTATTTGAAGGTGCTTGCATTCTCTTTAAAGCAAGGAAAAACAAGAATAAATGCTCTTGGGAAAAAGTTGTGAATATTTGTTTAGTAAGTGAATTTAAATAACATCACTCCAATTTAGCACATGACTCAAGTGCATAATATCAATTTTTCTATGATGAGAAATAGCACTAGCATAGAAGGTATCCTGGTTTTGGAGCTTTGGCACATAATTGTGCCTAAATCATTCATTAAGCTAAAAATTTCTTGTTCTTTTCACACTGATGTTGAGTTTTATGTTGGCTTGACAGTTTTCATTCCACTTGACCTAGGATAACATCAGTGATGAAAGAGATTGGTTTTGGTTTAATATGTGTTATTTGACTGCCAGCATATTATGGAAATATATATATAAGCAGATAAAAATATAATTATTACACTGGCAAAGGTTTGGTTACACAAAGTAATTACTGAGTTTCCTCAATAAAGCATGTATGAATGAAATTAGATACTTACTAGGTAAAGCCACTTAGAAAATTAGATGCAAAATCTTATTCCATATTTGATAATCCAACATAATTCAAACTTCTGCATATGTTTGGGGTAAAAGCTAGAAAATTGTTTTCAAGAAGAGATATTCCATTGTGGATGGAAACAAGAACCCCAGTCCTTTTCAAGGAGCAAGGGGGATGAATTGTGTGGTGGGTTGACCTTGGCTAGACCCAAGGTGCTACTCTATCACTCCTCTCCTAAGCTTGACATGGGGAGACAATATATAAGGAAAGGATCATGTTTTGAGATAAGGGCAGAGGGAGATCATTAACCAATTACTTTCGCAGGTAAAACATACTTGACTAGGAAAAATTATTTAATTTATTATTAAAATCACAGTAGGTTAATGTGAAGTAAAACCAAATCTTAAAACATCCTTCTCCCACCTCTCCCTCCTTCCTGGGCTTAACTATATTCCTGATTCTCTACCTATTCCTCCACAGGGAACAGATCAGAGAACGGGGGTTAGAATCAATTCTTTTGTCTCTGCTGCTCTTTCCTCCTCATGGGAGGACTTCTCTTAACTACTGTGCTCATCCTTGGTGGGTGGGTCCATCTTGGAGCTGGCTGGGCGTGGCTCTGTCAGACATGAGGGAAGCTTCTAGCAGAAAGAAGCTAGCAGAAAAGCCACCTCTCCAGCCCTTCCCACTACCAAAATCTTACCCTGCAAATCATAGAACCTTCCACAGGAAGAAGGACAATCAAAGCCAGCAAGGTTTCCAGCCACATATGTGAATTAGAATTTTGTAATAAGCACTGGGCTTCTTTGGCTGAGCGACTAAAACAAAAAATTAGGATCATGCCTAGCTCTGGGTCAGACACAAGGAATTGGTGTATTTTTGCATGGCAAAATGTCTGTTGGAGCTTGGGGTTTGGGTAGGGTAGTGGAGTGGATAGATAGAAAATAAAAGATCAAGCTGAGCTTTTCATCTAACTAAAACAAAAGTTTTTTTGTTTACCATTTACTTAATGGTAGATAAAAATGTGAAACACCATTTCAAAGAAAAAATTCTCATTTGGATTTTTTCAATATGTCTTCAGTTTTTGTTTATCACTTGTTTTTAATTAGACTTAAACTCCTAAACACTTCATCCTGACTCAAAAAAACCCACTTTTCAACTGATAACAGTTGTTGACTTTCTTTTATGTTTGTTATTGCCTGCAAGTACCAGGTTTTGAAGTTAAGAAAAGGAAAGAAGTGGTGTAGAAGGAGAGGAAATAATGAATAGCCTAGTGATGGGTCAATTAATGATTATAAGTAATAAAGATTAGGCTTTTCAGTCATGAGTATCTGGGTACTGGCATGTTGCTTTTTTGGGATGGGATGCCACACCTCATAAGAGTCATCCTGTCTGGTTCCTGTAGCTGGTATGCTCAAATTGGTAGTTAGCTGTTCTGTGAGTTGTTGAAGATGCAATCTAAAATGTCACCAATGTCTTTTGAAGAGCCATTTCATATTCTTCCTTCTTCTCATCAGAAGACATGATTTTGTTTCTCTTTCAGGACTAAGTGTTGCATCAGGAAAAAGAAGCCTGATTGTCACTGTACCAAACATAATTCTTGCAGCTGGCAGCAAGGAGGATTTTCCTCTTGCTGAAGTGGAAAATTTCTATGCATCATTGCATAGGCAAATTTTCCTAAATGGGATAAGAGCTATAATAGAAGCAACATCACAGCTGTATTCCCTGACTGGTGCAATAAATTAATTGATGGTACAAAATCAAGAAACAATTTCTGCAATGCACTGTATAAGTTACACATTGCTCCATGTCTCTAGGACCATGAATGTTATCCCTGAGGAACAATGCAACTATGTGTCATCTCTGAGCAGAAATATATCTAAAGGACCAGACGTAACATGGAAAAATGTTCCCCATACAGGTAAGTACTCAAAAAACCCTAATTAAGTTGCCTCCAGTAATGATTTTTTTTCACCATGCACCTGAATATTTGAAATATTCACCTAAACCAAGACAAACGGAATTCCCAATTTTTCAGCTTGTCATATAAAGTAGATTCAAAAAGCAATCCAGCATCTTAACCATGTATCTAGGCTCCTATGAATAATAAAAATCAGGCTAAACAAGAGACACATGAAAGTCTCAAAGGAAAACCAGCTGCTTTCTGTAAGACTTACAAACACACAAAATGAAAATGTTGCAAAATCATATGCATAATTATAAAATATACCTTTCTACATATTCCATATATTCTCACCAAGCAGGCATACCATGGTGATGTACTGTTTGCCTTGTCTAGATACTAACAATGTATTTTCCACTTAGCATCAAAGATCATGTTTATCTGCTATTAAAACAGCATAAAACCTTCTTCAGAATGCATTCTTCTATACAAATTCCAGTTTGCTTCAGGTGCCATTTGCTAAATTCGACAAACAGTTTCTTTCAAAAAAGCACAAAGAGGATTTTAAAAAGCACAGAAATTATTCCACCCCCCACCCCCACCCCCCCCCCCCAGTTATCCTATACTGCAATACTATGGAACAATAGCTCAGCAGAGATAGATTACAGTGAAATATGTCTTTTGGGAAGGCAAAATTCCTTCATGTTTCAAACAAGTTTTTCCAGAACCTAACAGTTCTTTCTGATTTGTAACTTGGAGCCATAGCTGTTACTGTAATTCAGGTAACAGGCCATAAAAAAGAAGTGAGAAAAGGAAGGAAAATGTAAAAGATTAAAGAGTAAGTAGACTTAGACCACAGTCATTAAAAAAAGTCCAGGCTGAGTTTTACCCAGCAGCAAATTACATGTGGTGAGCACATTATAGCCATAATCTCAATCTTTCTAATTCTTTAATCTTTTTTCTAGCATGTGACATGTGAAACACCATGCACTGACACAAGAGAAAGCATATGTTCAAGTAAACATTTTAGTAGTCTGCCAACAGCTATGTATTATCAATGAATAATGTTCCTTTCTCCACACCCCTCACATGGCTGGTAAGGAGATGTGCTCTGGAGTGGGTAATGGATAGAACAGGTTGTGCAGTATTTGGCAAAGCAGAAGTGCTATTCCAGTGTTTTTCTTTCTAAGTTGCATAATTCACAGTATTTTTTCTGATTTTTATCAATTAGATAATTAGATATAATCTGCCTCTACACTGTCTGAATGAGAAGCAGTCTGCCTACAAATTGATTTTGCATCATTAGAATTGCTTATTCACTGTAATCAATTGGTCCCATGGTACCAGTCTTTTCCCTAAAGAGATTAACTTAGCTATCTCCTACAGGACAATGGATAACGAATATAAATAACACCAAAGATAAGCAACTTGCAAAGACCAAATGCACATACTCAATCTTCAATTATAAGTTACTATGACACATTCATTTCTTAGTCCTCAAGCCCAAATAAATACGTGGTCCTAATCTTTCTAAGACCTTGAGAGTGAAGACCTTCAAATGTAACCTTTTCCTCAAAGTTAGAGAGTCATGGGTCTACTTTCTTGGCTGAGCTGGTGCTCGAGTCCTCCTAAAAAGCCCCAGTGTTTCTGCATTCACCTGGTCCTGCAAGGAAGCACCCTTCCAGCAAAACTGCTGCTCAGCCACCACCCATCAGAGTAGGGAGAGCAGTCATTCTGCCCCTTAATCTTTCTGGAGTCTTGATAGTTACATATGGAACTGCACATACTCCTGAAAAACTGAAGAGTCACATGTTATTTCAGTATTTAGACTTAGTTTCTGCATGACTGCAGTAAGAGCTGTGACTGGTACTTGTTCAAGACTTTTTCCTAACAGACATTTAACTCAAGTATATAAGTAACATGACCTCTTAAAAGAACTGATTTTTAAAATAATTGTTACCAAGGGGTCTCTTAAGAAATAGTACATGATTATATATCTGAAATCAATACATGCTTCCAGATGAAATTTTCTATTTCATGTTTAGTTATTATATTTTCTTCCTACTTACCACTTTGCTAGGGCAGTAGGAATTTAAATAATTTTGATTGTTTTGACTATCAAAACAAAGCACTGTATTATACTTATTTAGGAATAGTTACATTTCAGTGAATTTCACTGATACATGCACAAAAAAATGCTAGAAAAATTTGTTTACATTTATTTTGCTACCCAATAATTCAGCAATAGTCATTGAAGCAATGTGGGTTCAGATACCATCTTATGGGCCTGTGGTGCACAGGTGAGGAAGTGCAAAAGTGTAAACACACTGCAGAACTTAGAGATGTTTTTCCAAACTGCTGAGGCTGTGGAGCTCTATACTTGGCTCAGACTCACTTGAAATTATTCCCAGACACCCATGAAACCATCCTATGGCTTGGGATTGCTACAGTTTAAAAATGTTTCAGCAGTCTCCCTTTTCAATAGCATCCTTAATAGAATCTCTTGTGAAGCTTTTTTTTTTTTCAGTCTGCTTTCTTTGTGTCCAATGTGTCCTGTTCTTACAGACAGAAGAATACAGCCAGAACAAAGTCAGAAGGACAGAATCTCACAAATCTGCTTTTCCTATTAAGCAACTCTAAAATTCCAGGATTTTTCTTTCAGGCTCTGCACAAAATTTGATGGATAAGGCATACCAGCAGAACTTAGTAGTACTAAGCATTATGTGAAAGGAATGATTTCCCCTCATAGTGCTTCAATGGCATTTTTCAAATCTAATGACTGTTTCTGTTAAGTTTGTTTCTGGTTACCACACTATTTTTTTTTCATTTTAGAATAAATTGGAGATGTTTAGGAAACAATAGATTGTATATAAAAATAGATGTCAAAAATGCAATAAAATGTTGTCCTTACCATCTGTTTTCTTTGATTCATCCCCCACACTACACTTATATTTTCTGTCCAATTTGTTGTCTTCCTTTGATTCACCTGGAAATAAGCAATAAGAAGCATTTAATGCATTTTAATGCATGCAGAGTGCATTTTAAGGCTTGTAACTCAATGAAATTGCAACACCAAAGGAGATGTTGTTCCTTAGGAGGAAAGGTCTGAGTTCAAAAAGAACTTAATTAACACATTTACATAGAACAAAGCACCAGAAAACCTGTATCCAACTCCTACAGATAAGCAAGTTTTAAAATCCACTTAAAAATTTCTTCTAATTATCAAAAGCTTTTAAAGTTATATGCAAACTAACAATGCCTCTGACTGTATGTTGGCTGTTAAAAACTTGATCATAAGCTTCATTTCAGAGTCTGAAACATTCATGCTTTCCAAAGAAATGAGAACCTGCAAGGCTTCATCATAAGTGTCTGTTTTAAAGAACCATCTTAGATACCCTTAACACGCCTATGTAATTTTGACTTATTTTCTCTTACCAGATTCGTTTAATCCATTGATTCATTTGTGTTGGTATCAGGAAACAATCATCCTAACATTGATCATTGTCTTTAGAGTCTATGTAGCAAACAAAAAAAATCAAGGCCTTTGGCAGAGCAATGGTTCATGCAGAATGAAAATAGCAACTTAAGATGGGGTGTATTTTATGAAGCTAGGAATGTCAACCAAGAGTGACTCTTTTATTGATCCTCTATTAGCCATACAGCAAAGCACATCAGATCTTACCAGACCATCCATTCATTGAATGAGGATGTTGAATGCTACATCAAATAAAAACTTTAATGGAAAGCTGTAGCAGAACAGAGCTATTTCAGCTGCAGTATCCAAACAGCAAGGGTCCTTTTCCTTTTGTGATGCACACCTCAACATAAAAAGCTGTAAAAGTCTCATTTCAGAGTTTTGTACATGTGAGGCTTATTCCATTTGTATTACTATTTTTGGTACTATAACTACTTCCTAGCCTTTGGATCAAGATTAAAGGTATTAAGTGTTAAAGAGGATATTATCTGCCTTCGAAATACTCATGGGCAGTGGATATTTATTTTTGGAACAGCTCAAAAAAAAGAAAAATTGTAGAGAAATGAGGTCTCCCTCTTCCACAATGTGCCTTACCATTAGCATATTCATTATTCTTGGACGGTAGTGGATCAATCTCTCTCTCCAATTAAGTTTCATCATAGTATAAAAGAGGAATGATTTTCAAACCCTAAAATATTTAACAAGATGGAACTAAAACATGTTCTGTTCAGTTTTTATTCAAAATTTTTCACGTTTATCTTCCTAAGCTCCCTGTGTGGGTGAAAAAATAAAAAAGAATGCAAGATGATACAGGACAAGCAGCACCCTCCTCAGCTGATCAGACTGCCACTGACTTGGGGTATTTGTACAGAGAGGTTATGAGCAGATCCAACAGAGTTTAGGTGTCTGTTTGATTAAGGTGGTCTTAAAAAAAAAGGGCGTAGTCTTCAACTGAAACTAATATGCACAAAAGTATTCTTGCATTTCTTCCACCACCATACAGCTGATGGTAATGATGAGCGAACAAACCTTTTTTTGACCATTGCATAAAAATGTTGCTTGACCTTAAGTGTGTGCAGGAAAAGATGCTGAACATCTACACATGCACTGTTTCAGAGTTTGATCTCTCAGAGAAAGCACAAGGCAGTGTATGAAAGAGAGACTCACTGGATAACAGAATTTCTGAACTTTCAGTGAATATTATGAAAAGGGGACTTTTAAGTAATGTAATATCTACCCTGCCAGCAGCAGAGCAGAATAATGATCATAATGATCTTTTTGAAAGGCATTACAGAGGCAGGGAAATAATCAGACAAATATATTAGATGAGATATTAACATGTAGGCATAAAGGAAGCTGTGGTGAAGCTAGACATATGAATGTTGATTTCATCAGTCCCCAGAGACTCTGCAGTGATTACTCCTCATAAAGACCTTATCCCATAAATAAAGGAGAAGAATTTCTTTTCCTGAGGAAGACACTAATTTTCAGAAATCATTATCATTCCTTTCAGAGCACTTTTGGCCCCTGCAGCAGAGACAGACTGTCGAAAAAAATACTAGCAAAATCACTACAGCACACTTCGTTCCCATATTGCTAGAAGCATGCAAAACAAAAGATTGCAGAAGAAAAGTCTGGTGCAGTCTAACTCGCATTTCGTATGTCCCTGACCTTTTTGTCTTCCTGAGGGGCCCATTCATGTTCACACATGTAACACTGTCTGAAGAAACATCCCATACATTAGAGAGAATGACAGCTTTGATCCCACAACACTTCTATTCTAAAAAAAAAAAACCCTAATTACAAAGGAATTACTGGGAAAGGCCAGCAACACTAAGAATACTATCAGGAATATTTTAAACATAATTTCTGCATCTCCTGCCTTCTGAACTCACTGCTTGAGCCTGGACTTTCAAAGCCTAAATGCCCATTCAGTCTTTTTCTAAAGGGAGGCTTTTGAGTGGTTTTTCTGCTGCTTTTGGACTGCATTATACTAGCCAAGTTTGTGACAAGACACATGTGGCTGTAATGCTATTTTTTGATATTGGGTCCAGGGAGCAGGAGCTGTGCAGGAAAGGACAGTGTAATGGCCAAGAGACAAGGGATCTCTTCTGTTGGGTTTAATAAGTTTTTTTCATGTTTAATGGAATTTTCAAACATTTTTTCCACCTTATTTTGGGTGCAGAATGGGATTCTTATTTTAACTCAGTTCACCAACAAGTTAAAAAAACTGGAATAAAATTTCTGTGAAAACAACCCTCAAAAAATAAAGGCTAGTGGTTGTCCTTATAAAAAATAAACTGAACAAAGGAAGGATAGATAAAATAAATCCTAAAAAAAGAGTGGAGAAAAATTCTCTGTTCCATATTGGAATAAAATTCCAATATTACCGGATGGAAAGTGCCCAGGCTCTTCTGGCCCCCGCTGCTTGGCCTGAGGCGACAGCTGTGGTGGTTTCCACCACAGAGACACCTCTAGCTGGCTAGATGCTGCAGCTGGGCAACCCAGGCTTAGAGGAACTCAGTTTACCTCTGGGAGAACGTCCTTAGGCGAGGTGAAGAGGAAAAGGAGCTGATTCAGTGGAGGGTTATAATCCTTACTTTTATTCCAAGGTCACGGACATCTGAATCTCAGCAACCAGCTCCATTGAACGGAGAACCACGTGCTCGCAGTCAGTTTTAAGGCCCGGGCAGGGGGAGGGAAGGGACAGGTGAGCCACCAACCAGGTGGGAGGGGCAGGGTCTCAGGGGAAGAGTGACACCCAGGACAGGCCAATGACCTTGGCAATGAGGGGCATCTTTTGAACTTCTGCCAACCAGAGATGACCCTCCTG
This sequence comes from Calcarius lapponicus, assembly GCA_039654755.1. Lineage (NCBI taxonomy): Eukaryota > Metazoa > Chordata > Aves > Passeriformes > Fringillidae > Calcarius > Calcarius lapponicus. The sequence goes on from CM077464.1 coordinate 61,345,596, forward strand.
GAATGTTAAGCTTTGACTGACAGCACTTCGCAGGAGACAAAGGGAGGGGGAGGAGGAAGGTATTGCCACACCTGGGAGGGACTGGGATGGCTGGGAGGAAATTACTTCACACTGCAACATCTCCCCCTAGTTTTGTTTAAAAAGAAGAGGACTGGGTTTATGGTGCAGAATGCTTGCCAAAACATGGTTGGTAAATCAGTTCCTCCTCTACAGGAGGGTCAGCGTTTTCTACTGAGGGTTCCATGTCATCTAATGGAGCACTAAGGGCTTCTAAATGGTAAACTTCAGGAGGGGAGATGAGCTTGAAATCAATTTGAGCACTAACACAGCTTTCAGAATAGATCCAACCAGCCCAAGAGTCCCCAGTATTTGAACGGTCCATTCAGCTAGTTGTCAGTTTCTCGCTTGATGTCCAAGGGCTTCTTGCCAAAGTAGTCCTTATGTGCTTTGGGCTGAGGGACTGTCTTGGAGATCACAGGTGGGATGATCACAAGTAGGATGGGGAGCAGGCTCGGTCTCATGGCGTCTTGGGACTACACACGAACAGTGGGATCTAAACTGGTACAAGGAACTTGAGACAAACATATATTACAAACTATTCCAGATAGGAGGCTTAAATGGAATTTCCTCCAGAGAACGCGTGCGGCGTTTCCTTCTCCAGGCAGCATTAGCAACCTGGGGCACTTCTCTAGATTTCTCTGAGAGCTTGGGAACATAGGGCTTTACCCATTTGGAAGGAACCCACTTTAAACCAGAGGGGGTGGACACACAGGCATATCCACGTCCCCAAGTAACCAATTTGTAAGGCCCCACCATTTTCCAAGTCTCAGGGTCCTTAACTAAAACCGGAGGCTTTTCTTTCATCAACATAATGGCTGTTCCCCCCAAAGTGGCGTAGGATGGGCAGGTTCAGGCTGCCAAAGGAACAATTCAGAAAATTTATTGTGAACAGCGCCCTGGACAACCGGATGTGGGGAGGTTCCACCTTCAGAACCTGTTGTTGCTGGTCCAGGACTCTTTTAATGTCATGGTGAGTCCTTTCTACGATGGCTTGACCTGTAGGGGAGTAGGGGATGCCAGTTTTGTGCTCTACTCCCCATTGCTGCAGGAAGCTCCCGAATTCCTTGGATTTATATGCAGGCCCATTATCAGTTTTCAACTCCTTGGGGATGCCCATGAAAGAAAAAGCTTGTAAGAGGTGCTTAGTTGCATCGATAGATGATTCTCCTGTGTGGGCAGAAGCATAGACTGCTCCAGAAAAGGTATCTACACTAACGTGAACATATTTCTGTCGTCCAAATGACTGTATGTGTGTGACATCTGTTTGCCACAGTTCACAACTGTTCAACCCCCTTGGGTTTGCTCCCGTACTCACTGTAGGGAGTGCATGCTGTTGGCAATTTGGGCATGTGGCCACAATCGCTTTGGCCTGTTCTCGAGTAAGGTGAAACTGACGAACCAGGCCAGGTGCATTTTGGTGGAAAAGCTGGTGGCTGATCTTTGCCTGTTCAAAAACGTTTGGGAGAGTGGCCATCACTGCAGGTGCAGCAAGAGCATCTGCTCTTCTGTTGCCTTCAGCGATAAACCCTGGTGTTGTATTGCACTAAATAGTTATTTAGCTGTCTGCACGGGTGTTCCCTTATAGGACCTATGGTCCCTGCCCTGGTGGTTCCTGTGTCCCCTGGGTGGCGCCTCCCCTTGGTCCCTCCCAATGTTATCCCATTGGCCAGTTCCCTTTCCACACCCTCCTTCCCCTGGTTGTAAAATCCCCTTCACAGGAAGAGGCAGACCTCTTTCCTCACCTGGGGGTGATGCGGTCAGGTGTGTGCTACCATCAGGAATAAAATGGATGTTTGCCCCCCGTGGTGAAAGAGCGCTCTTCGTCTCTTGCTTCATCTTTTGTGGCATCTGTTTGAGCACGAGTCCAGAGCTGGCCGGAATTGGACTCATATAAGGCTCAGAAACTAACAGATTACCACACCCTGGCAAGTCAGTGTGTGACCTGACATGCATCACATAAAATGGTTGCTCTCGGTGGGTAACTAACTTTACAAGTTTTGAGAGCAATTCGAAAAGTGTGATGTTAGACACTTCTTGCAGTATTGCTTGATCTGCTCTGGATACTACTCCCGCCACATATGCAGAATCTGTAATCAAATTGAATGGTTCTGAGAACCTTTCAAAAGCCCTAACAACTGCAGCAAATTCAGCAACCTGAGGTGAACCTTCCACCTCAGCAATGTCCGTCTCCCATTGCTGGGTTTGAGGATCCTTCCAAGTCATAACAGACTTGTGGGACCTCCCGGACGCATCTGTAAAGACAGTCAGAGCCTTTTTCAAAGGTCTCCTACTCTGAGCACTTCTCAATTTCAGAGTAAATTGAACATCTTGTTCGAACATTTCATGTGCAGGCCGTTCTACAGAAATTTGTCCTGAGTAGGAATCCAGAGCAAACTGCAATACTTCATTTTCTTGAAGCAATTGTTCCAGTATTTTCCTAGTATTTGGACCAGATTTTAACTCAATTGGAATGTGGATGCACTTAAATTCAGTTCCTGCTAACTCTCTGATCCGGGTTCTTGCTTTCCGGATCAGTTCTGCTATCAGCTCCTGAGGCTTTGTCATTCTCTTTGACCTTTTGTGACTGAGGAAAACCCATTCTATTATCAAGAGAGGGTCCCTCTTGTCCTGGCCCTTTTTTGGTGTGTCTTTTGCCTTAGGTGTTTGTTTTTCCTCCCACTGGAAAATGATTCCATGGAGGTGTGGCAACTTACCTAGGATGATAACTTTGAATGGCAGGTCAGGCTGACATCGGTGGGCCTGTCTTGTGGACATAGCAATCTAAACCTTTTCTAGAGCTTTCCGTGCCTCTGGGGTCATGGACCTAGGAGCACCCGGGTCCTCTCCCCCTTTCAATAAATTGAAAAGAGGGGCAAGGTCTTCATTAGTCAGACCGAGCCATGGCCTTACCCAATTCAAAGACCCACACAACTTGTGGACATCCGCAAGGGTCTTGATCCTTGGATTGATTTCTAGTTTTTGAGGAACAATGGTCATGTTTTCAATTTCTAAGCCTAAATATTTCCAAGGTGGCATCTTTTGAATTTTCTTTCCTGGAGCTCGAACCCTGCAACAATCAATGCATCGATCGTTAGGTCAAGCGCATGTGTGAGTAAATCATCATTGGGGGCACACACAAGGATGTCATCTATGTAATGATAGATGATGGCCTTTTCTGCGGCTGCACGCACTGGGGACAGCAGGGAAGAGACACAGCACTGACAGATAGCTGGGGAAACCTTAAGACCTTGAGGAAGAACTGTCCAATGGTACCTTTTCATAGGGGCTTCCATGTTGATGGTAGGCACAGAGAATGCAAAGCGTGGAGCGTCATCAGGGTGCAAGGGAATATGAAAAAAACAATCTTTGATATCAATAACAGCCAATTTCCAATCCTGGGAAAGCATTGTTGGGGATGGCATACCAGGTTGGGGAGAGCCCATATCTTCAATGACATTATTAATTTGTCGGAGGTTGTGGAGGAGCTGCCATCTCTTTTTGTCAGCTTTCTGGATGACAAACACTGGAGAGTTCCACGGGGACGTGGTCTCCACAATGTGACCTTTTTTTAGTTGCTCCTTTACTAGCTCCTCGAGCGCCTGTATTTTTTGTTTGCTGAGCGGCCATTGTTTAACCTCAACTGGTTTGTCTGTTTTCCATTTCAGTTTTTGGGTGGGGCGCTGTTGTTCAATGGCTGCTGCACAGAAATGCTGTGGGGAGTCTGGAATATCAATTGTAACGCCCTACTGGGCCATTAAATCTCTCCCTAACAAAGGTTCCGAATAATCTAGAACAAATGGACGGATATTTGCCAATTGTCCGTTTGGTCCCTCAATTTGGATGATGCTTTTGGATTGTCTTGCCAATTGCAGACCTCCTACACCTTGAATGTGACCGGCAACATCTTGCAAAGGCCAATGTGCTGGCCACTGTTGTACTGGAATCACTGTGCAGTCTGCACCCGTGTCTACAAGCATTTCAATGCGTTTTGATTCCCCACTCCCACTGACATTGCACCATACTTTGGGTTTGTCCTTCCCAATAACTTGGACTCGGGCGACTGTGGGCCCTTGTTTTTCAGAACTTTCAGGTAAAGGCAGCACAGGGATAGCTTGAGCAATAATTTGACCCTTGGGAAGAAACATGGGTGGGTGGAAACAGTGCAGCCCGAGAACAAATTGCTCAGGATCTGATGTTGTCATTCCTGGAGCAATTTCGATCTCTTGGGGTGTGTGTTTGGTGTCCCCAATGACGATGTACTTACAACGAATTCGGTGCCAAGTATCCTTCTGTTCAGGGTTCACGGAGACAAAATGCCAGTCAGTATCTTTCAGGTGAAGTGATTCTGTCAGCTGCAACCTGCAAGGCTCATTGACAGAAGACGTGGTTAACATAGGTACACCTAAATCATAACAAAGGTTATTTTGTTTAACTTTCAACAGTGGACCAGCAGACGTGGTCTTAGAAGCATCTGCTTCACTTACAGAAATATTAACATTACCGCGCACTTGGTTTATTTTGCTGCCCTTATTCCCTTGGCCTGCTCTTTTTGTATCTGCACACCTGGCAGGCCGGCGCTCCCCCTTCAGTTTTTTTGTTGTTGACCCCCAGGGAGTGCTTGTAGTTCTCCCCCTTTGCCATTTCTAAATTCATCAAAATGCTTTTTCAGGGGGCACCGGGTGCTCCAGTGCCCAAGGTTGTTGCAAAGCAGGCATGGCTTTGTGGGGTCAACCATTGGTTGTCCTTGCTGCTGCCCAGGGTACTGCTGTGCTGAGGGAATGGGCGCAGGGCTGGCAACGGCAACACGCTGAGGGAGTCTTGGCAGCAGCCTTGGTCTGGTGTCTTCAGCAACACCCATCAGAGGCACCTTCCTGTTGCAAACTAGAGGCATATCTTTTAGTGTAGGGGGGAGATCAAGAGAGAGGCTTAGAATTGCCACACGACATTGTTCATTTGCATTTGTGAACGCCATTTCTTCTAACACCTCTTCCCTTGCATTCTCTTTTTTAACTTGTATTTCAATACCTCTAGTTAACCTTTCTACAAATTTCAGAAAAGGCTCTGATGGAAGCTGTTTAATCTTACTATATGGCTCAAAAGGCCCCTCAGGTTGGAGGGAAAAGAATGCTTTTTCAGCTGCTTCCTTTACTTTCTTGAGTGTTTCTACAGGAATTGCAGTAGCTTGGATTGAGGGTGAAGCCCATTGGCCTTCACCGGAGAGATGCTCAATGGTAATAGGCATGCCACTGGCATCCTTTGCTGTGTTAGGATCAGCATGCAAGCCTGGGAGAGCGTCTTTAAGCAGTTGTTTCCACGTTAATTCCCATAATTTGAACTCTGTGGAGGTCATGAGACATGAAAAAAGCTGTTTTAAATCATGTGGGACTACTACAGTCCTACTCAATTCAGAATTTAAAAGGCCACGGAAATATGGACTGTGTGGACCATATTCTTTGTGGGATTTACAAACTTCTTTAATTAATTGTTGTCCAAAAGAGCTCCAATTAGCAGCTGGGGCCATTCCCCCTTGTGCTGCAGGCTGAAACGTAACAGGGGCAAATGATAAAGTGAGACCCGGTATCGGGTCTGAGGTTCCCTGCTCTGTATCCCTTGAATCAGCAACACTGGGATCACAGCAACAGGTTTGGGGATAGGCAGTGGGTGTGTCCCCACCGTGGGAACTCGAGTAGGGGGCGGGGACGCAATGGGCACAGGGGGCGGAGACAGGGGGCAGGCAGGGGGCGGGGATAGCATGGGGACAGGGGGCGGGGACAGGAGGCAGGCAGGGGGTGGGGATACCGTGGGAACAGGGGGCGGGGACACTTGATGACATCACGTCAGCAGACGCCCCCTGGGAGGAGTAGAGGGGCGGGGCTGAGGGTACAGCAGGTAAGGGCGGGGGAGGAATTTTGGGATACTCAGGGGCATTTTGGGAAGAAGACGACCAGGTTTGGGATGATGCCACGTGGCATCCTCCATCTTGTGGACTTCCTGGGGACTGGGGAACATTTTGTGCATCACTGCTGTCCAAAAAACTCACATGTGCTCTGGGTTTCAGAGCAGGGGACACAGGGTTTTGGGTTTTCCACGCCGTCTGGCCAGGACTTTGTGGAGAGAGGAACTCAGGCATTTTAAAGTGCTCTGGGAGTCGACTCTCCAGGGAATGCGCTCTCTTTAAAATACCAAGTTTTGGGGTAAGGGGTTTGGAACTGGGAGAGGGAGAGACAGGAAGAGCAGAGGAACAATGCTGAACATTTGGCTTTTTCTCCAATTTCTTCTTTTTGAGCAATGCTGCTCGAATTTGTAAACTCCAGAACACAAATTTAGCTGAAGATGTGTTCCCAGACCGTCCCAAGGTTATCAATTCACTTCCAACTTTATCCCAAAATGAAATATTGTAGACTTCTTCAGGGGAAATTTGTGGGAAGTGTAGAAAAAGCCATCTTATAAACTGTTTCAATTTTCCTTTAGAGAACTTAACATTACCACTGACTAAAATTCCAACAATATGATAATACACTCCTTGTTGTGCTGTGCTGAGATGTGAGCCCATATTTAGATGTAAAAGGCACAATACAAAAGTCCCGCCGACCGAAAAACAAAGCCAAAATCAGCTACCGATTTCAAAGAAAAGAAAAACCACAGAGAAGGAGCAAAACCGAAACGGCGATAGCCTCACAATACAGCTGCTTAAACTGCTTTTAAAACTGCCGCCAGCAGCAGGACAGAGCCAGGACCGGCCCCACCACGTGGAGAGACAGACAAAGCCTCCCCCCCCACCACGTGGCAAGCCAAAACCGGGGCTGCCCGCGCCATGGCGGAGAAAGGAGCCCCTGCCCCTCACAGAGATAACAGCCCCCCCCTGCGCCACGTGCAGAGAGCCCTCCCTCTCCCCAGCACCATGTGGCAGAGAGCCCCCCTCCACCGCACAGAGAGAGAGCCGAGAGGAAAGGAAGGGACAGCACTCCTGCTCCGCTGCTGGTGCCGCGAGTTTCGAAAGACGGCAAAGCACGCCGCAGAAAGCTAAAGCCTAAAACGCGATTGTTTCCCTCCTGTGGGGCTGCGCAGACGAAAAATACAAGAGCGAAAAGATACAGAGCTCACGGCAGAGTCTGTTTTTTGAGTTTCTACCCCCCCAAGGAGCAGAGAAACTCACCAAAATCGAAGCTGTTGTTGGCTAGGTCAGGCAGGCTGGTTCTTCACCGGAACAGGACCCCCACGGGCAGGAGGGGCTCCCCTGTTCTCCCCTGGAAAACTTGCTCACCAGAAAGGAGCTGCAGTTTCAAGAGGCACTGAGCAGTCCACGAAACTTCTTGTGGGTACAGACCCAAAGTCTCTGCTGAGAGCTAAGCAACTAAAGCTCTGCAGCTGGAAACTCAGCTGCCTAAAGTCCTTCCCGAGGTTCTGAGGTTCCTTCTGAGGCTGTAGAGTCGTTCAGCCGACCCAGAGACGCCAAATATTGGAATAAAATTCCAATATTACCGGATGGAAAGTGCCCAGGCTCTTCTGGCCCCCGCTGCTTGGCCTGAGGCGACAGCTGTGGTGGTTTCCACCACAGAGACACCTCTAGCTGGCTAGATGCTGCAGCTGGGCAACCCAGGCTTAGAGGAACTCAGTTTACCTCTGGGAGAACGTCCTTAGGCGAGGTGAAGAGGAAAAGGAGCTGATTCAGTGGAGGGTTATAATCCAGACTTTTATTCCAAGGTCACGGACATCTGAATCTCAGCAACCAGCTCCATTGAACGGAGAACCACGTGCTTTGCAGTCAGTTTTAAGACCCGGGCAGGGGGAGGGAAGGGACAGGTGAGCCACCAACCAGGTGGGAGGGGCAGGGTCTCAGGGGAAGAGTGACACCCAGGACAGGCCAATGACCTTGGCAATGAGGGGCATCTTTTGAACTTCTGCCAACCAGAGATGACCCTCCTGGAATGTTAAGCTTTGACTGACAGCACTTCGCGGGAGACAAAGGGAGGGGGAGGAGGAAGGTATTGCCACACCTGGGAGGGACTGGGATGGCTGGGAGGAAATTACTTCACACTGCAACAGTTCCAAAACATATTTTGATCTGAGGCTCAAATCAAAGATGCATTTAATTTGCTTTAAAATGAGTTTAGAAGCCAACTTTGGCTTCCCCTATCAGTTACTCAAGCAATGACAATGTTCATTGAAGCAGGTTATTTGTTTCAGCTTTCCATGCTCTGTATCATATGAGGCTACTTCAGTTCCATGAAAAAACTAATTTTTCTTTTTTTCAGGCAGGGCTGGTGAACCCCATCTACAGAAGAACACTACTTGGAATTTAATTTAGTTTCTGATTCCCATATGTAGGTGACTATGCCTATGTTGAGGAAGTGCCTCTGGGCCCAGGAATGCTTTTTCAGGACATCAGGTTCCCCTATCACAAAAGTGAGTTACTGGTTTTAGGGCTGGATTTATGTTTCAGTAGAAGAAGAGAACTCACCATTCTGGACATGCTGTTTCTCTTCTCCCACAGTTTGATGAAGATCCATTTTCTTATCTGTCCTAGCTGCATTTTTCCCTTGATAGGCTTTGTGTTTGCTCATACCACTTTGCCAAGTGCCATCTACAGGATTCTTACTGGAATCTGTTCTTTTGCTTTCCCCAGGATTTGGTTCTTTGCTCTTTTCTGTCTTTGCTTCTGTGACATCTTCACCTGGCTTCCCATCCTGTTCATCTCTTTCCTTTTCATCTGTTCCCTGATAAGCATTTTCCTCTGCTTCTCTCTTAGCCTTTTCTTCTGCATCCTCAGCAAAGAGAGCAGCCAAGCAAGGAAAGAAGTCACAGCTATCAGTCAATTTGACAAGAACAACTCATGTATCTAAATCTACTTCAGCTTTTCACATGCAAACAAATTTACTTGGATAAATATAGGAACTGATCTGACAACAGAAGAACATAAGAGGACATTTAACAAAATATTCTGAAAACAACTGGTTTGCAGGGGACAACCCTGGTTGCCCTAAATTATTTTATGTGTATGTCCTTTTTTTTCCCATTTAAAGTTCACCTTGAAAAGGTGAAGTCAAAATTCTTGAATGGCAAAAAGAAATACTAGCTACTGAAGGCTGTAGGGATGTCTCACAGATTTCACAGAATATTCTGAGTTCAGAGGGATCCATAGAATGCAACTCTTAAGTGAATGAGCCATACAGAGGTCAAGCTCATGCTCTAAAGAACTGAGCTAATCTCAGGGTCTCATGGCATACAGAAAGACTCCTCTCATTTGGAAATCTGAATAAAAAAAGCTTTATTCTGCACCTGAACCACAGGACAGAACTTTGTCTCAGGAGAATTGGGCCTGCTGCAACACCATTGCATAAGTGTCTCTTGTCAAAAGTAGCGTCAGAAAATACTTTATCTAAATGGTGCTTTGTACATTAGAGTGTTTGTTTTGTCAGTTCTTTTGTTTATTGCTCTTTAATGATGACCATTTAGGCAAAAAAAAAAACCCCAATTGGTAATGATCACAATTTTATCACACAGTATGAGAAATTTTTTATAAATATCATACTCAGGTTAAAAACACTTCACTGAGGCTTCTAGGGACAATGCCATTACCAAAGGGAATACAGTATTTTACAAATAATTTATTATAGTATTAGCTACAAAAATAGTGCTAATAGGTTCCTTCCTTTCTGATCCCCAATTACTATTTGCTGTCAACAAACAGTAAATGTTTCTGTATTCTCTTAATAATAATTGTTTTTATTGGCAATGCATCTTGACTTCAAGACATCCGTTTGTCAAGGGTCAGCAATTTAAGCCCCTGCTGTGTGGTAGGCCTTGCTACAAGACGGGCAAGGAGGGTGATGCAGAAACTTGCTGCAAGTCAATAGAAAACAGCAGCTGAGCAAAGATACTGATGCAAGTGGTCTGGAGTGCAAAACGAGTTAATTAGTCCTTAGCCCATACAAAGATATGCTGGGCTATATGTTTGTATAACTCTTTCAGGATATAAAAAATATGCATGCTTGTACTGCTAAATGTACCTAGAAACACAGAAATTGTGTAAAAGTCCCTCACAAGTCTGTCTTGTACATAGGATTTTTATACTGTTTATGCTTAGTCAAGAAAATATATATGGTACATGGTGAAATTAAATTCTTAAAACTAGTTACCTGTATTATAACTTCATTCACTCATCACTTTTATATCGCAAGACACTGAATATGTTACATGCTTTGCTTTTTTGGTTAGCTTTAATTTGGTCCATAGGGAACTGCTAGATATTAAATAAAACAAAAAAAAAAAAAAAAACCCAAACAAACATACCAAACAAAAAATCCACAACAAAACAAGAACAAGCAAAATAATACCCCAAAACATGCACCAGAAAAAACCACACACACACACACACAAAAAAAAAGCACCAAAACCAAACAACAAAAAAAAAATTTCCCTGGGAAATAGATTTTAAATTATGCTTTTGTTTTCATCTTCATGGAATGCCCATGAAGTGTTTTTCCTTAATGGCAAGTTTTAATCACAAAGGAAAACTTGTTTTGAATAATACATGATTCCCTGAATCTTAAGACAGGTCTTTCAATTGGAGAGAAAAAAATCTGATCTGACACTTTGGAGAACTGTGCCAAATCCCTAAATCACAGTCACATATTACATTAAAATCAAACTCCTTCCATTTATATGAAATAAAACAACTCCATTAAATAAGGGATTGAGCAACAACCATTCAGATCAGAGAATAAATTGTATTACAGTTTCATGGAGAAAAGAAAAAACAGTGACCTATTACTTCTTATTTTTGCTCCAAATCTGATCTAAATCACCTAAGGGCTCTAGGATACCTTGCACAATCATTCATACCCTTGAGCTGAGGGAAAATTATACCTAAATAATTCTCAAAAGATGGCTCTCAGTATTTCCAAAAGATCTCAAATAACAGAGATTTGCTAATGTCTAACTTATTAGACATTATAATAATGTCTATAATAATCCGCCAATTGTTTCTCCTCTTAATGGTACAGGATATTTGAATAAAAAATAGTTTCCTTATTTTGCAGCTGCAGTAGTCTTCAAAAAACTGCTTTCAGCTATACACTTTCTTAGCTATAAACAAGTTATCATAATTTTCATTGCTGTACTCTGCATTGTCTACAACTGGTTCATATGCTTTTCAACTGCAGTGGCCAAAACTGGACACAGAATAACACTGAGGGCCTTGTCACTGCTGAAAAGATGAGAAGAATGCCAAAGGGGTCTTAGAAGCAAAGTCTTTTGAGGAGTTTTTTAGTGTGTGTATGTGGGGAGTGTTGCTTTGCTTTGTTGGTTTTTTTCAGTGGTGGTAGGATGTTGGTCAGGATATTTTTCAGTTTCATGACAGTATTGAACCCTAGTCAGCCTTCAACCAACACAGCCCTCATATTCTTCTGAAATACTAGCAGTCCTTCCCAGACTGATGGTATCACACACAATTTCAGCTTACTTCCTAATTAATTTTCCAAGTTATCACCAGAAATATGAAACCAGCTGTGAATAGAGAATATTCTGTCCTTCTCCTCTGAACTATCCCCCAACTACCATCCATCTCTAAAAGTACCACCCCTTTGCAACCTGAACAATTAATAAATATATAAATATATTTATCTATTTTTATCTATATATCTTTTATATTTATCTATATTTATTTATGTATATCTATATTTAAAAATACCATTCCAACTATTTTTGCACCCACTGAGTCTGATCTGTGACTTTAGGTGAATTTCCTTTAAATTTTTTTCTCTTCCCATTGTTCACATTCTCTTTGTTATGTACACTTACATAGCATAAGAAGAATATAAGGCACAGATGAGTCACAATGTTCCTACCTTTCTGAATTCAGAGTAGGTTATTGAACTCAATAGGTGGATTCTTTCAAACTAACAGTTTGAGAATGGTCAGACTGAAGATGAGTTTGAGGAAGAAGAGGTCAACAGAATTTTATTCTTTCACTAAGAAGCCTGGCTGTTACCTTTGGTGGCTTGTGCTTTCCATTTCTCCCTGTTCTGCTGCACCACCTCAGTCCAGGTGGCTTTAAAACATTTGAAGTCCACAGTGAGTATGGAGCAGTTGAGCGAGGCACTTCCTTCGGACCCAGTGCTCTTGACACTTGATCTTTTTACTTCAGAGTGACTAATGCTATTCAAACTAGGACGCAGTATCACAAAACACAGAAGAAATTAGCAACCCATACACTCAAATACAGCTAAGAAAAAATAATGGTTGAAAGTCAGATAACAGAGCTACCCTGGAAAAACAAAGTTTGAATCCCTTATCCTTCCCATCTCTCCCACCCCAGGACAATCAATGTTAAAGTAAAGAGTACAACCTGAGCCAGTATTAGAAATAAAGGGCAGCTTTTCCCCATCTTATTTTTTGGCATTCATTCTCACTAAGTGCTGTAACTACTTTTTTTGTGTATCTCCACGGAGAGTCAGCCAATTCTAGAAATCAAATATGTCACAGAAGGAGTCTCCTAAATTTCACCAATGGCAGGTATTAGGCACAGGTAAATTTCTATCAAGGGCTTGGGGACCTCACCTGAGGCTTAGGCATTCATTTCTGTTACAGATCCTACATTGACTTTTGATGCTTTATTGTGAACATTTTATCAAAGGCAGCAAGATTACTGACATAGAAAGATATTAGTGTTTGGTCTTTATTTGCCCAAGAGCAAAGTCACCTGGGAGAGCAAATCCTGACTTGATAGGGATCACTACACTAGGGATCACTAGCCACGTGGCATTTGAATTCCAAGATATGCCTTGTCAATTAAACTACTAAAAGAGTAGTATCTCTAAAACAGGAGTACAGGTTGAATGGTCCAAGACTTCCTACACCTAAACTCCAGGTGAATTGTGGTGATTCTTTGCACATTTGCATAACCCTAAATACTGTCACAAAAGTGTGCTTATTCTTTTCAGCTATCATTTCTGTTTCAATCCCATTCATACTTCTAGGCATGGAGAAACAAGTTCCTCCCAATTACTCTCATTACATTCTCTCTGACAGTGACTAAGAGAGCACTGAGACTGTATCTGATTGCATGGCTACAACTATTTGTGCTCCTTGCCTTAGAAGGTATGACTCAGGCTGATGCCACCCTGCTCCCTCTTGGACCTCCTCGAGGCTGCACTTTCCCTGCACAAAGTTACCTCATGAGGTGAGCTGCAGCATTGACAATGAATATATGGATCTTTAAGCCACAAGAAAGACATACACTGAAGAGGGGGGAAACCAGGGTAGTTGATTGCAATGGCAACTCATAGAGTGAAGGGACAGGGTGCAAGGTTATTCACCTGGAATGCCTAAATCCAGACATGCCGGAGAGGGAAGCTTCATCAATTAGCGGAGTCACAATTTTCTCTGTCATGTCAGTCAGCACAGTAAAGGTGGGTTCCACAATGAAATCAATGAAACCTGAGCAGAAAGACAAGCAGAGTCAAGCAAGCAAGAGGAGGATTTATGTGGAATCTTGGCTTCAGTGAATACAGAAGACAACACTGTAAATGACAGTAAAAAAATTATACCTTGAAAGAAGAACGGTCAAATACTAGAAAGGGAAAACTGAATTATACATTAATCCCTGACCCAAGACCCTCAATATAGCATGCAATGAAAGGAACCTTTTTAAACATTGGAAAGAAATTCTGGCAAATCAGAACATAAACTCATCAAGACTTGTTTTATAAGAGGAGTAGTGTGATATTGAAGTCAAATTCCTAATATATTTTGATAAAACTTAAAGTTCACCTTCAAAGAAGAACTCTCAAAGAAGAAATAGCAACAATACCAATAACCTTGAACCGCCCTTACTTACAACATCAATATGTTGCTGTGAACTCCCTCTCCTCAGTGCTTGGCCAGTTTTTTCTTGCTGACAATAAAAGAGATCTAGATGCTTTCCCCACATTTTTTAATATTAATAAAAAAAGAGAGAAAAAATAAAGACCAAAATATTTTCTACTTCAGCATATAGTTTGACAGAAATGAATATGGGTCTGATCTGAATGTCGGGAAATGCAGACTGAAGAGCTCTGTGGATGTAGGGTTATGAGATAAAGGAAAATCTAAATTGTATGACGTCTTGGTTTGAAAGGCCAGGTGTTAGTTAATGAGAGCCGGAGGCTCCCTTGAAATAAAGAATGTAAACCCCCTTCCAAATTGTTATAATTTTGAAACTGGGGGCTCTTAGGCAAAGATATGGGAGTAGGAATAACAGTTCTTTATTAGGGAAAAAATAAAAGTGAAATAAAAATGCAGTAATACAAAACAACACTGACAGAGTCAGAATATGATCTGACTCACTACTACTCAAGTAGTAGTCTGATTAAATGGTGGCTGCAGTCTTCTTGGAGTGATAGATGTGGTTCTTTTGAAAGCAGTGATCCATCCTGTAGAAGGGTGTAGTTTTCCTCTGAAGATCCTGTGGTGGTGAAGATGGGCCTGGTCTTCCTCTGGGAATCCAGTGGAAAAGAAAGCTGCTCCCCTGGGAATCCAGTGGAAAAGCTGACTCTGGTGTTTCAAATCTCAGATTATATCCAGGTAGGAATGCTTGGCTCCTCCCCTTGGGTGGAGCATTTCACGATAGGATGATGTAACTTTATCAGTCATGCAGTAAGACTCAATGGTCCATTAACAGAAGATATATTCTGGAGGATTGGTTGTGGAAGAGATAAGGAAAACTGCCCCACCTGGTTTTAACAGGTGGCCAAATTAACAGAAGATAAATGCTCCACCTCTAACAGATGGCAACAGAATACACACCCCAAACCACATCTTCCATTTCCAAACCAAGATACATGAATAAAATGTAGCTTACATATTTCCCTAATTCTTTTAGTGCTTCATTTATGAAATTACTTAGTGCTGCAGGTAGCCAAGAAAACAACAAAGTCCTTGATCCCTCCTAAGGCACATTGGAATTCAGGTTACAATTACTACTGTTACAAACCCCCACTATTACAAATTTTAGATATTTTTAAATTACTAACAATAAATTTTTCTTTAACAATATTTTAATTTTTCTGGGCAGGTCATGATATATTTCTATGCTATTGGTGATTCTTGATGATAACATGAACAACAAAAGAAGTGATCATATGGTTCAGGCACTTGAATTCATGCTTCAATCCACATCTTGAGCGCAAAGCAGTTGAGCATTCTCCTAGTTCCATTTCCCTCCCCATCTTTTTGCTAAATTTTGAAAAGGATGGATTATTAGGTGTATTTTCATGACAATCAAAAAAAAAAATGTTACTTTTACGTTATAGTCTGTAAATCTGGGGACACATGCAGTCTTATCTGAACATGTGAATCATGTGCCTGCATAACACTGTATCAGTCTTATCTAGTAAAATTTAGAAAAAAAAGAATTCCCAGGTAGTTAATCAGAAATGCATGCAGTATTAAGCTTGAACAGAAAATTGTATACTACCGTATGTAGACAACAATGCAGATAGTCCCAGCAAAATTAATGTAATTTTTTTAAACTTAGAACAGTGTTAAACGTGCCACAGGAATCCTAAGGATAATGAGAACTTGATTTATGCATTTGTGGCGTTTGTGTGTCTGACTGTCTATATGTCTCTTCTATTCTCCTTCACTCAGAAACTTGTTTACCTCTTAATGACCAAAGAAACCCAAGTCATAGTACCTTGTCATTCTGCTCAGCAAGTAATACCACTGCTATTTGCTCCTTCACCACTAAAAACCCTGAGACATGCAAATCTCTGATACCAGACAGATGAATGTGTCACTAACTTCAGCAGCAGGAAGGTGGGATCTGTTTCGGGAGATACTGATCAGTTACACATAAGCACATTAAACAGTCATGTTTAAGAACCAAGTTTTCCCTCTGAGACGTCTTGCATCTCATCAACCAAGGTGAGCAGAGGTCCCAAAAGGGACCACAGGTAAACAAACTCAAATACATAGGACAACTTTTCTTTGGTGAGTGGCATTTTTTCCTCTATTACCTGTAACATAAATAAGTTATTCAACTATGGTACCTTAAAATAGGGATTATAATAAAATTGGAATCATAATCTGCTATTGTAGAAAAAGAAAATTAGGACTTTATTAAGCATTATGTAACTTTTGCCATATTCCCACATGCCTTGCTCCCCTTGTTTCCTCTTCTTCTTTACCTGAAGACACTGAGATTTAAATACAGTAATTTAGTTTGCTATTTAAAACCCTGAATATCAAATGAGCCTGAGTTTTAAAACCTATTAATGGTAATGACCAGTTTATCATCCTTTTTCTCTTTCAACAGAATGAACATGATAAACACTTCTATATGCTAGAGACTAAGATGATTTTATCAGTTAATGCTGCATGCTAGAGTGAATTCCAGGCATATGCCTAGATTTCACTCACTATACCTGTGAACATCAACATTGAAAAAAATGGGTAGCGGATAGTTTCTCTAAAGTTCACCATAGAACAAAAAAATCAGCAGCATGCACTCATTAGCATTCATCCACTGTTTTCTGAAAGTGCATTTTTATTTCTCGACAGTAAAAGGACAAAAATAAAATCATACTCTTGCATATATCAGCTGCGAAAGCGGACAATGACAATAAGGCTGATCTTCAGTTACACACGTTTCCTAGAGTTTGAGCCAGAGAAGTTTTAGCTCCTGATATGCTTGTTGGAAAATATTAAAGTCTTGGTCTGGTTTTCTTTGCAGTTTTTTTCTCTCCCCACTCTGAACAAGCAGCTTGACTTCCAAGCATAACTCTCCCAGTTTTTGTACCTCACTATGGTACAGAAACATTTGCCATACTCATTCTATTGAATAAGAAAAGGGATGATAAATTGGTCATCATTGTTAACATTAATAGGTTTTCAAAATAAAGTTCAATAATTTATATTCATGGAGTTTTTATTTATCAGTTTAAACTGAACACTTTTTCAGAACCTGACACAACAGGAGAAATGTGTTCGCTCCTTTCAGGAGGTTTTTTTCTGTTGGATTGCTTAATTTCATAAACCATACTGCCAAAACCTGCCATCTGTGTTTGTGAGAATCTTTAATTAGTGAAAACGTGCCCACTGTTGTTGCATCTACAGTGACATTACAGCAGCAAACCAGCAACTACAAACAAATTGAGCCACTAGAACACAATTTCTAGGCTGTGTCCTTGATAGAACCAAAAGCACAATTATATTTTACTAAGAACAAAGGTTTTAAATTTGTGAGAATAGACGGCTTAGTGCTTAGTGCAGATTACAGTCATAGAATCACTAAGGTTGGAAAGGACCTTTAAGATCGTCAAATCCAACCATATAATAGCACATTTTGGAATTCAGTAAGAACTTCTGAAAAGAAATGTAATTACTATTCCAGGAAGCATTTTTTTGAGACTATTAATTGGGTAAATAAATAAATGAAAGGAGATTATTTGTCTGAGAATCTAGCCTACAACTTTGAAAGTCTTATCTCAGCAGACAGCCAGAAAACAGGTGGTTGCAATTTAACAAAAGGGACATAAAGAAAGACACTGTCAAAAAGTGCAGCAGACTGAGAAATTAATAATTTTATAGTGGTAGAAGGCAAAAATAAAGAGTAGTCTATTAATGTCAATGGATTACTAAACTGCACAAATGAAATAGTATATGACTATATAAGCCTGCCTTTGCCTACTGACAAGTGCCTCTAAGGTAAATTGTATTTCTGATAGTTTAATATAGCAATAATTTTGCAGTGGCTTGACACAAGGGGCATCAGAACAGAAGATTCTTTCCTCTTCTGGTCTTTCTGAGCAAAGGAGCCCAAAAGGAGAGGACCAGGAAAACGGGTCCCCAAGTATACACAACCCTGTGTAGAGGGATCCTGGGGAAGGCAAAACTCCTCTTCCCTGTAAGGAGAGAGGAACATATCTGAAAGCTGATAAAACATATGTGTAAGAGAAGTATCTACCTGTAACTTCCCTCACAGCAACCAGAGAGGGAGAGTTTATATTCTTCCACAGCACAGCAATAAGCCTATGTCCAGGAGTCTTCAACATGAGTTTCAGCTGAGACTGTAGCACTTCAAGTTTGTTGCTGCTTTCCTCAACCGAGCTACTGGCAGAACACAGTTTCTGGTAGGTTATTGTTCCAGAGGAGTAAATGCTACAAGCCTGGTAACCAGACCAGGCTTGTATAGGGCTCTTCAAACTCAGATTCTTAGGTGAATTGTCTAAATTTCCAAAGCCAGAAAAGTCTGGGATGCTGTCTCTGAGATAATGGCTTGCTTACCAGGAACAATAAAATAGTTTTAAACAGAAATAGCTCTTAGCCAAAGATACTAATTTCTAGTTTCCTAGATTCAGGGAAGTCTTTGTTTCATTATTTGAGAGAAATTTCTTGCTTTAAATTTTTGTTTGCTTTCTTTAATATGTTTTCTATCTTTCTGGTTTTTTCAGTTCTCTCAATTTTAGCATCCGTATTATCTTTCCTTTTTCATTCAATTTAGCTATCTGTTCTCCAGTTGAGGCTGGAACATGTTCATCTATCTACTTCATTTACTTCAAAGGTATAAAATCCACCCACAAATTCACCTTTTCCATGTTCTCTTCATTGTACCAAGCCCTCTGAATAGTTTTACTAGCCCCTCTTGTTCTTTCACTAAGTGTGAAGCTTGTTGCCTCATGCTTCCCCTACTTTTTCACTCAGTAACTGAAGAAGAGGTAGAGAAAGTGCTGTTAGTGAGTCTGTAAAAAGATCTCTTTTTCTGAATTGGTGGCACAGAAAAAGATTTGCTAGTTGCTTGGCTTCAGTGAAAAATAATGTTTGGTTTAAAGCATCGGGAGGGAAAGGGTGAAAGGAATAAAATATTTTGTCCAGGTCATCAAAGGACATTACATTTTCATATACACCAAGGACATTCATTCACATTATATTCTCATGTGTGCCCTGTCTTCACAAATCACAAAATCATGGAGTAAGTGTCATAACCAGGTACTGTAGTTATTTCTGCAAACACATCAGAGGTAATTTGGTTACTGTACTGGAACCATCTCCAAAAATTTAATGTCTCCTCTTTGGATTGTTGATCTGGGGAAAATAATGCCATTGTGCCTTATTTCCTCTCTTTAACATAATTCCAAATTATATCTCTAAGATCTTAGTACTATTGAGAAGATGAAGTTTTTCTTTTAAGATGCTACTTCACATGCACCAAAAGGGACATACCTATTTGAGACTGAGCAACCATAGTAGATGTCCGATCACATAAAGGAGAGAAGGGCAGCCCTAGTTCTGCTTCCTTGTCACCCTGGAGAAAAAAATTGAGAAGAAATTTTAAAAAGACAAGACATATTGCACTTTTCATATACTATGTCATGACTGCAAAAGCCCCTCATTTTACTTTCTTTAATTAAGTTTGGATTTTGTTTAGATTGGGTTTTTTAAATATAAATTATGGAGAATTTGAGTCTCGATGGAAAAGTTATAGTCCAAGGAGAACTTAGTGAATTAAACATATTGATTCCAGTGACTTTTCATTAGACCTTTCCCTGCTTGTTTAGTACTTCTATGCACCAACTAAAAACCCCTAGAGCACAAGAATGCTTCTCACTGCAGTTCTCCAGAGAGCTCGGTTCTCAGAGCAAATCTTTGATGAGCAAACATCACTGTCAGGACTGATTTTTCAGGGTTTGCAGTTCTTTGCACGTCTTTTAGCTAAGACTGGCTGGATGCAGATTAGTAATTTTTTCCAAAGAAAACACTAAGTTTTCTATGAGAAAGTAACCTGCTTGGTTGATGTTGGGACAAGCTGTGGACATTGTCTACCTGAATATCTCCAAGACTTTTTATATGGTTTCCAATAGCCTCCTCCTAAAGACGCTGATGCATTAAAGTATAGACAAGTGGTCCATGCAGCAGGTGGGGAACTGGCTGACAGGCCCCAGCCTGTCAGCAAGTGGTGGTAAGTAGCGTCTTTTCAAACTAGCAACCTGTCACAAGTGGGATACTCCAGTATTCAATGCTGGACCCAATGCTGTTTAATATCTTTACAAGTGATCTGGATGATGGGATCAAGTGTACCCTGGTGAAGTTTGCTGATGGTACCAAACCAAGTGGGAAATGGAACACTTCTAAAGGGAGAGTCATCCTGCAGGTAGAGCTGGATAGGCTGGAAGAGTGGGCTTACAAGAACCTTATGAAGTTCAACAGGGACAAATGTAAGGTGATACCCCTGGGAAAACATAATCCAGGACCACAACACAGGCTGGGAACAACCCAACTGAGGAGCAGGTCTGTGGAAAAGGACCTGAGGGTCCTGTTGGACTAAAAGCTAATATGAATGTGGTACTCTGGTGAAGAAAACAACAGAATTTTGGGCTGCATCAACAAGGTCATCACCAGCAGAGATAATGAAATCATTATTCCACTCTACTCAGCACCTGCCAGGTCACAGCTGGAATACAGCGTTCAGTTTTGGTACTCCCATGCAAAAAAAAAATAAGTGGATAGGCTGGAGAGGGTCAAGAGAAGGGCTGCAGAGATGATGAAGCAGCTGTGAAGCCTGTCATGTAAGAAAGGGCTGAGAGAACTGCATTGTTAAGTCTAGAGAAAAGAAAACTTAAAAGAGACCTTATCACAAGGTTCCAGTATTTAAAGGGTGTATACAAAGAAGATGGACACCCCCACTTTACAAGGAGGCACATGGAAACATATGGGGTAATGGATACAAGTTACTCTTGAAGAGATTCTGTTTAGACACAGGACAAAAAATTTTCACAATGAGATAAGCCACTAAAATGATTCACCCAGGGGAGTGGTGGATTCCCCAGCACTGGATACTCTGAAGATTCAGCTGTATAAGGTGCTGGATCATCTAGACTGTGCTTTTGCTAAGAAAGGTTGGACCAGATGATCCTTCAGCTTCCTTCCAACCCGGTATTCTATGATGCTGTGAATACGAGATTTCACATTACCTTTAGATTACATTTACTTTTTAACTACATTAACCCAAACATGCCTACCAGCCCTCAGAAGTGAAAGTCCTCTTCTAGAATCACAAGATGGTAGAAGATCAAGTGTTATAACCCCATATTTCCCAGTTTTCCAGTTTTTCAAGTCACATGGTCCAAAAGGCCTGTTAATTTAATTCAGTCACTCTATAACATTGCTATATGTTGAGAAGAGATGTATAGGATGACACAGCTGCAGTACTCCTCACAGAGCATTCAAATTTAAATAGCCTGTTAAATATACTGTAAAATAATTTACTTAAATTAGCAGTTCATTATAATTGTGCTGAACTTCTTGCCAGTGTTCTGACTAATGTTAAATAGAAGCTAAAATATTCAGGAAACATAAGCAGAGAAAGGCTTCTGTGGATAT
Source organism: Calcarius lapponicus (assembly GCA_039654755.1). Classification (NCBI taxonomy): domain Eukaryota; kingdom Metazoa; phylum Chordata; class Aves; order Passeriformes; family Fringillidae; genus Calcarius; species Calcarius lapponicus. Next base: position 61,367,016 of record CM077464.1, read on the forward strand.
AAGAGCTAAATTCTTATTTTTGTTAATATAACATACATAAAAGGGGTGCATATTTTCTGTTAGGATTTTGTGTGGAACAACAAGCAATAGTATCCTTCTATTGTAGAACAATTATGATTTATTTTAGGAGCCTGATATACAAATATCAGGGTAAAGCACAAAATAAACACAGAAATATTTCTAAGTAACATTCCTTTACTGTGTCAGCTGTGTCACTTAGAAAAAACATCTCTCAATGCCAGCTCATAATTCTTCTCTTACTCCTTAGACCTTCTAAAAACCACAGTGGCTAATTATCTTGGAAAGAACACCTGCCTGCCTTTGTGACTGCTCAGAAAGACACTTGGTTTCTAAGCTGTTTGAGCAGCTTCCTAATGGTTAGCTAAAATGCAGTAGTAGAACTAAATAATTAAGGTTTGCTTTAAGAGATGCTCAAACATGTTGATTATAAAAAACCAGTTTTGTACTTAGAATCTTTCATACATACAGCATGGTCACTTGATGTATGAAGACCTGTGCCATGTCACATCTCAAAATACTGGAAAATCAACAGAGCTGGGGATCTTTTCTAATATAGGTTAAGTCAGACTTTATGTCTCTGAAGAACACTTAGCAGAAGGGAAAGGAAAGGGTCTGCAATAAGTGGCCATAAGGAAATACATTTCCAATCCTAGGTCAAGCAGGTTCCTTACAACCATAGTCCCCTTGGCTAGTAGTAGTTCTCAATACCATGGTTTAGGGACAGTATTCTCCAATTTAGAGCTCCCACTAAAAGCCTCAAACTCACTACTTGCTCACTCCCTATTACCCATTCCATTCCCTCTGCAGTGAAAGGTTGGAAAAGAGAATTGAAGGTATAAAAAAAAAATACAGACTTAAGAACAATCTCTTGGAAACAGCAATGAGGGAAGAAAACAAACAGTAATCACAACAATATGAATAGCAAAATTGTACAAAAGAACAGCAAGTGATTCACATGCAGATGCTCAGCATGGAGCCCAACCTGACTCCTGCCACACTATCCCAACCCAGAAGAAAGCCCTTCCCCCATCTGAGGAAAATTATGTGAAGTGGTATAGAATAACCTCCAGGTCCTAGCCATGCCTGCTCTGGCTGCTGTAAAAATTACCCTGTCCTGTTTGAACCAGAACAGTACCCACTCCTTATTCTATACCATTTGCATTATGCCCAGATCCTACACTTTCCAACTATATATTTATATAGTTTTAGAGAAAATATATATATGTGTATGTGTTTACAAGCACTATTATAATTTTTGTAGTCAATGGCCATCCCTCCAAGACATCTGTTGAGTTTATTTAGTCCATGACTGTGGATTCTATCCGTCCAAGGTGTCTTCAAGGACAGGAGGGCTGGTATGCTGTTGGGTGTGTGCAAGCTGCATCAGGAGCTCACAACTGATGTATCTGGAGCAGTCCATATCCACTGTTCATGGTGCTTATGGCATACAGTGGCAGTGTCATTCAGCAGCCAGTATCATACAATTCAACATTACAGACTGTTCTCACCCAGAAATCAAATCCCTTCAAGGTAACGTTTCCCTATCACTCTGCATTCCACACCAAGTGCACCCAGATCCTTGAGCAAAACAATCCCACATTTGTTTGAAGCAGAGCTAAGCCAAACTTCTTTCCAAACATATTCTTCATATGCACCACAGTGACTTTGCCCCCTTATATGGTATGTGGAGGTCTTAATTGCACAAGAGGAGCTCAATTAGTGGGGCCTCTAGTATGGACTAACCAGATGGCCTCCACAAATTGTTGTCTTGGTGCATGATAGTGAATATGATACACCCACTCCATACCATGGTTTCTGCCCCAGGTGTCATAAAGGTGATTTTTAAATTAGTCCTGTTGTCTGACTCAATTCTTTCTGGGGTGTCATGTTGCCACAGAACTTGTTTTTCAAGGCCCAGGATGGCATTACAGGCAGTGAGCACATTTCCAGTGGTTGTTTCCACTACTGTAAGTAATACTACTTGGTGAGTTTGAGCAAGTGTATTGTAAACAATCTCCCTGGCCTCCCTATAATTATATTTCAGCCATTGTCCCCCATGCCACAGAGGCTTTACGCACTTGGCCTCCTTGACTGCAGTGCATATTTCACAGTTGTGGATAACCTGAGAGATAGGATCCATGGTTAAGTCCACCCTCAGTTATAAGCCCATCTCCTCCCTGTTGCATCTCTTCCTTGATGACCTGAGGTACCATGGGCCCACCAAGCCAGAAATAATTCACCCTTATTCTGCCAATCCAAATCCACCTGAGACACTTTAATCTCGGCAGCTCAATCCACTCATCCATTGTTGCATTGCTCTTCAGTAACCCAATTCTTGGGTACACTTGCATCTACATGACTTAGTTTTACAAGCCAGGCAGCAGTGTCTTGCCACATTTTATTAGTCCAGATGGGTTTACTCCACACAGCCAACTGGTCTTTTTCCATTGGTCTGTGGGCCACCCCCACAGAGCATTTGTTACCATCCACAAATCAGTGTAGAGGTAGAGCGCTGGCCATTTGTCTCATTCAGAAAAATCTAAAGCCAGCTGGACATCTAACAAATCTGCAGCCTAGATCCACTTTGTCTAATTGCTGCAACTCATCACATAGAACTCCATACAATAGCATTTGATTTTCAGTATATTCCTATAATACAGCCATCAGTGCATATCACTTTTCATTTTCTGGTAGCTGATTATATATGATGGGAGCTCCTAAGAACATGTCATCTTTTCCTCCTCCAGTGATGATAATAGTCTAAAATTTTTGCCTTGAGGCCAATTCATGATTTGTAGTTTTGCCTTCAGGCCAATATCCCTGGGCAATTAGGGGTTTCTTTTTGAGCTTTCTGAGTGATCAGCACAGACCACTTAGCATGCATCTGAATGTGTGAAGAGGACTTTCCTTTTAAACATCCAGCCTAAAACAGACTATCAGGGTGCCACAAAGAGCTGTACTTCAGTGACAATCACTTCTGAAGCAGTTAGAACTCCTTCTTCATAAACTGCCAGTAGCTCTTTTTCAGTTGAGGTGTAACAGACCTCATATCCTTTGTATTCCAGACTCCAGAATCACAGGGGTTTTCTTCAAGTCTCCCAGGGTACCTTTAGCCAGAGGTTCAGGAAGGATGATGCTCCCTGGCTGCAGTGTACAGCACATTTTTCACATTTTGTCCTGCCTTAACTGGGCCTATTGCTCCCAATGAATCTCCTGTTTCATTTGTTACAAATCTTGTTGCTGTTCAGGACCCCACTTAAAAGGTTTCTTCTTCTGGGTCATTTTTTAGAGAGGGTTTACAATCTGATTGTAATCTGGAATATGCATCCTTCTAAAACCCACAGTACTAAGGAAAGCTTGTGTTTCCTTCTTGCTGGCTGGTGGAGACATAACTATGTTTTGACCATATCCACTTGAATCTGATGATATCCATCTTGCTATTTTACTCCTAAAACCTGATGTTCCTGGGTAGGTCCCTTGACTTTGCTTTATGGCAAAATTGACCTTCAGGAGGATGTGGATTATATTCCTTTTTCGGAAAAATCTCTCTCTGTTGTGTTGCACCATACAATAATGACATCAACATGTTGCAAGTGTTCTGGAGCCCCACCCTCTTGAAGTTTAGTCTGAATCAGTCCAAGGCAAAAAGTGGGGCTGTGCTTCCACTCCTGATGTCATCAGTTTCAGGTGTAGGGGACACCCCTCCAGGTAAAAGCAAATTGTGACCTGCATTCTCTTGACAAAGAAATGGAGAAAACCACATTAGTAATGTACATGGTGGCACCATCTTGCTGTCTTGGACTCCAGATCATCCTTAAATTCCAACATATCCCTCACAGCAGCTCTCAGTACTGGTGTGATTTTGTTCAGGATACAATAGTCCACTGTCAGTCTCCACTAGACTTATGCACTGGCCATATGAGGCTATTAAACGGTGAGTGAATCTTGTTGACTACTCCCTGTCTCTCCAGTTCATGAATCATCTCATGAATAAGGGTCACGGAGTCCCAGTTAGTGCAGTATTGTTGATGATGCACTGTTGTGGTAGTGATCAGTACCTGTTGCTCTTTGACCCTCTGCATTACCATAGCAGAAGGGTCTTCTGAGAGACCAGGCAAGGTGTTCAGCTGTCTAATTTCCTCTGTCTCCACAGAAGCTATCCCAAAAGCCCAACAATGCCCTCTTGGGTCCTTGAAATACCCTCTCCTGAGTGCATCTATGTCAAGGACACTCAGGACCTCTGGGCCAATCAGAATGAGGTATTTCTGCCTTTTGTTTCCAGTACATTAATCTGTTGGGATCCCCCTGTCACCACAGACACAGAGATAGATTCTGTCTGTAATATATAATGTAAAGTAATTCATGCTTAGGGGGGAAAAGTATAAAAATAAAAATTGTAAAATAAACTTAACATCCAACGAGCCTCTGACCATGGACAATCTGGAGACAAATTACCACACTGAAGTTACGAAACTCCTGGTGGCAGCAGGAGAAGAATGCCTCGTTTACTAATAAAAGAACATGGCTGGCGCGGAGATGGGCTTCCCCCGGAACCATCAGGGAACACCCAAGGACGATCAGTGCTTGATAAGTATCATCAATCAAGATAACCAAAGTCCTCGAGAAACATTAATCTAAATACACGACTTTTCCTGACATGATCAGTGCCCGTCACTACCCAGGAAACAGCAACTGTCCAACCCTGCACAGAAAAATTTTAGAAACTTCATACATATGCGGGGTAACAAAAGAAATTGGGGCGCCTCTGCCTCAGGCATAAAAAACTGCATAAAACAGCCCCGCCAGAGACAGCATTCATGAGCAGAGGGAGATCTGTTGCGATAGAAGTCGGATCTAGGTTCACTCAGCATCGATTCCAGGCTCAACGCTGTCTCTTTGACTGTGGCTTCCGAGGACCATATTTTCAGTCGTGAAAATAAAATCTTTTGCATTTATTAATTTGGCTTTCTTGTTGATAATTTATAACATGTCCCTATAGATCTTGATGACATCAGGGTATAGGTGTGCCAGTGTCAACTAAAGCCTTATACTCTTGCAGGTCTGATGCACAAAGGCTTCAGATCCATATAGTCCAATTGATCAGGTTGTCCTTTTCCTCCTGCTGGAGGCAGAGCCCCTCTAGTTCTAGTCATAGTAGTCATTGTTCATGTCTTGTAAATGTGAACTGGATGTCCTTTCAAGAGGATCAGAAGAATGGATTCCATTCCATTGTGTCTGACAACTAGCCCACTGGAAACTGGAGCAGCATTTATGCTTGAAGAATTTTCTGGGGTGGTTGTCCTTCCTCTCAATTCACACACTTGTGCTGCTAGGGTAGGGGTGGGTTTTCCATCCCACTTCCTCATGTCTTCTCTGGTGTCAAGCAAAACTGCATGTTATCTCATGGTGTGTGCCTTTTCTCTCGAGCCAGTGAGTGCATGTTTCCAATAGCAGAGACTGTGGCCCATACTGGAGGGGCATAGGACATTTCCCCTATATCATGCTTGAATTTTTCAAGTCTGTCTGCAGTCAGGAAGGAAAAAAAATATTTTGTATTGCCATACTAGTGTAGTCACCTGAAGCCCTCTTTATTATCTTTCCTTCATTGATATCAATGCTAATGAGTTCGTGTACAACAATGGTGTGCTGCATACAAACTTCTGCCACATGGATTGTGTAAGCTGGACCTGATCTGAGTCTGCAAGGGACTGCTTGTTACTTGAACCCTTTTAGGTTACCTACAGTGCAGCTAATTCTTTCAGATACTAGATACATTTCTCCACAGCTTTCCCCCTGCTTGACCACACTACTAAAACATACTTGCAAGAATGAATATCTTTCTCTCACACTTGATGGGAGCTGCTCCAGAGGCTAAGAGCTTCTGCTCTCTTCCCAATCCCTTTGTCAATGCCCACACCCCAGGAGAGGGATCCCAGTTGCATGGTTTCACTACCAGGGTTAGGTACCACAACCTTGTGAACAGATCAAGCAACACTGTGACCACTCTATACATAGTAAACCTAATGCTTAGATCAAATTTGTTTCCGACACTCTGGGGCCACATCTGTTGTTATCTCAAATCTTTGATTCCCACAGTGGGTGCCAAACTAGGCTGTTTTTGGTTTAGGAATGGTATTCTTAAATTTAGTACTCCGACCAAAAACTCCAAACCATCACTGTTCACTGCTCACTGCTCACTTACTCCTCTCTTTCCCTTTCCCTTCCCCTCCCCCTGCAGTGGGCTGGAAAGGACAATTGGAGGCACAAAGATAAAGATTAGCAATTGAAATAACAATAATCTACTGGAAACAGCAATGAGATAAGAAAGTTCAAGAGAGAGGAAGTGATTCACATGCAAATGCACACTGAATTCCACCCCAACTCATAAAACAGCCCTTCCTTCATCCCTGGAAAATGAAGCGAGATAGAATAAACTCCAGGTCCTAGCCATGCCACTTCTTGTCTACTGCAAAAAGTAACTCTGTCATGGCCAGAACTAGGACAGCAATTTGTGACATATGTGTTTTTTGTCTAATATAGGGATGTACTCATTGATCTAGCACTCAATAACTTCAATGAACACAAGTCTATGCTTCATGGTAAGATTAACGGTTTTCCTGAAGAGGAAATTATTACTGCATCTGAATTTGGAATTAGAATATGAGTTTTATATATAGCATTATCTATAAAATAAATCTATCTTCTAAATTAGGGTAGAATTTGTTGGCTGAAATTAAAATACTCTTTAAAACATATAAAATAATAGCTTGTCTTCATTACATGTGTAAAATAAATCAAAACTTGGAGGTTTTGTGGTCTCACATCCTAAAGTGAGGTAATCTTAATTTCCTCATAAGTCTTTGGCAGTCATGTATTTTATCACATCTAGTATAACTTTGAGCTAGAAAAGCATAAATATGCACAGATTTTCCCTAAAATTCATGTTAACATCATCCTACATGCATGAGCCTCCTGTGTGGCAAGACAGAATCAGTTGCAGGTATGAGCTATCTGCTTCCACCCAGTAAAACAATTCTTGGTTTGAAAAACAAACCAAAGAAATAATTTCAAAGCAAATTTTTGCAATATCCTTGTTTAAACAGGGATTACTGCAGTGTCTTTAAAAACAGATACAATTTTTTAAAATTGTCTGAACTTTTAAAGAATTGTCATAATTTTCCCTTTTGCATTTAGATTTACTATAGAACATTAAGTTATTGGACTTTGCAGAGAAAATAAGCACTTAAGTGCTAGCACTTCTTAGGTTAGCAATTCACACTGGAGAAAAATATCCTATACACTCCTTAAGTGCTCTGTTTGCTTTTATTTTTTTAAATTCTTTAAATACTTTTTATTAATCACTTGAGAACCTTATAACCATCACACAAAGCTCAATGATTTGTCTAGATTTGTGGGTCTGTCAACAGGTGATCCACTATGAACTATAATTTTGATCAGTTCACTTCTTTTAAAGTAAGGGCAAAGTAGGCCTTTTTCACATCCATTGGAACAATATAAGTAAAGTTCTCTAAAGTACAGCTACACAAACATGGTTTTATGGTTCTAGAGCTGAGTGACATGTATTCCATCTTTTCCTAATTTGAAAGACTTATTAGCTTCTCAAATTAGAATTTCTACTATGTTTAATGTTTAAATCTATAGTGAATGTATCAGACACTAGCTTCCTATGCCTAAGAGGCATAATAGCCAGTGCTAATTGTGCTAGAGGAGAAAGCTCCATACCATTTGGGAGGTTCTTAAAAACATCAGAGAAAAAGAAACATATCCATGTTAATATTTTCCTACTTCCTTACCCAATCCTACACACCCCCTCTCAACTGCAGAAAAGAAAAGAACTTCCCTAGCTTTACCTGTCTGAAGAACTCCTCTAGCAGAGACATGGTCCAGCGATGATGGAAATCCCAGGCCTTGGCTGGATGACTGATATCTGCTGTATGTAATAACAGTGATAAGGCTTTCGGCTTGTCAATTCTGAAAACCCAAAGGATCAAAAAAATTAATTGTCTGCTCTTGCAGGGAAGAATGACAAAAATCTTACCTACAGGAAAATAAGGTAATTATAATCTTTGGCCAGGATATTTGTGGTTTCTTTGATCATAAAATCAGACAACTCTGAAAGACTGTCTTATTTCTCCAACATCCATGATTCCTGGTTTAAAAGAGATACTAAGAAATGCAAAAAGAAATATTGCTCAGCCTTGCTTAGAAACTTTACAGGTTTGCTTGTCAGCACTAGCAGTCTTGAAGAGCTGCTGTGCTCCCCATTTAATTAGTGCTGTACTTTATGCAGCTTAGAAGAGAAAATATCCCTATCATCCCACTGTAATGAACAGTGGGGATGTCTGGGGCTCTGACAAATCTAGACAATAACTGATAAAATTTTCTCTGATAGAAAACTAGTATGAGTACAGAAGGGAATCCTGATTTCACAGAAAAAAGTGCTGGTGATTTCTGATGACCATAACCTAAGAGGCTAGTCCATGAACCCAGTAAATAATGCTTTCTTGGAATGGGTGCTCTCATTTTTAAATTCTGCTTTTTGGCTATCCAAAATGGTTGAAGGAGTTGTAGCTTTTGAGGGGATCAGATGGCTAGCAACACCCTGCTCTGATACAAGTATAATACTGATATAGATATAATTCTGATACAGGTATAATTCTGGTATAACTGTGTCCAGGGTGAATAACCAACCATCACTGAAGGCAATGTAGAAGGAATTTTTGGGGAAAAGCTGTGGACAAAATACTATAGCTCCTAGTGGCATACTGGGAAGAAGAAAAGGCTTTCCCCATACTGCTGCATCTGTTATTTTCCAGTCCTTCCCTCAGTGGATCTCAAGTTTTCATCTGTTCTCTGTTTATGAAGACGGCCCCTTTTGGGGGTGACAGCTGATACCATCTGCATAAGGGCAAAGTGCAAGTTATGTTCTGCAGGTCTTATAACCTAAGTCATACTCAATTATAGAGGTTACTCTAATGAATCATGTCCTTGATGTTACCCACCAGGGAAATGCCCAATGAGGCTGGTCCCAACAATGGTGACGTTTGAAAGCCTTGGGCCACCAGCACAGAATACAGATGTGCATGTAGGCATGTGCCCATCCCTTCATAAGTGAATTCATTCAAAGTTCACCAGCAGAAAGAAAATTGTTGTAGATATCAAAGAAAGAGAGGGCCTCTGGAGAGGTGCTTTTGAAGTTAAGCACATTGGCAAAGCATCAGCTGAAATGCAGCCCAATCACTGCACTATGTTGTGAAATGACTCACCCTTCTGGTTGCTGCAAAGCATTCTTCATAGCTTTGATTTGCTGGAAGTGACAGGACATATCAGTAGCCAACACCATCTCAATGACTAGAGCTCTAAATTCCCTTTTGGATAGCATCACAATGAGGGCAGCAAGGAAAGAGAAGCACAAAACCCACCATCAGACACACTCCAGTCTCTTTTGTTATCTGCAAATTATTGGCAGTAATGCTTTTGTACATAACTCTTCATTCCTCTTTCAGGGATGGGGAAGAGGATGAAGGATTTTCTGCACAAACATAGAAATGGGAGGTATGCAAATGAAGCCAGGTGGCTAATCTTTGGTAAGAGAAATATTAGATGTTTTTTGAAGAGCACATTGGTATTAGTATTCCTTTTTCAATCAAGCACAAACTTCCTAAATTGTTTTCTTCTCTAGGGCGTTCTTAGAAGGAAGGGAAAAGACTATTTAAAGCCTCAGAATCAGGTACCTTGATTCAACTGGTCAATATGCATGTTTAAAGTTGAGTCATATGGTGGAAAATCACCACATTAAAAAAATTGCCTAGTATATATGATGCATATGTGAAATAAAGACCTTTGAGAACCTGCACTACTTCCCTGCTATTATTAATTCAAAATATTCCTGTATGAGATTTTGTAAAAGAAACTTGCTGTCCTGTTTTGTTTTTTTTTTTTTTCTGGACTAGAGTTGATTTTCTTCTTAACTAGTAAAATGCTATGTTTTGGGTTTAATATGAGAATAATGTTGATAACACACTTGATGATTTTGTTGTTGATAAGTAGTACTTACTCCAAAACACAGACTTTGGAGTTTCTCATACTCTGACAGTGAGCAGGTGCACAAGAAGCTGGGAGGGAGCATAGCCAGGACAGTTGATCCAAACTGGCCAAAGGCATACTCTATATCATAGAATGTTATGCCCAATATATAAACTGGAGCCAGTGATCATTACTTGGTGACAGACTAGGTATCAGTCAGCAGGAGGTGTGCAATGGTATTGTTCATCACTTGTTTCTTTTGGATGTTATTTCTCTCTCTCTCATATTTCATTACTCTTATCATAACTATCATCATCATCACCATTAGTAGTAATATTACAACAGTAGTTTAGGCTCCAGTTGAAATTTCTCTGAAGATCATATGGCAGTTTAAAATACCAGAATATTCTGATCCAGCACACAATACAAATTTATTTTCTCTTTCTCTCAATTCAGTCTCTACAGATTACCAGAGGAAGAACAGCTCAAGTTTAGCATACCAGCTCAGGATTTTGAAGATTGAAATGGGTCAGCACTCATTTAAAAATAAATCACTACTGTCCTTTTTATGAATGTCTCATGAAGTCTATTTTGATGATTCCTCTCTTGCTCATAGTAGCTGTGCTCAAATGCCAGCCCCAGGCCACCATAGTGTACAGGCCCAAGACTGTTGCGCTTACCTAATCCCATGGGTGGCACATAATGGATGCTTCACCACCATAGTTCTGCAACACTGATGGTATGAGTTAGCCTTGATCTTCGCCCCCTATAATCACCTCCTCCTCCCACCCCATAAGTACAATCAGTTGCATAGTTAACAGTGTCCCAAATAATTATATGATGGACGAAAAGTAACTAATTTTGTTTTAATTTTTTTTTTTAAATTTGCCAGTCCTGGTCAGTTCCCACCAGCACAAATGTCTCTGTCAATACAACCAAGAGAGAAGAAATTAAATGCATAGAAATATACTTCTACAAGAATATAGTGTGATAATGCTGTGGGAACAATTAAAGCTGGGAAACAGAAGACTTTTCACTACATCCTCTGGACTACAACTCCATTGTCCTACTCTGCATGGGCTACTTCATGTGTAGCTTATTGCAGTAGGAATACAAAATAAAGGGCTCCGTTCAGGCAAATGACTCAGTAATTGCAGTGTAAGAATGTACATATGCTTACAAACCCACAGATACTACGTTCCCTTTCATAAATGTAAATCTGGAACATGCACATCCTTTGACCTCTGCACATATTTCAGACCATCATTTTCTCTGAAACAGAGATGAAAAATACTCCTGAAATCGTAAAAAAATAAATTATTTGACTACTGAAAAGTTCTTACTTGTCACTTCAAACAACAGGCAGCGCAACAGCATATGACTTTGAAAATCAATAGGCAAAAGTTACAGATAATGCATGAGAGATCTCAAAAGATGTAACACTTGAGGATTATAAATTTGTGCATTTGACAACAAGTTGATAGAATGCTGAAATTCATTACAGAGAGAATTGAAGATAGATATTTGCCCATTTCTTGGGTTTGCATCTGAATCAGATTAGAGCCTGGGATACACACAACTTTTATTTGTGCTCGGACCATCTTGAGCACTTCCTTTCTGCAATCATCTTCAAAGTCTACACTACAGATTATGGTGCTGTGCTCTCCATGCTGCCAAGCAGCTCTAGCTAAATAGACCCTGGAAATATTTTACAAAAAGTGTTTCCACTTAAGTGTCTCTTGACCATATATAATTATTCCAATAATGCACAAAACCCTGTTAACATTTTACATTACATACTTTCAGAGTGATCTGATTTTTGTCTGGGCTAACATTTTTCTATTCGAGAAGCAAAGTATATAAAATCAGAAGAAAAGCAAGTCAATTGAAACAGTTTCCGATTTTTTTTAGAGAATATATTTGACAAACTCAAAGACTAAATGAAGTAAGATAAGAGGCTGCACTACTTTTAAATATCAATACATCGCTACAAAACTATCCAAACTATAGCACTGAATACTTACACTTTATAAATATTATTACTAACATATGGTGAACAGGCAGGCAAATTAGTTCTCTCTCCAGTTACTTACCAAGACAGTTAAGTCAGATATCCCCCAGGTATTTGTGCAGTATCTTGTTCTATTTATTCTATAGTATTCAAACACAGTTTTGTATTCAGGAAGAAGTTAATGAAAAGTAAATGTTAATTCACTCAAATACTAATTGTTACAAGTAATTTCTTCCATAACTTGACTTTGGAAAAATTGTCCATATCATTAAAACATAAGTAAATTAAAACTGTATCCAAGAAACAAAGAAATAGTGCAAGCTGATGAAAAAGGAAAGATGATTATGCCCCTATAATCTGCCTACTATATCAAACTGATAGCTTTAGACATGTCCTTGAGTAAATCTCTTTGAGAAAGTCACAGATGCATCATGTTAAGTATTCAAAAATGTGGCCATATCAGAACATTTTCTATTAAAGTCGATAGCTTGCATATCAACTCAGGCCCAGGAAATGCCCTGAAGACAATGGAAGCTTTCATTGGCATTTTAAGAGCTAAATCGATCTACTGTTTTACTCCTGGTCATGTGGCATCGTGGCATCAAGTACAGTAGGAATATGGAAGAGGTGTCCTGAGATCTCCACAATCCACAATGGTTTTCATTAAAAGAAAATAACAGTGCTCTTCAGTACCTCCTCCCCAACTGCATCCTCTCTCTCCCTCTCCTAAAAGACAGTAAAAATCTAACTCAAAGGAAAGACAATCCTCTAAGGATTCAGCCTGCATTGTGGCCTTGACAAAAGAAGCATGAGCCAAAGGGAGAAAGGAAACTAGGAAACAGCAGAGAGGTAACACCTTACGTCGCCAGTGGACAGCTCCTAAGCCTGTATTGCCTTCTGTCTCCTGATATGTCCTGAAAACAAGGGACTGGGACACTGCAGGTGATGCTACAATTTTGGATGGCATTGAAGCAAGGCACTTGGGATTTCTGTTGTGGGATATGGGTATCAACGAGAGGATTGCAAGGAGGCCCAAACTCAGCTCTGTATGTGACTCTTAGCAATTGTTGAGGAGAGATACCTTTGCCAAGAACACCTCCAGCAGCATCAAGGTCTTTGGAAAGCCACCAAGCAAGGAATCCAAAGCTTGAAAGAACTGGCTGTGATTGAGATAATTTTCTCAAATAATGATGAACACAAAAGAATTCCAGACCCTACACAACATTAATGTGGTTGAAACTTGCACAGCTTGGGACATAAATGTACTCACACTTCCTAGTAATGCTGCAATGGAATGAGGAAAACGAGACACAGAATACTATGACACAAGAAGGCTGCAGACATATGAAGACACTGTCCACATTCTAACCTGAGCCAAAGTCTCAGCCTTGGAAAAAGACCTGACTGAGTCTATGTGGAAGACAGAATTAAAGAGAGCTATCAGAGAGCCATCAGAAACCCATCAGAAACTCAGAAAGGAGCTTTGAGAGGGCCTTTTTCACATTTCACCAGTACAGATCAGAATCCCTGCTATCTGAAGTAGGCATCCCACAGCTAGGGAGAGGGAGTACACTCCACAAGGCAAGTTATGGTTCTTCTCCTGTGAATATGGAGAAGACATGAGAAGATGGGATGGAAAATCCAGTTCCATCTTAGCAGCATGGGTACATAAACTAAAAGAAGAAACTACTAACAAAGGAAACTTGGTAAGAATTAATTTAGGTCCAGTTTCTGGGTAGGTGTGTTTCTGGGCAGAACAGAAGTTAAGATCACATGTCATATACCTTTGAAGGAACCTCCAGAATATATGCCCAGGGAGTGAATGATAGCCAGAACTAGAGGAGCTCTGCCTCTAGCCTGATAGAGACATGAGAAAATTGTGTCTTGGATTATGTGGATCCAAGACCTTGGTGCATCAGAACCACAAAAATACAAAGCTTTGACTGACACTGGCACTCGATATACTCAGATGCCATCATTACCTTGTGGGGACAGAACCTGTTTCCGTTGCTGGGGTAACATGGGGTCTCAGCAGTTGACTGTTAGAAGCTGAGGTGACCTTGACTGAGAAAGAATGGAAAAAACAACATATTTTGACTGGTCCAGAGGCTTCATGTATTCTTGGTATAGATTACCTTAGGAGTGGTTATTTCAAAGACCCAAAAGGACTTTGTTGGGCTATTGGGATAGCTGCTGTGGAGATGGAAGACACTAAACAATTAAACACCTTACCTAGTCTTATAAAGGACCATTCTTCAGTAAGACACCTGAGGGTTGAAGAAGAGCAGGTACCAACCACTGCCAAAACACTGCACCATTGACAATACCACACTGACTGAGACTCTGTGATTCCCATCTGTAAGATGATCCATACTGGAGATCCAGGGAGCAGTCAGCAACTAATCATGGCCTGAATGAAGTCACACCCCCAGTGAGTATTGCTGTGTCAGACATGCTGGAACTTCAGTATGGATTGGGATCCGAGGCAAAAAAGTGGTGCCACCATTGACATTGCTAATGCATTTTTCTCCACTCTAGCAGCAGAGTGCAGGCCACAGTTTGCTTTCACTTGGAGGGGCATTCCCTTCACCTGGAAACAATGATCCCAGGGGTGAAAGCAGAGTCCCACCATTTGCCATGAAAAAAGGTGAAGCTCCAGAACATCTACAGTACATTGATGACATGATCCTTTGGGGTAAAATGGCACAGGAAGTTTTTGAGAAAGGGGAAAAAATAATCCACATTGTCCTCAAAGTGGGTTTTGCCATCAAACAAAGTAAGGTCAAGGGACCTGCACAAGAAATTCAGTTGCTAGGAGCGAAGTGCCAAGACAGACATCAACAAATTCCAGAAGAGGTGATTAGCAACATAGCTGCTATGTCCCCTCTGACCAGCAAGAAGGAAACACAAGTTTTCCTAGGCAACATGGATTTTGTGGGGATGCAAATCCCAGGGTACAGCCAGATTGTAAGCCCTCTCTACCTTGTGACACAGAAGAAAAATTATTTAATGTGGAACAACAACAGTACTTTGAACAGATTGCCCATGCAGTAGCCCTTGGGTCAGTCAGGATGGGACAGAATGAGAAGAACATGTTCTACATTGCAGCCAGGAAGAATGGTCTTTCCTGGAGCCTCTGGCAGAAGGTGCCTGGAGAAACTCGAGGATGACCTTTGGGTTCAGGGATACAAAGGATATGAGGCCAACTACACCCCAACAGGAAAAGTGATCTTAGCAGATTATGAAGAGGTTTGAGCCACCTTAGAAGTGATTACCACTGAAGAACTGGTCATTCTCACACACTGACTACCAGTGCAGGGCTGGATATTAAAACAGAAAGCCCCTTCCCCATATCATGCCACTGATGCTACATGAAGTAAGTGGATGGCTCTCATCACACAGCAAGCTTAGACAGGAAATCCTAATCACCCCGGGTTCTTGGAAATCATACTGAACTGGCCTGAAGGTGAGAATTTGGGACTATCATTTAAAGAGGAAGATGAGTAGGTGACATATGCTGAGGAGACCCCACCCTGTAAGCAGCTGTCAGAGAGTGAGAGGCAATACACTCTCTCCACTGATGGTTCTTGCTGTATCACAGGGTCTAATAGGGAATGGAAAGCAGCTGTATGGATCCCTATACAGTGAGTTGTGGAAGCTACCAATAGACAAGGTGAATTAAGTCAGGTTGCAGAGCTGAAAGCCATCTAACTGGCTATGGATATCACTGAGTGAAAGAAGTGGCCAAAACTCTATGTCTACACTGACTCATAGCTGGTAGCAAATGCTTTATAGGGGTGGCTGAAAAGTTGGATAAAAGCCAACTGGCAGCACAGAGGAAAACCCATCTTGGCTACTCAAGTATGGCAAGACATTGCTGACCAGGTAGAGAAAATGATCACGAAAGTTCATCATGTGGATACATATGTGCCTAAGAGTCCAGCTGATTATGAGATTCACACCAATTAACAGGTAGAGCAAGCTGCCAAAATTAAAGCGTCTCAGGCAAATATAGATTGGGAACACAAGTGTAAATTATTTCTAGCTTGGTGGGCTGTCATGGTTCGACACTGGCACAATGCTAGCCCCTCCATGAAAATACACTTTCCCTGGTACTTGATGTGAGATGTGACCAGGAATAAGCAAAGCAGGCTCCTACTTAGAAATAAAGAAAACTTTATTAAGTTAACTACAAAACAATAACTAAACTACACACACCAAAAAAAAAAAAAAAAAAAAAAAAACACAAGGAAAATTAAAACCTTACAAAACCACTCTCCTCCTCCCCTCAAATTCCTAATACAATACATCTTCTAAATCACCAACTCTGGGTCCGGCACTACTCTTTAGAATACTCAATCTTTAGTTCATCAAGAGGAGAGGGAGTCCTTCCATGTGCTGTGGTGGCCTCTTCCGTCTTGTTCAGTGCTCTCACCACTGAACAAGGACCAGGGCTGCTTCCAGGGTCATCTTTTTTTAAGGGTGCCTCGTCCCACTCCAAAAAGGCACAGTCTCAACTTTGGGACATCTGTCCCCCCCCCCCCCCAAATTTTTGCACTCCCTGGGGCTGAGGGGTACCCACACTGAATCTTCTTGGCTCTGAGGCATTTCCCCCCCTGGACTCAGTCTCTGTATCACAAGGAAACATGGCTCTGTCCACATGGCTCTGTCCAGGGCTACACAGAAGAGTCCAGCATAAAATGCCACTCCATCTTCTCCATTCCTCCAACATCTCGCTCTCTCCAGCTCAGACCTTCATCACTCGCTCATTTTTTTCTTCATCCTCTACTCTTATCTCTCTTCTAAGAAAGGTTAATGTTCTGTAAAGTTTTCATTGTCCACAAAGGGTTAAAAGCTCCTCCAAGGGGCCGGACTCCTTCTCGGTTCCTTCTTCCCCCCCTCCTTCTCTACAGGCCAGGCTGCGCTGGCAGCACATGATATCAAATTTAAAGCCACAAGAACAGGCTGCACTCTCTCTCTCTGTCTCCAAGGCGGGGTGAGATGGGCTGCTCACTGCTTCCTGGTACTTCTTTACTTCTTACTTCCACCCTTCCACTCTCAGGGGGGCCAGGCCTACCTCCCCTGGACCGCATAGCTTTCTCCCCTCCCCCACCCAGCAGTGAACAGCTGGGCAGGGGAGGTCTGACCTGCTTCCCTCGCCAGAAATTCAAAGAAGAGATGCAGGAGGGAGAGCCCTGTTTTTACCCTGTGTTCTCAGAGGTGGATCTAATGACCCAGTGGTCAGACCAGGTAGCAATATTGAAATCTGAGCACTCATTGGCCCTGACAACAGCATCCCAGAAATCCTGTTTCCAGGTCAAACCACCACATGGGCCCATAATTCCTCAAGTCATTAGGGAAGAAGAGGTGCAACACACCAATGGGCTTGTGACCAAGGGGTGGATTTGACCACAGATACTATATCCCAGGTAACCCATGATTGTGAGACATGGGCTGCAATCAAGCAGGCCAAGCAGGTAAAGTCTCTGTGGAATGGGGGGCATTGGTCTGAATATAGGTATGAGGAGGCCTGGCAGACTGATTACATCACACTGCTACAAACCCACCAAGGCAAATGCTATGTGCCCACAACGGTAGAAACTACCACAGGATGGCTGGAGATGTACCCCATTGCTTCGTGTCACTGCCCAGTACACTACGCTGGGCCTTGAAAGACAGGCCCTATAGCAACATGGCACGCCTGAAAGAATTACGTCAGACTATAGTAGGAGTCCTAGTAATATATTGAATATCTGTATGTGTTGTATTGAATATCTGTATATACAAAGAGCCCTGGTAAGCCCTAGTTAGTCTTGACAAGCTACAGCTGTGACGTCCTCAATTGGGCCCAGCTGTAGCTAGTAGAGATAACTGAGATAAAAGTGGGCTGGGCCGGGAAGCAAGTCAGAGAGTCAGGGAGAGTCAGGGAGAGCCGTGGAAGAGCCCTGATAGAGAAGCAGCAAGATGAAGAAGAGGCCAGAAAGCTCTGTGAAGAACTGCTGCGAGAAATATCATCGAAGAGGTATGGGACTCTAGAAATATAATAATAACAATATGAGACTCTAGAAAGTAAATAGAACATCTGGTGACCCCGACGTGATAGAAGATAGGACAGCCGAGAGCTGTGGCAGCCTAAGAGCTGTGGAAGAGATTAAGCAGCTGGAGAGTTGCAGAAGATAAGACAGCCAAGAGCTGTGGCAGCCTAGAGCTGTGGAGAAGCAATAACAATATGAGACTTTAGAAAGTAAATACAACATCAGACAATGGGACTCATTTCATAAATAGCCTTATAGACAGACACCTGTTCCAGCTGCTGGGAAAGTCAAGCAGAGCAATGGACTGTTAAAAACAACACAGAAGGCAATGATTTATGGGACCCGCAAGCTGTGGCATCTGCATTTAGCAAAGGCTATCTATCTGGTTAGTTAACACCAGAAGTTCAATTAACTGAACTGGCCCAATCATTACCTCTGTGCACAGTAGATGGAGATAATGTCTCATGACGCATATGAGAGCTATGTCAGGAAAAACAGTTTGGGTTAATACCGCTTCAAGCAAAGGCAAACCCTGCCATGGGGTTGTTTTTACTTGAGGACCTGGTTACACATGGTGGGTAATGCAGAGGGACAGGGAAACATGTCATGTACCTCGAGGGGATTTGACTTTGGATGAGAACAGTCTGCAATGTTAAATTGCATATGTAACATTTGTTGCTGAATGGCAATGCCATTCCATGTTGGAAATAATATGAACTGCTCCCATTAAATCAGTCATGGACCAAATGAACTCAATCCACATCTTGGGGGAACAATCAGTGACTACTGAAACAATACCTGTATTTGTATATAGTTGTTTGTATGTATATACATACATAGTTAAAATATATTAACTGGGACTTGATATAGATCATATGGAATAAAGAGTGCCTAAAGTCTTGGGTGGGTGACCCAAAATATGTGAATTGTATTCTATTATTTCTCTATGTCAGTCCATGCAGTGTGTGTTACTGTCTCATTAAGACCCAGGGATCAGAAGTGGATCCAGAACCGGTGTTTTGGGTCCATGGAGACTGGAGGTGCCAGGGTCCCTTTAAGAGTGGGGAAACACAGACAGTGCTCTCTTTCTTGTTTCTCTGTGGGCTGCCAAGAGAGTTTCTTGGGGCATACTCTCTGGGCCACGGCAGAGAGAAGCAGAAGCATTCTTTAGTTTCTCTCTGAACTCTGTGGGAAATTGCCTGGTGCAGGTCTCTGAGAAACTGCACTTGTCAATCCTAGACTGTTTTGGAGGAAATGTCCGAACAACTTTTTTGGTCACAGTTGCCAAAAGCAATCCCTGTCCCTGCAGCTGGAATAGGACCTTTTTTTGGGACCTTTGTTTTTGCTACTGCCATGCAGGACAGTCATGCTTGAAAATTAATCCTCCCCTCTTCCTCCATAAGTTACAGCTTTGTAACTCATCTGCTGCCCCAGATCCAGTTGCCACTGTTGACAGAGCTGCCACCATTTGGAGAAACCCTGTCAGGTGGTATGGAGCAAATGGTTCAGTAAAATTTGACTGGTTTTGAACAAGAATAGCTCCCCAAGTTCTCCAGGTTTCCTTTGTTTTATCCTTGTTTCCCCTTTGTTGTCTGGGGCAAGAGGGAGTTTTGTAATCATGGAGGTTCAGTTGTACTGCTGGTTTTTGGGTTTTTTTTTCCTTTGCTCTGTCTCTCTATCACATGGGTGGGAGAAGAGATCTTCTCCACCATCTTGTCTTTTTTGTCTGGCTGATGTGGTCTTCTACAAAAGTCTCCATATTGGGGAGGGCCTTCTCTGCCATCTTGTTTCCTTTGTTCTTGCGGGAGTCCAGAGGATTCAGAACCTTTGTATCTAGTAATTACTGTTATCTTGATTATGGCTGGGTTTATTTTTGCAAACTTGCTTTTCAACTTATATCTTCTTGCATTTGTCTTTCTTTGATGGTGACAGGGGAGTGGTTAAACAGAAAAAGAAGGTAGCTTGTTTCCCAAGCTTCACCCCATGAATTGTCTCTAACCAAGACACTTCTCAGGGAAAAGCATCCAGTTCTGCCTTCAGAATTGAAAGCAACACCTGTGTGGCAATCAAGGAACTGCAGAAATGCAGATTGTAGCCACAAAATGTTGTTCCCAACTGTGAGTAACTGCAGTTGTTAAAACTGGCCTAAAAGACATAGCAAGAGCTGCACTACACATTGTTAGCTTGCACTTCTCTCTTCTATACTTCATCACACAGTACCTGCTGGTGGCATAATTTTTTTCAGGTTTCTCACTAAGATGAGATAATTCAAAGGATAATTCCACTTCTCGAAGAAAACAAAAGCCACAATCTAAAGATGCTGATTCCATCAGTCTTTACAGCAAACGAGCTAAGCTGGCTTACATAGAAACCCACAGATAATGAAGTCTGCCAACAGTGACAAGAATTTATAGAAGTCTAAAACAGGAAAACTTACTGCACTGTTACAAGAATTATGTCTCCTGAACTGTTCTATGTGGCTAATTTTGTTCAGTCAAAGTCTCAGAACTTTATTATTACAGAAATAAATAGGAAAACACTACATTAGAAGAAATATCATCATTAGCTAATTTTCACTAAAGGTATAAAACTCAGAATATGCATGTGCCCATCTTGAGTGCATAGGAGCAAAATTTTACAAGAAAATGTTACATGATCCTGCCACCATTCACACACTATTACTTATGAAAAAAAAGCATATGACCAAAGTCAGTAGAAAAAAATCATAGTTTCTTACCACAATCTTGAAACAAATTAAAGTGATTGACAAGGAGGGTTCAGAATTATTTGAGGGACAAAACACCAGCCAGCTTTACTGAGAAAGTTAGTATTGAATTCAAAGTTACTTCCTGAAGTTGTACTCCTATACAAAGCTAAACAACTAAACATTGTGCAGATATCTTTTTATTCAGCCTTTATTCAACCTCTTTATTTTAGTTATTATTTTTATTTTATACTTGGCAGTAAAGATTTTAATAAACTGTATGGAACTTACTAACAATTAAATGCAGTATCAAAAAAGCTATCTGTAACGTTATATTGGAAAATATATGTTCAATTTGCAGTTTTTCTTAGCTCACTGTGATCTGGCTTTGTTAAAGTTTTTTCATTTTATAACTTGCACAAATGGGATTCACAAAATGCAGCAACTCAATTAATTTTCTAATATTAAATAAGCACCACAGAAATATACATATTTCTCTATGGAAGGAAAAAAAAAGTTGTTTAAGCACTAGTAAGCATTCAACTCTTTTCTTCTTGACTGTAGCCCAGAATTTCTCTTCCATTCGCATCTGCTTTCCTTACAAAACCCATGGCCATTTATTTTTCAGCTGTGAAATGTGTCTCCAATTTTCTATGTATCTTTCCTGAAAATATGTTCCCTAATTAAATGTCAGGATACAGAAAAGTTATAAAATCCACACAGATATCTAGGATTGCAGATCATCAGATCTTCTTTTCCCAGCAATGTGAAAAAAGGAGTCAGGGCTCAGCTCAGAAAGGTACTCAAGAATTATATTCCAAAAACATCACTTAGGCATTTTGCGGAGGGAGATTTATCAGTCTACAAATGTGAAGTTTAATTTGGGCATATCATATTAGTTGCCCAAATCATCTTTCAATACTGAGGGTCCTACTTTTAAGTCTTAGAATGGGGAAAACTCTGGGCTTCTTGGGTTTTATGTTTCAACAGACTTTGCTGAAGTCAGTTGATGTTTACAGCGCTTCCCAAATGTCTGCCTATGGGATTTTGTAGTGGCAGTCAAAAGAAAAAGCACGTTGAAATCACAGTGTTTTGGGATTACAGCACTTCCACACAATGTCCTTTATTTTTCAGCACTGCTGTTTGATCACCAGCTATAAAATCATACTTGAGAGAGAACAAGTAAGCAACCCAAAGCACTGAATATTTTTGCTCAGGCAGTCAAAATATTTTTTAAAAAGATGGGTTAATATTTGGAACTTTGATTCTAAGCACATTGTATCAGCAGAACACACATATTGGCACTACAGAATCAATGAGAAATATCTGAAACTGGCTTTGATTCAGTCAAAAACTTGAAACAGTTTAAAGCTCAAAATCAGGCTAAAGTCTTTAGGTAAAGTCAGTATCTATGCAATGAAGCATAATCAATTAGCTGCTCCACTACAAAACATGGCTTTTCCTTGTAGATGGTGGCTCTAAGACTGTTGTTTCTAGTAACTTAGTTCCTTATGTTTCATCACTAACATTAAATGAAGCAGTAATTTTCTGCCAATTTTTGACAAGGCATTTCCATATGTACATAAAATAGATTTTTGACATCGCAGTGGAGATATTTTCTTTCTGTTCCTTCTTGCTGCCCATCATGACACTATTCTATATATTGGAGGGTAGAATTTCAGGGCACTCCTCCACAACATGGACTGAAATCAGCACTGTAAATTCCTGGTGTTTGACTATAGGTTCAAATCACTGTTGACAAGTCGAAATAAATAGGAAACTCAGGCTAAACACATTAGCAAGCAGAGCCTTCACTGACCATCTTGGTAGAAGTCAGCTCCAGAGGCAGGCTTATTTCCCCACATTTATATTAAAATTAGATTAAACAACTACGCCGCACTATGTTACATTTAAGAATATGTAGAAGGCACTGTGTGTCACATAGGATTTCATAAGCTGCTTCCTCTCCCACAAGAAAGACCATGGGGCTGAATCCTTCCTGTCTAGCACACTAGGCTATTTTTAAATTATCACCCCTTGAAATTAATGAAAAACTTTTAAATTATCACCCCTTGAAATTCACTTTGAAGTGTCTGCTATTAGAAAGTTAATCATGGGGTCATTTTGGCACATAAATAATATATTTCATGAGGCTTATTTTAAATTACAGTTTCTTAAATCTTCTAAGCATATGTAGTAGATCTATGCTCCCTAGACTGGATTTGTTTTGCTTAAGTCCCATTTATAATTTCCAGACAGGAAGTGTTGAATTAGATAAAGGACAAAGAAACAGCAGGTTAGCTCTACACTCAATTACATGTATACAAAGAGAGTCTCTGTGATACTTAATAATTACATGGGAGTCAACCCATGTATACTATAACCCATTGTCACAAAGTCTAGTCTCACTATCAGAAGTGAAAACTGAAAGCGGGAATAAACAAGACAAACACCTTTTAAAGTTCTTTATCTTGTAGTATAGAAAGATTAATATGCAAAATAAAATAATGCATATTTCTATTCAAACAAGGTAATACCAGTCTATGATGATACTCCAATATTCCTAGGCAGCCACCATGCTCATTTTTACCTCCAATCATCCTTTGAGAGATTAGATAAAATATTCATCTCTTCATCATCTTGCAAAAGACGATACGCCGCACTAACATGGTGATTTTCAAGCACAGACCGGTCATTATATAGAATGGCTGAGTCTGACCTAGCGTTTAAAAAGAAAATATGGGAAAGGTTGTTTTTTCCCTGTCTGAAGACACCCAGAAGTTTTCCTTTGATCAGCTACAGCAATTAAGTCTATAGAATAGATCTGAGCAATTTAAAATTTCTTGTAATACTATGTTAATTGCTGTTACTCAGTAAAAGAAATCTAAACACTGAAAAATCTATTTCACCAGATGAGACTCACCTAACTACCTCGCTACATACTTGAAAACAAATACTGAAGGCTGTGAGAGATATACAAATTTAGAGTAGAACCATGAGGCTTTTCCTTAGCTCTTATGGATGTCTCTATGATATTAAAATCTGACTGTACCCAAGTAAGCAAGTGCAAGATGTGACCCAATACAGTTTCCAGAACAGCAAACTGGCTGTATGCAAGATATAACTCAACTGATTTCTGACATCTGTGTGCTAGACTATGCTGTCTGGAAAGGCAATTGCCAGTGGGACAGAGTAGGTACAAAGGTACTTCATGCCTGATGTTAAGCCCCAGAGCAGAGATCTGTGATTGATGAATGGGTAAACTGGTCTGAAGACAAAGAAGTTAACAGCAACAGAAGGTGATATGTTTTGTTATAGTTGTCACTCATATCTGCTTCACAGAGAGCAGTGTATATTTTTATTCTCTGACACTTCACAGCATTTGATGTTCAATGTTAGAAAAATTAAATTACTACTGTTCTTCCTTGAATATTTTTACAAGTATTTGGAAAGTACAGCAAATCCCTAATTCCTGTATGCATTAAGTTGTAAGAAGAGTAGTGTGGCTTCACCCAGAATAGAGACAGAGACTTCTTTCTACATTCCCAGTCTTTAGTGTGCGTATGTGTGCTTTATCCTGGAAACCATTATTGATGCACAGCATGATTCAGCTAAAACACTACAGACATCTATTTTAATTACAAATATGTAATCTAATTTAATTTCAATGCATTTTAAAAATGCCCAAGCATGCAGTGTCAGCCGAGGACATTTAGACATTTTGGCATTTCTACCAGTACACTCCTATTGTCAAAATTATACACAGACATTGGATGTCCAATTATCACTGAAACAAGAGACTTCATAATCTTGCACACTTTTGAATTTTGCTGCCATCTTCATCTTATTTTCCTCTCTTCCACCAACCCAAAAGCTTTATAAAATATATAGGTTCGTCTAGGTTGTGATCAGTTAATTATGCTCTAGCAATTTATGATGCTTTAAAAAAGTATTTCCCTGATTAGGTAGTGGTAAGCATATACCCTTGATGCAGGTGTGACTTTCCACTCAAGTGAAAATAGTACATGTAGTGTTCATATTCACTGATGAATGCAACAAACATGACTGAATGCCTGATTTATGCTGATATTGTCTGAATCCTCAAATTCAACAAAGAGAAAAAACTGTAAAATTAGCTCCTTCAAAGCTTTGTCAAAATACATCACTCTATACTGCCTTATGTCTTTGAAAACTTTACATGGAAATATTTTTGGAACTTCCTTTTTCCTGGTTATTAATATGAAACAGTGCTCTGGAATTAAGATGCATAGATGCATTCCATTGTGAATGTTTGAACAAGAGAAAATGAAGTGTAACCTGAAAAAGTTAACTTTCCTCCTGCAACACTTGAAAGCAGAAGTTCCTGCACTTTTCTAAGGTGGCTGTGCTGTTATTCTACAAAGATTTCTCCCTTAATTCCTGACCTTTCATCATGATTTGCAGTGGCCTCACCTTGTCTGGATGTGAAAATTGTTCGTGGTTCCAGTGTGTTCATAATCATGTATGGCAGCTGCAAAAATCATAGCGAAGATCTCCAGCTCTGTCAGCCAGTGCTGAAAAGAGATTACAGTACAATCAGGTAAGTTGTCATTTTCTCAAGCTTTTGTCTTCTAAGGTAAGTTATTTATCCTCTGTTGAAAGTCAGTGTTGCATGTCATTACCTTTCCCCTGAAGTCTGCCAGCTGTTTTAAAGCAAACTTCTCTGGCTGATACGTAAAAGCCAAACCAGTGCTCATCCTGGGTTTTCATCTAAATAAATTGCACTACAGCAAAATTGTTTCAGGAGCTAATAAAGTCTAAGGCAGAGCAAGGGGAACTGTGCCCTTCTGAAAGAGCAATGTTTCAAGGAGAGAAATGAGGAAAACTCAAGTAAGTCAAAGTTCATCAAGGGGAACTTGATGATATATGTGCAGGTAAACACATACCACCACGGTATGTATTTTCAGTTCAGTTTAATTGAGCTGCAGAGACTCAGATACAGAAGAATGTCACTATTTTCCAGAAAACAAAAGTCTTTGTCAATCACTGAATCATGAGGAGAACAAGGAAAATAACTACAAAAGATGTATCTCTTGTTATTTATTTATCATTTTTCAAAACACTTGAGAAAGCCCTGAAGTTTGTGGAATTTTTCCTAATTCCCTAGACAATGCTTAAGTAACTTTTGCCTTAGATTTATAAATTTTTCAGATGCTTTTAATAGTTTGAATCTGAGTCAAATAATTTTATTGTCTGGTTTTCCACTGAAAAGGTGGAAAAGGAGTCAAAGGTTTTAGATACTGTAGATGCTATAAATATTTGTATTAAATGCTTAAATGTATTGCATTTAGTAAAGCCTTTACCGCAGTGACTGCCAAATACTTCGGTAAGACCTCACTGTCAACCTGCAAATGTTTTGACAGGCATTCATATACAAACAACCTTTTAATTCAAGTCCCAGCAAAGGCACTAAGGCACCCAAAATCTATTCTAGATATCTCCTAGAGCTCAGGGGCCACCACTAGTATGTTAAGTGTGTGCAGGGAAGCAGAGGTAACAGTGGGACTGCACACAGCAAGTGTGTGTGCTCTTTATCTGTGTTTCACAGTCATCTCTGCATAACCAGTGAAGAATGGAGCAAGTCTCAGTGTTAAAGATCCCCTTACATTAAAGATGTAGATGTTTTTGAAAAGATACTTTGCACAATGCTACTGACCATAATCAAGATAGTTCTTGGGCTTGGGTTGTTTCTTTTTGTTTGGTGGGTTTTGTTGTTTTTTTTTTTTTTTTTTTGTTTCTTGGGGTTTTTTGTTTGGTTTTGGTTTTTTAAATAGCAAGGGAGAGAGGATGGTGAGAAGTGCAAGAAATGATCAGAAACAGAAGCTTCACTGTTTTCTCATATCTACACAACTGATCCAGGATATGACTGGAGAGCACTGATGGTGGAGAAGTCTGTTCAATTTTGTTTCCAGGTGTGACATGTGAATAAGGAATGATTGCCAAATGATTAATAACATTAATTCAACTTTCAAGCAACAATTCCCGGCAACTGCAATGGAACTAAGGTTTCCAGGCTACATGTCTAGATCTGGACTTTCATTGCCCACAGTGGTCTGCCATTTCCCAAAAGGAGAGACTGCAAATGATAGAAAAACATCAGGGCACAGGTGCTCAGAAACAGCCAGAGCAAGTCTGTATTATGGTTGCAGAACTCATCCAAGACACATTCAGCTAGTCCAACACATCCACTTCAGACCACCTGGACAGCATCGGATGATTCCCACACTAACAAGATCTCATGACCAAGTCTTACAGCATCACTAATGCAATGTGTCTTAGTGTTTGAGATTTCCTACCTTGTCTCTTAAGGCACATACAGGGAAAGTGCTGACTTGCATACCTTACCAAAGCATCTCTTGTTAAACAATTTTGGGTAAGGAAGGTTTTCAAATATGGTGTTGTAAATCTTATTATTATCAGTATCTTTTATTAGCAGTATTAAGTATCGTAACAGCATTCCAGGAAGAGCACCCAGAATAAAACTGGAATTACAGATTTTAATTTTTGGTAATAAATAAAGCAGTGTAAGTAGGACAAAGTCAAAATAGGCTTGTGAGTAACACAAGGGAAGTAGCTGGAACCTCTTAGTCCCTTTTCTCCTGCCACAACCTTGCAAGACAATGCAAACAAGACAGCAAAGAGCCTGAAGAGAATGGATGCGATCTCCATCAAAGTGCTGGTTTTACAATTCACTGCTTTGTGGTAGATTTCATAATGGAAACAGAAAGCTAATTTTTAAAGAACAAAGCCATCAAGACCAGCAGGACTGTGTCACAAAAGATGAAAAGAGCAAGGAAATGTGAATGGTTTTGATTTCTAAAGGGCTAACAAAACCAATCCAGAATAAAACCTTATCAAAATTTCTGTGATGGTAGTAGGTCAGAAATGGTGAAGGGTAAAAGGCATGAAATACCAAGTATTTACTTGCAGAATGAAAACAAAGGGCAAGGAAGCATAATTGACTTTCAAAAATATACAATAAATGTGAAGCATTAGCTACTAGGGTGGCTCATTTGCATGCAAACAAAAGGATTGATGAATATAGAAAGAAGAAGGAAGAAAGAAGAAGAAAGAGTAGTGTTTCCAAATCTCACAAAATAAAAAGAATGCATTTCCAAGAAATAGCTACAATGTATGTAATTAATAGTTTCCTTCCCAAGAGTTTATTAACTTTTATTCCAAAGCAGGTATTATTTTCAAAGCTTATGATGATCTGCTTATTAATCAAAACAGGCTATTGGAGATTATCTTACTTCCCTTTAGTACTAAAACATGTGACATAAGTCCTGCGCTTTCACGGTTTTTCAAGGCTGCTGGAGGAAATAGTCTCCTGTAATTCTTGTCAGTATCAGAGAAAGAAATCTTAAGCTTTACAAATTTCCCACCATTGTCTAAGTTAAAAAAGAAATTGTGGTATTTCCAAACAGTAATAAAGATTAATCAGAAAGCAATACCAAAAAAAAGTAATAATCAGAGCTGAACAACAGAGTTTAATAAAGGAAGGAATGAAATGAGCAAAAAGTGTGTCAGCTCTTGAAAGCTGTTCCTGCAAATCATGCTTGTATGCCAATCCCCTATGAGATAATATCATGGGATGACTTTATGATGCTGAATTGTATCCCCATTTGTCTATCTCACCCAGAAATAAGTTTTGCACCTTTAAGACTGATTCTGAGAGCAAAGGGGAGGGGCAGAGAAGAAGCGCAGTTTGTTTTCAAACAATGCAATCACTCCTCCACATTCCTGCTCCTGGACTGTGTTGTCTGTGGACGGATGTGGGTTTTTTTTTTTCTTTTCTTGGGACTGTATAAATCTGCTCTGGACTGAAAACCCAGAAGAGCACCGGCAGCTTGCACCTGTGGCCCACTGGGCCAGATTTGTGCCATGGCATTTCCAGCACAGGAGAGACTGATAAGAGACTGAGTAAGCTGAGCTACAACCCATGAAGGGGACTTTCTGAGTTTATTATCTCTTTGGAATGGTGAGAGGTCTTATTGTATTGTTCATGTAGAGGTTTTATTTAATATTGTTCATTTGTTTTTGCTGGTGAATGCTTTGCCTGTTAAATAAACTTTTTTTTCCACTTTTCTCCAAGGGAATCTTTTCCCAAACCGGCTGGGGGAGGGGCCACTTCTTGTTTTCTAGAAGAAACCCCTTTGGAGGTTTTCTCCCAAATTTGCCCTAAAGCAGGACAAATACATTTTTTGGTGCCCAACGCGTGGCCCAAGAAAGTGGAAGAACCCTGTACTGATTGCATTTTGGTTGTGTTTGCTCTGTAACGGGATAAAACAGTCATTAACCATGTTGCTTGAATTCATAATGTCTCTCCAGTCAGAGGCCTTCATGTGTTTCTGGTTGTTGGGGGTTGTTTTTTTGGTTTTTTGTTTTTCTGTTCTTTTCTGTGGAAACCTGTAGAATTTCTTCCCATTGAGTTGCTAATAGGAACTTACTGTTTGAGACAAGGGGAACTCTTTTAGTTTTTGGGAGTTTCTCTGGGTGGGAGGGATGGGAGGGGGGCAGCGGAGATACCCCTAGATTTGGGCTGGGGAAAGGGGCTGAGGACAGTTCCTGGCTGGCTCTCGCTCTCTCGGCACTGGAGGGGAGTCAGGCTGCAGGCATTGTGGAGAGGATTCACCACCACTGCGAGGCTCCATCCCTGCTGCCTTCTCCTACCATCACTGTGACCCAGCAGGGAACTTTTCTGATGCTGCTGCACCCCTGCACTCCCCTGCCCTGACAGGACACATCGTAGGTTCCAGCTATTTGGCGTGGAGTTTTGGGACACTCTGCTCCAGGATTTTTTGCTCATTCCTGCCATTTCCAGCTGGCCCCCCCAGGGGGTTTGTGAAGCAAAGCCTCCCCTCCATCCCTTCCTATTGTAGTAAACCCCAAAAGTATAGCAAAAGCTCCCTGGAGAATTTAACAATAGAAATGCTGACACAGCAACTGATAAGTTCCTGTTTTTTCCTGACCCTCCAACTCAAAAAACCTAGCTTTGTACCCTGTCCTGGGTTGACTATATGATGCTTTTATGCCCAATTGTCTCATTCTGAATGGTGAGTTTTGCACCTTTAAGAGCGCCTCGGAGAGTGAAGGGGGGGAGAGAAGAAGCGGCAGGTTTTTTTTTTCAGACACTGCACTCACTCCCCCACATTCCTCCTCCTGGACTGTTGTCTGCGGCCGGACAGACGGTGGGACAGAGCTCTCCTTTGCTTTGAGTTAGTTTAGCTAGCCGAGGCAAAGAAGTTCCCTGGATTTTTGGGTTTTTTTCCTTTTTCTTTGGACCTCTTGAAACCTGCTCTGGACTGAACATCAAGGGGAGCACCAGCAACTCACACCTGTGGCCCACCGGGCCAGGCCTGGCCTGCGACATTCCAGCACCACCAGCAGAACTCATCAGAGACTGAGTGAGCTGAGCCACAAGCCGGGGAGGGACTTTTCTCAGTTTGTTATCTCTTTGGAGTGGCAAGGGATTTTATTGTTTGATATTGTTTAGATTTTATTGTTTAATAAACAGTTTTTTTCCACCTTTCTCCAAGGAGATATTTTCTCCCGGACCCATTGGGGGGAGGGGCTGATTGAATCAGCTTTCCTACCGGAGCTCGTTTGGGGGGATTCTCTCCCATATTTGCTCTAAACCTGGACATTTGGTGCCCAACGCGCGGCTTGAGAAGGTGGAAAAAAGCTCTGTTGATTGTGTGTTTGTTGTGCCGGTCAATAGTAGCCATGCTGCTTGATTTTGTAATATCTCTTGGGGTGGAAGCCTTCATGTGTCTCTGGGCTCTAGACTTTTTTGAGGTTACAATACCTTTCTGGTCACTAGGGATATTGTCCCTAACACATAATTTTTACGGCAGAAGGGTACGGATTGGAATAGCTGTTGTGCTGGCCTTGGTGATAATGATTTATAAGGCATTTACAAAGATGCTGGCCTCTGTTTATGATATTTATGGTTCATGGTTTCTTCGTCCTAGCCTGCAGCCCAATTCCAGTAGTGTGTTTTGGGAATTTATTAGTAATTACACCCAGTCTGTTAGAGGAGGAGACGGGAATAAGGCTTTCCAGCCTTTCCTTTCCTTCTTTTCCTATGGATCTGTTATGTCACTTTTTGAGAAGGTTCAGTTTCCCCTGAGTGCTAAAGAGACCATCTTTCTGGTATTTAATCTGGTAAGCTTCCTCTATATGGTCTGCAGCTTCTCTAGAATGAGGGCTGAGATATCCAGAAAAGTTGGTGAGACCCCTGACCCAGAAGCAGATGCAGGTGTGAAAAATCCTGAGTGGTGTGCAGAATGGGAAAATATAGGCCAAACCCTGAAGGAATTTTCTGATCCTGTAGACTGGGATTTTCCACGGGAACAAATTCAGAAACCATCTGAGGTGGGAAAGTACCTAAAAGAGAAGTGCTCTGACGATTCTAGGGAGAAAAGGTTAATTGCAATAAGCTGGGCCCTGGCCTATGCTTATCGCACTCTGTTAGATACCGTAGGGCAGCAGACAGAGGCAGGGGGGCAGGGAGATAAGGCAGCAGCTACCACAGTCACTCAGGCTGCAGCCAACAGCCCAGGCTCGAAGCCAGCAGCTAAACCAGATAGTGAGCCTAAGCCACTGCCAGTTGCTCCGGTGAAAAAGCACACAAGCAAGACTAATCGGCCCGTAACAGATGATGATGATCCAGAGGAAGGACCCTCAACACCACCTGATATAAAAGCCAGAGTTAAGGCAACTGACCCAGCATCAGGAGCCAATATTGAGTCTTATTCCCTGAAGGACCTTCGTGGCCTAAGGAAGGATTACACCTGATGACCTGATGAATCCATAATTAGTTGGTTAGTCTGTCTCTGGGATGCTGCAGGTGAGGCTACAATTCTAGATGGCACTGAGGCGAGGCATTTGGGATCCCTGTCACAAGATCCTGTCATTGACCACGAAACAATGAAGGGGACTAACCCTGACAGCCTCTGGGCACGGGTCATGAGAGGTGTCGCACAAAGATACCTATGTGCAGACGATCTCTATATGCAGCAAACCCAGTGGAAAACGATAGAACAAGGGATTCAACGCTTGAGGGAAATGGCACTGGCGGAGCTTGTCTTCTCAGATGATGCAAACACTCTAAATCCAGACTTGGTACCATGCACATCTGTGATGTGGAGAAAACTTGTACGGCTTGGGCCACGAGATTATGCTTCTGCTTTAGCGATAATGAAGTGGGATGATTGTGAGGAGACTGTGCTGGATATGGCAAAGAAGCTCCGAGCATATGCAGATGCAGTACATGGCCCAACACACGCCAGAATTGCAGCTGTGGAAACACGTCTACAAAAATTAGAAGACAAGATCGAGGAGAATCATAACAAGCTCAGGGAGCAGATTAAAGAAGACCTTATCCAGATCTCGACAGTACAGGTCAAAGGCTCTGGTACCCAAGGCAGATGTTACCCAGATGGTGAGAGAAGGTACACCCCACGAGCTGAGCTGTGGTTCTACCTGTGTGATTGTGGAGAAAACATGGGGAGATGGCATAGAAAACCTACTGCTGCTCTAGCACAACGGGTGCGCGAACTGAAGACTCAGAGGGGAGGTTCCAAAAGGGAAGCAGCTCCAGTGGCCAGTAACCGAGCTGTCACATATGATGATAATGACAATATTTTTGATCCCCTTAAAGGAACCTCCAAGACATATGCCCAGGTAACGAAGGATAACCAGGCTTAGAGGGGCCCTGCCTCTAGCCAGGTAGAGGCTAGGGAAAACCGTGTTTTTTGGACTGTGTGGATTCATTGGCCTGGCACATCTGAACCACAAGAATACAAAGCTTTGGTTGACACTGGTGCGCAATGTACATTAATCCCATCAAGACATGTGGGGACAGAGTCTGTTTCTATTGCTGGTGTGACAGGGGGATCACAGGATTTTACTTTGGTGGAAGCTGAGGTGAGCCTGACTGGAAAGGAGTGGAAGAAACACCCTATTGTGACTGGCCCAGAGGCCCCATGCATTTTAGGCATAGACTTCCTCCGAAGTGGATATTTCAAAGACCCAAAGGGACTCAGATGGGCATTTGGAATAGCTGCTGTAGAGACAGGGGGTGTCAAGCAGTTGAACAGCTTGCCTGGACTGTCAGAAAACCCATCTGCAGTAGGTCTCCTGAAGGTGGAAGAGCAACGAGTACCAATTGCCACCTCAACAGTGCACCGCCGACAGTACCGGACGAATCGAGATGCTGTGAT
This sequence comes from Calcarius lapponicus, assembly GCA_039654755.1. Lineage (NCBI taxonomy): Eukaryota > Metazoa > Chordata > Aves > Passeriformes > Fringillidae > Calcarius > Calcarius lapponicus. The sequence goes on from CM077464.1 coordinate 61,400,100, forward strand.
CCCCATCCACAAAATGATCCGTGAGCTGGAGAGCCAAGGGGTGGTCAGCAAGACCCACTCACCCTTCAACAGCCCCATTTGGCCTGTGCGTAAATCTGAAGGAGAATGGAGATTGACAATGGACTATCGTGCATTGAATGAAGTGACTCCACCGCTGAGCGCTGCTGTGCCGGACATGCTGGAACTCCAGTATGAGCTTGAGTCCAAGGCAGCAAGGTGGTACGCCACTATAGACATTGCCAATGCATTTTTCTCCATTCCTCTGGCAGCAGAATGCAGGCCTCAGTTTGCCTTCACCTGGAGAGGCGTGCAGTACACCTGGAACTGACTGCCCCAGGGGTGGAAGCACAGCCCCACCATCTGCCATGGACTGATCCAGGCTGCACTGGAAAAGGGTGAGGCTCCAGAACATCTGCAATATATTGATGACATCATTGTGTGGGGAAAGACAGCAGCAGAAGTGTTCGAGAAAGGGGAGAAAATCATCCAGATACTCCTAAAAGCTGGCTTCGCCATCAAGAAGAGCAAAGTCAAGGGACCTGCTCAAGAGATCCAGTTCCTGGGAGTGAAGTGGCAAGATGGACGGCGTCAGATTCCCACCGATGTCATCAACAAGATCACAGCAATGTCTCCACCATCCAGCAAGAAAGAAACACAAGCTTTCCTAGGCGCCATAGGTTTTTGGAGGATGCACATTCCCGAATACAGCCAGATTGTGAGCCCTCTCTACCTGGTCACCCACAAGAAGAACACTTTCCACTGGGGCCCCGAGCAGCAACAAGCCTTTGCACAGATCAAGCAGGAGATTGCTCATGCAGTAGCCCTCGGCCCAGTCAGGACAGGACCGGAGGTGAAGAATGTGCTCTACTCTGCAGCCGGGAACCATGGCTTGTCCTGGAGCCTTTGGCAGAAGGTGCCTGGGGAGACTCGAGGCCGACCACTGGGATTTTGGAGTCGAAGCTATAGAGGATCTGAAGCCAACTATACTCCAACAGAGAAAGAAATCTTGGCTGCCTGTGAAGGAGTCCAGGCTGCCTCAGAGGTAATAGGCACTGAAGCACAACTCCTCCTGGCACCCCGACTACCAGTACTGGGGTGGATGTTCAAAGCAAAGATTCCCTCTACACACCATGCCACCAGTGCTACATTGAGCAAATGGATTGCTGTTATTACACAGCGCGCCCGTATTGTAAAACTGAATCGCCCTGGGATTCTGGAAATAATTACAAACTGGCCGGAAGGTGAAAATTTTGGTCTCGCTGATGACGGGGAACAAGAAGTGACACAGGCTGAAGAAGCTCCACCATACAACCAACTGCCAGCAGAAGATACACGATACGCTCTTTTTACTGATGGCTCTTGCCGCATTGTGGGAATGAACCGGAAGTGGAAAGCAGCCGTATGGAGCCCCACGCGACAGGTCGCAGAGGCCACTGAAGGAGAAGGTGGATCAAGCCAGCTTGCTGAACTCAAAGCTGTTCAACTGGCCCTGGACATTGCAGAAAGAGAGAAATGGCCAAAGCTCTACCTCTACACTGATTCATGGATGGTAGCCAATGCTCTATGGGGATGGCTGGAGAGGTGGAAAGAGGCTAACTGGCAGCATAGAGGAAAACCAATTTGGGCTGCTGAAGAGTGGAAAGACATTGTTACCAGGATAGGGAGGCTACCTGTGAAGGTCCGCCATGTAGATGCTTATGTACCCAAGAGCAGAGCCAATGAGGAGCACCAAAACAATGAACAGGTAGACCAGGCTGCAAAGATAGAGGTGTCAAAGATAGACTTAGATTGGCAACATAAAGGAGAGTTATTTCTAGCTCGATGGGCCCATGATGCCTCAGGTCATCAGGGCAGGGATGCCACCTATAAGTGGGCACGGGACCGAGGGGTGGATCTAACCATGGACAGTATTTCACAGGTTATCCATGACTGTGAGACGTGTGCTGCCATCAAGCAGGCTAAACAAGTGAAACCCCTGTGGTACGGTGGGCGGTGGTCCAAGTACAAGTATGGAGAGGCCTGGCAGATTGACTACATCACACTGCCCCAGACACGCCAGGGCAAGCGCTATGTGCTGACCATGGTGGAAGCCACCACTGGATGGTTGGAAACCTACCCTGTGTCTCATGCTACTGCCCGAAACACCATCCTAGGCCTTGAAAAGTAGGTCCTTTGGAGGCATGGTACCCCTGAGAAGATCGAATCAGACAATGGGACTCATTTCAAGAACAGCCTTATCAACACCTGGGCTAGAGAACATGGCATTGAGTGCGTGTACCATATCCCCTACCATGCACCAGCTGCAGGCAAAGTGGAGAGGTATAATGCACTGTTAAAGACCACATTGAAAGCATTAGGTGGGGGATCTTTCAAAAACTGGGAGCAGCATCTGGCAAAAGCCACCTGGTTAGTTAACACCCGAGGCTCTACCAGCCAGGTGGGCCCTGCCCAATCTGAGCCTTTGCACAGAGTAGATGGAGAAAAAGTCCCAGTGGTACATATCAGAGGTTTGTTAGGGAAGACAATTTGGATTAATCCTGCCTCAAGTACAGAGAAACCCATTCGTGGGGTTGTTTTTGCTCAGGGACCAGGTTGCACATGGTGGATAATGCAAAAAGATGGAAGAACACGATGTGTACCTCAGGGAGATCTGATTGTTAGGTGAAGTTATGTGTAAATATTACTGTTTGATGAATGTTATTGCCATTGTCTGTGTATAGCTGTATAATAGATGTATAATGTATGTCCTTGTAGAGTTGTAGAGTTAGAATATGTTTTAGTAGTAAGCAGACAATATGGGGATAAGGGGTGGAATGTCCTGGGTTGACTATATGATGCTTTTATCCCCAATCGTCTCATTCTGAATGGTGAGTTTTGCACCTTTAAGAGCGCCTCGGAGAGTGAAGGGGGGGAGAGAAGAAGCGGCAGGGTTTTTTTTCAGACACTGCACTCACTCCCCCACATTCCTCCTCCTGGACTGTTGTCTGCGGCCGGACAGACGGTGGGACAGAGCTCTCCTTTGCTTTGAGTTAGTTTAGCTAGCCGAGGCAAAGAAGTTCCCTGGATTTTTGGGTTTTTTTCCTTTTTCTTTGGACCTCTTGAAACCTGCTCTGGACTGAACATCAAGGGGAGCACCAGCAACTCACACCTGTGGCCCACCGGGCCAGGCCTGGCCTGCGACATTCCAGCACCGGCAGAACTCATCAGACACTGAGTGAGCTGAGCCACAAGCCGGGGAGGGACTTTTCTCAGTTTGTCATCTCTTTGGAGTGGCAAGGGATTTTATTGTTTGATATTGTTTAGATTTTATTGTTTAATAAACAGTTTTTTTCCACCTTTCTCCAAGGAGATATTTTCTCCCGGACCCGTTGGGGGGAGGGGCTGATTGAATCAGCTTTCCTACTGGAGCTCCTTTGGGGGGATTCTCTCCCATATTTGCTCTAAACCTGGACAACCCTTATATGGAAAAATCATGTTAACCCATGGCTATTGGTCATTTAGGTATACACCTAACCTCTGTCCAATTGGTCAATCTTGGATCCTTGCCAAGGCTATATAAGTAGGATACTGTACCTTATTAGTTAGTGAAGAAGAAGCACGAGACCCTTCGTGGATTCCCGAATAAAGCTACCTCCGTGGAACAGCTCGTTTCTCCTTTTCCTCCTCTCTCTCTCTGCTGAAGCCTCAGCCAAAGGCATACTGCCCTAGCAAGCTAGAGCTGAACTCTGAAAGAGCTGTTTTCACTCGCTGACAATCACTAAAAAACTTGCTATGGGTTTTGCCTGCGGCCTGGCCTGAGCTACTGGGCTCTTGGGCTCTTTATCCCCCTGGGGACAGAGCTCCCGGGCTATATACCTCTGCTCTACCGTAAGGCCAATAAAAGAGGCTTTACCCTATCTCGGCTGAACCTCCATTGTCATGTGCTCCTCACGCCGGAGCGCCCCCTGCAGCCATAGGGGAATCATCGCACCTGCCCTGTCCACCCAACAGCGCCTCTGTCGGCTGTGACCGTAACGACACCAAAGGGAGAAGTGCTGCAGCCAAAAGGCTGTCGCTGGGTTCTGGGTTCTGTTTGTTGTTAATGCTGCAGTTGTTGTTGTATGTTTGCTTTATTATATATAGTAGTAAAGAACTGTTATTCCTATTCCCATATCTTTGCCAGAGAGCCCCTTAATTTCAAGATTCTAATAATTCAGAGGGAGGAGGTTTACATTCTCCATTCCAAAGGAGGCTTTTTCTGCCATTCCTGGCAGATGCCTGTCTTGTGAACCAAGACACTGCCTATTATCTCATAGGCTTTTTTGATGTTTTAATACCTTTCTGGTCCCTAGGCTTATTCTTTTCTCTAGAAACAGTTCCAGTTTTGTCCCTAACATGCAGTTTTTACAGTAGAGGCACACAGAATACAATTCACAGAATTCACAGAATGACTAGGTTGGAAGAGACCTTCAAGATCATTAAGTCCAACCCATGCCCTAACACCTCAACTAAACCATTGCATCATGTGCCATATCAAGTCTTTTTTAAACACATCCAGGGACGGTGACTCCACCACCTCCCTGGTCAAGCCATTCCAGAACTTTATCACTCTTTCCATGAAAAACTTTTTTCCTAATATACAACCTGTATTTATCTTGGCATAGCTCTAGACTGTGTCCTTTGGTTCTGTCAGTTGCTGTCTGGAGAAAGAGACCAACCCCCACCTGGCTACAACCACCTTTCAGGAAGTTGTAGAGAGTGATAAGATCATCCCTGAGTCTACTTTTCTCCAGGCTAAACAACCCCAGCTCCCTCAGTCATTCCTCTTAGGGCTTGTATTCCAAGCCCCTCACCAACCTAGTTGTTTTCCTCTGGACGCACTCAAGTATCTCAACGTCCTTCCTAAACTGAGGGGTCCAGAACTGGACACAGTACTCAAGGTGTGGCCTCACCAGTGCTGAGTACAGGGGAAGGATGACCTCCCTGCTCCTGCTGGCCACACAATTCCTGATACAGGCCAGGTTGCCATTGGCCTTCTTGGCCACCAGAGCACACTGCTGGCTCATGTTCAGCTGTCTGTCAACCAGTACCCCCAGATCCTTTTCTGCCTGAGCACTGTCCAGCCAGATATTACAATAGCTGTTGTGCTGTTCTTGGTGATAATGATTTATAGAAAGTTTATAAAAGTACTGGAGTTTGTTCCATATATGTATGGTTTATGGTTTCTTCATCCTACCCTGTGTCCCAGTTGCAGTAGCATGTTTTGGGGGTTTGTTAATAATTGCACCCAGTTTGTTAGAGGAGGAGCAGGGGATGAGGCTTTTCAGCCTTTCCTTTCCTTCTTCTCCTTTGAATCTGTTAAGTCACTTTTTAAGAATGTTCAGTTTCCCTTGAATGCCAAGGATACCACCTTCCAGGGTATTTAATCTGGAAACCTTCCTCTACATGGTCTGCAACTTGTCTAGAATTAGGGCTGAGTTTTCCAGAGCAGCTGATGAGACCCCTGACCCAGAAGTAGACCCAGGTGTGGAAAATCCTGAATGGTGTGGAGAATGGGAGGATATGGGCCAAACCCTGAAAGAATTTTCTGACCCTATAGTATAGGATTTTCCATGTGATAAATTCAGAACCCATCTGAGGTGAGGCAATACTTGAAAGAGAAATGCCACCATGACTGAGGAAAAAAAGCTCATTACAATAAGCTGGGCGCTCACCTATGCTTATTGCATGCTGCTAGACACTGTAGGGCAGCAGATAGAGGCAGGGGAGGTAAATCAGCAGGGGGGTAGATCAGCAGCTACCCCAGTCACTCAGGCTGCAGCCAACACCCCAGCTACTCAGGTTGTAGCTAAATCAGACAGTGAGTCTAAACCCACAGCTAAAGCAGTGATCCTCAACCAATGGCTGTTGCTCCTACCACAAGAGATGGAAAACACACAACCAAAACTAAACGGACAGTAGACAATGATGATGATAATCCAAGGGAAGGACCCTCAAAGCCAATTACTGACACAAAATCAAAAGTCACTGTTGAGTCCTTTTCCCTGAAGGACCTTTGTGGCCTAAGAAAGGATTATACTCAATGCCTGATGAATCTATAGATAGTTGGTTAGTCCGTCTTTGGGATGCTGCAGATGATGCTATGATTCTGGATGGTGCTGAATCAAGGCATTTGGGATGGCTGTCGCACAATCCAGTTACTTACTAAGGAATCATAAGGGGGGACTAACCCTCACAGTCTCTGGGCACAGGAAGTCCTGGGAAGTATGACACGAACATATCTGTGTGCCGATGATCTCTATATATAGCAAACCCAGTGGAGCACCATAGAACAAGGGATTCAGTGCTTGAGAGAAATGGCAGTGGCAGAGATTGTCTTCTCAGAAGACCTAAACACTGTAAGTCCAAACTTGGTACCATGTACATCCGTGATGTGGTGAAAACTTGTTTGACTTGGGCCACAGGAATATGCTTCTGCTGTAGCAATAATGAAGTAGGATGACAGGGATGAGACTGTGCTTGATATGGTCAAGAAGCTCCAAGCATATGCAGATGCTGTACATGGCCCAACACATGCAAAAATTGAAGCTGTAGAAACACATTTGTAGAAATGAGAAGATAAAGTGGAAGAGAATCACAAGAATCTCAGGGAGGAGATTAAAGAAGACCTTCTCCAAAACTTAGCAGTAAAGATCAGAGGTTCCAAATGTAGATGTCCGCCAGATGGAGAGAGAAGGTACACCCCATGAGCTGAGCTGTGGTTCTTCCTGCGTGATAATGGAGAAAACATGAGAAGGTGGGATGGAAAATCTACTGCTGCTCTGGCATAACAGGTGCTTGAATTGAAGGACAAGACTCAGAGAGGGAGTTCCACCAAAAAGGAAGCAGCTCCATTTGCCTGTAGCCAAACTGCAAGGTATGATTGATAATAACATGTCTGATCCTCTTGAAAGAACCCCCAAGACATATGCCCAGGGAAAGAAGGATAACCAGGCTTAGAGAGGCCCTGCCTCTAGCCAGGTAGAGGCTAGGGAAAACCGTGTTTTTTGGACTGTGCGGGTTCATTGGCCTGGCACATCAGAACCACAAAAATATCAGCCTTAGTCAACACTGGTGTGCAGTGCACATTAATCCCATCAAGACATGTGGGGACAGAATCTGTTTCTATTGCTGGCATGACAGGGGGATCACAGGATTTTACTTTGATGGAAGCTGATGTAAGCCTGACTGGAAATGAGTGGAAGAAAAACCCTATTGTGACCGGCCCAGAGGCCCCATGCATTTTAGGCATAGACTTCCTCCAAAGTGGATATTTCAAAGACCCAAAGGGACGCAGGTGGGTGTTTGGGATAGCGGCTGTAGAGACACAGGATGTTAAGCAATTGAACAGCTTGCCTGGACTATTAGAAAACCCACCTGTAGCAGGACTCCTGAGGATGGAAGAGCAATGAGTACCAAATGCCACCTTGACAGTACACCACTGACAGTACAGAACAAGTTGAGATGCTGCCATCCCCATCCACAAAATAATCCATGAGATAGCCAAGGGGTGTCAGTAAAACCCACTCACCCTTCACCAGCCCCATTTGGCCTGTGTGCAAATCTGAAGGAGAATGGAGATGGAGTGTGGACTATCATGCCATGAATGAAGTGACTCCGCCACTGAGCGCTGCTGTGCCAGGCATATTAGAGCTCTAGTATGAGCTGGAGTCCAAGGCAGCAAAGTGGTATGCCACTATAGACATTGCCAATGCATTTTTCTCCATTCCTTTGGGAGCAGAATGCCAGCCTCAGTTTACCTTCACTTGGAGCGGCGTGCAGTAACCTGGAACTGATTGCCCCAGGGGTGGAAGCACAGTCCTACCATCTCCCATGGGCTGATCCAGACTGCACTAGGAAAGGGTGAGGCTCCAGAACATCTGCAGTACATTGATGACATCATTGTGTAGGGGAACACAGCAGCAGATGTGTTTGAGAAAGGAGAGAAAATCATCCAGATTCTCCTGAAAGCTGGTTTCATCATCAAGAAGAGCAAAGTTAGGTGAACTGCTCGAGAGATCCAGTTCCTGGGAGTAAAGTGGCAAGATGGATGGCATCAGATTCCCACTGATGTCATCAACGAGATCACAGTAATGTCTTCACCAACCAACAAGAAGGAAATGCAAGCTTTCCTAGGCACCATAGGCTTTTGGAGAATGCATATTCCTGTATACAGCCAGATTGTGAGCCCTCTCTACCTGGTTACATGCAAGAACACTTTCCAGTGGGGCCCTGAACAGCAACAAACCATTGCCCACATTAAGCAGGAAATAACTCATGCAGTAGCCCTTGGTCCAGTCAGGTTGGGACCAGATGTGAAGAACCTGCTCGACACTGCAGCTGGGGAGCCATGGTCTGTCCTGGAGCCCTTGAAAGAAGGTGCCTGGTGGCACCCAAGGTCAACCACTGGGATTTTGGAGTCAAAGTTACAGAGGGTATGAAGCCAACCATACCCTAGCAGAGAAGGAAATTTTAGCAGCCTGTGAATTAGTCCAAGACACCTCAGAGTTAATAGGCACTGTAGCACAGCACCTCCTGACACCCCGACTACTGGTGCTGGGGCGGATGTTCAAAAGCAAAGGTTCCCTGTACCCACCATGCCACTAACGTCACATGGAGCAAGTGGATTGCCCTCATCACACAGTGTGACTGTATTGGAAAAATTGAATTGCCCTGGAATTTTGGAGATAATTACAAATTGGCTAGAAGGTGAAAACTTTGGTCTCATGGATGAAGAGGAACAAGAGCAAGTGACACGGGCTGAAGAAGCTCCACCATACAACCAACAGCCATCAGAAGAAACATGCTATGTTCTTTTTACTGATGGTTCTTGCAGCATTGTAGGGATGAAATGAAAGTGGAAAGCAGCCGTATGGAGCCCCACACGACAGGTCGCAGAAGCTACTGTAGGAGAAGGTGGATCAAATCAACTTGCTGAACTCAAAGCCGTTCAGCTGGCCCTGGACATTGCTGAAAGAGAGAAGGAAAAGGGGCTAAAGCTCTACCTCTGCACTGATTCACTGATGGCAGCCAATGCTCTGTGGGGATGACTGGAGAAGTGGAAAAAGGCTAATTGGCAGAGTAGAGGAAAAACAATTTGAATTGCTGAAGAATGGAAAGACATTGCTACCAGGGTAGAGAAACTATTTGTGAATGTCTCCCATCTAGATGTCCATGTCCCCAAGAGTAGAGGTGATGAGGAGCACCAAAACAATCAGCAGGTAAATCAGGCTGCAAAGATAGAGGTGTGAAAGATAGATTTAGATTGGCAACACAAGGGAGAGTTGTTCCTAGCGCGATGGGCCCATAATGCCTCAGGTCATCAGGGTAGAGGTGCTACCTATAAGTGGGCACGAGACCAAGGGGTGGATTTACCCATGGACAGCATTTCTCAGGCTATCCATGACTGTGAGATGTGTGCTGCCATCAAGCAGGCCAAGCAGTTGAAGCCCCTGTGGTATGGTGGGCCGGAGTCCAAGTACAGGTATGGGGAGGCCTGGCAGGTTGACTACATCACCTTATCACACTGCCCCAGACACACCAGGGTAAGTGCTATGTGCTTACAGTGGCAGAAGCCACCACTAGATGGCTGGAGACCTCCCTGTACCTCATGCTACAGCCTGTAACACCATCCTAGGCCTGGAAAAGAAAATCCTTTGGAGGTATGGTACCCCTGACAGGACGGAGTCAGACTATGGGATTCATTCCAAGAACAGCCTTATCAGCACCTGGGCTAGGGAACATGACATTGAGTGGGTGTACCATATTCTCTACAATGCAACAGCTGCAGGCAAAGTGGAAAGATACAGTGGACTGTTAAAAACCCCCTTGAAAGCATTGGGGGGGGGGATCTTTCAGAAATTGGAAACAGCATCTAGCAAAGGCCACCTGGTTAGTTAAGGTCCAAGGCTCCACCACCTTAGCAGGCCCTGCCCAATCTGAGCCCCTGCATACAGAAGATGGAGACAAAGTCCCCATGGTGCATGTTAGAGGTTTATTAGAGAAGACAGTTTGGATCAATTCTGCCTCGAGTACAGACAAACCCATCTGTGGGGTTTTCTTTGCTCAGGGACCAGGTTGTATAAATGGTGGATAACGCAGAAAGATGGAACAACACGATGTGCACCTCAGGGAGATCTGATTGTTGGGTGAGAACTGTGTGTAAATTTCACTGTTTGCTACTGTCATTCTCTGTATATAGCTGTATACTTTATGTGTATATATATATGTATGGATAATGTATATGTTTGTAGAGTTAGATATTAGTTTTGGTAGTAAGCTGACAATATGGGTATAAGGGGTGGAATGTCCTGGGGTGACTTTATGATGCTGAATTGTATCCCCATTTGTCTGTCTTGCCCAGAAATAAGAAGTTTTGCACCTTTAAGACTGGTTCTGTGAGCAAAGGGGAGGGGGAAAAGAAGGAGTGCACAGTTTGTTTTCAAACAATGCACTCACTCCTCCACATTCCTGCTCCTGGACTGTGTTGTCTGTGGACAGACAGACAGAGGGACAGAGCTCTCCTTTGCTTTGTGAGTTAGTTTTTAGCTGGCTGAGGCAGAGAAGTTCCCTGGACTGTGGATTTTGGTTTGGTTTGGTGTTTCTTTTTTTCTTTTTTTTTTTTTTTTTTCTTTTCTTGTATAAATCTGCTCTGGACTGAAAACCCAGAAGAGCACCGGCAGCTTGCACCTGTGGCCCACTGGGCCAGACTTGTGCCATGGCATTTCCAGCACAGGAGAGACTGATAAGAGACTGAGTAAGCTGAGCTACAACCCATGAAGGGGACTTTCTGAGTTTATTACCTCTTCGGAGTGGTGAGAGGTTTTATTGTTTAAAATTGTTCTTTTCTTTTTTGCTGGTGAATGCTTTGCCTGTTAAATAAACTTTTTTTTCCACTTTTCTCCAAGGGAATCTTTTCCCAAACCGGCTGGGGGAGGGGCCACTTCTTGTTTTCTAGAAGAAACCCCTTTGGAGGTTTTCTCCCAAATTTGCCCTAAAGCAGGACAGATAACATCAGATTAATTCCAAATTCTCTTTCAACATTTTGTCTATGAGAGAGCCAAAATCTTTGTCAATTCAGACAGTAAAGTATAACAAACTAACTCCAAAGCATCATCCCGAGGGAAAAAATAACAGGAAAGCTGATGAAATTTTGTAAAAGGAGAGGCAAAGAAGATTTAATTGAAAATATTTTTTTTAAAAAATGAGAAATGAAACAAAACTCTTCAGAGAGTTCATAAATAACAGGGAGCATGACAAAGGCAAATGAACCATATGAAGATAAAACAGAAACATGTTTCTTACTTTTAAGACTAGCACAAATTTTAACTATATGGACTATTTAAATATGAAAAAAGCAATTTTCCACATTACAATTAACTAGAAAGATTAGCAAGAAAAATGCGGGTGTTTTTTCCTATTTTTGTATATAACTTTTTAAACGTGATCTTCATCCCATTGGTGAAGAATTAAACCAATGGCCCTAAAATACTTCTGAAACCAAAATCTTGTGTTCTAACATGTCCAAGTTACTTACATAAATATTGCAGAAGTGATGAACTAAAGAACTATACATGCTACAGTAATGATAAGACAGTTATGTGAGCAAATCCTGGAAAGAGGAAATGTATCCTATGTTTCTTTATTGTGTGTGAGCACATTATGCACGTAAGAGGCTAGCGCTGCTGTCAACAAGACATTAGGACTGATGACTTCTCATTTTCAAACTACATTAATCTAGGCACTTTGAGATTGGTTGTATAGTTTAAGGAAGGTGAGGTGGAAACAAAGAAGGAAGAAAAAACCCTAAAATTTAAGTTTAAAAAAGCATTCAAACAAGAGAAGCAAAGCTGAAATGTCACAGTTGGTGGAGTGGCTTCCTATTGTGCTATATTTGATGCTAAACCAAATTACAGATACGACTTGGGTGTGGGAATGATTAGTACTTGAGAATATTCCTGGGAAGCAGAAGACACTCCTCTGGAACACAACTCCATCATACTGGTTTGCATGGACTACTGTGTATGTAGCTAATTGCAGTAATGGGCTCAGTTCAGGCACTGGCTGCAGTGCAAGCATATACACATTAGCTTGCAAGTACACACTCCAGTTCCTGTTTTTTAGATGGAAGTCTGGGATGTGTACACTCTCTTACCGCTGCACATATTTATGCATATTGCACAGATTCACTTCTGTAAAGGATAATAAAAAATGTTTTTATCAATACATTAATGGCAAAAGGAGGAGGGCAAGGAAAACTTCTGTTCTTTATTGGACATGGTGGGGAATACAGTTACCAAAGATGAGGAAACCTGAGGTACTTAACACCTTCTTTGCCTTACTCTTCACCAATAAGACAGGTCATCCTCAGCTCAACCAACCTCCTGAGCTGGTAGACAGGGACACAGAGAAGAACAGATCCCCTGAAATCCACAAGGAAGCTGTTAGGGACCAACTGAGCCACCTCCAGGCTCACAAGTCCATGCAACCAGGTAGGATCCATCCTGAGGAATGAGGGAGCTGGCAGAAGAGTTCATCAAACTGCACTCCATCATTTATCATCAGTCTCAGCTAACTGGGGAGGTCCCAGATGAGTGGAAGCTGGCCAGTGTGATGCCCATCCATAAGAAGGGCCAAAAGGAGGATCCAGGGAACTGCAGGCCTGTCAGCCTGACCTCAGTGCCCAGCAACGTTATGCACTAGTTCATCCTGAGTGTGACGACACGGCACTTACAGGATGGCCTGGGATTCAGACCCAGCCAGCATGGATTTAGGAGGGGCCAGCCATGACTAAACAACCTGATCTCCTTTTATGACCAGGTGACCCACCTGGCAGATGTGGGGAAGGCTGTGGAAGTTGTCTACCTGGACTTCAGCAAAGTCTTTGACACCATCTCCCACAGGATAATCTTGGAAAAGCTGACAGATCATGGCTTGGACAGGTGCACTCTTTGCTGAGTTAAGAACTGGCTGAATGGCCGGACCCAGAGAGTGGTGATGAATGGTGTTGGATCCAGTTGGTGGCCCATCACTAGCGGTGTCCCCCAGGGATCTGTGTATGGGCCCACTCCTGTTTAAGATCTTTACTGATGATCTGGATGTAGGGATCAAGTCTACCATTAGCAAATTTGCAGATGACACCAAATTGGTTGTGAATATCAATCTGTTGGAGAGTAGGAGAGCTCTGCAGATCAACCTGCCCAGGCTGGATTGATGGGATGAATCCAACAATATAAATTTTAACAAGACCAAATGTCAGATCCTGCACTTTGGTCACAACCACCCCCTGCAGAACCACAGGCTGGGAACAGTGTGACTGGACAGTGGCCAGGCAGAAAGGGACCTTGGGGGTACTGATTGGCAGCAGCCTGAACATGAGGCAGCAGTGCGCCCACATTGCCAAGAAGGCCGGTGGCATCCTGCTCTGCATCAGGAATAGTGTGTCCAGCAGGATGAGGGAAGTGATTCTTTCTCTGTACTCAGGACTGGTGAGGCCACACCTTGAGTACTGTGTCCAGTTCTGGGCCTCTCAATTTAGGAAGGATGTTGAGATGCTGGAGCATGTCCAAAGAAATGTAACAAGACTGCTGAAGGGTCTGGAACACAAGTCCTATGAGGGGCAGTTGAGGGAGCTGGGTTTTTTTAGCCTGGAGGAAAGGAAGCTCAGGGGAGAGACCTTATCACTCTCTACAACTCTCTCAAAGGTAGTAGGCAGGTGGCGGTTGATGTCTTCTCTGAGGCAACTAACTGCAAGACAAGAGCAGTTTAAACTGTACCAGTGGAGGTGTAGGCTGGACATTAGGAAAAAGTTCTCCACAGAAAGAGTGACTGGGGATTACAATGGGCTGCCAAAGGAGGTGTTGGAGTCACCATCCCTGAAGGTGGTTAAGAAAAGACTGGATGTAGCACTTAGTGCCACAGTCTAGTTGATAAGGTACTGTTAGGTCATAGGTTGGACTTGATGATCTCAAAGGTCATTTCCAATCTGGTTTATTCTATGAATTCAGATCACCTTTTCCTCTGAAACATAGGTTGGTTTAGTTTGGTTTTGGGAGGGTTCTTTTGGGTTTGGTTTTTTATTTCTTTTTAGTCTGCTGCATTCTCTCTCTCAGAGGAAAAAAGTCCACATTTCTCCATCACTTACTCATGTATTTTCATGTCCTTCTGTTTGTCTCTTTTTAACACTTTCCTTGCTTTATTGCACTCAGAGGCAGCATAGGAAATTCCATTCAGCACTGGTGCATCACAGGCTAGAACGAAATAGTAGTCGTTCACTCACATCTGAGTTGTTGCTAAATGACTAACAGATCAAGAAGCAGCAAGATGGAAAAAAGTAGTTCTGAACATGCATAGGATGGAGGTCAGGTATATTTGGGCAACTGCTGTAATCCAGTAGTCTTTTGGAGCATGAAAGCTGCCCTTCTTCCATTGTTTTGGGGTGAAAAAGGGAATCCATTTCCTCTACAATACAATTCTAGAGGAATACCACTAGAATACAATTCACATTACTCAACATTGCACCTGTTCCTACTGACTACAGTTTGCAGTTCATTTTCAGTAACTAATGTCCTAAAAGCAACAGTGACCAATTTAGTATCTCACAGGCGGTTTTGAGTAGGTAACTGTATTTGCTGCAATTATGACCTAAGTGCTTTCTACTTCAGGCACAATCAGAAGGAAGTGACACAACTTCCATCAGGATCAGCCTGTCTGAATCACCTCTTGCGGCAGATAGCACCTAAGTCCTTCCAAATCGGCTTCTGATAAATAGCAGCATTTACTGCTCTAATTACTGTATGACTGCAATTCACAAGTGTAATCTACATTCAACACGGGGAAACTTCTGATGTTAACAGGAGGCTGTGGAGTGTGTGACTCCTCAAGGAAGAACGTCCAGTTCTGGCTTCAGAATTGAAAGCAACATCTTTGTGGCAATCACAGAACTGCAGAAATACAGATCATATGCACAAAACAGTTCCCAAGTATGAGCAACTCTACAGTGGCTGAAACTAGCCTAAGAGACATTGCGAGTACTGCACTATGCCTTGTTAGCTTGTATCTCTCTCGTACTCCATCACCCAGCAGACACTGGTGGCAGTTTTTTGGGTTTGTTATTGAGCTGCACAGAAAAAGGTATCATCAGCAAACAAATATCACCACAAGTGTTGCTGACAGACAATTTTTATAGTGATTTTTTACAGTTGATCAAAGGTGCTCATTGCATGAGAAAGTGTTAGAATTTGGTTAGACTGAGGCACTTGGTTTTTCCTTACCCTCTTTTTCAACAGTTCCAGACACAGAGTTTTTAACAACTGGGGAGTGTTCAAGAAGGCCTGAGCTGCAGTAAGAGCCTCAATATCTGCTGACCTGGGTTCATGTGTCTGCTCTGCAATACAAAGATTCCATGACCCTGGAACTGCACACTGCTTAGTGAAAGGACCTCAGAGAAATGAAGTGAAATAGAACAGAATTACATGTATTCAAATAACAGGAGATAACTGGTAAACATTTAACAGATTAACCTCCCTTTCACTGTCACTTTTGCCTCCACACTTCTGCCAGTGCGAGAGCAAGGGCAAATTAGATGCATGGAAAAAACTGAGGCAAATAATGTGGGGAAAAGATCTGCTCCACATAATCAGACTAAAGGTAATTTCATTCTGTTTTCTGGCTGCAGCAGTAGCCAGGAGAAAGAAGAATAGCGTGAATACGTAAGTATCCTTTGAACTTTCCCTGCTATTTATTTTCTCCCCAGCTGTGTGGGCCAGCAACTTTCTGAGCCTCCAGCTAAATCCAAACTGCAATGGAATCAATTCACTCTGGAATCTATCTTCCTTTAATTTCTCTAGTGCGTTCTCAAATGTATTTCTGTTGTTTGTCTTGAGAACCACTGTGGGAACTAAGTTTTTTTAATGCCCTTGTTCATTCCTGTCATTGTTGTCAGACTTCAGCTGTCTGTAGGTTTCTGTGAAGCCAATCCAGATATTTTTGCTGTAGAGAAGTGGACTGAGGTCAGCA
This sequence comes from Calcarius lapponicus, assembly GCA_039654755.1. NCBI lineage: Eukaryota > Metazoa > Chordata > Aves > Passeriformes > Fringillidae > Calcarius > Calcarius lapponicus. The sequence goes on from CM077464.1 coordinate 61,416,135, forward strand.
TTTCCAGCATTTCCAGATCCCAGCACTTGTTATGCTCAGATAAGTGGAATGAATTATCACTTGGCTGTACTGTGTCCCTACCTTAAGTTAAGAAGAAAGCTTAGACAATACAATTCTTTGTATTAGGTGAAATGAATTCCAGTAAATGTGTTTTGGCAAATTCACACAGAAGATCCGTGGCAGAGTGAAAAACCAAGCTTGGGTTTCTCATTCATCCTAACATAACTGTTAAAAGAGTCATCAACAACTTCATTTACCCTCTGTTCCTAAATAATGCAAAGTCTTTACCTTTATTAGTCCAGCCATATCAAATTAAGTGTGTCTACAGTGTAAACAGCTTCCACTGTGCATTATCTTAATTAATAACCAGAAACTCTTGTAAACTCACTACATTTTCAGGATGCCAAGCCTTTTACTTACCACAATGCCTGTCTTGAAAAGGAGGTAATGGACTGTCTGTGAGACATCTGCAGCATGCACTAGGTTGTGATAAGGATTTTTGTGTTTACTGTAGCCAGCCTCCAGAGCTTCCACGAAAGACACCAAGGCAGATATGGGAATCTAAGTAAAGCAGCACAGAATTAAAGAAAGGAAAAAAAAAAACCCACAAAAAAGCATCACCAAACAAACAAACAAAACCCCCCAAAAACTCCCAACTTTAATGGCTAGTATTCAGACAGGAGTATTTTGATAATAGGTTCTCAAAGAGCCATGTGTACTTCACAAACAAACAAAATGCTAGAACATTTGAAATAGTCATTCAAGAGAGAGAGTGAATTCAGGTTACTACTTCAAATTGGTTTTCCCATCCATAATTACATTACATGTGACTCCTTCTCACAAATAAATACTCAAAATACATATACTATGAAATGTTGTCTGGAGCACACATAGAGTATGAAAAGTAACAGCAACTGCTGGATTGATTGCCATGGAGAAATATTTCCAAATAGATTGCAAGCAACTGCCTGTCACCTTTACGATCAACTGGAATATATCTCTGCTTTACTATTCACATTTAAAATTTTCTAATGAAACACATGATATAGCAAATCCTAGATAGTCCAAGAGGACTAAGATTTATCAGACCTCTGAGTTTTCACAGCAAAATCTAGCCTGTCCATCCAATGGGATTGCCATGTTTTTCTGCCTTCAAGAGTAACCGCAATTACCTGACAAAATGCAATTCAGGGGATTTCTAGAAAGGAGATTATGCAGATGGTAACATATGTTACTGACAACATGGGTTCTCTGGTTTCCTCTGCTCAGACAGCAAATTCTTTAAATGCTAAGGTTTCCATATAAAAGATCACTGCTCTTCTCAGGTACATTTAAGCAGAGGATGCAGTTCTAAGCAGACATCTTGATGTCTCATCAGGCATAGGCAGTTCCTGAAAAATCTAGGCATCTGTAAACTCTTTCCAGTCAAAGTGAGTTGAGAACCCCTCGGAAATGGAAATGTCAACAGTGGAAGGGACGACAGAGTATCTGTGTGGGGACAGTGGTCAAGAACTGGATGGCAATATTTCCTCTTCAAAGTTGGAGCAAACCTCTGTAACAATTACAAAATTATAGAATAGTTTGGGCTGAAGGGACTTTGAAAAGTCACCTAGTCAACCTACCCTGCAATGAACAGGGACATGTTCCCTTATATCTAGTTTAAATCTATCAAATTTTAGTTTAAAATAATTAGCCCTCGTCCTATTGCAACAGGCCCTGCTATAAAGTTTTCTCCCATTTTTCTTATACATCCCCTACAAGTACCAGAAGGATGCAATAAGCAATCCACAGAATCTTCTCTTCTCCAGGCTTAAAAACATTGGCTCTGCTGGCCGTTCCTCACAGGAAAGGTGCTCCAGCCCTCTGATAATTTCTGTGGCCCTCCTCTACAATGGCTCCAACAGTCCATGCCTTTCCTGTGCTGAGAACTCCAGACCTGGATGATCTGGATGCAGTACTCCAAATGGGGTCTTATGAGAGTAGAGTTGGGAGTAGAATCACCTACTTTGACCTGCTGGCCAAACTAATTGGAATGAATTTGAATTTGCTTTCATACTCTCCGGTTCTCTTTTGTGCCTATGAGGCTCAGGAAAATGACACCATCATTCTCAGAGGACCAAAAGCAGTATTTCCAATGGATTTCATTTAGAACCCCACCTAGTTCATGGCATGTCATTGCAATTGACAGTACTATTTAAATCACATCTGTTTTTGCTTATTAGGGAAAGTGCAATGTTCACAAATTCTTAAAAGATCACTAAAATTGCATTTTTAATTGAAAAAAGCAGGATGAGAGGGAAGTTGAAAAAAGATAGCCATCTTCTAACTACTGACCTTGAAACGATTGATCAGATCATAGCGTGTGAGAAGTTCATAGAAAATGAATTTCAGTGCATGATCCCCACTGGCATCATTTAGCGCAAATACATCAAAGGACCATTTGTCTACATTCTGCAAGAGGAGATAGAAAAGACAGTTAATATGGTTATTGTTTTTTACCATATCATTCAATTTCTTCACTTTCTCTCACAATTTGAGAATTCCAGTAGTGATGTAAAGGTATCATTTATTTTTCAATAAATTCTTCATAATCCATTTAACCAATGAATATGTATCAGTATACTTATTAGTGCTGTGTGACTTATGTTCAAGAAGCTTCCATTAAGAACACATATGCTGTTTGTTTATTCTAAACACAGCAATTCTCTACACTGAAATTTAATTGCCAAAAGATGAATCCTAAAAGGTAAAAATCTTTATTTGTTTTAGTACCTGAGACATTGAGATGGTCCTATTTGTGCTGATGTGATACACTAAGTGCTAACAATTATATAAAATTCTAACCTTTATACCAGAAGAATAAATATCTAATTCCAGTTGAGAAAGTTACAGTCAGCTGTAAATTACCTACTAGTGTTTCAGGCTGGTCAGTCAAGAGATGAAGGAGAGGAAGTTCACTTTTCAGCTCCTACTTAACTTTAAGGTCTAATATTCTTGCAGAAGTTTGACTGTGAATCTCAAATGTTAGGAAGGCTGAGGGAGGTGACAGTATTCATTATCTAGCAAGAGATGAAGAGAAACACCAGTTCTTTCTAAATGCTCAGTTTCCTAGCTTTCTGTCTCTTCTCAGCCTTTGGGGACTTGATATATAAGTCAACAAGCAAATTCAGGGATAGATGTTATTCTGCTCAACCTTACTGGAAGGCACAACATTTTTGTAGCCACAGATAAGCAGAAGTCTATACTGCAGACTGTAAGTGACTACAGGTTCTGTGTTCATTACCTGTATATTTGCTAGACTAGAAAATACTCCTGTCATGGCATGGGCATCAAAAAAGGGCTGAAAAATTCAATTCTAAACCATGTGACTCCTTCAGCAGTAATTAATGTTAGACAGTGAAGTTCCGTCTCTAGCACTAGACTGATGAACAGCAGATCACCACAGTGTACTCTGTAAACGTCTCTATGAATGGTTTGGATAACCACTACTCAAATGAAAGACAAGGCTGATTGTCCTTTTATGGCAACCAGTCTTTTATCTTCACACCCATGTCATACAGAAAGGCAACAGATTACTGCAGTAGAAAAATTAGTATAAAATATATATAAAGAGAGAGGGATGCTGTGCACTAAATTTAAAAAAAAGCCTAACTTTTTACCCACTGAAAAAATGGGACAGATTATACATCTAGAACTTGTGTTGCTACAGCCTTCATTTTTTCGTAGAAATTGCAGTATTTCATTCTTTTTAAAACCAACCTCTTTTGCAAAGCTTAGATTCTGCAGCTTTGGGTTATTAAGTGCAGATGTCCTCTTGACTACAGCAGCAAAAATGAGAATTTGTAGTTAAAAAATAAGCTTGTTTTGACTTCATTTCATCTCAATCCTTGTCCTTATTAGCATGACTGTGAGGGGAATGTTGATTATGGCAATCCAGAACAGCTGAAGATGTGTGTGTGGTACAGTCCTACACCCTTTTGCATGCTTAAATCATCAGGTCATTTTACAGAGCACACTGAGCCGTCAGGTCACTGTAGGAGTTTTTTACTTGAACTTACTGGACTGAAGCAAGCAATAAAATACACCATTTTCAATGGAGGAGACGGGACTGAGAAATTTCAGATGGAATATGGTTTTTAAGACAGAAGACTTCACAGAATCATAGAATATGCTGAGTTGGAAAGGACCCACAAGGATCATCAAGTCCACCTCCTAGTCCTTCACAGGACATCCCCAAGAGTCACACCATGTGCCTGAGAGCATCATCCAAATTCTTCTTGAACTCCATCAGGCTTGGTGCTGTGACTACTTTGCTAGGGAGACTGTTTTGGTTTCTTCAAAATAACTCCCATTTCAACCAAATCCATTATCAACCCCAAAAACATCCAAGCAAAGACATGTTCTCAAAACAGTTTTGGAACAAAATATATATTCTAGAGTGCACAGTGACCAGGTAGATGCTATTTCACTCTGAGCAAAATTAGTCAATGCTTTTGTTGTTATTGGTTTGTTTTAACTTATTCTAACATGATCACTTCCTTTTACAACCTAATCATTTGAAAACATAGAAAAAATGGGGGAATTCTATAAGGCTTAAGTCAGTTGATGTAGTAGAGATGGCCTTTGAGTAAATATATGTATTATATCTAAGTATCTGTATATGGGCCTTGCCCCAAGGAGTCCCAGTTGATCCTGAATGGCTTGCAGCTGCAATGTCCTTAATTGGGCGCAGCTGTGGCCAGCAGGGATCGCTGGGATAAAAGGGGGCTGGGTTTCCCAATGAGACAGATCCCTGAAGCAACCTCGAAGAAGCAGCAACAGCCTGCCGAGGAAGGAGTCAGCGTGATGAAAACCGGGCCATGTGGAACCCCCGAGAAGATATGACTGCAATGGATGTGACTACAATTGAGACCACAGCCTACAGCTACAAGTTGAGAGTAGGCGATGATTCTTCAACTATCTTGCTACTGCGGAGGAACTCAGGAGAAGAGGTACTGTTGGAATATTGGCTACTAAAGACTGGAAAAGTACTGAACCCAGATAATCTAAATTTTTGTACCTGCAAAAACACTGTATCCTTGGGCATAGCTGTAGTACAATAACAAGTAGTGAAAGAGACATGAGAAAAGAGAGATGTAACCTCTGAAGAATGAAGAGGAGCTAATGTTGTGGGGTGGCCAATAGACTCTTTAGATTACAGAATATTCATGAGCTTATTACTGCTGTAAACAAATGTCTAGTGCTCTAATCAATAAACAAAGCCTACTGATCTCTCATATTGAGAGCTTGAGTTTTCCCTGCACCGTGATAAATGACTGTAACAAGGTACCATTATAGATATCTTCTCTCATAAGATGCTATAGACTGTAGTTGCAAAAGAACAAAGAATTTATATCCTCTTTCAGGAGTGAAGCAAGTGAAGCTAGCACTAGTCAATATGCAGTTGAAGAAAGGTGTGGGTGGATACTTTGATTCTGTATATGAAGGGCATGTTTGATCATTCTTCTTGCAATTCCACCACATCTTTTGATGAGTTCTACTATTCAAAATGAAAAGGATATCTTAACTGCAAATCTTTCCAGTGTGGAGAAATGCTGCAAGATGTCTTAATGAGTTTTATACTTAATAACCCTCTGTATTGCTCCACTATATCACATTTTTTCACCATTGCATGATGTGGTTGAACCACATGCCACACATAATCTGCAAAACTGCTGTGTAGGCAGCTAGTTGTAAACTTGTTTGTAGTCTTGGTAATTCCTGCCTAAGTCAAGAATCTTGCCATTGTCCCATGGATTGAAGCACTGTTTATTTTTCAGACTATTTCTGGCTACCTGTTTTCACTCTGAAACCTAAAAACTCAAAGAAGGGTCCATTTTTATAAAGTGATTGTCACTTTGAAGACCTGAAGCTGAACAATGCAAGAAATTCCCTTCTCTCACAGCAACCGATCCTTTCCCTTCTCCATCTCTCTCCATCTGCATTTTCTTTTTTCCTTGTGAAATGTGAGTGATTCCTAAATCTTCATTTTAATCACTGTAATCTAGAACAGAATTGCAACCTTCACAACCTGAAAATGACCGCAATCTTAAAGTTCATTCTTTCTTTTATTGAAAGGATAATCCCTTAGGCCAGTTAAATGATTAATGTATGTGAACTAACTGAATGTCAGAGAGAAAGAAAAACCAAATATTAAGACCCCCCTCTTATCATGTCAAATATCACAGTATTATTTTTATGCTTTGTACAGACCCCCTTCAACACCTTTATATTGGGATTACCTTTAGCACTCCAATTACAGCTGGTGGGTAGCTCAAGCCGACCATATTTGAAGTACGTCTGTACATTCTACCAAGATGAAATAGATAAAGCAACACATAAATATAATTAAATGAAACAAAACAAACAATCAACAAAACTCATAAAACAGCAGGCAAGGAGACTTTGTTTACAGGAGACCTTGTTTAGCATAGAAAACCCTAACTGGAATATGGACCTTTTTTCCTTCCATTTTGTTCCTAACTTGCCCAATATTCTCAATACTATTCTTATTGTATAGCTTAATTTGAGATTGTACACTGCTCAGTATCTCACAGCTTGGTTACTGAGCTGAATATGACAAAGAATTTGCCAGTACCAGGTCTTCATCACATGGAAAGGCTACACTCAAATGAACAAAATGTTCCCCATTTTCCATTGCATATAACTGTACTGACTTTTCAGTTCCCTTAGTCCTTGCTGGCCCACATGCAAGCTAATTCTGAGTGTACTTCATTCATTTGTATGAAATGAATCAACTTCAGTGTGATACAGTTGTATTTTTGTCTGCATGTTTTCAAGATTAATATAAAACCTTTTCAGTGTTTACCATGTGTCTGTGTTTCAGGTAGTGAGAGAAAAAGAACAAGGCAATAATCAACATCTGTAACCATATTAAACAAAGTATGTAATGTAGCAGGTTTTAAACTTGATTATAAAGTATGTACAAGTTTTTCAAAATGTTTTCAGGACACACTGTGTTTAACAGGATTTGGGAAATGTAGAAACTCTGTCATAGCTAGAAGGTCTTTCCACAGGTCACCTTTTTTTGCCCTAAAGCACTGTAGGACTAAAAGGAGATGATGGAAAGTTCTCTTCTCCCATCTGAATGATCCTGTGCAAAGTTGTCCTTCGCTACCCTTTGTCATATTCTGTACCCAGACCTGAAAAAAGTCATTCACCTTTGGAGACTTATATTCGCCCATTCCCAAATCACAGAATCTCTTATCCCTTCCTTTCTCTAGTCTGAAGCTCCATGGCATTCTCTTAAAGAGACAATTGAGGCAGAATCCCTTTCCCTTAGCTCAGGAGAGTCACAACCCTCTTCCAGTCCCACATTATATCTGAACACTTCCTTCTTTGGGTCACAGTGATCCAGGTCAGCTGGAAAACAGCCCACTGAGCCAGCTTTCTGCATTTACTTCCTTGTTGAGCAAATGCCCCACAGAATGAGGGTTAATTCACAAGTAGCCTGTCAAACCTTGGAGAAATCTGTCCCAAGGAGAGATTAGAGGTTTAGTCTTATTACAGTTTGCTGCTACTCTTAATACATGTACAGTAACTTTAGTGCACAGACAAAAATATCGGCTATCGTCATGACAAAGGAGGCTTCTGTGAGTCTGTGTGGATTGTGGTCCACTGATATGCATCAGAGGGCTGTTGGGCTGTCACTGCAATTGTGATCAACAGTGAAATGTGTTCTGCTCTTCTACTCCCGACTTGAATTTTGCTGTTACAAAATTACACCAGAGATATATGAGAGCTGATATCTTTCAGGGTGCCCAAAGAATGCTGACAGTTTCACATTTGCCAGCCCTCCTCCTGGCTTAAACAAAAAAGGTCAGTGAAGAGTGGTTACTTGACAAGAAAAGGTAAGATTAGGTGTCCAAACTGAAATGAATAAATGTTTTAAAGGGTTAAAAAAGTAAAATCAGTTTTAGCAACAGGTTCTGATGTAAATCACAAGAAGGAAGGCTTAGAGAACTCAATAGCTTTTTTGAAATCCGCTCTAAGCTCCAGAATTTTCACATCAGTTTTGATCTATGGTTAGCTCCAGTAATAATATGGTAAAGGACTTTGTTCTGTATCTTAGAACTTCTTCATAAGAAACACTAGACCACAGAAGTAAACGGAAGCAAGGGAGAGTTTGATCTGTCCAAATTTTAAATGCTGTCAGTCCTGATCTAGGATTATGCAGAAGTGTATATTGTCCGTCAAAATTATAACGTATGCTATTACATTACTATAGTAAGAACAGAGGACCAGGTACTGTTTCAGCTTGCAGTCTTTTACTAAATCACATGTTTTTAGGTGTTACCAGATCTGCATAGAAACATTAACAGAAGCACATTAAAGTGTTGTTCATTCAGCAGTCTTCCACTAGTCCTCTGAGGTCCTTCTGGCCTAAGGTACTCCCCTCCACCTCCTGTCATTGTGCCATGACATAGTATAGGTGAAACCTGCAGTAACCTGGGTAGATGGTAAAATAAAGTAATTACATAACACTTCACCTTTCCACAAATATCCCAGCTTGCACTGCATGGACGATACTCCTGAACCGGGGTTTTTCCTCAGTCCTTTTAAGCATCATCCCCATTTGCCGTGTGAAGGTAGAAGCCAACCAGTCACGGACCCTCTGAGGGCACAGAGTCAGACTGGATATCACTGAGTTCATCTTCTGTGTCCAGTAAACGCCTAGAAGGATGAGGAAACAGAAGGGTAAACAGAGTTCCTTAGAGAGCACTACAAGATTATTAAAAAAGAAACTCATATATATTCTAATTAAAGCAGCTGTTAAAAGTCCTTAATTCATCAGCCCTAATAAAACACACTAGTACCAACTCTTCAACTGTTTGATTATTCTCTTACCTATTTACATTTCAGATTGTGGAACTCGCTACTAGGCTGAGAAGCAAGGAGTATCAGCCTTCTGAATCATAACTACATGATCATCTAATATCTTTACATCTTAAGCTCAGCATATTTCTGAACTTTCTGCCTTTCAAAGGTAATTTATGGTCATTTCTGGGAATTTCTAGCATCTGAGTTATTAACATACAGTCCTCTCCTCTCCCATTCTGATCATCTGTGTTGACTCTAGAAGTGCATTAATCACTGGGTAAATGGCATGTAACCAAGAGGGGGGAAACTCCTCTGCAATGTCTTGCCAGTCTACCTCTGTTCATGAGTATTTTTTTTTTTTTTAATTTCAAAGACATCACACAAGTGAAAAATTTAACATTATTCAGAAGAAATAGTTGAGTCTACTCAGGCTTGCAATAACTATGAAAGCATTTCTCTAAGAAAAAGTGTATTACAGTTATGTTTGGTTTTATCTCCCTTCCCTTTTCCAGGAAACTTAAAGAACTTTATTAAATGAAAGGACTGAAGATCTCTTCTAAGCAGAATACAATATTCTAATGATTAAAACCATATTGTCTACAAGTAATAAATCTTGGGTCTACCAACTTTCACGACTGGCATGTAAATTACACCTGGTGCTAGATATGTGTGCTGATGCTTGTAGTTAGCTCACCTAGTTTCATCAATGTATACTGACTCAAGAACAGTCGCTGCATATTCCAAATTCTTCTTTAGATCTACAACTGAAGCTCCCCTCTCTCCAATTGCTTTACCAAAGACCGTAATCTAAAGAAAGGAAAACAAAAATCTGATTAATATAAAATAAAATAGGTTTAAAGTGAGTGTCAGTTCCCAGGATGAGACCTTGCATACACCTTGACAGGTGAGAACTTTTGGAAGTCTACAAGATTTTGAAGTTTTTTTCATGTTGATACATGAAGTCAACAAAAATTACTTTTCAAAGATCAGTTACAATGATGCCAGGTAAATATATAGAATTCCATGGGTTATCACAGAATCATACAACACAGAATGATAGAATATGATGAGTTGGAAGGGACCCATCAGTATCACTGAGTCCAGCCTCTGACCCTGCACAGGACACCCCAAGAATCACAACATATGCCTGAGAGCATTGCCCAAAGGTTTCTGAACTCAGACTCCTTGAGTCCTGTCACTAGTCATGAGAGGGAAGAGATCCCTCTGCTCCTTCACTTCCCCTCAAGAGGATTGTTGATGACTGCAATGTTTCCTCTTAGTCTCCTCTTCTCCAGTCTGAACAGATCATGTGGTCTCAGTCACTCTTTGTGAGGCTTCCCCTCCAGATCTTTTCACCATACTTGTGGCCTTCCTATGGACATTTTCTAATAGTACAATATCTTATATTGTGGTGCGCAAAACTGCGCATAGTAGTCAAGGTGAGGCCATACCAGTGCAGAGCAGGGCAGGACAATCACTTCCATTAATCAGCTGTCTGATCCCTACTCGAAACTGAAATAAGTAAAAATAGAAAAATTACTTTAAATTTAACACAGGAGCTAAGAGGGGACAATTTCAATTCAGCCATAAGAAGGAACTTCTTGAATAGTATCTGTTAACAAATTACTCTTATTCCTAATTGATCTACACATGCAAAACTCTATTAGAGTATACTTAGAAACACTATTGTAGAAATACTATACAAGGTTAGGAAATGCTATGATTTTCATTAGATCAAGCAGCCACCATACATCTCATGTATATTAAACAGTGCTCACTACTTATCACATTTGAACAGTAAGCATTGCTTCATATGCCTCCTTGTTTCTTCATTCCATGTATGGGGAGTCTGCAGTTATGACCACTTAACTAGCTACCAGAAACACTGTACACAAGCCACAGCAGTCAATTTTACAGAAAGAACATGACCTTTGGTTTCTTCCTGACTTTTACTTAATTGATATAAGTATTTGGTAGCTTTATGCTGCAACTAATCCAAAACTCATGTTCAATAATAGCACAGTGAATAATGATTGCTTCATGGAACCAACCATTCTCCAATGAAGATTTTGCAAAGTACTATGTGCATCAATCATTTAGAAAAAAAGAGAAGTACTGTTGTTTTCTCATACCATCATGTTGAAAAAAATTACACTGTCCTTTGTCTTACCATCCATTATCTTTAACTATTGCTGATTCATTGTCTCTATTCATTGAGCAGCTACTCCCCAATTAATTGTATTAAATAAGAGCCTGGTGATAGTTTGCCCTTAATATATCTGTTTGTTTGGTTTTTTTTAAATAATCCTAAATGGGCTGAAGAGAATCCAGAAAATTTATTACCTGAAAAATTTCTGCTTTCAAGGCGGCTGAAATAATTTTGAAATTCAATCAAATTCACCTTAGGCACTTAGGAACACAGTTAAGTGAGAGCTTGGCAGTGCTGGGTCAACAGCTGGACTCAATGATCTTAGCAGTCAACTCTAAGATCAACGATTTGTGATAACATTCCTTTGAGAGCCAGCTCAAATAGCTTTAAAAAAAAAAAGTAAAACCAACAACAAACTTTTAAATTAACAAATAGTTATCAGAAATAGACCTGACTGCATAAAAGCTGGCTTCAATATACACACAAAATTTTGGGAAAATAAGCATTTGCTGAACTGAAAGACAAAAACACTTCCTTCTGATCTTCACATTCCTCACTCTCCTCTGGAAAACCACCATTAATACTTGGTAAGAAATTCTTACCAAGTTTGAGAAGCAGTGAACCATATCAAAGAATTCCTGCATAGAAATAGGCATGCATCTGCCATCTCATTATAATTGACATGCTTGATAAATTGGATATTCTGAGAGTCATATCAGAGTTAAAAAATATGTGCAGACTATCTAAGCACATAGATGGTCTGGACAGATGCCCTGCAACAGTATCTGTCCTGCCTGTTGGAGTGTAAAAAAACTGTAAAGCAAATGCACAGGATATTTAACACCTTCCAAAAGTATCCAGCACAGACTACAGGTGGTTATGCATGTAATGCACATGTGCAGTAGTTTCAGATAACTGGGCGGACAGATGTCTCCACAGTTTGCATAGTGTAGGAGCGTTGGGGGGTAGGACGGAGACGAGAGATCTCTGAAGCCAGGTTGTGGTACTTGTGGTTTATTGCAAAGGGCCTGAGTGCAGGGCCCTGCTGAGAGCTGCCAGCCACAGCTTGGAGCAGGCCCAAGACAAGAGAGGGGTAGAGAGGATGAGAGGGTAAGAGCATAAAAGGGTAAGAAAGCAAAAGCGTAAGAGAGGTAAAAGAGGTAAGAGAGTGAAGTTTCTCGTTACAATACAATAAATCTTCTGTGTTGAATATTCTAATCCTCACTAACCAATCCCAGTACAATATACAAATCTTGTAGCATTTACATACAGCCCTATAAGAATCATTACATTACCATACTGTGTTTACATTTTAAACCCTAAAAATTGCTCTTTGGACCCCTTCTACAAGCTAGTAGGGTCTGCTCTGAGCCTTGGACCTGTCTGCAAGCAGGAGGGTATTGTTTCATCAAAAGGGGATTACCTTCAGCCAGCCACACCATTGTCTTCCAATTTGTTCACTAACTAAAGGTATCTCAAAGCTTGCTTTCATTTCAATCTTGCTTATAGTTTCTCTATTCTCAAAATCTTTTGCCAGACAAGGCTTGCTTTCATTTCAATCTTGCTTATAGTTTCTCTATTCTCAAAATCTTTTGCCAGACAATCATATTTATAAGGCTTTCCTGTTTCATCTTCCACCAACAGCATAGCAAATCCCTGAAACCCATTCCAAGAGAGAATTGGCGGGAGAAATACAGCATACACAAGAGAAACCTAGAAGTTCAATGCCTCTTTTTACAACAGTCAGTGGGTATTATTCATTCCACCACTCTGTCACATCTTAATGTAAGGCTCTGCATACATATAATATGTTTTCACTGTGGAAAAGACACACCTAGAAAGCCAGAGCATTTGCAAAAACTTGAAACTAAAAATAGAGTAACTGGTAGCCTGTGACACAATGAATTTTTATAGGCTGGATAGCTATCTTCTGTCACTACTTTTGTATACAAAAAAAATGCAAGTCACAATATTCCAGAGGAAATAAAAAACAGGTGCAAAGAGCAAACACACAGTACTGCCTACACTGGCATTTTAATCCAAAAAATTTATATGCCAAAGTATTTGCTTTGCATTCTTCATGTTTCCTGAAATATTCTCCTTCCTTTGAATAAAAATACAAATATTAAAAAAATAAATAATCAATTATTTTTATTATTATTAGAAGCATGAAAGTACAACAATGATAAGTTCAGTGGCCTGGCAGGATGGTAAAAAGCTTGTTTCAACTCACCTTGAGTGGAACATGAAAGAACGTTGAGATAAACTTTTGACAACATTAGTCAACTATAAGTAAAATTCAATAGTTTAGGTTTTCACTTCCCATTTATAAATTCCTTCATGCCTATTGAAGGAAGTCCTGTGCTGGAAACTTTAGCAAACTTTGGCTTACTGGATGATTTTCAATACAACAGCCTAGGCACTTCCTCAGTGCCAGGTCCTGCAAATTATCAGTCTCCCTGTCCTGCTACTGAGAACTCTAAAGGATGTGCACTCCTCCAATATGCAAACACCTCCCTCATTATCAGGTTCTGAACTTTGGGAACTGAATGAGCAAATATAAGCAGTTAAAAGGATTGGTCATGTTTTTTTTTTTTTTTTTTTATTCAAGTCAACTGCTTCACCTAGCACAAACCTTTTATAGAAATCAGATACACAGATGCTAATGGAAGTCACTGGGGGTGGATAGCAATGATAAACCACCTGTCTGTCATATACTTCCTCAGGAAAGTGTGCACTGCCTTCTCCCACTAGTGAAAGAAATGAGCCAAGAGATTATCTTAGGAGGTCATTGTGGCTTCAAGAAAGCTAAGATGAGGTCAGATGAGTCATTCCACTGAATAAATGTGAGAGCTGAACAAGGATAAATTTCAGATGTGGGAGAGAAAGAAAGGCTGCTATACTCTTTTTTCACAACCAGCAATCTTCTAATCAGTATTTCCAAAAGCATGCCTTCCTGTTGGCAGACTAGTTCTTTTGAGATATTAGTGTGAATTAGTTTTTCAAGGAAACTGTTCAAACACAATATAGTCACTGAATTTTGTGGACGATGACATCCAAAGACAACAAACTATATCTTCCAGAATTAAGCATTTTCAAACCACTGTTGCCTTTTAGAAAAGAACAACATCCATTACAACACACCAGACACAAAACTAACAATTTTTAATTTTCATCTTTAAAAATAGGTACCTGAAAGAAACTATCAATAAATATATTTAATATACAATAAATAGATAATATATTATACATATAATAAAACCATACACAATAAGATCACCTGCCCTGGACTTAGGAGAGCAGCTTTGGTATCTCTGGGGACCCCGTGTCATAGAGTTACCCTGTGGCAGAGCCCTGGAGAGCAGGAGTGGCAGAAGAATACTGGCTCATATTCAAGGATCTCTTCCTCCAAGCTCAGGAACAATGCATTTTAACAAGAGAATATGGGCCAAAAATGCCAAGAGGCATCCATACATGGATAAGGAACTGCTGAGCACCTCAGAGATAAAAAAGAAGTTTACTGAAGGTAGAAGCAAAGGACAAACTAAAGCCCAGTTGGAATTGAGTCTAGCCAGAGATGTCAAAGACAATAGAAAGAGCTTCTATAGGTATCGTGATAACAAAAAATGACTAGGGATAATGTGGGCCCTCTCTAGGAGGACGTGGGGGACCTGGCTACCTGGATAGGCCTGGGAATATGGAGAAGACTGAGATTCTAAATGAATTTTATGCCTCAGTCTTCCACAGCAAGTGCTCAAGACACCCTGCCCAAGTCATGAAAGGAAAATGCAAAGACTGCAAGAATGAAGAGCCTAAGCCCACTATAGGAGGGAATTAAGTTCCAGACCATCTAAGGAACCAGAATGTGAACAAGTCTATGCGATCTGATGAGATTCATCCCATGGGTCCTAAGCGTAGATGAAGTTACTAAGCTATTATCCACCATATTTGAGAAACTGGGGCAGTCAGGTGAAATTCTTGATGACTGTGTGTTGATTTGGCACCGCCTGGTTTTTGGTAGTGGGTAGGGCGCTACAGGGGTAGTTTCTGTGAGAAGCTGCTAGAAGCTTCCACTGTGTCTCACGCACCTAGAAAGCCAGATCATGTTGCAATACTCAAAACTAAAAATAGAGGGTTTAGTTACACAGAAAATTCTTCAAGGATAAATCTCTAACAGCCTTGAAGATGGACATGCTGCTGGCCCAGTTAGAGAGGTTGTTACTGCCCTTGTGAAAGTGTATAAGAAGAAAATAAAAATAGTACACAAGCAGTTTTTGTTTCCAGGCATGGTGAGGTGCCACCAGGGGCCATCCTGGCACAGCCAGTGGTGATGCACTGCTGCAGCCACCACCATCTTGGTCTGGCCCCAGAGAGCCTTGCCTGCCTGGCTGCCCCTAGCCAGCCATGCCACAGGCAGAAGGGCAGAGGCAGCACTGGCGGCTTCTCCTTCCCAGTGCCCCACATGAGGAGAGGTGTTAAATAGCACGAGTGCCACAGCAGCCACCACTGCCCACATGATGGTGGTGGGGTCGCCTAGCCAGCAGCAGAAAGATAAAAAGCAACTCCTCAACACAGAAACTAAATGAAATCGACCTCTCGGCACTGCAAGAGCTTGCAAGATCTTTGAATTAGTGGAACACTTTTCCACTGGTACCTACAAGCAGCAAGTTTTTTTCCAGTCACAGACGAGGAGGAAGTGAGGACATGTTAGAGAAAACAACATGGCGACACCAAGTTCAGTGGGAAACCAAGGAAGGGGGAGGAGATGCTTCAAGAATTGGAGACGAAATTCCACTGCAGGCTGTGGTGATGACTATGGCAAAACAAACTGTCCCCTTGTAGTACATGAAGTCCATGGGAGATGCAGAGATACACTTGCAGCCTGTGGGAGAAGTGCTCATGCTGGAGCAAGTGGATGTCAGAGAAAGCTGTGATCCAGTGGGAGATCTGAATAGAGAGACAGGGCCCTGCTTCCAGAGATAGAGAGGGCCCTTGCTTCTAAACTGAGTAGCTTAGAAGACTGCACCCCGTGGACGAGTGACCTGCGCTACAACAGTTTTCTGGAAGAGTATTTGCCCGTAGGAGGGACCTCATGGCATAGCAGAGGAAAGACTCCTCTCTCTGAGCAAACAGAAGATCTCAAGTAACAAACTGACCAAAACCCCATAGCATGTCTCTCTGCACTGTCAGTGGGAAAGAGGGAGGGAACTGGGGGGAAATGATCTCTTATATCCTCCCCTGACTGTGTTAATAATAAATTTATGTTATAACTTTAAATTTGAGCCTGTTTTGCCCTTAGAATGCTCTTCTTCCAATCCTTATCTCAACTCAAAAGCCCTTTGTTAATTTTTATTTCCTCTATCCTCTACCAAACTGTAGCAGAAGAGAGTGAGCATAAAACTTTTGTAGGTGCCTGGCATCTGGCCAATTTCAAACCATGACAGACTGAAAAAAAGGGAAATATAACCCTCAATTTTTTAAAAGGGGAAAGTGGAAGACCCAAGGAACTACAGACAATTCTGTCTCACATCTGTACCAGGCAAGATCAAAGAGCATATTCTCCTGGAAACCATGTTGATGAACAAAGAGATGACTGGTGATAACCAACATGGCCTTCATTAAGGGGAAATCATCCCTGACAAGTTTGATGGCTTTCTATGACAGGACTACAGAGTTGGTGGATAGGGCAAAGCAGCTGACATTGGTTTACTTAGACTTGTGCAAAGTACTCAACACTGTCCTTATGACTTGCTTGTCTCTAAACAGGAGAGATGTATTTGATGGATGGACCACTCAGTGCACAAAGACTTAGCTGGATGGCTGCACCTAAACAGTGGTGTGGTAATGGCTCATTGTCCACATGGAAGCCAGTGACAAGTGGTGTCCCTCAGGAACTTGGTGGTGGGGCTGACACTGTTCAACATCTTTTGTTGGCAACAAGGACAGTGAGATTGGTGCACCTTCAGCAAGTTCACTGATGACACCAAGCTCTGTACACCACAAGTGGCAGTGCAGTCAATATGATGAAGGGAAGGAATAAAGCCATCCAGAAGTACCTCAACAGGCTTGAGAGGTTGGCCAATGCAAACCTCATGAAGTTCAATAAAGCAAAGTGAAAGGTCCTAAATCTGTGTTGGGGCATCACAGGAGCATCTATAGGCTGGGCAGAGAAGTGATTGAGAGCAGTTCTGTGAAGAAGGGCTTGGCTGTGATAGGTGATGAAAAACTCAACATGAGCCAGCAGTGTGTGCTCACAGTCTAGAAAGTCAATGGAATCCTGGGCTGCATCAAAAGAAGCACAGCCAACAGGTCAAGGGAAGTGATTCTCCCTGTACCCTGCTTTTGTGAAACACCACCTGGAATACTGCATACAGTTCCAGTGCCCCCAAACATAAGAAGGGCATGGAACTGTTGGAACAAGTCCCAGAGGAGGGCCACAGAGTGATTAAGGGATCAGAGTCCTTCCCATATGAAGGCAGGCTGAGAAAGTCAAGGCTGTTGAGCCTGAAGAAAAGACTGCATAGAGACCTCATAGCAACCTTCCATTATCTGAAGGGGACCTACAGAAAAGCTGAAGATGGACTCTCCATCAGGAACTCTAGAGGTAGAACAAGGAGTAACATATTCAAAGGGGAAATTTGAGTTAGATATACAGAACAAATTCTTTATTGTGAGGATGGTGAGGTACTGGAACAGGTTGTCCAGAGAAATTGTGAATGCTCCATACTTGAAAACATTAAGAGTGCAGGATGGGGCTTCCCCTAGAACAGGAGCAACCTGTTCTAGGGGAAGAAGTCCATGATTATGGAAGAGGACTTGAAACTTGTTCTGGTTCCAGCAAGGACAGGGATGATTTTTTGCAGTAAGTAGGAGAGAGCATGGCTAGAACCTGGAGGGTATTCTGTATCACCTCACATCATTACCAGTGGAAAAGGGAGTCTCCTACAGGGTTAAGAGGTCTTTTCTGGTCTTTTCTGTGGCTGCCGTTGGGTCTGGCTCTGCATTGAGGCATTTTGCATGTGAATCTCTCTCTTTGTACACTTCTGTTTTTAGTATCATTGCTGTTATGTTGTGTTCTTATCCAACGTGCTGTTTCCAGTAAATTGTTCTTATCTTAACACATAGCCTTTACTTTTTGTACCTCCAATTCTCTTGTCCAGCCTGCCACAGAGGGCAGAGGGAGGGCAAGGTGCAGAGGCAAAAGGTGCAGCACCGTGGTTTGCATGGTCTCAGTAGAAACTTACTTGGGAACTACCATTATAGTTGCTCTCAAGAGACAGTACACACCACAAGGTAACCTGTGCATTTACCTGCATGATCACAGATAGGACATGAGGAAGTGGGATGGAAAACCCACCTCTGTCCCAGCAGCACAGGTGTGTGAGTTGAGAGGAAGGCCAACCACCACAGAAAATTCTTCAAGGATAAATGCTGCTCCAGTTTCCAGTGGGCTAGTTGTCAGACACAACAGAAGGGCTGAATGTTATTTCTCATCCTCTTGAAGGGACCTAAAGTTAATATTTACAAGACATGAACAATGATTACTATGACTAGAACTAGAGGGGGCTCTGCCTCCAGCAGGAGGAAAGGGATAATCTGATCTTTTGGACTATGTGGATCTGATGGCTTTGTGCTTCAGACCTGCAAGACTATAAGGCTTTAGTTGACACTGGCACACAATGTACCTGATGTCATCAGATCTATAGAGGCAGAATCTATCTCTATTTCTGGAGTGACAGTTGAAAGGATAGGAGCTGAAACAAACCTGACTGGGAATGAATGCAAAAACACTCCAATTCTGATTGGCCAAGAGGCCCTGAGTGTCCTTGGCATATATTAACTCAAGAGAGGATTTTTCAAGGATCCAAAAGGGCATTGTTGGGATTTTGGGGTAACTGTTGTTGAGATAGAGAAAATTAGCTGAATACTTTGCCTGGTCTCTCAGAGGACCTTCTGCTGTGGGATGGGTGATGATCAAAGAACAACATATACTGATCGCTATCACAACAGCGCACTGACAGTACCACACAAACCAGGACTATGTCACCCCCCATCCATGAGATGATTCATAAACTGGAGAACAACCCTTTAATATCCCTATATGGACAGTGCATAAGTCCAATGGAGACAGGAGGCTGACAGTAGACTAATCATGGCCTGAACAAAGTCATACCACCTCCCTGAGTGCTGCTGTGGACATGCTGGAGCTTCAGTACAAACTGGAGTCCAAGGCAGCAAAGTGGTGCCACCACTGATATTTTGCTAAAGCATTTTCCTCTCCATTCCTTTAGCAAGACAGTGCAGGCAATAGTTTGCTTTCACCTGAAGGGATGTTGAGTACACATGGATCAGCTCCAAAGGGAGGAAATACACCTCCACTATTTGCCATGGACTGATCCAGACTGCACTGGAAAAGGGTGAGGCTCCAGAACAGTGCAGTACATCACGTGGGGCAAAACAGCGAGGAAGTTTTGAGAAAGGGGAGAAAATAATTCATATCCCCCTGAAGGCTGGTATTGCCATAAAGCAAAGTCAAGGGACCTGCCCAAGAATATCAATTTTTTAGGGATAAAATGGCATACCATCAGATTCAATGGATGTGGTCAAGAAAATTGCAGCTATGTCTCCACCAACCTGCTAAAAGTAAAGAAAAGTTTTCTTCAGTGCTATGGGTTTTTGGAGAATCCATGTTCCGAATTACAGTCAGATCATAAGCCCTCTCTATCAAGTGACTGGGAAGAAGAATGGTTTCAATGGGGTCCTTAACAACAACAACCTTTTAAACAAATAAACAGGAGGCTGTTCATGCAGTTAGCCATGGAGTCGGGAATGCAAAAGAAGCAAAGCCTACTACACTCCTGCCAAAAAAAGATACTGGCAGCTTATGAAGGAGTTCAAGCTGCTTAAGAAGTGATTGGCACCAGCTCCTCTTGGCACTCTGACAGCCACTGCTGTTCTGGATGTTCAAAAGGAAAGTCCCTTCATGCCTCTTTGCTACACGGAGTAAGTGGATCACATTGATCACACAGCAAGCTTGAATAGGAAAACTAGTCACCCCAGGGATCTTGGAAATTATAATGAATTGGCCTGAGGGAAAAATTTTGAAATTATCTGCAGAGGATGAGAAGGAAAAGATGTCATCTGCTAAGGGGGCCACACCATATAATCAACCACCTGAAAAAGAAAAGTGATACATCCTCTTAACTGACAGTTCCTGCTGTATTGTAGGGATACATAAAAATTAAAAGCTGTATGGAGTCCTACGCAGCGAGACACAGAAGCTATTAAGGAACAAGGTGGATCAAGTTAGGTTGCAGAGCTGAAAGCTGTCCAGCTGCATTTTACTGATATGACTGAAAGAGATAAATGGCCAGTGCTCTACTCCAACATTGAGTTGTTGACAGTAGCAAATGCTCTGTGTGATAGTTAGACCTATGGAAAGAAAGACACATTGGCAGCACAGAGGGAAACTAATCTGGACTGCTGAAAATGTGGCAGCACATCACTGCAGAGGTAGAGAACTTGTCTGTAAAAGTACATCATGGAGATGCACACATACCCCAACAGTCAGGCTACTGAAGAACACCACAACAATGGATTGGTGGATCAAGCTTGCTAAGATTAAAGTGTCTCAGGTGGATCTGGATTGACAGCATAAGTGTGAATTATTTCTGGCTTAGTGGGCCCATGACACCTTAAGCCATTAAGGAAGACATGCAACATACAGGCGGGCTCCTGTTTGAGCATGTGGACATAAACACAGACATCCCGTCTCCCAGGTTATCCTCAACTGTAAAACATACACTGCAATCAAGCAGGCTGTGAGAGACTGGGAAAGATTGATATCTCAGGACATTTTGGGATGCATGCAGAGGGGAAGGGACAGGTTGGGCCTTGCCTTGGCGAAGCAGTGCACTGCCCTGCATACACCACCCCCTTAGAGCCAGTATCCCAGCCTGGCAGAGCTGCCAGTCCCCTGGCACAATGCTCCACACCCCACCCCTGGGGCCTCTAACCCAGTTTCTGAGTGGCCAAATGACCAGAAGTCCCACTTGGGGGAAGAGCCCAGGAAGGCCAAGGGTTATTTAACGCTGAACAAGAAGCCATCTAATTGTCTAGACGTTACTTTATTCTTAGAAGTTCTGTCTGAACACCGCTGGAAGCCAGGAGTTGGTAGCTATATATATGTGCTTTACTAGGTCTTCTTTGTCTTTCTTTCTTTCTCTTTTTTCTTTGTCTTCTAATTCTCTCTTCTTGAAATATTGTAACTTAACATTTGCTGAACTGAATGGGCCAAGTTAATGCTTTGAGAAATGTTTTATGTTGACTGGATGCCAGTTCCCTGATTTTCTTAAGTTTGCTAGTTCCCTGATTTTCATAAGTTTGTTAGTAAAGTCTTTTGTGCTGTTTTGATCTCTTGAGAATATCTTGTCAGTATTCCTCCTGTGCATCCAGAGTACATGAAGCCTCTTCGAAAGTCCCATCTACCAAGCTGATTGGGGCCCTACACAGGCCAAATGGGTAAAGCCTCTGTGATATGGGGGACAGTGATTGAAATATAAATATGGGGAGGCCTGGCAGATGGATTGGCATCACACTCCTGCAAACCCACAAGGTGGGTACTGCAAGGCCATTGTTCTTACAATGGTGGAAGCAACCACTGGACCTGAATGGCTGGAGATGTGCCCTGTGCCTCACACCACTGCCAGAGACCACCAGTGGTCCAATGCCTTGAAAAAGAAGTCCTGTAGCAACATAGCACCCCAGAAAGAACTGAGTCAGATAACCAGACTCATTTTAAAAATCACCTTATAGACACCTGGGCCAAAGAGCATGGTTTGAAGAGGGCATATCATATTCCCTAACACAAACCAGCCTCTGTAAAAATGAATGGTACAATGGATTGTTGAAAACCACATTGAAAGCAATGGGTGGGTGAGATCTTCAAACATAAACTCAGCTCTGGACACAGAGGAACTATATTGAACAATTACTAAACAATTACTCCATTGCAGACAAAGCTGCAACAAAACACAAAACTCTAAAATGAAATACATTAAATGGTTTATCTTTTTGTATTTTCACAAATGTCCCCAGAATGGCAGCAGAGTTGTTTGCTCCCGGATTAGCCAATCATCCTAGCAGGACCATGTACCAAATACTGATAGAAATACCAAGCATGGCTTCAAATACCAGAGTAATAAGTGAGAAAAAGAAGAAAGAAAAGAAAGAAAAGAAAGAAAAAGAAAGAAAAGAAAGAAAAGAAAGAAAAGAAAGAAAGAAAAAGAAAGAAAAGAAAGAAAGAAAGAAAGAAAGAAAGAAGAAAGAAAGAAAGAAAGAAAGAAAGAAAGAAGAAAGAAAGAAAAAGAAAGAAAGAAAGAAAGAAAGAAAGAAAGAAAGAAAGAAAGAAAGAAAGAAAGAAAGAAAGAAAGAAAGAAAGAAAGAAAGAAAGAAAGAAAGAAAGAAAGAAAGAAAGAAAGAAAGAAAGAAAGAAAGAAAGAAAGAAAGAAAGAAAGAAAGTATTCTTTTTCCTAAAGGACCACTCTAGTATCACCCACATAGAACAAATAGAGGTTGCTGAGACTTAAGTCCAAATTTGAAAAATAGGTTGCAACAGAATATATAGATCATCAAAAACCATTTTGTCTAAAAGGGAAAATATCTCAAAAGGATGGCTGGTTACTCTAACTCAGGTTTGCTACATGGTGCTAAGAATCCTCATTAGTATTGTTAAAGTACTAGATAATTTAGGTAAGTTTTACTGAATAAGTTTTTTTAGTGATGGTTGCATTTTGATGTCTTCTAAATTTCATTTCACAGACTGTTCTTGTTAGTGTGAGTAAAGGTTTAAGAAAATTTTTTATGAAAAAGAGTACGGAAGAATAGCAGGTAGACAGTTCCTTCTTTTAAAGTAGGTCCAAGGATCGAGTTTTCTCCATCGAGAAATGTTCTTTGAGAGCATAACATGGTAACAGGCAGAAGAGTCACTGTTCTTCACCACATCAAGTGTTTGCACATTTTTATCTTGTTAAGTTTTAGGATATTTATGTTCCTATATGGTTTTTTAAGTTTTTTGGCAGCACTACTTTAAGATGTTCATATTTTTTCTCTAGTTGCCACAGTGGATGGGAAAGATTCCTCTCTCAATTTCGTTTTGGCAGCTTACATAAGATTTAATATGATTATGGAATCAAGTTTTTGTACTTCTTCCTATCCCCTCAGAGCAGTTTAAAATTACTATACCAAGGGAAGCATGTGTAGTGACAGTAAGAGATGTGTAAAGCTTAATTTTGGATGAGCAGCTTGGTGGCCTCTGTAAGGAGGGAGAAAAGGGGCTGATAGATGAGCTGAAGTGGCAGTTGTAAAGTTCCAGCTGTAGGTGAAGAAGATATAAGTGGTTAAGAGAAGAAGAAAAATTTTTGGGGTTGAGAACCATTGAAGGGTTGATAAAGTTGAAAACTTTTTCAGTCTGATCTCAGGACCCGACTGATGACAGGCTGAAGATGTTTGGAATTACTTGAGTGCTGTTATATTTTGTCTCCCACCCTTGAGGGAATCCAAACTATTATATAGTAGAATATTTTATGGAATGTAATTTTCCCATGGTACCCACTGACCTTTTCCTCTTTCCCTAGGTATGAGTTCTGAGATCCCCTGAAATCAGGTTGGAGGGAGGAGTAAGAGTGGTAATCCTGCACATGTATATTTGTTTGCATGGTGGTGATAACTTGACCTGTAAGATCATAGATACCAAAAGGCAAGGTAGCCTAACTATCATTTCTTAGAGTTTGTACAAGGAGTGTAATGTATTGCACTATCAATAAGCAAGAAAGAATCTTAAATTTGATTTGCCATGCTATTTTTCAGCCCAATTTATTAGTTCAGCAAACATCAAAAATAGTTTTATAAAATTGTCTAACATTCAAGAACACTAAACCTCACTGAAAAGAGTGCTCTTTCAAGAAACACAAAAGAAAATTACCAACCATGTGATTTAGACCATGATGTGTCCAAACCGCTGCATGATGAAAGATTGGTTCATGAACTCTCTCCCTAGATCCTGGTTTGCATTGCACCTTGCCTGCAATGTTAGAGACTCACTGAGTCAGGGACAATGACTTGTATAGAGGAAAATATTTTTATAAAGATTTACACTTTGATTGTTGGAATAGCAATTTGGTCTTTAGATAAGTTCCTGTATACCTTCATCTTCTTTCATTTTTGCTCTGTCTGCTAGATTTAGGCCATGAGAGGAAAGGTACCCTTACTGTTGGTCCCTGTCAATGTCTCGAGCCACAGGGTGGTTGTCAGAGACTAGAGGGGATTATTGGCTCAAAATTTTCAAACTTGTGTGGGGGAAGGGGTAGCTTGGGCCAGTGCAGGGTACTGGAATCACCTTAGTCTGTCTTCAGTGCTGAAGACAGGCAGAGAAAAGTATTAAAGCACCTCTTGTCTATGTTCCTGCTTGTGAGGTGACCATCCTCCTTCTGTAGCAGGACAATGTTATTTCTGCAGTAAATCTTTTAAAAAGTGGTTTTATTGTCTTCACTCCAACTGAGCTTTGGACACACAAATTTTCTCCCTAGAGCAGTGAGCATCTCTCTATTCCTTCCATGTCACCTGAGGACACACAAATTTTCTCCCTAGAGCGGTGAGCAGCATCTCTCTATCCCTTCCACGTCACCTGACTTTGCCTGCACCTGCCTTTTTTTGCATTATCGCCAAAAGACAATCCTAGCTCAGCAAAGCAAGCCTTATTCCTCATCTGCCTCACTTCCAACATTTTGGAATTTCCTGCTCCAATGACTTAGGAGGTAATGCTTAAAGATGACCAGCACTGATGGATGCCAGCACCTTCAAAAGTATTTTTCCCAGGGGACCCTACTCACTAGTTCCCTGAGAAACCTGAAGTCTGTTCTCCTTATGTCCAGGGTTGAAGTTTTGAGGATACTATTCCTCCTGCCAACAGAGACTTTAAACTTGTTTATTTCATGGTTGCTGTGGCTAAGATGGCCACCAATCTTCACTTCACTCATGAGCTCCTCTCTGTTAATAGGCAGCAAAATGGAGGGAATCTTTCTTAGTTGACTCCCTTAGTACTTTGACCATGAAGTTAATATCTAGCTATTTCAGAAATCTTCCAATTGAGTGATGCTCTCAGTTAGTTTCTGTAAGGACAAGGGCAGTTGACTTGGCTGTGTCTTTTAGTTTCTCAAAAAATAATCTACGGGCATTATTGTCCTGGCTAGATAGTTTAGAGTAGACTCCCATGATGACACTGGCATTATTTGTTTGCCCCTTAATCCTTACTGAGAAGCTCTCAACCATGCCATCACCAATTGTAAGCCAGTCCCCTGATTAAATACAACACCATCCACTCCCTCCCTCACCTGCCCTGCCTATCTCTTCTGAAGAGCCTGTAACCATCCAACATGGCGTTCCAGCCACAGGACTCATCCCAACAGGTTTTGTTTATGCTATTCATGTCAAATGGGACTGGGCCAAAACTATGAGCTCATCTTGTTTATTACTCATGCTATATGCATTGGGATAGAAACATTTTCAGATATGCTTCATTGCAGCTGACACCTCATGGAGAAGACTGAGGGAGACCACTAGAGCTCACTTCCTCAAGTTTTGGCATACATCCCATTGCTCATCACTGGCAAGCCAAGTTTTGTCCCTTTGCTCCTTCCAAATTAGTTTGAAGCTCTGTCAATGAGCCCCTCTGAGAAAGGTGCATCCCACAAGGTGTCAGCAGATTAAGAGTTGTATAGATCATCCTACAGCCAAAAAACCCAAAAATTTTCCAATGATATCAGCCTTGAAGCCATGCATTGATCTGATGGATCTGCCTACTCCTTTTGATATTATTCCTTGCCAGTGGAATAATCAAGGAAAACATGACCTGTGCTCCTAAACCTTCAAGCAATTGTCCCAAGGCCCTGTAATGCCTTTTGATTTCCTTTGCACTTCTCTTTGTTATCTTGTTATTGCTGATTTGAAGAACCAATACAGATAATAATCAGAGGGCCCTACTAAACTGTAGAGTTATCTAGCAATGTCTCTTACCTGAACCTCTTGGAGGCAGCAAAATTCCCCATGGTTTGGGTCTGGTCTGCATACTGCATACCTTCTAATTACTCCTCATTTCATCTTAACAGAGGAGATTGCAATTTGGGGGTAGATTTTGTTTGCCTATGTGGCCCCTCTATCCCAGAAGGACCTTTGTCCATCTCATCAGTTGTCTGTCCTTCTAGTTCCAGTTCTAGTTCTTGTTGTAAAAGTGGAAATCCTACTTGTGATCATCTAATTTTCAGGAGAAGGAGCCTTCCTCCTAGTATGGGCAGTGACCAGATTCCGGCCTTCAAGTTAAATAGGTTCTTGACTTTTGACTACTTGATCCAAGTTGGACTTTGTAAAAGAAATCAAAAAGGGTCAGGTTCAAACTGAGACAGAGATAGGGCTGGGTTGATTCTTGTTTGCCAATACTTCCTTTTCTTTCAAATTGTCCATGAGTATGCAAGAGGATTGGAGAAACAAAAAGCCTTTGAGCAAAGTAAGTGCTTTAGAAACAAAATTATCATGTTTGTCAAGGGCATTTAGCAATGGTTCAATTTGTCAGTAAGATTATCCATTTATACAGGCAAAGCTTTTGAGCTTATATGAAAAGGTGAGCTTTCAAAAGGAGTGAATCTATTCAAACTGTTTAAAATGCATCTACATAAATTAGTCCTTCAAATCATAATGGAAGAGGAAAATAATAAGAATATATTGCACTCACAATTTGCTCATTTCTCTGCCTAGAGGAATGAATATATACTCTAGATTACAAATGCAAGTGAAGAGACATCTGACACCACTGTAACTTTCTGAGCTTCAGTGTAGAACAAACGCTAAAGAGAGTCTGTATGATTGAGAGCTCAGTCTTTAAATGGTCAGTTTTGGGGAAAAACATCTCTTTGATCCAACTGGCTCTCCATTCCAGCACCACGAGCACAAGCATCTATCACTATCAATATGGGTCATCACATGGTCCAAGAGCATAACAACATTAACATCGGTGAGCAGAAATTACTCTGCAAATGAAACCCAACACAAGGAAAAGGTAGGATACTTCTGTGAAGGATAGTGGTAACAAAACTCTCTGGTGCCCTCTCAAGTTTGACATTTTCCACTCAGTGATGTCAATTTCTAATGGAAGTCAACACTGATTTTCCTCTTAGAAGAGT
This sequence comes from Calcarius lapponicus, assembly GCA_039654755.1. Taxonomy (NCBI): domain Eukaryota; kingdom Metazoa; phylum Chordata; class Aves; order Passeriformes; family Fringillidae; genus Calcarius; species Calcarius lapponicus. The sequence goes on from CM077464.1 coordinate 61,443,396, forward strand.
AAGGATCTTTACTAAATACTGTTGATACTTTAGAGTACTATATACTGAAAAAGTTATTATAAAAGAAATCTTACAAAATCTTTAGAAGTCAGTATGGACAAAACATTAAGTTACTGCTAGAGTAATCAAGAGGGATGAATTCAAGAGACAAAAATAATCAGCTACATGTGTAAAGAGTGGGGGTATATTTCTTAGCCACAGAGGGTATGTTTCCTATACAAGTTAGCCAAGCAATTATGTGACAATAAGGCCTCTGCAAGTAAAAAGAAGAACACAAATTATTAATAATTTTACTCCTTTTAGTCCTGGAAAATGATACTGTGATAATTATTCATTTTCCTACACTAATCGGAGTGCAATCATCCTGGCTGCAGACATGAGGTTTTAAGGCTGCAAACCATAAAGCTAATTGTGAGAGGAAGCATATTTTATTGGATCACCTAAAAGAGCTGAAGGGGAAAAAAAGTATGCTGTTAACTTAAAAAACCCCTCAGGTCTCAAATACTTTGCTTTTTCTCCAAATGGTCTATGAAAGATACTATCCTTTTCCTTTTAAAACTTGGGTGTTTATACACAGGTGACATGTGATCACCCTCTTGAATAAATGGTTAGAGACTTTCAAAGTTTTGAGTAGTACCTATATACAGAAACATACTGAGAGACGTATCAGTACTAGCACAACTTTTACTAAACCTCAGGGCTTCCAAGTAGCAGTGATACTGTGAATGCTTCAAAGACATAAAAAAGCCTGCAATGTTTTTTGATGCTATATCTCTCTAATAAGAGGCCCCAGAGCAACATGAAACCAGTCTTTCTTGGGTATAATGTTTATCACCATACCTGTTTACTACTGGAAAGTCAAGAGCAGTAATAACCCATTGCAATAAATTGCACTAGTAAAAAGGGATAAAACCTTGCCAATCTGGCTGTATTATGTATTCTTTACATAAACTCCTTCTATTGACATTTTTACCCATTTTCCTTCACAGGTTTTAAAAATTACACTTTTTGTACTGTACTGCTAAGACTACATATTCAGTTGTTGTGCTCCCAAACATGAGGTGTTTACCATTGCATCTTCCAAGTGTTGTTGCTAACACTACACCTTTTCTTTTATCCCATGAGAAGATTCCTTTATTTCAGTCATTTTAACACTGATGAATTATGATTTGAGAAAGTCATAAAAAGACATGAAAAGACAAAATAAAAAATCTGAATGATAGATAAAAATCCAAATGTCAAACACTTGTATTAAAATAAGCCTAAGAGCTATGGTAGTTCTCTTTAAGACCCTGTTTCTTCTTAAATCCTTGGGGCTAAATGTATAGAACAGATGCTGGAACTAACAAAGTCAAGAGCAGTTGTTACCATGCTTTTTATGCCTTCCTGTGGAGAACCTGAGGGGCATTCCCTGGGTTAGGGAGACAAGAAGCTTCCCTCAAAAGATACCCTGTTCTGTTAGACCCCGTTGGCTCCTTCCCCTTGTTTCTATGTCACTCAGCCACTCCCTCCCTATTCCCCTATTGGCCCTCATCTTTGTATTGCCCCCATGCCACTGATCAGCCCGTACCTCTCTGTCATGGTTTGACACTGGCACAAGGCCAATGCCCCCATGAAAATACACTTTCCCTGGTGTCTGCTGTGAGATTTGACCAGGAATAAGTGAAGCAGGCTCCTGCTTAAGAATAGAAGAAACTTTATTAACTAAACTACAAAACAATAACTAAACTACACTACACACAAAAGAAAAAAAAAACAAGGAAAATGAAAACCTCACAAAAACACTCTCCTCCTCCCCCCCAAATTCCCAATACAGTACATCTTCCAAAATCACCAATTCTGGGTCCAGCACCACCCTTTAGAATGCTCAACTTTCAGTTCCTCAAGAGGAGAGGGAGTCCTTCCATGTGTCGTGGTGGCCTTTTCCATCTTGTTCTGGCGCTCTCACCACCCGAACAAGGATCAGGGCTGCTTCCAGGGTCATCTTTTTAAGGATGCTTTGTCCAGTTCCAGAAAAGCACAGTCTCTCACCTTTGGGACACCAGTCCCCCCCATATTTTATATACCCCTGGGACTGAGGGGTACCCACACTGAATCTTCTTTGGCTCTGGGGCATTTCTCCCCCTGGACTCAGTCTCTGTATCACACGGAAACATGGCTCTGTCCATGGCTACACAAAAGAGTCCAGCATAAAATGCCACTCCATCTTCTCCATTTCCTCTAACATCTCTCACTCTCTCTCTCTCTCTGGCCCGACCTTCATCATTCGCCCATTTCCTTCTTTATCTTCTACTCTTATCTCTCATCTAGGAAGGGTTAATGTTCTGTAAAGTTTTCATTTTCCAAGAAGGCTAGACTCCTGGCTGCACCGCCCCCCCCCCCCCCCCCCATCTTCCACTTGCCGTGCTGCCTGCTGCCAGCACATGTTTACCAAATTTCAAGGTAACATAGCCACAAGTACAGGCTGCACTCTCTCTCTGTCTGTCTCCAAGGGGGGGGGGGGGGGGGTGTGGAATAGGCTGCCCATTGCTTCCCAGCATTTCTTTACTTCTTCCTTCCACCCTTCGGGGGCCAGGCCTACCTCTCCTGGGCCGGGCCACATGGCTTTTCCCCTCCCCCCGCCCAGCCGGGGGAGAGATCGAACTCCTTCCTGCCGGAAATCCAAAGAGGAGCTGCCAGGGGGAGAGCCCTGCTTTTACCCTGTGTTCTCAGAGGTGGATCCAATGCCCAGTGGTTGGGCCAGATGGCAATATTGAAATCTGAGCGCTCATTGGCCCTGACCACAGCATCCCAGAAATCCTGTTTCCGGGTCAAACCACCACACTCTCCATACACAAAAAACCTAGACTCTTCACATGAGTTGAGCCTTTAGACCCTGAATATCTTACCACGCAGCTGAATTAAACATCTTTGGATCTATGCAAAGGCCCTTTCTGCTTCCTTACCGTGGACTTTATTAGCAACTAGTTTGGCTGCTAAGCCTTCCTAACATCTGAAACCTAAGGTTAATGGTTAATTGTCATTAAAAAGAAGCAGAGTTAGTTAGTCATTCAGCATCCCTTAATTTGAGAGATTTACACGCATCTGTCTCCAGCCTCCCCTCCTGATGGAAAGCCTGAACGTTAAAAAAATAATATATCCACAGCTAATACTTAACCTTCTCTGTACTAAAATTTGTCTTTTTCCAGAGGACATAAATTTTCTTTTATATTGAATATAGAAAAACTAATGTCTCTTAGCTGGAAAAGATCAATTTTGTATAGGTTGAAGAAAATCTTATTTCAAGATGCATCTCATTATAACTAACTGGGAAAAAGATTTCTTTTTCCTTAAACAGAAAAGACAAGAGCAAAATAAAAGAGAATTTTAAAAGCATTTTTCTCTGTAAACTGAACAAGTAATCTTTCATTTTCTCTATCATATTAGACTGAAATATTCAGAATAAAGCAATATATTTTTCTAGCCTGCCACGTCAGGCTTCCTTGTCATTAAACTCTCCTGGTAAACAACTTTGTTGAACACACTTCCACAGGTTAATAAGTGCTTTAAAATTCATTAAAAACTCCACATTATTCTTGCCCCAAATTTAATCACTGCTGACTATGTTGGTGCATTGTTTTCTTTCCATTATATAAAGTAGAACAGAGGTCATAATTAAGGGCAAAAGGATTCTAGGCTGTGAGTTGGCAGGGCTGATTGAGAGAGTTTTGAATTAGGTCTGAATGGGGAAGAGAATTAAACCAGGCTCTCCAGAGAGTAGCCTAAGAGTGGTAAGGCAGAGTCAGGGGGTGAAATCAACACCCAGCTGAAGTGCATGTACACAAATGCATGTAATATGGGTAACAAACAAGAGGAGCTGGAAGCCGTTGTAGAGCAGGGAAGCTATGATGTAGTTGCATGACAGAAACATGGTGGGATGAGTTGCATGACTGGAGTGCTGCAATGGATGGCCACAGGCTATTCAGAGGAGACTTCAGCCTACTCAGGATGCAGATTGAGACAGTATCTTGGGAAACAGCCCTTAAAACAATGGGATCCAGGAAGAATGGACACACTTCAAGAAAGAAATCTTCAAGGCACAGGAGCAGGCTCTTCCTATCTGCTGAAGGATGAGCTGCCAGAGAAAATTACCAGCCTGAATGGGAAGGGAGCTTTTGAAGGAAGCCAGGGGGAAAAAGAGGACATGTCGCATCTGGGAAAAGGGGCAGGCAAATCAGGAAGTGTTTAAGTGTGTCATTAGTTATGCAGAAAGAAAATCAGAGGCAAAAGCTCAATTAGAACTTAACATAGCCATTTCTGTAAAGGATAATAAAAACCAGGTTTTTTTAACACATTAATACAAAAGGAAGGGCAAGGAAAACCTCGATCCTCTGTTGGACATTGTGGGGAATATAGTTATCAAAGATGAGAAGAAAGCTAAGGTACTTAAAACCTTTTTGTCCATTTTCAGCAATAGGACAAAATTGTTGTCTGTTCCTCAGAACAGCCAGCCTTCTGAGCTAGTAGAGGAGGAGAGGGAGCAGAATAGATTCCCTGTAATCCACAAGGAAGCTGTTAGGGACCAACTGAGCCATTTTGATGCTCCCAAAACTATGGGATGCAATGGGATCCATCCTGAGTGATAAGGGAGCTGATTCACCAAGCTGCACTCCATCATTTATCATCAGTCTCAGCTAACTGGGGAGGTCCCAGATGAGTGGAAGCTGGCCAGTGTGATGCCCATCCATAAGAAGGGCCAAAAGGAGGATCCAGGGAACTGCAGGCCTGTCAGCCGGACCTCAGTGCCCAGCAACGTTATGCACTAGTTCATCCTGAGTGTGACCACACGGCACTTACAGGATGGCCTGGGATTCAGACCCAGCCAGCATGGATTTAGGAGGGGGCCAGCCATGACTAACCAACCTGATCTCCTTTTATGACCAGGTGACCCACCTGGTAGATGTGGGAAAGGCTTTATCCCTTTTTACTAGATGGATGTTGTCTACCTGGACTTCAGCAAAGTCTTTGACACCATCTCCCACAGGATAATCTTGGAAAAGCTGACAGACCATGGCTTGGACAGGTGCACTCTTTGCTGAGTTAAGAACTGGCTGAATGGCCGGGCCCAGAGAGTGGTGATGAATGGTGTTGGATCCAGTTGGTGGCCCATCACTAGCGGTGTCCCCCAGGGATCTGTGTATGGGCCCACTCCTGTTTAAGATCTTTACTGATGATCTGGATGTAGGGATCAAGTCTACCATTAGCAAATTTGCAGATGACACCAAATTGGTTGTGAATATCAATCTGTTGGAGAGTAGGAGAGCTCTGCAGATCAACCTGCCCAGGCTGGATTGATGGGATGAATCCAACAATATAAATTTTAACAAGACCAAATGTCAGATCCTGCACTCTGGTCACAACCCCCCCCAGCAGAACCACAGGCTGGGAACAGTGTGACTGGACAGTGGCCAGGCAGAAAGGGACCTTGGGGGTACTGATTGGCAGCAGCCTGAACATGAGGCAGCAGTGCGCCCACATTGCCAAGAAGGCCGGTGGCATCCTGCTCTGCATCAGGAATAGTGTGTCCAGCAGGATGAGGGAAGTGATTCTTTCTCTGTACTCAGGACTGGTGAGGCCACACCTTGAGTACTGTGTCCAGTTCTGGGCCTCTCAATTTAGGAAGGATGTTGAGATGCTGGAGCATGTCCAAAGAAATGTAACAAGACTGCTGAAGGGTCTGGAGCACGCGTCCTATGATGGGCAGCTGGGTGAGCTGGGGTTTTTTAGTCTGGAGAAAAGGAGGCTCAGGGGAGAGACCTTTTGACTCTACACCTCCCTCAAAGGAGGTAGTAGGCGGGTAGGAGGTCAGTCCTTCTCTGAGGCAACAAGTGACAGGACAAGAGGACACAGCCTTAAGATGCACCCCGGGAAGTTCAGCTTGAGCATTAGGAAGAAGTTCTTCACAGAAAGACTGATTGGGCATTAGAATGGGCTACCAAGGGAGTTTGTGGATTCACCATCCCTGGAGGTGTTTAAGACTGGATATAGCACCTAATGCCATGGTCTAGTTGGCAAGGTGGTGTTAGGTCATACGTTGGACTTGATGATCTCAAAGGTCTTTTCCAACATAGTTGATTCTGTGACTCTGTGAATCATTTTGATATAACTATTCCTGAGATTTTTAAAAATATTGAATTTTATCTTCTAATTTTTAAGACATTTAATATTTCTTGCTTCCCTACATAACCAAACAAAACAGGTTTTTTTGTAAAATACATTCTTAAATACTCTACTCAGTAGCATAGATGGAGTAAAAGCATATTTATTACATACCACACAATTCTAAACCTCATTTTTAAGGAATATTTTATAGCATTGTATACTACTATAAACTATAATTTGAAAGGAAGCAAACAGAATGCTTGATTAGAGGCTATAACAGTGAAGTCAATTTAAGAAAGATAAGAAAAAACAGGTTGCGCAATTTTGTTTGCTATCATGATGAATAAAATAGTGAAAAGATAAATTTTGAGAAGGAATATGGGCTCATCTTAGCAATATGAAGAATGAATTAAAAATACTATTTTATATTGTATTCACCTATGTGTTTGACTTCTGATGTGATCAGTGTCTGTAGGTCTAGAGGGTTTGAGAATTATATATGGCTGTTTAATAAAACAAATGAAAGGGCTCTCACTTTTTCGTTTTTTGCTAGAGCAAAAAAAAAAAAATCACATTCATCAACTAAGGGATTTGAATCCACAAACTGCCAGTATGTTGCTGAGAAGAACAAAGTCCTTTTCATTAACCAGGAAAATATTATAAATGCAGGGAAAAATCTTTATTGCATATGTCCATATATTCTTGCATTTTCTCTTTATGTACTCTTAAAAAGAATGCTTATTTATTCTTACACTCATTGTCATACTCTGTTTCTAAATATATATTAGTTATACATATGTTAAATGAAGAACATGATAGACAATGCTATAAACATTTTCATCCAGCGCTTGGTAGGCAATCCTAACAACCTGAATAGCACTCCAGACTCGCAGACTTGCAGGAGTTCACATCTTTAAAGCACTCCATAAAGGAAAAGCTCCTCTTCTAGTCTCTGAGCAGCCCACAGGATTAGATGTACTTTACATTTTTAACAACTTGCTTTCCAGATGTTAAATGGTTCTAAGGATTAGTTGCATATTATTAAAACCAACATGTCCCAGCTTTGAGCTGGAGTTATCTACAACACGAAACACTGTGTACTCAACTAATCATCAGAGAACAGAAGGGCACCACTGAAATCACCAGATTAAGGCAAGTGTAAGCACAGATTTAACCTAACATTTTTCTTTCTCTAAATTCCATAGAAATATCTCCTTTAAGAGATCCCTGTTTTCGTATTTCCATTCAGCTCTGCAGTGTTGGAAAAAAATTAGCAACTAATTAAAAACCAAGAAAAGAATAAGTACAGCTGGTGAAAAATCCTTATGTACACTGCTCTTAGCTGCGTTTTATGTCAAGCCAATCACTTACTACTTCTGATCACGCAGTAGAGCAGATCCCTACTGCTACCTGGCTCCGAACTGCTTCCTGCTTCTCTTAGATGATGAACAAATCTTTTACCATCCAGGACCGTGCGGTCCCAGCTGACCCTGAACCATGTACATTGGCATGGAAACTAGAGGCAGCACTGATCTCAATGAGACAGCCCTGGTGAGTAAATCCTCCACAGAGAGGAGAGTAAGCAAATTACTTTCCTGGGTCAAGGAGCAGGTCCCAGGATTAAAAACAAATCTCCAAATAAATCTTTAGGCCTCTTTATTTTTTGAAAAAACTGCAAAGTTCCTGTAGTATAAAAGAAACCTCTGCATCTCCCTAAGCATGGAAGATGACAGAAAAATGCAGTACAAAGATGATTTTTAATTATCTTAGAAAAAACAGAATGGAGATCTAGGTCCTCATCCCCTCAACTGCAGAGAGACAAGAATTTATGAGTATTACTAATAATCAGTTGTCTCATAATGACATTAATGATTTCTTGGCATGTTAAAGGTTTGTGTTCAGTTTTTGTGGCTTTTTAAATTAAAAGGTGCCTGAGCACAAGTTGAGTCATAACCTAACCTGTAACAACAGCAGCAACTTGTAAGTGTGAACCATTACTTATACTTGAACTAAAAATACCTAACTGTTACTATGCACTCTAGTAACCTATGGTTTCTTGAGAATTACTGGATTTAAATTTCATGTCAAGTGAACAGCAGGATGTGTGTGGGTCAAACTGTATACTCCAGTGACAAGATAGTTGTAACACAAAAGCTGTTATCACTGATGACAAGTATGTTAGCTCAAAAGAATTAATTCCCTCCACTGTGATGCTGAGCACTGACTGCATTTGTTACTCTACTTTGAAGAATATGAATTACACAACGATGACTGTAACAAGATATAAAACACTGGTATTAGTAAACTGAGAGTTCCTTGAGCTGAACTTTTTGAGCTGTATAGAATAAAGCTGGTCAGTTACTGAGAATTGAAACTCCTCCAATACCTGTAGCTTCAGTCAATCAATGGTCTAGTCCATGGACAAGTTGGCATGTATGCTGCTGACAGACACCTTAGAGGATGCTACCTAATTGATCAACCTGACTGTGCAGAGGGGAACAGACCTGTCTGAAAGCTTTGAAAAAGCAGCCAAAATGGGCTTTGGGCTCTCCTGGACTGTAGCAGGCTGTGCCCAGCAATTTTCTGAGTGGGAAACCTCTCAGAGCTAGTGAATTCTCAGGTTTTTGTACTTGGAGGATCAACAAACAATGATGAATCCTAAGGCCAATATCTTCACTCCTCAATACTCAACCCTTCACCCACTGGGGAGGTGCAAAGGTATCCAAGGCCAGTATTTCACTTACCTTCAAGGAGAATTTTTTCATAGGTACCTTGCTTGCACTAACCTGTTATTCTGTGTGCATGCACATGTGCACATGCTATGGCAAAGCCGGGAGAAATGCTGCTTTCTTAGATTTTTAAGTACCTTAGATATGTAAGTAAGTATAAAAGCCAAGTAGAATGCTGCTAAGTGTTGTTTCTTTCTAAGTTGCTAAGTTTCACCTACAAGTTAAGTGTAATTTTTCTGTTATATTGTTACAGTCAAGTTATCAGTTAAGTTATCAGTTAAGTTAAGTGTTAAGCTTAGTGTTGTTCCTTTGTTAAATTGTTAAGGTTAAGGTATAAGTAAAGGTTAAGTACTGTTAAGTTTGAGTACTGTTACACTTTCAGGCCACATTCCTTTTTATCCTTGCCCTCACTGTCCTTTTGTCACACACACAGACTGGATTTTGTTCATTGGGTTTTTCCCTTAAGTGCCACTTTCTAGTAAGTAGTAGATTGAATCTTGCGAACAAATGTTGTTACATTAAGTGCTGTCACTTAATATTTAATCAGTTTTTAGTTATACACTTACCTGTGATTTTTTTAAGCAATCTCACTCGTTCATAACAGATACCACTGCAACTTACTGGCTACTGGTGCCTAAAATACCACCCTGCCCAAATCTCATTTCCTTACAGTCAACTGACTCTTCACAAAAAATCCTTCACTCAAAGGAATTCAAAGCTCTCACACACCACTAAAGAGTGAAATAGAGCAGGAAAGAGCTTATAGTGTTTTTATTCCAGTTTCAGCCTCTGCCTAAATTTGCCTTTTTCCCTGAAAGCATCAGGAGATGCCTTGGAATCTCGGGTCCCAAGGACACAAGGCTGTCATTCCCACCACCAGTGGGGAGGAAGAGTGAAACATCAGCAGCTGTTTAGACCTGTGTTGCCTCCCTCAGCTACTCCTTTTCCTGATCCCCCAGCTAGCTGAGACCTGAGATACTAAGGAAAAACTTTCCTCTGGTAGCATGAAAGCTGACAAGAGAAATGTTTCACTTAAACCTCCCTATTATGCAAAATAGGAAATACTGTTTTAAGTGACATTTACTAGATTAAAGCAGCAGCCAAAATCAGGTTTTGGATTTGCAGTTTGCCCCATTTGTAAAATAAAGGAAAGTTTATAATTTTCACTGCAGCAGCCTCCTTCCAAATCACTTTTTAAATCACTAACATACTAGACACTGTGACTGAATTCTTCTAGAAACCTCACAATTTGGAAACCAAAGTTCAGCTATTGCCTGCTGAAATATAAATTAAATTCTTCCAGAGTCTGGGAGAAATGAGAGGCATATTTCATTTCTGGGGGAAATTACTCACTTCTGCATCTTAGCAGATCTCATTCCTATGGGGCTGCTGAGAGCCAGAGAAGAAGGAGAATATAGAAGCAGGATGTGCAAAAGTACAACTGCAAAAGAAAAGCTTTTAGCATTTTCAAAACATCTCCTGTTTTGACTGCAGCTTGAAATCCAAATTCAGCTTCATTTTCAAAGCTCAGTAGCATGATGACTTGCACTTCATGAAACAGACATCTGCTCATGAGTAGTCAGCAATACTATTGCATATTGGTCAGTGTCTTCTGCCTTATAGCAAAGCAATTGCTTATGCTTTTTTATTTACATATTTAGTGAAACAAAATCACCAAGTAAAATCTTATTATAATCCCATAGGTCCATCCCTCATGATACTCTTTCAGTTGATCTGTTATTGCATACAACCATGAAGGACAGATTAAAGAGAAATCCCCAGAAATGCTCAACAAAAGGGCAATCATTAAAATTTCCTGACACAGTGAGAAGTGATGCATTGATAATGTGTGAGTTGGGGCCTTATAGAAGTGGACAGGAGTATAAGTGGACAGGATTATATTTAAATGAGGAACAAAAAGGAGACCCTTTTCCACAGATGGAAACCTGTTTCTGATGCACTATTTTCAATGTTAACCCACTATTCCAATGTTAAATGGAAATTAACTAAGGGGGGAAAGGTACAGTGTTTCTCACATGACATTATTTAGAAATTAACAAAACTGCTCTAGACTAATCTTTGGTTTTGCCTTGAAATGAAAGTTACAAGCTATTTTATTAATAGATAAAAAAGTCTCCTATCCTCCATCCCCAGAAGAGTTATTTACTCCTTGCATAAAATGCTGTGCAGTAGTAACTTATTAACAAAAGGCAAGCATTGAAAAACCAAGTTTGGGTTAATTTTTTTAAAAATCATGAACCATTGATGGAAAAGGTAACATTCCTGAACTCTTTTCAGTACTGATGCAGGTCTCTGAGGAAAAAAAATCATATTCACTAGGATATTTGGAAAAAACCCCAAGGGATTAAAGGGCATAATGGCATGTGCACATGAGTACTTACATATCAGGTGTGTCCTGGTTTGAGAGGAAGTGAGTTTCTTGGGATGCTGTGGTCAAACCAATAGGTGCTCAGATTTGAATATTGGCACCTGGTGTGGCCACTGAGGACATGGATGAGCCTCTGAGAACACGGGATGTTAAAAGCAGAGAACTCCCAGGAAAACTTTCCCTTGGGTTCGGGTGGTAAAAGAGGTCAGAGCTCCCCTGCCCGGCTCTGGGCTGGGCGGGAGAGGGGAAGCCATGCGGCTGGGTGAGGTAGGCCGGGCCTTGGACAGAGAAGGGAGGTGAAGGCCCCTGAGGATGGAAGGGTGGAGGAGCACCACGAGGCATCGGACAGCCACCCCCACCCCAGGAGGGAGAGAGAGAGAGAGAGAGAGAGAGAGAGAGAGAGAGAGATGGTGTCTGTGTGTGTGCCACCTTGAAATTTGATGTCACAGCTGTCCGAGAAGGAGAAGGGGGGTGCAGCGAGAAGGTGCCCAGCAGGGCAGCGTGGGAGTCCTGGACAGGCAGAGCCTGAGATTTTTAACCCTTTTCTTGGATGATGGAAACCTTACAAATGCTGATCCTCCTGGAGCTGAATGAGAAGAGAGATAGGGATGAATAGCAGGAAATGGGCAGGTGTGATGCAAGTTTGTGCAAGTGAAAGATGTCTGAGAGAAGATGAGAAGAATCTTAGGTGGGAGGAGATGATGGAGTGGCCTTTGCTGGACTTTTCTTGTATAGCCATGGACAGAACCATTTTTCCTGTGCCACAGAGATTGCGTTTAGGGGGAGGCAATGGCTTGGAGCCAAGAGAGTTCAGTTTGTTATGTGAAGGAGTGTGTGAACAGAGACAACGGGTGAGGAGGGTGGTGGTGCCCTCTGTCTTCAGGGAAGAAGATCTCTGTTCTTGAGACTCCTCGGCCCCAGGGGGTGAATATGCAGGGGACAGGTGTCCCGAAAAGGAGAGACTGTGCTCTTTTTGGAACTGGGCAAAGCACGCTTAAAGGAAAACCCTAGAAGCAGCTCTGATCCATGTGCAGTTGTGAAAGCACTGGACATGGAAGGAAGATGTCACGATGGCAGATGTTCTCTGGGCAGTGCCACATGTGACATGGAAACACAAGAGGTCTCAACTGTGTTCCCAGGGGAAGCCTATGGCACAAGAGGGACTCCTCTCTTCTTGATGAACTGAGAATTGATTATCTGAAGGGTCGTGATGGACTGCGAGTTGGTGATCTGAGGGATGGTAACTGAATTGAGAATCCAAGGTTTTGTCTTACTGTGATGTATTGGGAATTTGTTGCGGGGGGAGGAGGAATGTTTGGAAGGTGTTCATCCTGAGTTCTGTGTGTTTCTTTTATATATTGTAAGTTAATTAAGTTTATTTTATCCTTTTATTCCTAAATTGGAGCCTGATTTGCTCTATTCCTGGTCACATCTCACAGTAGACCCCTGGGAGAATGTATTTTCATGGGGGCACTGGCATTGTGCCAGCGTCAAACCGTGACAAGGTGATGAGGAAAGAAGAACACCATCTGAAAAAATGTGAAAGTCCTTCAGTCCAGGAATAAAGAACTACTTCATGCCCTTGGTGGACCAGAAGAAATAGAAAATTAGCAGTGAACTTCTCTTTGAGTAGTAATTTCAGTGAGTCATTGAGAAGCAAATCCAGACTGATATCCTCATAACCATAGCCTTATAATAATTCAACTAATTATTATAAATAATGAAAAAATGGGCACAAATCACATTCTGTTCACTATTCATTCAAGAACCGGTAGAAAAAGGGTCAAAGTCATCAAATAAATTCTCTCATAAGAACTGTTTTCCTCTGTTTTATTTCCACCTCTCTGTGGTCTCTGTCGTGTTTAAGGCTTTGGATGACATACATAAGAGAAAAGGGAAGTGAGATGATTCTTCCAAGTCCACACACCTTAGTCTACCTGTTATACAGCAGTGTAAGGCAGGCCAGAACATTTTGTCCAACAGAGTATTTTTCCCACCTAATCCAATCTCTAGAAACACCCCTAAAACCTTCCAAAAAAAAAAAAAAAAAGACTAGAGAGGATGATTATGTTCAGATGAATAAACTGTACATCACTTCAAATCCCTACAGGCAGACTACAGATATTCATCATCTGAGAAACCAGACATGTTGGTGAACACAATAAAAAGTGATGTTTTTAGTTCCCTCTTCAGATTGCTAAGATGAGCCCATCTTCTTTCTCAAAATTTATCTTTCCACTATTAATCACAATAGCCAACAAAATTGCACAAGATGTTTTTTAACAACTTTCCTCAATTTTTCTCACTGTTATAGCCTTTCTTCAAGCTTTCTGTTTTCTTCCTTTGAACTTGCTTGGCCTAGTAATCTTTCTAGGTTACAATCCCAAATTATCCCCTAAAACCACTCACAAAGTTCTGTAGTTCAATAATTTGGAAGATAGTGTACATATTGTTCCATTCCTATTTTATTTAGGAATCACAATTTCTTTCAAATGCATGTCTTTTCAGAGGCTAGAGACTGGATGAATACTCATCTTTGACCTTATTCTCAGTTTATTGACACAGCACTTAATCTTGGCATGACCCAGTATTGACAAGCAAGAAGCAGTATAAATGTCACATAAAACTTCATTTATCAAAGAAAAGAAAAATTCTCTTATGGTGTGCATTTTTGAATTGTAATAGTACTTTACTTTTTCTTTATTTTTTATTACATTTGTCCAGTTTTATTGAAAACCTAGCTCATTCTTTCAAAAGTCTGCTTTTCTCAGATGTGCTGAGTTCAACAACAGACATGCTGGTACTTGCATAAGATTCCATTTCTGAGAGTTCTACTGTAGGCCAGTCTTGAATTTTACTGAAAGGTATAATGAAACCACTCAAAAAACGCAAGCCTGATTCTAGTTTCCTTGTTTCAAATAGAGGAAATATCTCTGAATATATAATCTCTCAAAAGCTAGAATAAATGTAGTTGCATTGACTGTAAATGAAAGTATAAAAGGGTTATTACAGTAATAAAATAGGAAAATACAATAGAAGCACAACAGATTTTTACAAGCAGACCTTTTCTCCTATTGCCCCAGAAGCTGACGCAAGTTAGGAACACAAGGAGGATGCAGACAGCTTCTTCTATGGGAATAAGATCAGGACCAGATAAAATATCACTGACACAAAGCAGAGATCGAGTAAGCTATATAAACTATTTAAATTTTTATGTATTTTCTTTGTCACTGTAGGCTAGAATTTGAAGGTCATTTAAATATTTTCTGCAGCTTCTGCCACCTAAATTGCTTTATTCTCAACAACTATATATAAAATAGGAATGAAAACACCTACCACCTAGCAATAACACTTGCTTCTCTGGAATATCACTCAGAATCACAGAATATTCTAAGGATTATCATGAACAACTCTTACATGAATGGCCTCACAGGGATCAAAATAGGCTGGATTATCATGAACAAGGACCCACAAGGATTATCATGAACAACTCTTACATGAATGGCTTCACAGGGATCAAAATAGGCTGCAGGCTGCATGGGTATCACTGCTGTGGAAATTAAGTAAGTAGAAAGAAAGACATGCAGTCCTTTGTCAGGTCCCGCATTAACTACATATATTTTTTTCTGAGCTTTATGAAAGAGTAAATATTCAAACACATCATCTGAGGCATCCAAATTTTTTTAAGAAGCACAAGTGTCTCCAGGAATTTCATGCCTCCTTTTTCATTCTTCTAAACAAGTTTTTATTTTCTTGGACTCCTGAATCTTGCCACTTTGTATCCCAAATTATGTCACAGTGCCAAGGGAAAGGAAGAAAGCATCAGCTGAACGAAAGCAAAGGAAGTTCCCTATCCATTCAGTGATCCAGACATGTATCTTAATAAGACTACAGTTATAAATCTGCATAGAAATGAACACATTGTAAGCATCTGTAGAAAATCATTAATAAAAATAAATAAGCAAAGCAAATTATTGTACTGTTACAGTACAATTTTGAGACTAAGTCGTGGGCAGAATGGTAAGTAAAAAGAATAAAACAGATTATACAAACTTGAATGGAAAATATCAAAAATCTTATGAGAAAAATAGTGAGATTAAACCAGAACAGGTGAAGTGAATTTTCACAAGAGGAATGTCCCTCTTTCCCTTCTCCCTCCTCCCCTGCACTTGATATTCTGTAATGTTATTAAAGTATGGAAAAGAAGCAGTGACAGTTACAATGCAAGGAAATAAACCCCCACAGATTCAGTGGGGGGAAAAAAAAAGATAAATAAACAGGTGGCAAAACATGAAGGGAGTAGAACAGAAATTCTTTATTTCTCAAATTTCCTTCCTTACACTTTCATTATCATATACTTCTGGAAATTAGAAGTCCTCTTCATGGCACCAAAAGGAAGTTGCCTTATACACAATGGAAAATACTACTGCTTCTATTGTGTACAGCAGGAGGTCAAAACATTGAGTGTCTCATAAAGCCTAATTTCTTTTGCTATATACTCAACAGAGATTGCTTGGCACAATCCCTATGAAAATCTGAAATAGAAACAATTTCCATTAATTAATCTCTTTCATCCTGGTAAGAGAAATAAATTTAAAAAGAATGTAGCTATTCAGATCTGAAGGGATCCGGTTTGAGAAAAGGTTTTTCTAAATGGGTACATAGGGTCCAAGTCAAGTCTTCAGGTATTTGTCGCATAAATGGGCTATATGGATAAATATTCACTTCATTTAATTCCAGTACATAAGTGCTCTTTTTTAGAACTCTGGTAAATTGTAGTCTCTATTTTATAGTCACATCATGGATATTAGACCCTGAAAGCATTGAATTCTTTTGTTCTTATGAATAAAGCTGAGCAGAAGCTTGAAATTTTAAGTAATCAATATAAATGTACAAAAAATATGATAAAGGATCTGTGATATTAAATATCATAAAAGTGATGAGCATTTTTTGGCTTACTCATTTTCATTAAATTTGGTGATGCCTTTTCATTAAACTTGATCAATGCTGATGCTTTTTTCTGAGTGACATTGAAATCTCCAGAGAAACAGAAGCTGATGTGAGAAATACTGTTTTCTATTTAACATTTCACTAATAAAAATAAATTAGGCAGCATAACAATGCAGATAAATATAAAGTAAAATATTTTAATAAACATTGAAAATACCAGAAACTGCAGAACTCATCTTGTAATATCACTAACATCAAAGTTATCAGCTAGTATTTCACCAACATTATGCAGATAAGTCATCTTGATTCAATTGAAGAAAACACGCTATTTCCCTTTATTATCAGAATCCTTCATTAGTAAGCAGCATCATTTAAAGTATTTTACTTGTGGTGTCACAATATATGAAGATAACATTTAATTCCTGTGCTGCTTTCAGCTAGGGTAGAGTTAATGTCCTTCATACTAGGCAGTACGGGACCATGTTTTGCATTTTTATGCTGAAAACAGTGTTGCTAGTATAAAGATGTTTTTTGGTATTGCTGACCAGTGCTTGCTCAGTATCAAGGCCTTTTTTGGTTCTTGCACTGCCTTACCAGTAAGGCAGCTAGAGGTGCATAAGAAGCTGGAAGAGGACATAACCAGGAAATCTGACACTGCCTCATAAGGGGATATTCCATACTACATGGTGTCATGCTCAGCATATAAAGCTGGGGAAGAAAGAAAAAGATACAGGCATTTGCAGTGATGACATTTGTCTTCTCACATAACCATTAGGCATGATGGAACCCAACTGTCCTGATTACTGAACATCTGCCTGCCCATGGGAAGCAATGAATTTCTTATTTTGCTTTGCTTGTGTATGTGTGGCTTTTGCTTAGCCTATTGTATGCCAAGACACGAGTTTTCCCTCTTTTACTCTTCCAGTTCTCTTCACATCTCACTGGCAGGGGAGTAAGCGAGCAGCTGTGTGGGGCTGAGTTGCAAGCTAGGGGTTAAACCACAGCACTTGGATTGCTGCTTTCTGCACACAGGTGGTGCATTGTGAATTGATTCAAGCATTGATTACACAAATGAGTTGAAATAAGGATCACAAAACTTCCCTCCCACTAAAAAAATACCCATGTGAATCACCAAAATACATTCAGAAAACTAAACAAAAAATCCAGAAAACAAAATTAATAATTGATTTTGATTGCCTTTTTACTCCTGAGTTCCCCAGATAACCAGGTCCTTCTAAAAGTGCTGAAAAAGTCCCGTTTTGGTTTCTTTCTTAAAAACAGAAAAAGAAACAAATTGAAAAAATGTGAAAATTGGCAGCAGCATATGTTCTTTAGAGAATAAAAGTCACTTTGCAAAGAGAGTACATATAAAGGCACTGCAGAAATTAAGGTCAAAATATTCCTTGGAGAAAGCTAAATAGCAAAGAAATCTCCTGGCAAGTCAAGTGTGAATGGCTCCACAGACAAGATCAAATGAATGCACTGAGTAGATCACATAAAATTCCATTTGCATATTTTTGGCTGAGGAGTGATCATGGAGATTATGATTTTCTCTCACATTTAAGGATAAAGGAAAGAGAAGTGCGCATGCAATTGAAGCTTTAGAGAAGACATGTCAAATATAATTTAATGAAACAACATGCAAAGTTAAATTCAACTTTTCTTTCTCATGGTAATTGGCAATTAAAGAAACAACTTGGAAAACAATCTTAATTTACTTATGGTAAACAATGAGTGAGTCTCTGGCACATGCACCTGCAGTATGCACAGACATACTGTGCGACTGTCACTGGGGTGTACCAATCTAGAATTATTATATCCTGGATAACAACATTCTGCAAAGCTTCTTTGCTAAAGATAGGGTATTTCTTTAGTTTTACAGTGCCTGTCCCACCAGTCACTAGTTATTACTCATTCCCCTGACATACATAGTCTCTATCTCAGGTCTTGGATATACTCCGTGTCCTACAGGGAAGGCCCAGAGTGGACCAACTTCTTCCAGCAAACACTGGACATTTTCTCCTTCTGGCCTGCCATTTTCTACACTGAGTAACTCTGTTTCTCCAGTGTAAGAGAATTCCACACCCATATAATATAAAGTACCCTTTTCACTACCTATTTTTTTGCAAGTCTTCTCCTCTTGTTCAGTATAATGTCCACAGATTTCAGTGGTTTCCCCAGAAATAAGAGGTTCAAAATTATCTGTCCTTTTTTTTTTGTTCATCTCCCCACCAACTCTTTAATCTTTCTTCCCCACCACAAAAGCTGATGGTTGACTTCTGCCATATTTTTCTGTCTTTCCACTTGCCCAGTGACTTTTTCATCACCAAATTAAGCTCATTGTTTTTCATCCACCACGGATTTTTGTCAAATTATACCAGTGGTGGGGGGGAAGTACTGGGGAGAACATTTCCTTTCTGCTTTCTCAGAATGCAATTACTAATTGTAACAAAATGTTTATTGAGGAAGCAAACTATTAACAAATCATAAATTTTTTTCATGAGAACAGAAATTTTGCCTACACAGCACCAAACAAATTGCATTTAAACAGATTGATGACATGTTCTTCTGTTGAAGTTCTCTGAAATTAGTCAATAATTTCTAACTTTGATGCTTCAAAGATTATTGGAATAGCCCTATTCCATTGTCTTCTGAAGTTTTAAACTTCAAGATAATAGTAACTACAGCAAAGAGTTAGGATCTTATAATATAATGCTCTTGTACAGAAACATTAATGTTAAACAGAAATTACACTTCTTCCAGAAGGTGGGAACACAAGCTAGAAACAATAGGATTAACTTCAGAGGGCAAAAGCCTATATGACACATCAATGGGTAAGACATTATTTCAAAACCATCTCTGCCCACACAGATTCCATCAGATGTAATGATTCATTTATCTCCAATGACTGAAAATGCTGTGGCCATAATGAAGAATATAAAATATTTTCTTTTTCAGTTGTAATTACTATTGTATTCCCAGTAAAGTGAGATTAGAGTACACAAAACCACTCTCTCTACTTCATCCCTCCACCGAGGAATTACGAATCATTAGGTTGAAAAAATATTTTTACAGCAGTGAAGTAGCATCCGTGTATATGACAGTGCTCTTCCAGTTCTTAACTGTTTTCTAACTCAGATACATCAGGGCAAACATAGAATAGATGAAAAACCACTGAGCAGAAATCAGTCATGCACTGGCATAAGCAACCGTATTATTTCTCAAATACTTATCAGATATGAGATTGTCTCTCTCAAACACGTCAAGTCCATCTGACAACTACTATGTCTGGCCCTCCATTAGCTTCTGAGAAATTATTTCCTGAACCTCCTTGCAAAGATGGTTAAGACCATCTTTTTTCTAGTCAGATATTATTCTTGGCCAGTAACATCATTCATCAGCTCAAATGGCTCCTCTCCCTCTCCTGCATTTACTTCTCTAATGTACTTACTACATTCACTCGAAGCTTTTATCTTAGAGCCTGGATCTATTAGTCCCTAATCAACCTACCTGTTCTTCTCTGTGTTCTTTCAAAATTTCTTGAATATGAATGGTAATCTACATGGGAACTCGATCAATGGCTTCTTCAAATTCTTGCCTTTAAAATAACTTGCTTGATGCTTCCGAGGATGGCAATTGCACTTATACACTACTAATGCTGTGTTAATAAACAATAGGCCCGAGACTATCTTTTTCTTTTACTGCCACATTATAAACTTACGAAATATTTTTTTGTTACTAATATAAACACATCCAACCTTACACTTCCAATGCTAAATTTCATCCCTGTGTAGTTACTCCATTTCTCAGTCATTAAGGTTTTTTCTATTTTATCCTGTGGTCCTCTTCACTGATGGAACTTTCTGAATGTTTGTATTTCTTTGTTCTTCCTATTCTATCATCCTACTTTGCTAAATCTTATCAGCCACAAGGTCATGAGGAATTTCTGTAGATATCCCTTGTAACTCACCCTCTTTCACAACTTGTTGTTGCCTCTCCATCAGTCAGTTCTCTATGCCACCTCCTTTTCTAATTTTGATCCCCATTTCCTTCAGGTTAAAAAAAACCCATAGGACCATAATTTCACAAAGTCTAAGTGAACTGAAACTTTCATTCCCCATTTTTCTAGAATATATATTATGTAATGAAGAAAGCCATCACATAAACTGATCTAGATCACAACCGGCATATTGACTGGCAAATGCATACTGAATCCCATCTGTTTCTGCCATTTACTTCTGTGATTTCAATTATTCATTCTTTCAAAAGTCATTCTGAAAAAATATAAATCACCCAATCAAAAAATTCTGCCCTTACACAGAAGCCCAATTATAAATATTTCACTGAATTTGGAATTTCAAATTTCTGAAATTTATTTGCAGAGTCAGAATTTTAGTTCTCTTAATATTTTGGTATGGAAAAATATCCAATCTCTTGTAAATCAAATATATTAAGTTAAAACTGAGCAAATTAAATTAATTCTGTTATCCTTCTGGTAGTGTAAATTTCCCACTTCCTACTTTCTTTTCTTTCAGCAGCCTCACTCTTATTTTATACATACAGATAAAGAACAGTTTAGTACTTGTTTTAAATTCCTTAGTAGAATCTAATTCTGCTGGGCATTAGGTTGTGCTGCTGTTTAGATGAAAGCACTAAAATTCCATTCGGGTGAGCACTAATTCCTTGTTCTTCAATCACAACTAAACAAAGGAGTTAATTTTGGTACCTCAGAGGGTTGAAGAGCAAAAGTCAATAAAGCAAAGTTACTTGTCATCTTTGTGTGTAAGATGCAGGCTACCTCTACAGCCTGCAGATAGTATAACATTGTACAAATATCCGTACTCTGACATAATGATAATTTTGTATTACATATCAACAGAGCTCACCTCACTGAATGAGGTGCTTTGAATTAAGAGAATCAGGTTAAACTTTTGGAATTAAAACTATGACAAGCTAGACCAGGAAAAACAAGTATAATTGAAGAACTTTTCTGTGGTTTTAGCTTTCCCCAAGGAGTCAAAAATTTAGAAGAAAGGGGCATAAAACAATAGAGCTGGTATATATGAATGCACAGCACCAGTGCAGAGGCATCAGAAGAGAAGGGCAATGCTCCTACTTTGGCAAAGAGCACTAAAATGGGATTCCTAATAAGCAAACAGTAGGTCTTGCAGGTGAGCAAAACTATGGTCACATTTATATGTTTGTAGCACTGACACTCATTAGTGTTAGTGCCAACAGTGTGGTGACAAGAAAAGCATTAGGATGCAGTTACGATTCCATAAAGAGTCTTGAATGTTCAGATTTATATAAAATATTTCTAAGTAACATAATTTATTCATTTGATTTTTTTTGCATGTTCCCAGGACTGGGGTAAAAACACTGTCAATCAAAAATACTTTGAGTATTTAGAGGCTCCTCAAGACTTAGCGTCCTTTATATACAGTACCAAAAAATGTTGTTTTTAATTGCAGCACAGAGGTTCTTCCCTGCTTCATTTGATCAGTTATCATTTCAACCCTGCCTCATGCTGCAGATGCAGTTCAAATATGTTCTCACAAGCACCTACTGTGGTAGGAGTGACAAGTCAACATACAAAATTATTCCATTGTCAAGTAATGACAGAATACCATGTGATTGATATTGGGGTCTGGGACTTCAAGGTGACTGTAATGTGTATTTTAAGGCCAGACATTTCACATAATAAATCCTTCCAATACTATTAATGATTACAGGATTTTTTTAATGATTGCTTCTTTGCAACACATGGTAAAAGGGGCTGAATAAGATTTTCTGTTACAGACAACAAATTTATTGATGGCTTCACTGACATTGCTCTAGAAATGCAGAAAGAAAACAAAGATGTTTTAAAAATCACCCCATTAATTATATTACTTTATACTTTCACAAAATAATCTTGTAGATTTAACAGCACAACCAACTGCCAGGATACTTTTCAGAAAAGTATGTTTTTCTTTTATGCTTTTTATTTCTAAAAAAAATAGAATAACATTTCCAAAGAAAATGCATGCTCCTTTTAGGGAAGTGTGTGTACCCTGAAGAACTCTCAATATTCAGAAAGGGCTGACAGAGTTCTCAGTAACAGCAGCTGAAGCATGAATACTTTGGGCCAAGAACCCCAAGGAACAACACACATCAAGAGCCAGAAGACATCATTCCAGAGATTTTCATAGGCTGACAGATTTATGCCTGACTTGAACACAACGTATGGAGAAATGATGAACAAAACAGCCCCACTAGTCTGGAACTATGTGTTTAGCATGCAGCCAAGCCAGAAATAATGGTATAGTCTATCATCAACATGCACTCTTAGGTAACTGCCCATAGGCTCAGAACTATTTTAAATTATGAAGTTTCTATTTCAGAGTTGATTCCTGTCATGTTGATAATAAACAGCAAGCATGAAGTTGTGGACATGCCCTGCTGTGTTGCTGTGGAGGACAGGAGTCTGGATTTTCTTCTTCATGTTGGGTCCTGCACTGACTCTCTTCAGCTGCACAAATAGAGATCCTACCCTATTAGACAAACACAAGGCTAAACCATCTATCTGATCAAAATAATGGTTTTAGACTTTTATTACATTTTTTTACTTTTTGGTGAATACTTTAAATTCAGGAACACTTCAACAAAGATGAAGAATTTAACAAAATGAAGTAACTCCCATATCCAGCAATACTCCTAATAAAATTCTGCAATCACAGTATCACTTTTTTTCTAGGTAGTGGATTGAGCCTGGCTGGATTCCAGGCACTCAGCTAAGTCACTCTCCCACTCCCCTCCACAGCTGGACAGAGGAGACAAAATATAACAAAGGCTTCGTGAATTAAGGACCAGAAGACATCACTCACCAAATACTGCCATGGGAATAACAGGCTCAAATTTGACATATTAATTAGATTTACTATTAACAAAATCAGAGCAGGATAATGAGAAGTAAAATAAAACCTTAAAAACATCTTCCCCCAACCCCTCCTTCCTTCCTAGCTTTTCCTCTTTACCCAGCAGTGCAAGGAGACAAGGAATGGCAGTTATGGTCACTTCATCCCCTGTGGTTTCGCCCACTGCTCAGGGAGAGGAGTAGTTCCCCTGCTCCACTGAGGAGTTCCACCCATAGGAGACAGCTCTCCAAGAACTTCTGCAATGTGAGTCCATCTCACAGGCAATAGTTGTCCCCAGACTGCTGTAGTATGGGTCACTCTTCCATGGAGTTCAAGTCCTTCAAGGACAAGCTTCTCAAGCTGCCCCCCCCCATCCCTGATCAAGGGGGATCTCCATGCCCCCCCCCCCCCCCCATGGGGTCACAGCCTCCTCTCAGGTATTCAATTGCTCTGGCATGTGTCTCCTCCACACCAGGTCTGCATCTCTGTGGTCCTCCATGGGTTGCAGATGTACAGTCACTTCACCATGGTCTTCACCATGGACTGCAGAGGAATCTCAGCTCCAATTCCTGATCACCTCCTCCCCTTCTCCACTGACCTTGGTGTCTGCATAGTTATTCCTGTCACATATTTTCATCCTCCTCTTCTCTGGCCACAATTACAACTGCTCAACATCTTTTCTTTTTCTTTCTTCTTAAATATGTTATCACAGAACCATTACCATCATTTCTAATTGGCCCAGCCTTGACCAGCAGCCCATCCATCTTTGGTGCCTCCAGGGACTGGCTCTGCTGGACATGCAGGAAGCTTCCAGCAGCTTCTCACAGAAGCCACCCATGTAGCCCCCCACTACCAAAACCCAGGCCATGCAAACCAAATACAATATCCCCACATTAAGTTGTTCTGGACAGAAATCACAGGCAGAAAGCACATTTGTACTTGAGACTAGAACTCTATTTTTAAGTTTGATGGGTGCTAAATACAGAAAAGGGGAAAAGAGCAGTATTGGGGTCAGAAAAACAGTAATTCAACGCTGATAAAGAAGTGAAAGCCAAAGAAAGCCCAGTCTTGGGAAGCTGAAGAAGTACAGACCTTGCCAGCCATTTCCCTGAAGGAAATATACTTAGTGATATAAATGCCCAAAGTTCTTGGGAAAATGGACAATAGTCAATAAACAACACCAAGTTAGGTGGGAGTGTTGATCTGCTTGAGAGTAAGAAGTCACTACCGGCCTCGACAGGCTGGATCCATCTACTGAGGCCAATTGTAGGAGATTCAACAAGGTGAAATGCCAGGTACCTGCACCTGGGTCACAACAACCTCATTAAATGCTACAGGCTTGGGCATCAGTAGCTGGAAAGATGCCTGGCAGAAAAAGCAAATGGGTCTGCCGGTTGAAAGATGCCTGAACTTGAGCCAGCAGCGCACCCACGTGGTCAAGAAGATCAATGGCATCCTGGCCTTTAGCTGGAATAGTGCAGCCAGTAGGATGTGGGAAGTTATCATCCCCCTGCATTTGAAACTGCTGAGGATGTACCTTGAGTACTATGTTCATTTTGGACCCCTCACTACACGACATTGAGGTGCTCAAGCATACCCAGAGAAAGGCAACAAAACTGGGTGAAGGGACTGGAGCACAACTCTTAAAAAGAGCAGCTAATGGGACTGGAGTTATTCATACTGGAGAAATGGAGCTGTTGGTGGGACCTTATCACTTCCTACAGCTGCCTGAAAGGAGGCTGTAACCATATGGGGGTCAGACTCTTCTCACAAGTAGCAAGTGACAGAATGAGATGAAATGGTCTCAAGTTGAGCCAGGGGAGGTTTGAATTGTATATTAGGAAAATCTTCTTCACTGAAATTGTGGTCAGGCATCAGAACAAGCTGCCCAAGAAGGTGATAGAATGATCTCCCAAGAAGTGTTCAAAAACCATGTGGCACTTGGGTATGTGGTTTAGTGGTGAAATTGGCGATGCTGGATTAATAGTTAATCTTGTTCTTAGGGGTCTTTTTCAACTTAACTATTCTGCAATCTGAAAAAAGGCCAGTAAATATTTAAGTCACCCCTGAATGCTGCATGCAGACCTACTCTTCTTTATGTTTCTCTTTTTTCTGGTGTTGTTATCTCATTTATCTCTAGCCTTTTATTCTTTCCTTCACTGAACTTAAAAACAGAGTTTTAAAAAGACCAGTACCTAACCTGATTTTAATAAAACAGTTCTGCTAGTCTGCAAACTATTGCTCAAGACACTAAGCATTATGTTGTAAAAAATTCTGAAAATTTAAATCTAGTTAAAGGATATAACAAGTTAATGGCAAGTTATAAACATTAGTTGTATAATAAAAAAATTATGTGCAGACTCAATATATTCTTAAAATTAACAAGAATAAAAAGATAACCAGAAGGAATGCAAAAACAATTTACATTTTTAGAATTATGCAGAAACTCATTCAAAAGTAACGTGTTTGTCACTTTATTTATATGGATAAGCTGAAATACAATTACCTTAAACCTACCTCAGCCTTATTTGTGCTATAAAGATAAAAAAAGTAGGAGGGTAACACATAAGTTGAGTAGAGATACACTTTCTGACAACAATCAAGCAGAGATTCTGCCATCTCCTAGGATCATTCTTCATTTGCCCACCTGACCCCAGCTCCTGCAGAGGTTTCAGAAATCCTGCAAGAGCATATAACTTCAAATCTGCAGTTCCCACTTATGGTTCTGGGGCAGAGGGTTTATTACACCAGTAATAAATTCCTAGAAACCAGAGAGCTCCTGGTGAAACAAATTAATGTGAACAGCAAGTCAATACTGTCATTTCTTGTAGGCAGTTTAGCAGCAAAACCACACACCTAAAAAAAGAAACTGAGAAGAGTCTGAGGAGTCAAATGTGCTTTTGTGGATTTTCACATCCCTCTAAAGGACATGGGAGGACATACAGAGCATGGCAAGCCTTTAGCAGCCACCTTGAACTGGTCCCCATTCCATCACATGCATAATTAATGTCTCTCTCAGCTGTCCTACATTGTTCACCTTCCTGAAGAACATCTCTTCCTTTTTACAGCATAATATTTAAGGAAACAGACTTCAACATAATTGACATGATTCTATTTCTAATCTTTCCTGAAGAAGAGATTCCATAAATACTTCATTAGACATACAACAGTGTAGCATTACCAATGATAATCACAAAGGGAGTAACAGAGCTGACATAACTTTCTTGTCTACATAAGGTGGCAACAGGTTTTTTATGTCAAAAATTCAGTACACCCTGCCAGAAATACAGGCACTTGTGTTTTTTTCCTTTAATATTTACACCAGATCTTTACCAAATTAAACATATTGAGGTTAACCCATCTTCTCTTCCTCTCCTAGCCTTCAGATGTCTTTTACTTGAAAATTTAAGGGAAATACTTGAAGAGAAAAAGACATGACCTGCAGTTGGCCACTTTAAAAATAACCTCATCATGACTTTCAGGCCCTTGCAGTGTGCACAACTATATCCTACCTGCTTTGGGCATCCTCTGAGCAGCCCCACCAGATATACGACTGCTCAAGATCAGAACTTTGAATGGAAAAAGAACAGCTATGGAAAAAAGACCTGAAATGTTCCAAACTCATTTTCAAGACCCCCAACTGTCCCTATGTTTGGTATCATCTACATCTTGCTGTGACCCTCCTCTTCAACAGAGGATTTAGTTTGTTCACCCTTCCCATGCAAAAAGAGATAGGTATGCCAGGGTACATGTTTCCAAGAACTGACGAGAAAACACTATAATGAGCAACAGAAGCAAAAGTGTAACAGGAATTTAAGATGTTATTTAGGAACATGGAAATGAATGAGGCTTTACACAATAATAATGATACAACTGCCCTTTTTTACACATCAACTTTCTATTATTAAACATTAAAGTAGAGGCAAACAGCTCAGAGAAAAGCAAAAATCAACATGGCCTGACAAAGAGGATATCCACTGAAGGAATAAAGAGCCCATGCCTTCTCTTGCTGCAACCCAGACAGTCCAATAACAGAGCTGTGGTAACTGTATATCATGAGGGCTAAGGGTAGATTCACAAAAGCTACCTTTGGCATAATGAGCATAATTATTCATAATCAAGAGGGAAGGAGAAGGTTATTCCTGCAGACAAACAGGAGCAAGGAGGAGAAACTGTTGATCAGAAAATAATAAGAAATAGTTCTTGGTGGACAACAAGCTGTCAAGGAACTAGCAGTGTGCCCTTATGGCCAAGAAGGCAAATGGCATCCTGAGATGCATTAGGAAGAGCATTGCCAGCAGGTTGAGGGAGGTGATCCTGCCCCTCAACTCAGCCCTAGTGAGGCCACATCTGAAGTGCTGTGTCCAGATCTGGGCTCCTCAGAGCAAGAAACATAAGGATTCTGAAGTGGGTCCAGTGGCAGGAAACAAAGATGACTAAGGGACCGGAGCATCTCTCTTAAAACAATAGGGTGAGAGAGCTGGGCCTGTTCAGAGTTGAGAAGAGATGACTGAGAGGGGACCTCATTAATATATATAAACATCTGAAGGGAGAGTGTCAAGAGAATGGAGCTGATGCCTTAAATTTTATATTTCATATTTTTTAGATTCTGTACTGTCTTAGAGTGTAACTCTGAACTTTATATGAAGTGCTACCAAGTTTTCTCTTCACAGCTTAGTTAGACAAAACAATCCTTTTACAGCCTAAGAATCAAAGACACTGTTGCACTTTCAGGCCCAAAAAGTGTAAACAATGGCAAATTGAAGAGAGCAAACCAGGAGGATGGGACTTCATAACCTGAAGCTGTAATTGGACAATTGATCCCAATATGTTAATGGACTAAAACTTACTAAAGTGTGAAAACTAGTGACCAGTTGTCCATATTGTGTCCATCTTGGGTCCATTTTGGGTAGAGCCACAGCCGGGCTCTTGTACTGCCCAAGGTATATCCTTTGAAGGCCTTTTAATAAACACCTACTTTATTCCTTTAACTCTGTCTAGCTTCTGTTCCAGGTCAGCCTCCCAAGGCATCTGAAAAAAGCTCTTATTGGTGATGCCAAGTAATAGGAGAAAAGGCAACAGGCAGAAACTAATGCACAGGATGTTCCTGTTGAATATGAGGTGTGCTGCTGACTATGCACTGGAATAGATTGCCCAGAGATGTTGGTGAGTCTATTCAAAAACTGTCTGGATGCAATTCTGTCCAATGTGCTCCAGGATAACCATGCTTAAGCAGGGAGGTTGGACCAGATGACCTACTGTTGCTCTTTCCAGACTTACCCATTCTGCAGCTCTTCAAAGAGTGAAAAATTAATATTATATGATTGGCTCTTTGCAAATATTAAACTGAATACTATATCTGTTATGTTGGAAAGTTATGCTGTATTAATCTCTTTTAAGTAGTGCTGTATTAATCTCTTTTAAATAGTGTGGTAAATATAGTTTTTAGGCTATAGCATAATATTAAAATATAAACTATGTGATGTAAGATACTTTTTGTAACTAGCTCAAGGAATGGATAAGTCAATCAAGAAATTCTTTGCATAGAGATAACAGCAACAAGACACCAAGATCCCAAGAGAATGATTGCCTCCTTATGAGAACAACCCAGACTTTGAGGGACCAAGGTGATTGATTTACAAGATGGGGGGCGGAAGCTGAAATTAAGCAGAAACACTTCTAGTTTGAAAGGGAATGTTTGAATCATGTATGAGATATATGAATATGCAATAGGTTATTTCTTTTAAGGGTTAATCCTTTGTTAATCCAACGTGTGCTTTTGTGGCAGAATGCAAAAGCACCTGGACATCCGTAATTCTTTGCTTTTATTGGCTTTTATTGTCCTAACTCTGATTATCCAAATTCTTATTGTCCTAGTTTTTATTACTATTTTCATTGCTATTAAACTTCTAAAATTTTAACACAATTGAATGGAGTTTTTCACAAAAACATTCTCTATAAAAACTCCTGTCTCTTCTCCTGCTGATTTTATTTGGAGACCTGGAAGGCTTGCCTTTCCTTCGTAGTTTACCAAACACTTATTACTGGTTTCAGACTTTTATTTCATCTCAGGTTAAATTTTGCCGCAACTTTAAGTGACTCGCAGAGAACTTTCTTACAACCACACTAGGAACATGGAGGCAAGCAAAGATCAAAGCATGTTCAGTGACTTTTTCTACCAGAAATCCCTTTAAGCAGAAAACTCCACAAACATGAGGAGTGTAGAACATTCCCTCAGGCAAGATTTAAGATCCACTGACAGACATTGTATTTCAGAGATTGCATCCCACACTACTGTTTCCATTTTCCTCCTTCTGCATCTCAGAGTCATTCAGCCACAACTTCCACAAACTGGAATCTAATACTGACAAGAGTATTAAAGGAGGATCCCTTAGATCCTCTCCCTTCCCCATAAAGCTAGGTGGTATTCAAAGGGAGACGAACAAAAAAGCAACTCAGGAGAAAAAAATGTGAGTATTGCTCAAAAAAACCACCAGCATTTCTCATGAAAGTACTATGTTTTTCTAGTTCCTGTGCATGAAACCCCAACTTCCTCTGTGCCTGTTTTCATGCTACAGCAGATCTACCTGAACTGCCTTTAAATTTGGGAAACAGACAAGTCCATCTGCAATGATACACTTCTCCCAAAACAGGATCTAAATTCACTCAAGAGGTAGGAGAAATTAGTCCATTCTGAATGCAGCATAGACATGGCTAAACTCAAGACACCAAGGTCGTGGTGTTGGTGGCAATGCTATTCAAGATCATTATCATTGATTTGGATTATTAGATGCAACCATCCTTTCTGAATTTGTGGATGATATCACCATTGGAGAAGTAGGAGATATGGCCATGAGTTTGGAATGCATGGCTTATGAATGTCCCTTTCTATCAAAATTTTTCTGTGAGTCTGGGATGTGGTATTTTCTGAGTCCCCAGTTGGAGGAGGAAATGAATGAATCTGACTCCATGTTCTTAGAAGGCGAATTTATTATTTTATTATCTAAATTATAATAAAGAATGCTATACTAAACTATACTAAAGAATAGAGAAAGGATACAGACAGAAGGCTAAAAGATAATAATGAAAAACTCATTACTTCTTCCAGAGTCCTGACACAGCCTAACCGTAATTGACATTAAGTCAAAATAATTCACATGTTGGATAAACAATCACCAACCACATTCCAAAGCAGCAAAACACAGAAGAAGCGAATCAGATAATTATTGTTTTCCTTTTTCTCTGAGGCTTCTCAGCTTTCCAAGAGAGAAATCCTAGCAAAGGAATTTTTCCAGAAAATATGACAGTGACATCTGGAACACATAGACCAACATAGTGAGAGAAGCTTCCACTTCTAGTTGTAGCAGCTACCATCAGCATAGCTGCTATTTCTTGTCAAAATGAAAATTGGCTGGATAAGCTACACCTAGCCTCTGACTCTTGTTTGCTATGTTGCAATTCTGTTTCACATAAGCAAGCTAATTGCATGATCTGAACATGTGGGAAACACGGTTCTGCGCCTAATGACACTGGGATAATAGGCAGGCACATGTCACCATAAAAGCTGACCCCAGCAGCATCAGAGTGCTATTTCATACCTCCCAGAAGTGAGTGTTGGCAAAAAGAAGTGATCGCTTTCAGAATACCATTTGTCTAAATAGCAAGCTCTTCTGAGCATTAAATGTTCACAGCTGCACAACCTTTATTCCTATTATTTTTTAATCTTTCACAGCCTCTGTGAAATTTTTGGTATGGACAATTAAATAGAGGTCAGCAACTGCAAAGGTGGAGAAACAGATCTGTAATCATAACACAATTTATGTGAGAAAGGAGGATTCATAAAATGTAACAAATTTAACTCAGCAAAAGTATTTTTGATCTTTTGATGTTATAAGCTGTAGTGAATAGTCCAAGAGCATCTTTGTTGATCAGAAAATAGTAAGAAATAAATTTGAGAAACATTCACTGTAATAAAATAAGCTAAGAGATGAGTGTAAAAACATCTAGCCGGAATAAAGCATGGAAGAATACATCATAATGTTGACAAAACATAATATAATCATCCCATCAAAGGAAATGCAAGTTAATTTTCAGGATATGCTGTAATGTGCAATTTACAAATAATTTGTTTGAAAAAATCTGTCTGTTTTGCTACATCACATTCCAAAAGTTGAAAAAAGAGGGAAAAGCATGGATTAAATCCCACTACAACACACATTTAAATGTGTAATGAGGAGTATATGCTAAGATTATTCAAAAACTTTTTAATATCCTTTTTTTCCTCAATACACTATAGACAAATGAGTTTATAACAGCATATATTGCTTTGCATGATGATTCAGAATACAGAAGGACAAAACCCATGTTCAGAACTATTATCTTTTTTCCCAGGGGGCATAACTTTCATGATTCCAGAAAACACTATCTATTAAGCTATTTGCTTATCAGTACTGTTAAGTCACAGCATGGCTAATGAACATGTACTCTTGTCTGAAAGCAAAACTGAGAAAAATAGAGGATCAAATTGTTATGTTTGGTCAATTATCCCATCATAAAAAACCCAAACAATATTTGAGATAGTAGCAATTTCAATTGAATAGTTTAGAAAATATATATTGACAATATAATTTGATTAAAAATAAGGGATAATTTGGTTCCTATAATAGCGCATAAGCAAAAGACAACCACGGGGTACAGAGTGCAGGGTTCTTGGACCCTTGCCACCTCACATACGAGCTTGCCAAGTGAAGATTCCCCCCTTATATGCCATGTGTCAATGTCATCTCCTCCCATTTTCGATTCATCACACTTCTACCTCCGCCTTCATCACCACCTTTACCGCACATGCTCCACCACTCTTTTCGGTGGTCACACAAGTCTTTGGGGGTTGTTTTTGATGAAAGCCTCTCTTCTTCCTTGATGTCCTTTAATTCACCTTTGGGTTACACATGTGCACCAAGCCAGTACAATGTAAGCCAAAACTAACATATTACTACATTTAAGCATCAAAGCAATAAATCTCTTATCACTGCATTTTCCTGGGACCCAACCAGATTTTCCCTTCTTTCTGTTAATTTTTAGTAACTGTTATCTCTTGCTTTTTCCTGTCCTTGAACATCTGCAGGGAGGGAGGGGTGGAGCCCCTCCTCTCCCTTTCTTTCTTGGCATTACAACTTTTAACTGTTTTATTATTTCCAAATATTAATTACTGTATCAATATTAATTACTGTTTCAATTTTATCAGCATGAATCATAACTATTTACCACAAAATTAAGAAAGGAAAATTGTGTACCTAAGGTGACATGAGCCTGCCACTACTCTGAACCTAGGTAGGCCTTTTTCCCTCTTGGGTCTCTAGGGCAGAAACCACACTAGAAAGCATCTAATATATTTGCAGTGATACAGTTTATTATAAGCACAGCTGTTGTTACTTCCCCAACTGTAACTACTTCTATTATCTGTGGTAAAGTCACCCAAACAATAGCCTGCTACCACATGTGCCTTGTAGAATACTGGAATACTGGAGACAGGGGTTGACGACACAGACACAACAACCTTTTAGGTAAACAGCAGGCAACAAAAAGACTATCACAACAGTGCAGCTTTTCACCAACCTGTTCAGCAGGTCCACTCTTCAACAAACATGACTGATGACTAGCTAGCTTTCCAAGCTGCATGTGTTTATACCAATGTCTCAGAAGAATGAGCTGCGGTCAGGTGTGATGGGAAGACTCTGGGCACAAAAGACTAATGCCAATTAGAGAATGGTGAGCTGTGGTCCTGACCTTCCCTATGACATCTGCTCAGCACAGCACTCCTGGTCTGTGTCCTCTCTGCAATGCCATGTGTTGGGGGTGAGATTTCTTTCCTTTTGTTCCTTTTTACTTATAGAATTTTTCCCCCCGTAAGCTGCTAGGAAACAATAACGGCTTAAGAAAAACAAAAGAAGTGGTGAAGCTCAGGGAAGGCGGGGATCTGGTTGCACTTCTCTTATCTGAGAGTTTCCCTCCGAAGGGCAGAGATACCACCAGAATTTGGCTGATAAAAGATGGGGCTGGAGCAGCTGCTAGCTCTCTCTCTCTTTCGCAGCTTCAGAGGAGGACAGTCAGAGCTGCTGCTTGGGGAAGGGAATTCGCTGCTGCTGCTGTCTGCTTCTTCTGCCATGGGTGAGCCTCTGCTTGTGAGAGCAGCCACTGAACTGGGACCTTATTAACAACCCACCAAAAAAAGAGACCTATCGCCATCTGCTTGGGTGCCCAGGATCCTGAGTTCATCTCTCCCTGCCCTGCTGGGAGCTGAGCTGCTGCTGTCCTGCCCCCACCTCATCTGCAGCACTTCTCTGTTGTATTGCACTAAATAGTTATTTAGTTGTTTGCACTGGGTGTTGAAAAAAATGTTATTGGTTCACGTGAATGGTATATTACCCCTCACACAGTTTCCCCCACACATAATCCCCTGGTTTCTATATGCCCTGGTGGTCTGTCCCATGGGTGGTCCGTCCCATGGGTGGTCCCTCCCCTCGCCCCTCCCCAATGTTACCCCGTTGGCCGCGGTCCTCTTTCCCCACCCCCATTACCTGGGGTATAAAACCCTATGGTAGGTGTGGTTGTGCCTCTTTGCTACCTGGGTAGTCACAGGCCAGAAATGTCCTGTCACAAGCTAATAAACTGAATACTCATCTCCACTTGGCAAAGAGTGCTTCTCATCTTTTATCCTCCATCTATGCAATTCCGTGTGCGCTTTAGTCCTGAGCAAGCCGGATCTGGACTTATATAAAGCCCAGAAACCAATGGATTACTGCCCTTCTCCAAGTTTTTTGCTGCACTGTAGGCTCACACCACCTGCCTGCTGAAACATCCTGATGTCCCAGCTTGCTGCTTCCAAGAATTTTTTAGGGCACTGAGATCAACTACCCCAGGGGTTTGCAAAGTAAAGCCTCTCTTCCATCCCTTCCCATCTTGGGCAAGCCACCATTACCACATGCTCCCTCACCTCACACCACAGCACCCCCTGCAGCTGCTGGGGAATCATCGCACCTGCCCTGCCTACTGGGAGCCACCAGCGCCCCTGCACCAGTTACGGCTGTGGCTGTAACTGCACCAAAGGAGAAAGTGCCTGCAGCTGAGAAAGCTGTCACTGGGTTTGTGGTTCTGTTTGTTGTTAATGCTGTAATTGTTCTTATTTGCTTCATTATACATAATAAACAGAAAAGAATTGTTATTCCTATTCTCATATCTTTGCCTGAAAGCCCCTTAATTTCAAAATTATAATAATTTGGAGGTAAGGGGTTTATGTTTTCCATTCCAAGGGAGGCTTCTGCCTTCCTTAGCAGACATCTGACTTTCAAACCAAAACACCATATTTATTAATACTTTACACCATCCACCTATTGGCACACGCATAGTCAATGTGAAAAATGCATATTATATGACTGGCTCTTCACAAATATTAAAAGGAATACTATATGTGTTATATTGGAAAGTTATGTTGCATTAATTTGTAGTACTGTATTAATCCTTTTTAAGTAGTGTGGTAAATATAGTTTTAGGCTATAACATAACATTAAAATAGAAACTATGTGATTTAAGATACTAACTAGCTCAAGGAATGGATAAGATAATCAATAAATTCTTCGCACAGAGATAAAAGCAACATGACACCAAGGACACCAAGACATCAAGACTCCAAAAGAATTATTGCCTCCTTATCAGGAAGAACCAGACTTCGAGGAGCCAAACACTGATTTACAAGATGAAGGGGGGAAGCTGACGATAACCAGAAGACAGCCTTTGTTTGAAAAGACTATTTGCATCATGTATAAGATATATGAATATGCAACAGACTATTGCTTTTAAGGGTTAATCCTTTGTTAGCAAGGTGTGCTTTAACTTGGCAGAACACACACAGACGTCTGTAATTCTTTGCTTTTATTGTCCTTTATTGTCCTAACTCTGATTGTACAAATTCTTATTGCTCTAATTTTTATTACTATATATTTTTATAACTATTTTATTACTATTAAACTTTTAAAATTTTAAAGCAAGTGATTGGTGTTTTTCACAGCCCGTTATTTTGACATCCATGACTGAAGACATTTCCTTGCAGAAGAAACCATAGAGAAATTTTTGGAACTGATACTTTTCTTTATTTGTAGATATTATTTTATGGCTCTAATGAGATTTTTTTGGACATTGAACTTAAGTGATTACATGTTTTATGGGAGAAATTTAAAGGCAAGACTTCTGTCAGCCAGCATGCTTGACTTTTACCTTAGATGAAAACATATACTGATATTACTTTGATAAATATTTATTATATCTGATAATTACTGCACTGGCACCTTTTTTATATCCATTAAATGAATCAGAAACATCTCCCCACGACTCAATATTTGCCAGCTGAAATGGAATATAATGACTAGAATAATAAAATTATAAAATTACTAGAATAAAAGCACAACAGTAAAATAAAAAAATAATGGCACATGGTAGAAAAGAGCTAAGCAGCTACACAGGCAACTATTAAGTTTACCACCATAGCCTGTGTAAATCAGTTAAACTGCAACTACTTGATTAGATTAATAGTAATTTTTCCATTTACTTTATTAGAACTAGTAGATGGGAATCATTATTTATTGGGTGAAAAAAAGGCAGCGCTCAGTCTTGAATCCTCACTTGGTTCATGAGTTAGAGTTGTGGCCAGAACATACTAGTTCAGCCACTAAACAAAAACTCCTCTGGAAGAGACAACTCCCTCCACTCTTTCAAGTCTCCTGGTGGTATGCTATTCCTGATAGCATTTGATTCCCTTTTCCTAGAAATCAGTGGCAGTTTTATCTGCAATGCTTTTTATTCTCAAAACTGAAAGTCTAAAACCTGTTTCTATCAAAAAGCTGGAATAAGGCAGTGCCCAATGCATGATTAGTATAATGCAAAACATCTGCAACTGTATTCTCAGCCAATGTAAAATAGCTAAACTCCACTGAAGTTTACTGAGATATATTGTTGACTTATAAAAGAAAAGGATCTGGAACAATACATCGATTTCTTTTAGACTGGCTGAAGCTAGTCACTCTCAGATCTGTCAGCTACCTTCAACTATTTTAATTAACATTTTTCTAAGTGTGGATGGATGAGGAAGCTGTGTAAATTATGGGTTGTCAGTTGGTTTCTGCCAACTTGAATCTCATTCAGTTCACACTGAACACTTGTTTTGATGTTTTCTATCATCCCTTCATAAACCTT
This sequence comes from Calcarius lapponicus, assembly GCA_039654755.1. Lineage (NCBI taxonomy): Eukaryota > Metazoa > Chordata > Aves > Passeriformes > Fringillidae > Calcarius > Calcarius lapponicus. The sequence goes on from CM077464.1 coordinate 61,479,746, forward strand.
AGACAGTAACCATTCATTTTTTCATTCCTGACTCTTCTTCTTCAAGATATGACCTGTGCTGTATACTGTATGTCAGGACTAAATACCTAAAATCATGACTGCATAGGAATGCCAAGTGACATACCATTTTTCTCTTGCTGTTGCCCAGGTAAAACATATCTGCCAAATGGACATAAGAAAAATTATTTCATATTTAGCTTCTAGCCACTCTGCAATCAATATCCAGCTGATGCGAAAATGCGCCATGGTTACATACATAAACCATGAATTCTGTACTCATATTCACTTCTGCATACTCTTGTTATGCAAGTAAACTGTTCACTAACCCTTTAGGACTAAAATAAAGAGAATCCAGGTGTACCTCCATGCTCACCTGTTACAGTCCTAGCAATGCATATTCAGGTTAAGTGCAATTTAACTACTAATTGCAGATTCTGTTGCAGTGTGAAGTAAGTTCCTCTCCCAAGCTATCCCAGTCCCTCCCAGGCATGGCAATACCTTCTTCCTCCCCCTCCCTTTTTCTCCTCCTAAGTGCTGTCAGTCAAAGCTAACATTCCAGCAGGGGCATCTTCTGGTTGGCAGAAGTTCAAAAGGTACCCCTCAGTGTCAAGGTCATTGGCCTGTTCTCTGTGTCAATCTTCCCCTGAGACCCTGCCCCTCCCACCTGGTTGGTGGCTCACCTGTCCCTTCCCTCCCCCTGCCCGAGCCTTAAAACTGACTGGGACCACATGGTCCACCATTATATGGAGCAGTTTCCTGAGATTCAGATGTCCGTGACCTTGGAATAAAAGTCTGGATTATAACCCTCCATTAGAATCTGCTCCTTTTCCTCTTCACCTCACCTAAGGACCTTCTCCAAAGGTAAAGCCTGAGTTCCTACCGGCCTGGACTTGGTTCCAAGCACCCAGCTGCCACATCCAGCCAGCCAGAGGTATCTCTGTGGTAAAATACCACAGTGCCGCCTCAGGCCAAGCAGCAAGGGGCCAGACAAGCCCAGGCACGTTCCATCCGCTAATATTGGAATTATATTTCAATAAGATTCCCTAATTAAAATGCCACTACTAATACTGGGTGTAATGACAAGTTTTAAGCTCCTCTGTGTTTAGGGTATGCTGAGTGGTCCTAGTAGGGAAAATTCTTGACCTTTCTTCTTCTACTAGGGGAGGAGGAACTAAGAGATGCATTTTCAAACACATTACTGAATAAAGGAAAAACCTACACACCAGCTTGCAAGTGAGTGCAAATTTCCTTCACTAATTAAAGCAGCAAAATCAGCGCTGCTAAGAGCACCAGATTAATTGTAGCAATGATCTGTGTAACAGTCTTCAGCAACAAGGAAGATCAGAGCCAAAGTTACTATGGCACTCCTTCTGGAGACGGCTCTTAAAAATCCATGACAACAATTTGTAGCTGTTCTTAACTATACTTTCCTTTCTGTTCACCTCCAAACCTGCAGGCCAGGGTGTGTGGGAGATGGAAATTTGAATTTGTCAGCTACCTGTACCAAACCCAAAAATGAGATGTAGCTTTTATACCTGGTCTCTTCACACCAGTAAGCTTGCAGTGGAACAAGCAGACATTAAGCTCACAATACACCTTAAGGAATTGCTCTGCAATGCTGCCAAAGTTGATGAAGGGTAGAAACTCTGTCCTTTATCCAGAGATGATGTAATTCTCTGTACAGGTGCAGAGAAGACCAAGAAGACCAGCCAGACAGCTTGAGAGACACAGGAGAGGTAAAGGGGCATTGGTGAAGAAAGCTGATCCTCTAGCACACCTCTAAGACAGTGACATCAACTAGCAAGTCAGAGACTCTACCATGGAAATGTGACATTCAAGGCAGCAGAGGCCTCCCCTTTGTCCCATTCTGACACACAGACTTTTTTAAACCTGTAGTCAGGGACCTTCATGCTAACTATGCCTAAAGCCCCTTCAATCCAAAATCACCCTTTTGTGGCCAGTATTCAAATGAGACCAACTCTCTGGTAGGTTTTCTTTTTAGGTTTTCTTTTAGACTTTTAAAGTCTCCAAGACACGAGCCACTGCTTTTTAGCATTAGAACTTGAAATTATATTTTGCTTTAGCTTTTAAGATCCTCCCCCCCCGCCCCCTGCAAGTAGGCACTAAAACCTTTGTCTTTCTCAGAGATTCCTCTCAAAGCCGCACCATTGTAGGTTCTGGGGCTTCCAGACAAACCAAATCAATTCTTTTGCAAGTTCCAGCAGATGGGTGAATTTATAATCAATAATGATATAATCAAATTTTCTTATCAGTCTGTCTACGAACATTTACCTCCAAAGAGTTATGCATATACTCTTCAGGAATGATTTCACATAACCCATGTCTCTGAACAAATCATAAACTCTTCATTGACAGCTATTAATAGGAAGTACTCTGAGCTGCAGCTATACATTACACTACAAATCAACAGGATTTACCAATATCAGAAAGGAGAAATTTGCCTTCATATATGTCATGAAACACTATTCATAAATGCAGTTAAAGTAGGTGACTGAAAAGTTACAGAAATGTTTCTATGGCTGAAGACATGCTTTTTTTGTGGTGGATGTGATATGCAATATTTGAAGGAGTGAATGAATGGTGACGCTACTACCAATCTGTTTCAGTATCTTTGTGCTGGTCTTGGTTTTGCTAATGATCACAACAGTCCCGGCTCCAAAAGTCAAGACCAGAATGTACAGAAATAAAACAGACTATGCGGGTCTAGTGAGAAGGAGAAAGTCAGACTAGAAGAGCTACAAATTCTTACATGCTAGCAGATCAATGCATACCATCTGAAATACCATCAAAATGACACCAGAATGTCCCTTGCATGGAAGTCCAGGACTCAGCTGCTTTCAAAGTTGCAATGTGAATTCGCACAGAGTGGACAGTGTGAGCCTTTCAGATCATAAAAATACATTTTTTGTTTTTATGGTGGTTCCTATAAATTCTGCAAAGTTGGTCTGACAGAATGTGCTTAATAATTAGACTAGCTGACTACCACTACCAACCAGGGCTTGCCCATCGTTGAGTCTCTTACCTCAAAATATGAATGAGATAAAGGCATGTGTCTCTTCCATACAGCAGTCTTCCTGACTTCACAATGACACAGTTTCCCATAAAACACTGGGGGTATAGTGGTTTTGATTCACCAATTTGAGATTTCCTGGCCAATACACCAGTGAGTATGGTAGGTTCAGTGCTGGCTAATCACTAGTGCACTCACTAGAATATGCTTACTTATTTCCTGTTGTGATATAGGATTAGGAGAAAGACAAAGCAGGCACAAAACTTTAAAAGGGTATAAAGAAAAATTTATTAACAGTAACTAAAAGAAAGAGTAATAAGAATCAGAACAAAACCTTCAGGACACTTCTCCCCCTACAACCTTTTCTTTCCCACTGACAATGTAAAGAAACAAACCCTAAAATTTCCATCAGTTTACCACCTCTAGAATGGTCTTTCTTCAGTTCATTTAGGGAGAGAAGTCCCTCTTGTTAATGTTATGGAGACTTCTCCACAAGAAGACAGTTGTCTCGTGGCTTTCAATTTCCACAAATAGCAGCCACCCGGGGAAATCTGCAATCGTGAAATCCCTCACATTTTCCGCAAGCTTTTCCCACAGAAGTGTTTATGGGCCTTGTCAACTTATGGGGTACTGTTTTAAAGATAAGCTATTCAAAGGCAAAGGTTCTCATTATCTATCTCTGACATCATCTTCTTCCTGAGGGCACAGGATCTTCATCACTCTTCTCTCCTTCTCTGTTCAAACTTCTCATAGGATCACAGCTACTTCAACATCTGCTTACTTTAGTGCGAAGACCTTTGCTCGATATCCTACAATTTGAGCACTTTCATCACCCTATACTTTCATGTGTTATAAGGAAGAAAGAGTCCTTCTCCATATTTTTACAAGAGGATTTCAGCCTAAAACTAAAGGCATCTCCTCATCCCTCCCATCTGAGACTTGATTTCTGCTTCACTAACCATGGTGTCTTTATGTTGCTCCTCTACATTGCCTATATTTTGTTCCTTTGTCTCACTTGTGAGAAGATTAAAGCGCTGAAAGAGTTAATATCTTGCCTGGGGCCTGCAGATGGTTACCTGACCCTGGCCGGGCTCAGTAGCTTGCTGTGGGAACTGAGAAGGGGAGGGGGGAAGGGGGGGGGGGGGTGATAGCTTCTCCTCTCCCCTGCCCAGTAGTTGTGGGTGAATCTCAACGGTAATAAAATTTTGGCTGAGCCATCCCCAGCCCGGGATTGCTCTTGGTGGCCCAGCAGACCCGGCTGGGCCCCGGGCTAGAGGACGGGGAGCAGGGCTTAACAAGTAGCAAGATGTTAGAAATCACAGCCACAGCCCAGCCTGGCATCGGCTCTGTGGCCTCCCATCCCCTGCCCGGCAGCCAGTGGCGGGGGGGCAGGGGCACCTCTGGAAAAGGGGCCTGGACCCGTGGCAGGGGCCACCCAGTCCAACCCCTGTTACCTCTTTGCTGGCCAGAAGGGAAAAGAGGCAGTTCCCAGGTTTCTTTAGTCTTTAACATGTGTTTTTCACAGAGGCATGTACAGCTTTCCAGTGGCTGGAAGCTTTGCATCACTGGTGTGAATGCCTCCCATGCAAAACCACCACTGGGAATCAGTCACATTGTTATAAATAGGGCCAGAAGACCAGCTCCTTTAAAAAGGCCTTTATTAAACACAGCTCTGGGTGGGGAACCCGAGGGGTCGCGCACACCGCCACTGCTCCCACTGGACGACGCTGAGGAGGAGGAGTGCAGCTTTGTCTCTTGGCAGAGCTGGGGCTTCCGTCCTCACGAGAGTCCTTAGGAAGGCAAACGTTGGCTCGCAGCCCAGGGGTATCCTCCAAACTGGGTACCATCAAAATCATGGCGACAGGATGGAATCCGGCTCTGGTCAAGAGTGGGTGACTCAGGGTGGTTCTGGTGGGTTAAAGCTGAAGTTTGTGGGCTCGTTTGTTGTTTTGAGAGGGTTCATATAGTTCCCACAGCCCCTCATTTAAATTCAGTCCAGGTGCAAGTCCTCCTGGGAGCAGGGGAGCGGGGAAGTGGTTCCCGAGGGGAATGGATACAAATCCGGGGCCAGACGGAAAGGGGCACAAACCCAGAGCGTGGTGGGGAGAGATACAAATACAAGGTAAAATAGTATCATCTAACAATGGCAAGTAAAGACAAGTATTAGAATTCTAACATTCAGTGTTTAACAATAGAATAACACAGGGTACAAATACAGAGTGTGACGAGGATAGATACAAATACAGGGTAGAATAGTAACATTTAACAATGGCAGCTAAAGGCAAGTCCCAGAACTCCAACATTCAATGCTCAACAACAGACCAACACTTCAAACTAAGACCCCATCAACTTCATTAACAACAACTACCAGGATTGCATTCCTCACAATATCCCCCCTCTTTCTTTTTGATCGGGTTTAAGCCTGCATCAATTTGTAATTTCTGTTTCTTGGACATAAAACTTTCGTAACTTCTGCTACCGGTCATAAACTCTTTTAGCTGTTTTATGTTCTCCTTCTTGACTTTTAATCATCATTATTTTGGTTTTGGCTTGGGCAGTTATTTCTGAAACCTGTGTACTAGCCTGAATTGTAGATGATATAATCTTAATTAAACATGGGAGTAGGCAAGGTAAGAATATTCGTGCTCGAAACAAAACCAAGTTTCTCCTACAGGACATTCTCCAAGTAAGCGTTGCCTAAATGAGGCAGTGCTTCTAGCAATCCAATAGACTTTCCCGTTCTCCTGACAGGTTAATAATTGGGAGTGGTTAAAACAACTAGGGTTTACATTGGTGTGGACCCTTATAGTGACCCAAGGTTCTCTCCATCGTATAGGGGGTGATAGCACTTAGTACACGGATTTTCCTTGCTCCCTATACTTTCCATAAACAGGACTAACACCAGTCCTCCCAAGAGTCCGGTATGAACCATCATGATCTCACCCGGCCTTGCCTCTTAGGATTGGGGAACCTTATCCTTTATGATGGACAGTAGGGTCTTCGTTTTCCTCCCACTTCTTATCAATTTATTAGCTCCTGAAGAATGTTCTGTAGGAGAGAAGGTTCAAAACTCTTGGGGGTTTTCTTTGGAGAAAAAATAGATGGTTAGAGCTCTTTTGGTAGTAAACCCTTTCAGCAACTTTGAACTTAACTATAATACCAACAGCCAACTCTTATAACTCTTCAACTTGTAACCTTGAACAATTTGAAATAGATGTAGGAACCCATTCTCTATATCAAAAATAATATATGAAATCTTTACACCAAACCATTAACAAAATGTTCACTCTAGTCGCAAATGAAGGTTCCGACATGAACTAAAAATTCTACACTCATAAGTCCACAACAATAACAATAAACAATAATGAAAAGTAGAACAATTTTAATATCTTAGTCTCTTGTACTTTTTTTTTTTCTCTTTTTTTTCTTCAGTCTTTCTAAGCGACCTTTGGTCTCTTTCTGAAGGTAACTTTGAGATTGTCCGAGTTTGGAACTGCAACCCACGTGGAAGGATCTACAGTCGGTGCAGTTGGCTCTGGTTTGCTGTTTGGGGGGGGTGGTACCGGTCCTTTAACCCGAGTGATGTGAGTCCAGCCTCTTTCTCGTGTTCTTATTGCGGTGTGTGTCGTGAGTAATACTTGGAAGGGACCTTCAAATTTTGGGGTTAATGGGGTATTGCTCCATGATTTAATTAGTACCCAATCTCCCGGACTTATTTGATGAACATCTGTATCAAGGGGGGAGGTTTGGGGGAGATATCCTCTTCTTCTCAGGCTCTCAAGGGTTTTTCCAATAGTCTCTAGATACTTTTGGGTAGCCATTTCCCCTTCTAAATAGTTCCTGGTGCTATAGGGATTCATTAAAAATGGGAGTCCAAACATCATTTCATAGGGCGAAACCCCTATATCTGATCGGGGTCTTGTCCTGATCCTTAAAAGGGCAAGGGGGAGACATTTGAGCCAGTTCATCTGCATTTCTGCGATTAATTTTGTTAATACATTTTTGAGGGTTTTATTCATCCTTTCTACCCTCCCAGAGCTCTGGGGATGCCATGGGGTATGTAATCTCCATTTTATACCTAAGGCCTCAATTATTTTATGTAATACTTGGGCAACAAAGTGTGGTCCCCTATCTGAATCAATATTGTTCACCAATCCATATCGAGGAATGATGTTTTCTAAGATAATCCTGGCAACTATTTCTGCGGTTTCCTTTCTAGTTGGAAAGGCTTCTACCCAATGAGTAAGGTGGTCAACTATTACCAATAAATGTCTGTAATTCTGTACAGGGGGCATTTCAGTAAAGTCTATTTGGATGTTTTGAAATGGTCTTTGGGCTAATTCTCTTCCCCCTGGTATGGTTTTTCTCATCACCTTCTGATCTACTTTTTGGCAAATTAAGCACCCTTGAGTTACTGCCTTTGCTAACTCATATATTCCGATACATAGATTTTCCCTTAAAAAGTGATCACATAACCCTTGGACCCCCCAATGGGTTAATTCATGTATCTCTGTTAACATTTTCTGGGCTAGGGCTTTATTTAAAAATTTACGCCCATCTGGTGTCAACCACTCCCCTTGTTCCCCCTGATGCATTTTTAATTCTTTCATTGCTTTTAGTTCTTTCTCACTGAATATTGGTTCTCCTTTCCTTTCTTCACCTAACACTTCATTTAACCTGACTAACTTCACTGGCTCCCCTGGGTCTGATGCTGCTTCCTTAGCCACTTGATCAGCCAACTCATTCCCTTTTTCCTCGATGCTATTTCCTTTCTGATGTCCCTTAACATGTACCACTGCAATCTCTGCAGGCTTAGGTAGAGATTCTAATATTGATCTTATCAGTTCCCTGTGCACTAAGTTTTTTCCTTTGGAGTTCAGATATCCGCGTTCCTCCCAAATCTTTCCAAATGTATGAATGATCCCGAAGGCGTACCTTGAGTCAGTGTAAATCGTCCCTTGGTCCCCTTCCAATAAGTCAAGTCCCCTCTTTAAAGCATAGATTTCACAACACTGAGCTGACCAATTTGAAGGCAGTTTGCCCTTCTCAGTAATTTTCATGTCTTCCTTTTCTGTATTCTCAATTATTGCATATCCAGACATCCTTTTTCCCTCCACTACTCTTGAAGACCCATCAGTAAATAATTTCCTTCCATAAGGTAAAGGTGTCTCTTCCAGATCTTCCCTAACTTTTGTCTGAAAGTCCACCAGTTCCAAGCAGTTATGCTCTAGTTCTAATAATGGCTCTCCAGAGAGAAACTGTGCTGGATTTAGGGTTTTAGAGGTTACCAGCTCTAAGTTGTCAGCCTCTATTAAGATTATTTCATATTTCAATACTCTGGAGTCAGTAAGCCACTTCTGGGCTCTTTGGCTTAAAATTGTTTTTAGATCATGGGGTGTATAGATTCTTATTTTGCCTCACAGGGTCAGTTTTTGCGTTTCTTCAATTAAAGTGGCTGCTGCAGCAACTGCTTGAATACAGGTGGGCCACCCCCTAGCTACTGGGTCTAGCAGTTTGGAGATGTAAGCAATTGGTTTCTTACACCCTCCCCACTCTTGGGCTACCACCCCATAAGCAATTCCTTTTTCTGTATTTACAAATAGGTCAAATTCTTTTTCCAGATTGGGCAAACTTAGGACAGGTGCCGAGGATAGTTTGTCTTTCAAATTACTTAGTTTTTTGTCATCCTCAACTGTCCATTCTATTGGGTCAGGGTTTACCAATTTGTCATATAAAAATTTTACACTTTGGGTATATTGGTCTAACCATAACTTACAGTACCCAAACAAGCCTAATAGTTTTCAGACATCCCTCTTAGTTTTTGGTGCTGGTATGGATAGTATGCCTGAAATTCTTTCAGGACTTAATTTCTTATATCCTTTCCCAGTTATGTGTCCCAGATAGGTAACTTCGGGTTCCACAAATTGCAATTTATTCTGGGATACTTTTAAACCCTTTGCTCCTAGAAAATTTAGAAGATGTATACTTGTTGCTCTGACATTATTCTGTTCCTCTCCAGATACTAATAAGTCATCTACATATTGTAGAATTTGTACTTCACTCTCCGGGGAGAATTGTTCTAGAAGCCCTTCTAAGGCTTGCCCAAAGAGATTTGGGAACTCAGTAAATCCTTGGAGTAGGCGCGTCCACCTTAATTGTTGTTTCCTCCTCTTCTCTGGATGCTCCCACTCAAATGCGAACCAATCCCTACATTCCTCAGCAAGAGGACATGCCAAAAATGCATCTTTTAGATCTATAATAGTAAACCAGGCATGCTCCCTTGGGATCTGACTTAAGAGAGGGTAGGGGCTTGGGACTACTGGATGCCTGGTTATAGTTCTCTTATTTATTTCCCTTAAGTCTTGGACCAATCAGTATTTTCCGTCTGCCTTCTTGATTGCCAAAATAGGGGTGTTGTGGGGAGACATACACGGCTCTAAGATACCTTCCTCTAATAGCTGCTCAATCACAGGTGTCAGTCCCTTTTTTCCCTCAATAGACATTGGGTATTGCTTTACCCGAACGGGAGGAACTCCTTTTTGCATTTCAATTTTTATTGGTGGGATGTCTAGATAGCCCCTCTTTCCTTCTCCTGCCCAAACCTCTGGGTTTATCTGCTCTGTATCTCCTGATGTCAATTTCATGATCTGGACTATCATTCTCCCATCCTTTGGGATAATTCCCACTCCTAATTGGACTTGTAGGTCCCTTCCCAGCAAATTACTTTCTAGATTAGGTAAGTAGATAAAATCAGCCACACACTGCCTTCCATTTCCTTTAATTTCTACATTTTCCACTATGGAGGCTCTAAATGGTTTTCCTTCCGCTCCCATCACCTCACAGACCTTTCTCCCAGGTGTCACTCCGGTGGGCAATTCCTTTATACTTGATCTGTCTGCGCCGGTATCAACTAAAAATTCAAATTCCTCACTTTGGGGACCCACCTCAAAGTTTACTAGGGGCTCTTCTTGATGATACATTGGGTCCCCTAACATAAAAAGCCCCTGACACCCCTAGTCATCTCCCCTCAGGAGTCTCTCAAGAGCCTCTTGTTCTTTTATCATTGCCTCATCAAAAGAGAGTTTATTGCAATTCCTTCTTATGTGTCCTATCTCTCCACAATAATAACATTTCCTCTCACTCAATGGTGCCACTAGTCTTCGGTTTGTATCCACCCGTGGAGGTAGAATAGGTTTATCTTTGGGCGTTTCAAAGGAGGACCTTCTTCCACTTTCACTGATTCTCGATGGTTGTCCCCGCTGATCTCTGTTTACCCCTAGACTTTCCCTGGCTACAGCTACCATGATTTTAGCTTTAGCTTTGGCCTTCTCTTCTTCTCTCCTTAAATATACCTTTAAGGCTTCCTTTAATAGTTCATTTATTCCCTTCTCCTGACAGTCCTCCATTTTCTCTAACTTTCTCCGGATGTCTGGCCACGATTTTGCAACAAATTGCACTTTTAGAAGCACTTGGCCTTCAGAGCTATCGGGATCTATATTGGAATATAATTGGAAGTTCCTCTTTAATCTATTAAGCCAAGTAGCTGGGGTTTCATCCTTTTCTTGCATGCTATCAAAAGCTAATTTTGTGTTATTACTTCGGGGAACTGATTCCTTTATTCCTCTAACCATAAGGGACCTATACTCTTCCATGTTCCTTCTATCTTCCTCTTCATTAGGGTCCCACTCAGGGTCCTGTAAGGGTAAGTTTTGGTCACTTGGATCTCCTGAACGATTTTCTCGCTCCCAGATCTGCATTCCTGTGGCCCTGAACATCCTCACTTCTTCAGGGCTGAACAGAATTTTAAAAATAGAGTTCAACTCTCCCCAGGTGTAAATGTTGGGGCCTAGAAATTGGTCTACTTGGTTCGATATGCCTACCGGATCCTCCACTAAGTTCCCTAACTCCTTTTTAAAACCTTGAACTTCGGTGGCTGTTAATGGGGCATTCACAAACCCAAGTCGGGCTGAATTTAAATGAGGGGCTGTGGGAACTATATGAACCCTCTCAAAACAACAAACGAGCCCACAAACTTCAGCTTTAACCTACCAGAACCACCCTGAGTCACCCACTCTTGACCAGAGCCAGATTCCATCCTGTCGCCATGATTTTGATGGTACCCAGTTTGGAGGATACCCCTGGGCTGCGAGCCAACGTTTGCCTTCCTAAGGACTCTCGTGAGGACGGAAGCCCCAGCTCTGCCAAGAGACAAAGCTGCACTCCTCCTCCTCAGCGTCGTCCAGTGGGAGCAGTGGCGGTGTGCGCGACCCTTCAGGTTCCCCACCCAGAGCTGTGTTTAATAAAGGCCTTTTTAAAGGAGCTGGTCTTCTGGCCCTATTTATAACAACATGGGGTTTATGGTGTTCTTTAAAGCTTCTAGGTGAAAGGTACTACTATAATGTTTTTCAGCTGTAGCACCTTAATACACACTGCACACATCAGTATGCACTCTATTGCTAAAAGCACTTAAAGCTAATTATTAAAGCAAGTTCATTTATATGCAGAAACATTGAGATTACAAGCATTAGGGGTGTGTTAATATTATCTGTAAGCTCTTGCCATGAATCAAGAACAGCTTTTTAAAGCAGTGAAACCCAGATGATGTGGCTCTTAGCTCTATACTTTACTCAACTGATTCTACATATACACACACCCCCAAAATTATGTATTTTATTTATCTGTGGAGAAAACTTTGAAAATAAGCTATTTACTTTATGATGCATCTTACAACTATGCTTTCTGTGTACATGGCCCTTAAAGAGAGTGAGTAGAGACAAGCAGATATTTTGCAGTAATATCAAAAATTAAGAAGCTTATTTAACATCATTTCATGCAAGCTGCATTTTAGAATCTCAAAGTTTGGTATTTTCAAGAATGAGCTTTGACGAGCCTGTGATCTTTTTGTCCTGTGAATCTGATACTGACAAAGATTTATAGCAAGGATAAGAAAATGCCATGCAAAGCAAAGGCAATTACTTTTAGCCTCTCAGAGCTTTTCTTCTCATTAAAGACTTCCGCACTTAAAGCAAAAATTAAATGTCATACCATTCTAGCACTGTCTATTCAATTTTTAACTGTAATTCCCGTTCATCACAGAATTAGTTGCTTCCTAACTATGCCTGCAGCAAGTTTCAATACAAGTACATTAATCAATTGACCTTTTCATAATTGATGGCACTGCAACTTTATCTTAGCTGGACTGATTATCAAGTAAGACCAGTAGAAGTCTCTATCTTCACACAAGGTAGAGAGAATTTCCAGAAATTGTTTCCTGCATAAGACTTTTTAAAGTTTGTTCATTTGAAGATTTTTTTAGCTCTGCTTAGGACAAGTATGTTCAACATTTATGGCATACAGGCTTTTAAAAGCCTGGATTTTTAAAATAATGCTGTAAAAAGAAAGAGGTAAAAAGCTGGAAAGCTGGTTTTGTGGGAAGAGTCTGCATTGTAAAATCATCAGGAAATGAACAGTACACATTGGTAGACATTGTCACAGTTTTGGCATGGCACATCCCTGATTTTAATTGGGACCCCAGACACTGTTAAGTTGAAAACAACAAACAGCAACTCCAGTAATACTGAAAACTGAGTCCAACCTGGAATAGCTTTGCTATCAACTCAAAAGAACATTTGACTTAAGTTTTTTCTTTTAAGGTTTTATGCTTGTTTGGTTTGAATGGTTTGTTTCTTAATTTCCACAGCAAACAGACATTTTTTGTTAAAATACATGTAATATATGTAGGGATAATTCATGTAATTCATTATATTAATGTATGGTATAAAATATTGTGAAATCCAAAAGCATGTCTTTGACCATCCTGGCCAGGAGCAGCTGTATATTTAGATTCAACTAGTTCCCAGACACAAGTTAAGAAAACGATCGACGCCTTAACGAAAGAATAGAGGCTTCCAGGGCAATGATCACCGGTTTCCCGAGTCATCAGGAGCCACCCAAAAGCGATTATCGCCTTGCCGATTGCATCTATCAAGACAGTCAGCAGCGGCAAACTGATACATCTGAGTACACGGCTTTCCCGGAGCAGATTGATGCCAATGGCACACCTGGACTCGGCCTTTGTCCAGCTCTGCACATGGAAAGAAACAGTGATGCATACGTGAAGACATACAAAAGAAATTTGGTCATCTTTGCCTCAGGCAGAATAAACTGTATAAAACCTCGTTACAAGAAGCAGCGTGCGTGAACGGAGGAGACTCTGACACTTGGGAGGTCAGATCCAGGTTCATCCAGCGTTCATCCCAGGCTCGACGCTGTCTCTTTGGCTGTGGTGGTTTTAAAGACTGAAATTCGGTCTCGCAGACAAATTAATAAATCTTTGCTAAATTTTTTGATAATTTTGGCTCATGGTTTGATCATTTATAACAATACATTTAGCCCAAAATCCATTTTTAAGTTGAAAAATAGATAAACTCACAAAACTTATCTATCCCTACCCTTACCCTTTTATTAATAACTAAGGATGCTAAACGTAGAAGACTGAAATCTCAAGAGAAGTTGTAGGATTAAAAGACATGTTTATTAATGACCTTTAAGATAATTTAGAAGTAATTCTTAAATTGTGCAAACTCCACATGAGATATATAAAACTATGGATATGATATCATCAATAGCTTTGATCTGTCCTTGAATTTTTGTATACCAGCTATAGGCAATAGCTTAAACATTGCATATTGATGGGAAGAGAATAATTTTTAAATGAAAACTCTGCCTTTTTATCACTCTGTTTCAAATAAAATTCTTTATGAGGAATAAACAAAGCTTTTTTTAAAAGTAGAGTAGTTAACCTCTGCAGTATAGGTCTATTTCCAATGTAAATTGTTGTTTCCATGCTCAGTTGCTGTTTCAGAAAACATCTAAAAAGATGAATAGTCATATGCAAGATAGCAGCACTAAGAGGTTCCCGATAAATATGAAAAAAATGTCATCTAGATCTGTGTGATATTAATTCACAGGGATTCTAATTACCAAAGCAATGTTGGCTCTTTTGATATACATTCTAAGCATCACCTTTTATCTCTTAAGCATATAAGAACTATTTTGTTGATAAGATGTGAAATTTCCCTTTGCAACTCATTATAAACTATACTTGTTGATATAAAAGATATCCTCACTCACAGTTTGTTTTTGCATTGCACCAGAATTGGCTTTCTCTAGTTTTCAAAAATTAAAACAAACACTTCTGTCCTAATATAGGTCAGTGTCTGAATCTATCCAAAATCTCTCTTTAACGGTAGTCAATGGCAGATATCTACACATATAAAACTCTCATAAAAGATATTCATGCCATAAACCATTCTTATTATGCCTACAGATTTCATCTACAGTTACGCTGTGATGGGTAACAGCTGGTCTGGAGGCCTCATAGTCACAGATAACCCTAATTAGAACTTGACCAGTCTGGACAGTTAAGGAAAAGATGTAAACATCCCTCATAGAAAAGCATTGGAAAGCTGGGAGATTTAAATTCAAACAATGTGAGCCAATCCCTGGCAAGCATGGACACAGGCAGCTATTGGCCAGTGTAGTAACCAAATTCAGCCAGGTTTTTGAAAACCATATAAAATGGAATTGCACTCAATAAAAATTTGCTGTTGCCGCATGAACTAGGGAGTGTCGTGTCATGTCCATCTCAACAGAGACTTTAAGCTGCAAAACTCTCAAGAAGAGTGAGGTATGGTGTGTCTCTAAATTTCACTTCAATGAGCATTAACATGAAACTGCAACATATGTATACAGGACAGGCTCACTGAGTGGCCTGAAAACTGTATACATGCAGCCACTTCTATTACCCTTTTTCCATCCTTGCCCTTTTCCTGAGCCAGCCATGTCAGTGCCTTGTCCAGCTGTGACAGTGCCAGACAAGCTGGAGAGGCCTTAGAAGTAATTTTTAAACACCTCTAGCCCAACAGAACACAAATTGAGGCAACACTAAAATTAGTCATGTGCATATTTTGTAAAACTGACTTGAGCAGAAAGCTTATTTATTTGTTTTTCCCTTTCTCTCCTCAACATGCTCATAATTTCTGCCCACAAAATGCATCAAAGTTTTTAAAAAATTCATCTAGTCTAGTACATTTATGAAAACTTATATTTGAAACTATTTTTCCTTTAGAAACACTTAAAAGTCTTAAAATTTCAGGGTTTGAGAAAAAAACTCCAAATTTAGCTGAGAAATTCTACAGAGTGGATGTGTGAAAATTGCACATACACATCTATGCACTACATGGCTCCCAATATGTCATTCTCTACAAGCAAACACTGAGATAACCTACCAACTTCTCCAATTTTGAAAAGACAAGAAGAGCGGAAGAAGTTAATTTCATAGGTGATGGATGAGCTTTTCCTGGATCCTAGCCCTCTCTCCAATCCTTTCAAACATGCATCTATTTTCCCCTTAACAGTTTAATTTGGAGGGGTTTCTTTACAATATGTGGGCAATCATGTAAAAAAAAAAAGTGTCCTGAGATAAAGAATTCATTTCCCTCAGAGAGGGCTGAAATATTCTCAAAGACTACTCCTTCATCTGCTGAAATATTCTCAAAGACTACTCCTTCATCAAAGACTGTCCATCTGTTATCAGACACTGTATGTCTAACTTGATCTCAGAACTATGAGCACAAAAGGACATGACAGACTAAAGTAGGTCTGTCATGCTGATTATTCTCAAGTAGCCGAAGAGAATAATCAGCAGCTCCAAGCCCTGCTTCTCTACCTAGTAACTCCTTCCAAGCCAAAAAAGAAGTAGTCTACCCCTATACTACCTGATTATTCTGGATTGTGGAAGTAATGTTTTTGCAGCTGTAATTGATAGATGAAGAGGTAAGAGGAGAGTAGAGAAATATACTTGACAGTAGACTTGATTTTCCAAAGGATTTTTAATTTTCTGTCACCTTTTTGTCCATTAAAATATACTACCTCTCCCTCCAGACTCTGCTGGTTACTACACAGGTCATTAATATTGCAGTTAGGTATGGTATTTTGTCCAGATAAGCACAACAAAGTATCACTAAAATACTTGTCTTCTATTTTAGTACTCACCTCTCTCAAACACGTTGAGACTGTTAGGTAAATATTTCATGATACATGCCAAAGCAGAATATTACTAGAATATCTGCATACCTATCAACCTTTCACTGTGCAAAATTCTTCTTCATAATCCTTCTTTCAAAATAGATACAATCTGATTACAAGCATCTAATGACAGTTCATACCAAAAATAGGTTGAGTAACTATTCCCCTTCTCTTCCCAAAGACCATGCTGTGACCCAATTTGGATTGGAGGCAATCAGCACCTAACAAAATCATACATCAAAGCCCTAAACAGAAACCAAAGCATGTAAATCGCAAGAGCCAGGTTTGGCCATTCTGCTGTGTTTGCAAAATGCCCCACTCTGCATGAAGCTCCTTTATGCAGAGATGGCAATACTCAAGTATTAAGGTGACACAGAGCCTGAATGAGACAAACTCAGTCTCACTCAAAGCCACAGCATATTAGAAACATAAAAAATTATTTCATGGTCATTTTCCAAAGTTACTAGCTTTGAAATTTTCACATACTTTGTAAAACGAACCATCAAGCTGTAATGACTGCAAATTCATCTTAAACATCCAGAAATGAAATTATCTCTGGCTTTTGGAAGGGGTGTGGTGTTGGTGGTTTTTTGTTTGGATTTTTTTGCAGGGGGGGAAGTCATGGGACAATTTTATGATGCTTGTATCCACATTTGTCTGTTCAGCCCAGAAATAAGTTTTGCACTTTTAAAACTGGTTCTGAGAGTGAAGAGAGGGGGGAAAAAAGCTCAGAGTTTTTATCAGAAACTGCACTTGCTTCCCCAGATCCTGCTCCTAGACTGTGTTGTCTGCAGCACTGACAGCCAGAGAGAGCTCTCCTTTGCTTTTAGTTAGTTTTTAGCTAGCTGAGGCAGAGAAGTTCCCTGGACTGTGGTTTTTCTTTTTCTTGGAACTGTTTAAACCTGCTCTGGACTGAAAACCCAGAAGAGCACCAGCAGCTCACACCTGTGGCCCACCAGGCCTGGCCTGGGCCACGGCATTTCCTAGTGCTGGAGGAATTGATAACAGACTGAGTTACAGCCTGAGTTTGTCATCTCTTCAGAGCGGTGAGAAGTTTTGGTCTTTAATATTGTTCATATTTTGTGCTGGCGAATGCTTTTTCTGTTAAATAAACAGGGTTTTTACACTTTTCTCCAAGGAAATCTTTTCCCAACCAGCTGGGGGAGGGGCCACTTGAATTTGCTTTGTAGATGAAAACCTTTGGAGGTTTCCTCCCAAAATTGCCCTAAACCAGGACAAATACAGGGGCCTTTTGGGTTTGGTTGGTTTTGTTTGGTTTTTAAATTTTGTTTTGTTTTGTTTTGTTTTGTTTTTTGTTTTTGTTTTGGGTTTTTTTGTTTCTTTTTTGGTTGTTTTTTTTTTTGGAGGGGGGGGGGGGGGGTTTACCACCAGACAGTAGAATCCTCTTCCAGCTGCTTTACTCTTTATATTTACAGAGTTGCTACAAAATGCTATATTCACAGGGTAGGATGCCCACTATTTCTATCTTTTAAATATTATGTCCCATTATCCACTTGCTTTCACACCATCTTTGCACACTAAGAAAAGCTTGTCCTTCCACAAATTCTGTTTGCAATGAACATTCCCATGCAAAAAGGGACAAAAGGCAAGGCACAAATTAAGAGTTCTTTAACCTGTGAACTACTTGCAAGACATATAGTTTTGCAAGATATATACAGCTCTAATGCCAATCAAATGAGACTATTTTTTTCCTATATATTGGTATCAGTATGTGGCAAAAGCCTGGCCAGGCACTCTTCCGTATATCCTTGATAGTGATAGGACGAGGGAGAACAGTTTTAAACTAAAAGAGAGGAGATTAGATGTTAGGAGGAAACTCTTTACTGTGAGAGTGGTGAGATACTAGAATAGGTTGCCCAAAGAAGCTATGGATTCTCCTTGATGGAAGTGTTCAAGGCCAGGTTGAATGAGACTTTGAACAACCTGTTCTACTGGAGGGTGTCCCCAGCCATGGCAGAGGGGTAGATGATCTTTAAGGTCCCTTCAAACCCAAGCCATTCTATGATTCTATTATGTGATTCTGTGTGTGACTAGGTGTCTGGAAAAGCCTAGAACCAACAACAAAATGGATTTTGCTAGCTAGTGATTTGAGAAAGTCCTCACAAAATCAATTCCATTATTTCTGCCAGCACAAATGGGTATCTAGGTGGGTTTTATGCTTATTGCTTCCATTATGTGCCAGTTATTGGCACTGCACTCCAGAAGAATTTTAACTGTGTATACCTGAAGAGTATTCAGTCTGTATTTCAGACTGATACACACTTGATGTAACAATTTTTGTACCAGAGCTGGAAAAGCTTAGTGGCAACATGGCAACCTAGTGAAGATATTTGAACTTGATTTTCTTATGGGTCGAGTGAGTAACTTAAGCACCCAGCCAGTATCCTCCAACTTACCTTCCCTCTTTCCTTTCACAGGCCTGTCCCAAAACCAATTTTTTTTCCCCCAACAGAAGGTCCTTTTAAACCAATATGATTATATTAAAAAAATTATTAATGTACTCCAATGTAGTGAGAAGTAATAAACTAGAAACAGGCTGCAGCTGAAGTGGGAGAGAAAGTTTGAAAACAACATTGTGCCTTGTTTCAGCTGCTGTGAGACTGTTCTGAATCATGGCAGAGTACTGAAAAGTTACAAACATGCATGCACCCATGCCACAGACCTACTGCAAAGGCCAAGGTATTAATAACAATATTTGCAAGAGTCCAGGAGCAGGTCAGGCTCTGTGCTATCCTAAAATGGTATACACTTGAAGCTCAAAAAAATGCTACAGATCCCATGCACTATAAATATTTAGAAGCAATACAGGGATGGCACTTCTAAAGAGTATGGCCAGTCCATCCTCTCCTTGATTTGTTAACTTTTGGAGGAAGTTCTATGAAAATGCAATAAATCAGATCACTCTATCCTGCTAAAAGCAGACAATGAAAAGGGCTGCACACTGCAATATCTATTCACTTTCGTAACAGCACAGGAGCAATCACAGTTAAATAACATCAAGGTAGATAAACAGCAGCAAAAATTATAATGAACCAGAGCTGAAAGTCCCAATTCATCAAGCCAAAGGCTATAAGAGACTCAATTGCTCAATGCAGTGAGAGAATCAATGTCTCATATATGGAATATGGAATTACCCTGCAATGCACTCTTCGTTTGTATTTGTTATCTTGAAATACACTACTCACAAAACTAGATCATCTCTTTACTACTTGCCAGTGTGTGGAAGGTAACTTCCTGTCACAGCTAAGTGTGCCTACTGGAGGTGGGACCCTACTAGACCTTCTGTTTACAAACAGACAAGGTCTGGTGGGAGATGTGTTTGAAGATTGTCTTGGGCAGAGAGACCATGAAATGATAGAGTTTTCAATATTTGGTGATGTAAGGAGGGGCATCAACAAAACCTGGACTTTCAGAGGGTGGACTTTGACCTGTTCAGGACACTGATTTGGAAAGTCCCCTGGGAAGCAGCCGTTAAAAACAAGAGGGCTCAGGAAGACTGGACACACTTTAAGAAAGAAATCTTCAAGAAGAAACAACAGGCCTTCCCTAGATGCCAGAAGGTGAGTCAGGTGGGAATAAGACTGGCCTGGCTGAGCAGGGAGCTTTTATGGAAACTCAGGGTAAGAAAAAGGGTGTATCATCTTTTGAAAAAGGGACAGGAAGCTCAGGAAGTGTTTAAGGATGTTGTTAGGTCATGTAAAAAGAAAATTACTCAATTAGATGTTAATCTGGCCACTTCTGTAAATGATAATAAAAGGTGTTTTTATAAATACATTAATGGCAAAAGGAGGGGCAAGGAAAATCTCTGTTCTTTGTTGTATGCAGAGAGGAATGTAGTCACCAAAGATGAGGAAGGATGAGGTAGTTAACACCTTCTTTGCCTCAGTCTTTAACAGTAAGACTGGTTACCCTCAGGACAACTGGCCTCCTAAGCTGGTAGACCCAGACAAGGAACAGAACAGATCCCATGTATTCCAGGAGGAAGCAGTTAGTGACCTGATGAGCCACTTCAGTGCTCACAAGTCTGTGGGACCAGATGGGATCCATCCTAGGGTGATAAGGGAGCTGGTAGAAGAGCTCACTAGCTGCTCTTCATCATCATGATCATGGGTCCTGGCTACCCAAGGAGGTCGCAGATGACTGGAATTTTATCAAGTGAGATACCCATCCACAAGAAGGGCCAAAAGGAGGAGCTAGGAATCTACAGTCCTGTTAGCCTGACCTTGGTGCCTGGCATAGTTATGGAAGTGGTCATCTTTAGTATGATCACACAGTACCTACAGGACAGCCTGGGGATCAGACCCAGCCAGCATGGATTTAGGAGAAGCAGCAACTTGATCCCCTTTTATGACCAGGTGTCCTGCATGGTAGATGAGGGGAAGGCTGTGGATGTTGTCTATCTGAATTTCAGCAAAGCCTTCAACACAGAGTCCCATGGAATAATCCTGGAAAAGCTGGCAGCCCACAGCTTGGATGGGTGCACCCTTCACTGGGTTAAGAACTGGCTGGACTTCTGGGCCCAGAGAGTGGTGGCAGATGGTGCTGCATCCAGTTGGCATCTGGTCACTAGTGTTGTCCCCCAGGAATAAGAGTTTGGCCCACTCTTGTTTAATAATTAATGTTTTGGATGAGGGAATTGAGGCTACAATTAGCAAATTTACAAACGGCACCAATCTGGGTCAAAATGTCAATCTGCTGGGAGGTAGGAATGCTCTGCAGAGGGACCTGAACAGGCTGGATAAATGGGCTGAGATCAACAGCATAAAAGTTCAATAAGACCAAGTGCCGGGTTCTACATTTTGGCCACAATAACCCCATGCAGCTGGTGGCACAGTGGCTGCAAAGTGGCCCAGTGGGAAAGGACCTGGGGTTACTGGCCAACATCAGGCTGAACATGAGTCCTATGAAGTATGGCTGTGGTTGTTTAGTTTGGAGAAGAGGCTCAGGAGTGATCTTAGCATTCTCTACAAGTATCTTGAAAGGAAGTTGTTGCCATGTGGGGGTCAGTCTCTTCTACCAGGTAACCAGCAACTGGACAAGAGGACACAGTCTTAAGCTGCACCAGAGGAGGTGTAGGTTGGAAATTGGGAAGAATTTCTTCACAGAAAGGGTATATTGGAATGTTACCCAGGGAGTGGTGGAGTCATCATCAAGTTCAACCTATGAATATCACCACTACACTAAATCTCAGATTTATTTTTCAACCTAATTGTTTCTGTGATTCTGTAATCACCTAACACTAGCCACCTAAATACATGTTTACTCTCTTCTCCAAGGTTTTCTCCTTAAGCTCAATCTACAGTCACTTGCA
Organism: Calcarius lapponicus; assembly: GCA_039654755.1. Taxonomy (NCBI): domain Eukaryota; kingdom Metazoa; phylum Chordata; class Aves; order Passeriformes; family Fringillidae; genus Calcarius; species Calcarius lapponicus. The sequence goes on from CM077464.1 coordinate 61,501,198, forward strand.
GAAGAGTCGCCTTCCACTAAATCTCCCTTGGCAGACAAATACAATTAAGCAAGATTAATTCCACCCTTAACAACACCTGTTGGCAAAATCAACTAAGCACTTCAAGCCAAATGCTACAGTGAAAACAACTGTCCCAAATAATACTAAACAGGCTGTAACTGAACTCATAGCAAGTATGTGAAAAGAAATACTTCTTGTAATTCCTCTAATTTATTTCTCAGGGTTTTCAGCTGTGACTTGCTGGTGTAGTATATGGTAGAGATAATTTATGCTATATATGTATAAAATATTGTAAAGTCCAAAGTTATGTCTTTGACCACCCTGGCTGGGAGCAGAGTCTTATTTCTATTCAATTAGTTCCCGGAACACGTTAAGATAATATAGAGTCTGTTAACGTATGAATGAAGCCTTCCTGGGTCATGATTGCTGGCTTCCCTAGAATGTCTAAGCCACTCACCAGGTCCTGCACCTGGGAAGACTGCATCTACCATACTCAAACACCGGTGCCACTCTGCAACATGTGAATAAAGGCTCTTCCGAGGAGTCCAGACAACCATCCAGACACCTGGACTGTCCTTTGTATATTTCTGCACATGCATGGCCCCAGTTCTACATGGGATGAGACACAAAGGAACATTCAGTCATCTCTGCCTCAGGCAGAATAAACTGTATATAAGCTAGCTGCATGAAGCAATCGGGGTGAACCCCTGGGGAAATGCTGACACTTTGTCAGTCGGACCCTTGGCTCACCCAGCGCTGGCACCCGGGGTTGACACTGTCTTGGCTGTGGTGGTTCTTCAAAATTCTATTTTTGTTAATGATCTAATAAATATTTGTTAAATTTTATTATAAATTTGGCTGCCGATTTGATCATTTATGACACTGGTTTAAATCTGTTTTGCTTAGACTGCCAATCCTCTTGAGGGCTGGAACTGTTCATATTACTTATACAACCTAGAACAATTTCATGTTATTCTGGTTTAAAAGTAAACCTGAGGGAGAAATGAACTGCACTCAACTATCTCAAAAGAGTTTACAGGTCAGAGTTAAAATTTACTAAAGAGACTACAAGAAATACAGTGATACAGAGAAAACTGGTTTTAACCCACAGAGTATAACCTGGCATCCTCTTTGGCAGAGTGATCGTCATAGTCCTATGAAGTGGTGCTTGCAGCCCTGATGAAGTAATGGTCACAGTCTTGTTGAAAGAGATGGTCACAGTCCTGTGAACTTCTGGTTGAACTTCTGTTGAACTTCTGGTCCTCCACTGGATACATAAACTGGTGCCAGAAGTCCCTGAGCCCAAAGACTACATATGCTTGAGTTCAGGTGGAAACGCTCAGTATGTCCCCAAGGGTGGGGAGTTTCACAATGGATGATGCAACACTGTGAGTCATGGGACATTTTGGGAGTCTTTGACAGTCTGAGTCATTGCAGGCGCCTAGTACGCTAGTGCCATTGAGTCCCTTATGGCCTATTGTTGGAGACTGAAATGTAATCATTTATGGTTTAAATCTTTAAATGGCTTATCTTTATGAAGGACTCTTGCCTATTATAGCAAAACTGTATAACAAAAGCTGCATGGAAGACCATGACACATTTCATGGGCTGGACTGCAAGTTGACAGAGATAAGGTAAAGTGACTCAGGTCTGGGCTGGGAGAGAAGAGTACATTCACAGGGGGATTAAGCCTAGGATCTTCAGGGTGGAGACCACAGCCTCGGGCTTATCTACTGCTAAACTCACACAGAGCCCCACATCAAAGCAGGGAGGAGGAGAGGTTTTTGGGTGTGGCACAGCCTCTGTACAAAGGCAGTTAATACTCATGCTCTGCTGTGCAGACCAGCTCCAGGCCCCCACCCCAGGAAAGCTGCATCTATGGGATATCCACATGAGGGACAGCAGAGTGTACATCATGGCCCATTAAAGAGGCCATTGACCCCACCAAGGGGTCCCCCAGCCCTGAACCAGAGCACTTCACATGATGGAATAGATCCACAGTGTTGCATGGGACCATGTCAAACTTGCTGTCCCAAGGGGATGCACCTGGGCATTCTGAACATATATTAATCCATTGAATTCTATACTTTTTGGTGGGGGACCCTCACCAAGAAGACCAGATGGAGAAGATCAATGAGATGTTATTGGGATCCACAGAAGGATGATATTTTCTACCTAATTCCTGTCACTCTCCCTTTCCCCCTGCCCACACCTCTTTTTCAATGTATTTATTTATTCATTTATTTTCTTTCTTTCTCATTGCGATTTTTACTATTAAATAAAATACATCTCTTTTTTAGTTTGTTGGGTTTTTTTGATTTTTTTAGTTTTTTTCTTTTAATCAGCATCTAACCTCATTTGGTTTTAATCAAGTTTTGGGGTATATTTCAAACCTTTCTGGGTTTGATCTGTGTTGGGGAGGATGAAACAGGAAAGCCTTATAAATATGATTGCCTGGCAAAAGATTTTGAGAATATGGGAACTATAAGCAAGATTGAAATGAAAGCAACCTTTGAGATCCCTTAGTTACTGAACAACGGGAAAATAGTGGTGTGGCCAGCTGAAGGTAATCCTCTTTGGATGAAACAAGACCCTCTGCAAGCAGGCAGGTCCAAGGGTCCAGCAGACCCTGCCAGCTTGGCAGAAGGGGTCCGAAGAGTTGTTTTTAGGGTTTAAAATGTAGCACAGTATGGTAATGTTATAGGTAAAAGTTAACTTAAGCTAAAATAGGGTTTAGTTCAATTATATTGTATTAATTAGGTTATATTATTTGTATTATGTTAAGGGGGGGGGGATTTTTAGAATGTGCTAGAAGGGTCCAGGGTTTGGTGAAACAGGGGGCTGACGGGGCAAGGCAAGGTCGAAGAGAGATTGGATGAAACATCTGACCAATCATTCGAAGCCCTGCAGAAACTATTGGTCCAGAATGAACGGCAGTAAAGACCAATGAGAAGCTTGGAAATGGACCAATCGTCATGTGGATCCAAAATGCACCAATCCTGGACTCAAAGGGGACTATAAATGTGAGGAGTTCGGTTGGGTCAGGATTCTTCTTGGTTTTGGGTACTTTTTGGATGGGGGGATCAAGTGCACTTGGGTCAGCACACTGTTTTGTTTTTGGCTCGCTGTGTGGGTGCCTGGGCATATCCTGGGCACTCCGTTCCTTGTAGCTATTTTAATAAATGAGAACCTCTTTCTCTGGAGAAAGTTTGGCCTCGTTCATATTCATAACAGTAATGTAGTGATTCTTATAGGTTGTATGGAAATGCTATAGGATTTGTATGTTGTACTAGATTGGTTAGTGAGAATCAGAATATTCAACACAGAAGATGATTTATTGTATTGTAACAAGAACTTCCTTTACCTTTTCTATGCTCTTAGCTCTTACCCCCTTACCTCCCTCACCTTACCTTACTTGCTTACTCACTTACTTTCCATACTCTTACTTTTGCCTCTTAGCTCTTGCCTTTTACTCTCTTACGCTCTACCCCTCTCTTCTCTTGGGCCTGCTCCAAGCTGCAGCTGGCAGCTCTCAGCAGGGCCCTGCACCCATGCCTTTTGCAATAAACTGCAAGTTCCACGACCTGGCTTCAGAGATCTCTCGTCTCTGGCCGTCCTGACCGTGCTGACCCCCCGTCACTCCTACAGATCTGTTTTATTCACAGGGACTTAGTTTTCTTTGTTCTTCTGTGTTTAGACTGGATCGAAACACCCATGAGCAGAGAGGACTGCTCAGGCTGGGCATGAATGTGCCAGTGCTTCCCCAGAAAGGAGTTATCACAGCTAAGTCATTTGTGTGCAGAAAAAGAAACATTTCTCTGCCTCAAAGGATTTGCCTCTTATCCTTATCTCAGTTGACATCCACCTTGTGGCGTGAGGTTTTGGGTGTGCACTAGGCAGCTACTACAAATGGTCCATCATTACACAGTTCATCAGAAATTACATAAACAGGGTACAATGCTCCTGTAACTAGGACAATGGCAAACACTTACATTAGTTGCATATGACTCCACCCTGAAAGCTACTCTTCTTTCACCCATTATCTCTCTGAGACAATTTAATCAGAACCTATACTGGGTTAACTGAAAAGTGAGAGATAAAACATCTAATGTGTATGAGACATACAATGTGCAGAAAAGCTGAGAACAATCAAAGATACTCCTAAGACAGGCAGCCTTTCATAGTAGCATCCTAGTCCAGTCTGAATACCATCCTTGGTTCCATCCCTATACCTCAGCATCCCAGCCTTCATTTGGATATATGTTTCATGATTCATATGGAAAATATCCTTTATCTGGAGGTGTTGCATTGCAAGCTGATCTGTAGCTGGCATTAGTCCAGTTATAAATTGTTGCAGTATGTTGCAATATCCTTTTTCAGCTATCCCAGTCCCTCCCAGGTGTGGTAGTACCTTCTCCCTTCCCCTCCCCCTGCCTCCTGCTAAGGGCTGCCCATCAATCTCAACAGGCCAGCAAGGCCATCGTCTGATTGGTGAAGTTCAAAGGATGCCCCTCAGCACCAAGGTCACCCTAAGAGGAGGGTGCATCCTCCAAAAATTCCAGAGAGACCCCATGGAGTTATTGCCTAGTGGACTCTCTCCTTTACTCATATTAAGTTGCAGGACTCCTGTGTCCTCTTTGTGGACACTGGCTTTTTACAGCATGATTTTCCACATGCACAAATCTTCAAGCCTGGTGTTGATTATACTCAAACTATCAAATAGAAGAACCACAATGATAAACATATCAAACAAAGCAAAGGAGAAATATGACTTTTAAGCCAGGGTCATGCCACCCAAAGTGCAATACCTTTTTACAAATGTATTTTTCCAGAAAGGGCAAATATGACTTCCTTTATCAGGGTCTGTAGCTTATTATTCTCTGCAATGATTCAGACATAATGTTTCTGTTTGAAAAAACAGAACCATTGCAAGTATAAACGAGCACATATTTCCATTCAGGGCACTAAGTTTAAGTTGAGGAGCTGTTTGATCCTTTGAAGACCTATACAGTCAGTGTATTTTATAATCTACTCAGTTGCCTGGGTTGTTTTTCCCTTTTTATTGTATCTCTATCATTTCAACAGGATTCTGGCATAATACTACCAAATCCTTCCAAGACTCTTTATGTGTTCTGTGACACAAGATAAACTGGTTCACTGAGAATAATTTTAAGCAATTAGAGATTCTGGTAGCCACCAAACTGCATTTATACACAACAAAACTGGCTGTGTGCTGTCTATAAGGCATGCTCTAGCATGGCTTAGAAACAGTCAGTGTGAAGGAACACAATTTATTTGAAGGGTAAGAAGTAAATCAGTTTCATGGATTCTTCATTCACAACCATTAGTTTCACTGATAACTGTAAATGTATAACGAAAACATTTCTGAAAAGATTATTCCCTGGAAGCTTTCTCACCATACCTATGTGTTGTGAGTGAAAACTGCCATGTCTGTCTCTGATACAGTCATAGAACTGCATTTGGACTGGAACAAATACCTATAGCACATTTCTCTTTCTAAAAGCTCCATTTCAGGAACACCAGTTTTAAAAAATTAATCACTCCTAGCCTTAACAGTTTTTAATCAACAGTTTTTGATAAAAACTTAGTAGTTTTTAATCACTTATTTACTTTGTCATTCTTTCACTTTGTAAAAAGGTGGTGGTCATTACACTTGTAGAAAAGGTATTCTTGGAAATAGAAGTTTCTGGCCTTTCCCAGAAAAAATTGTGCCAGTCTCTCCTTAACATCCTGTGTTGAAATCCATGTCCAACACAGACTGAAAAGATCTGATAATGCTACAGATATAATTTGAAACAAAATAGTTTTCAAATACCAGAATGAAAATATATAGATATTAGCTAACAAGTTGCAAGCAATTGGAGCAGACAGAGCACATTAAGTCTTTATGAATTAGCCAGCCAAGAGTTCTTTGTTTCTCTTTGCATTGCAGAGTACTCTTAAAGACTTCTAAAAACACAGTATGAAAATATATAAGATGCACTGAACCCATCATTTCCTCATCTAGGAAAAGCTTCATACCTTGGTACTACTCATGTGATACAGATATAAGGTGGGAAAATGCTTAAGTCATCAAGGTGATTTTCTATAAACCACTCAGCAGTCTTAATTGCAACCTGGACTTTTTCATACCATGAAACAAAGCTGAGTAGCCCTATAATCCCCTTTTGTTTTCCCAGTACTGCCCACTCATTTCTTCCTTCACTTCTTTGACTACAAACCTGTATTCACAGACAGATTTTCTACTTCCCATTACAGAAAAACATTCAAATAATTTGTCCTGATACCCTGTATTGTCTCTATAGTGTCTATAAGAAGTTTGCTTGTTCAGTAAAACCCAATTTGCAAAGATACTTCTAGTATACAGAGTACAAGTGATTCAGTTTTAGGCACTGTAATATAAAAAAAATATAAAGCTATTAGAAAGGGTCTGAAGGAGGATTGCCAAGAGGGCCTATGGAAGACATCTCTTTGCACTCCTGATCAGAACATGAGTTCAATTTCTTAATCCATTGAAAATACTTGTCATTTGTAAACATTAATAATATTAGTTCTAATCAAATTTTAGTTCAAAGCAGAAATAATAGGGGGGGGGGTTGTTTCCTATTGAGTTCCTGCTTTCATCAATGTTCCTACATTCATTTCTGAAGCTGAAATCCTTTCACAGACACAAACTTGTCATATGCTCATAAAACCTGATGCCTGGCTAGCCTATTCCTAATTCAGATTGTAAGCTTCTGATGAATAAGTGTTGCATGTGATGGTTTGAAGAAACATGCTCTTACAATTACATCCTTTCAACAAACAGCTGGAAGAAGATATGGGTGAATGCTATATGGTCTGCTCTTATTATAACAAAATAATTTTTGAAATTAAGAATGGGCAGTTACATATAGACATCACAAAGTCTGCATCTGAAAAAGGTAGCCATGATTTTGTTTACATCATTTGCCCCATTTCTTTAGGAAATGGAATTTTACCAGTTGTATTACCAAGCAAGTCTCTCATTCACTCTCAAACTATGTTAATCCAGAGGATAATCACAGGCCTATTGAAGTGCTATGCTGTTGCAGTCAAGTAGAAAAATTATTAAAGAAAGACCACATAAAATCAGGCCTGCTCTGTTAGATCAGTAGTTAGCCTGCCACTTCTTCTAAGTACAGCACGTTGCAAGTTGTCATGTGAAAACAGTCCTGGTATGAATAGTTCATTAAGATAACAGTCTGTTCCTGGGTAAAAAACAACTAGCACCTGCATAAACACTAGATCTAGCCCATGAGAATCAGGGAAGAAATATGTAAATTTAAGAATAAAGAGGTTTGATGGACAAGTAAAATACCTTTTTAATAACCAACAGAGTAATTGGCAAGAAAACTACTAACCAACTGGAGTTACACATGAGGTCTGTAAAACTGTATAAAAATGAGTCATATGAATAAAGAATGGGCTTTTTCCTATATGAAGAAAATGGAGTATCACCCGATTTATTCCAATCTCTGGTGACCCTGACGTGTTCGTGGGAGGTGACGGCCAAGCCTACTGCAAAAAACGACATGGGCCAAGCCAAGACAGGACTTGAGAAAAGAATACACAAAGTTGCAAGTGAGCAGTCTGCAGCAAAAGAAGTCCTGATTGCAGAACACCCTGCTGTGAATCACAGCCTGCAGTGAGATGAAACTCAGAAACTGAATACACCAAGTAGCGAAATAGTATAGCTACGACCAGCCACGAGACAGCATGAAACAAGAAAAGACAGGAACTGGCTGGCAGGGCAGGACCCAAGCAACGAGTGCACAGGCCGCGGATGGCAGGGAGCACATAGAAGCAAGCACAGCTCCTGGGGAGCCGCCTCCTGGGAGAGTATCTGGTCATCAAATTGCAGAATACAGCATAGTCTGACGAATCAGGGTATAGGGGACACACGACCAGCAAACTGCAGAGGCATAGCCAGGCTCAACAGACCTAAGGTTTGGGAAGGAAAGAACTATAGTAACCATGCGAGTAGCAAAAGGAAGTTTAAAAATCATTATCTTAATCAAGCACAAGTGGCCAAAGACATAACCAACACTGGGCACAGGGACTATGGGGCATCCCTTTGCACACCTGCTGGGATATTGATGCAATCAAATACTTTTATAAAGTGCCTGTACACCAACACATGCAATATGGGGAAAAACAGGAGGAGTTTGAGATCTGTGTGCACTTACAGAGCTTTGATATAATTTTGATAATGGAGGTGTGGTGGGATAGCTCACATAATTGGAATGTTGAAATGAAGGGCTACGCACTGTTTAGGAGAGACAGACCAGGGAGACTTTCTGTGTGCAACACTTACACTGTATCATGCTCTCTCTTGGGGCAGATGATGAGCAAGTTGAGAGTTTACAGATTAGAATAAATCATCAGACTATTATTGAGGCACACAGGACAGAGAGTGCTCTGGACCTGATTAGCATAAGAGATTTGATAACCAGGATACCTTGGCAAGAACAAACAGAACATTGAAGATTAAATCAGACTGACTGATGGGAAAAGAAAATTGGATCAGATTGGGAAGAGGATTGAGTCAACTCTACAAGCAAGAGATGTTTCAAAATGTGTAAGTTTGTTTATGTGATGATTAACCCAATCATTGTAGTAAAAAATTACTAGCCTTCCTAGAATAGTATAAGCATATGTAGCCCACAACAAATTCAGATTCTGATGACCACCACTCAGTCTCCTCGCCCCTCTCCACGTTGTTGTGGGTGTTTGCTAAAGGTCATTTGAGCAGAATGAAGTAGATAAGGCCTTCTACAGACAGCTAGAAGCAGCTTTAAAGAAACAGGCATTGGTTCTCACGAAATTCTCTTAACTACCCACTAGAGAAGCAACACAGCAAAACACAAACAGTCTAAGTGGTTCCTGGAAAGTATTGATGACAACTTTCTGACATAGGTAATAGAGAATCCAAGAAGGAATGATGTGCTGCTTGACATTTATACAAACAAACAGGGAAGGAGTTGCTGAAGATGTGAAAGTTGGGAGCAGCCTTTGCTGTAGTGACCATGAGAATGTGAAGCTCAGTAATGGGCAAAGAGGAAGCAGGGCAGCAGGTAATTGTCACCTTGGAGTTCAGGACAACAAACTTTAGTCTCTTGAGGGATTTCCTAGGAAGTATTATATGGGAACAGACTGCAGGAAAGAGGAGTTTAAGAGAGCTGGTTGATATTCCAGGATCCCTTCCTCTGGGCTCAAGAGCGATGCATCCCAATGAGCAAGAAATCAGATAAAGGGGGCAAGAGAGCTACGTAAATGAATAAAGAACTCCAGTCATTACTCAAGTTTAAACAGGAGAAACACAGGAGGTTGGAAGCATGGTCAGACCACTTAGAAGGGATATAGAGGGATTTTCAGAATAAGTAGAAATAAGACAAGAATAACCAAGGCCCATCTGGAATTAAATCTGGCCAAGGATGCCAAGGGCAACAAGGAAGTATTCTTCAAATACATCAGTAACAAAAGGAAAAGAAAGGCTAATGTGGGCCTCTTCCTAAATGGAGGGGGGAACTCTGGTAACAGGGAATGGCAGATCAACCTCACTGAAAAGACCAGCCCTGAGGGATCTCTGACCCTGGAGAATCAGGGTAAAAATGTTGGAAGAAAGATCTTCTCTGGCTCAAAGGTTACAGAACACCAAGGCAAACTTGATAACCACAAGTCCAAGTCAACAAAGACCAGTAAGGGGCTGGAGCATTTCTGACAAGGATAGGCTGAGGGAGATGGGCCACATAAGCCTCAAGATGAGACAATTGAGAGGGGACATAATCAATGTCTAAGTAGCAAGGGAAGGTGTGAAGGGAAGGTGTGAAGAGAGTAGGAGCAGGCTCTTCTCGGTGGTGACAAGCAGCAAGAATAGAGGTAATGGTCAGAAACTGATGCACAGGAAGTTCCACCAGCATATGAGGAAGAACTTCTTTGTGTGGGTGACCACACACTGCAGTAGACTGACCAGAGAGGGTGGTCAACCTTGCAGAAGATATTAAAACCATCTGGACACAAGCCTTTGCTATGACTCTACAATGACCCTGTTTGAGCAGGGAGGTTGGGCCAGATGACCCACTGAGATCCCTTTCAACTTCATTCTGCATTTCTGTTATGCTGTGACTGTTTATTAGTGCAGAAAGTTACAGAAGGAGACTTTGTCACCATGATCTGAAAACATCCACAGTATTGCCAGGCGAAAGAAAAAAAGAATTGCAGCTGCAATTTGAAAGCTGAAGCACAACTATTCGTGCGGCTTAGCCAGACTAACAAAAAAGCAGCAATAAGTTAATCGCTTTTCAGAACATGAACAGCTCCTATCAAAAGGTGTTGGACTGGCTTCCCAGGAAATCAAACTCATTTCTTCATCCATACATAACTCAGCATTTGTAGTGCAAATTTTTTTTCCATCACTCTGTTCAGTCATGACCTACAACAAGTTTGATTCAGCAGCTGTTGTAAACTAGCTTTGTCTCTGCACCTAAACATTCCTTGAGTACTCCCATGAAAATCAACATGCTGTTGCACTTTGCAGGACTTAATCAGATGCTCCAATACCAATGACTTCTTTCACAAAAGCACAAGATGTAAATTACAGGACTGTCTCTGTTCTGGGGTGTGGATCACACAATTCTTGCAGTTGGTAGCAGATAAGCATTTCTTTATTCATTAAAAGACAGAAGTGGAGAAGAAGTCTTAAGTCAGTACCACTGGAATTTGTATAAATGTTATTAGATAGCTGAAAAACCTCCAGGGGAAATACCAGTTCATGTAAAACTCAGTTATAGTAGTATCTGTTTTGATAGTGCAAGGGGAAAAAACCCAAGAATTTTAAACCAGCCTTTGGCAGACAAATCAGAATAGAATTCCATGTATGGAATTGTTGAAATGTTGTCAGCATCTTTTACTTCTTAAAATTTTACTTTGGTTTTCATTAAAAGTCAAAATAAGTGGTATCTGCAGAAAATTTTCCCAGAAAGAACAAGTGAGAATCCAGGAAAGAACCACTTTTATCCTATCCACTCATTACTACTAACATGCCAGGCTCTGAAAAACAGCCTGATAAGACAGTGGTATACAAGCCTAGAATGTATCACTGATCAACAAGTCCAAAGAGCGCTGTCTGTACTGTATGAAGCATTGTTTCTGACAACAAACTTAAGAGAAGAGAAATACTTTTTCCTTTTTTAAAAATAGCTTGTATTAAACAAGACAGGACATAAAATAAGCTGAAAACTTGGTTTGTGTAAATATTAGTCAAGTCAGGTTCCAAAGTTTGAACCTTAATTACATGCGCCATTAAATCTGTATGTGTTGCACAGCAGCTCAGAAATAAGTTACTTGTATATATTAAGAGCAATAACCTCAGAAACACACAATGATTTTAACTACAGTACTTCTATTATGTTCAGACAATTGTCATATATCCTCTCTGAAGATATGATTGTAGCTAGGTGAGGGGGAATGTGGATTTAAGTATTCTATGAATCAGAATGATTAGCAATAAGTAGTAATAATTGTTAAAAACACTAGGAATAGAAAAGGTTTTCTGACTAGGCATTGGAGGCCCAGATGCTCAAAATCCTGCTCTCGTGAGAAAACAAAGAGCTTCTGTACCATAATTATTCCCAAAATCTTCCTCAGGGGAAAAAAAAATAAAACTACAACACAAAAAATCTGCACCATGTCTTTGGAAATTAATGTACCAAATCTTACTCCTGAGATCTTGGGATCAGTCTTAATAATCTAGATGCATCTATAATGTACCTGTTGTACATGTACCCACTTATACACCCACACAGTCAGGCACATCTTTGAGTATGGTCAAATATATAATCCAATATTAATTTATATCCACCTGATACATTTTACAAAGCCTTTGTGAAGCATAACGTGTGCAGGTAAGTATATAACAAATGTAAGTAAGTATATAACAAATGGAAGTTTCTACTTGAGAACATTCTCCTCAGCAGGAGAACAATTATTCTTCTGCATGATGAAAATATAACATCATCATCCGTTGGAGCATAATAGGAATTCAAACCCTGGAAATGTACGCATGAAATTCTGTAATAGGGTCTGCATCTCTTCTAATAAATCAGTAGATGGATGGGATTGAGGAAGGGACATATACAAGGCAAAAACTACAGTAAATTGCTTCTTACTCTTCTCTGTGGTGGTGCTCACTGAAACATGTATTAAGTATTTTAATGTGTGATTCCTTTTTAAACTAATGCACACACAAAGGAAGCCCAAATACTTGTTTCTAATTAAGGCTTATTTTCCATTTCTGGTGTCAACAATTGGAAGCCGCCTATCAAAATACATGATTAGCCATGCTACCCTGTGCTTATGGAGACGGTATGGCACTCAGCATGGATCTGAAAACGTTATCAGAAGAGACTCTCAAAGATGTTTTCCCCTTATGTGAAAACAGTGATAAATCCTTTAGCTCAGAGTACAGTATCTATGTAGAAACTGCACAAAGAACTTAATCATCAGTCATCTAATTAAATTCCATCCCCATGTTCTTATCTCAAAATAGGCAAGACAACAGACCAAACAAAATGCATTTGTTGGGAGGAAAAAATACTTGGATAGTCTATTGCCAATTTTTTAAAGAAAACACAGAGTTAATTCAGTAGAAATCAAACCAATAGACTTTCTGAAGTGGAAATGATGGAAGACAGTTTATAGTTTTTCCTAATTTGATAAGGCTTATTAGTTGCTGGTTGTGGTTTAACCCCAGCTGACCATTTAAGCACTACACAGATGTTTACTCACTTTCTTCACTCTTGACCCTTCAGTGGGATAGGGAGGAGAATTATAATAAAGGTAAAAGTTGTGGATTGAGATAAGAACACCATAATTGAAGCAAAATGTAATAATAATAAAATGAAAAGAAGAGCAAGAAGTAACACCCAAGAGAAATAAGGAATGCCATTGCTTGTCACCAATGGACTGATGTCAAGCTCATTACCAAGCAGTGATCAGCAGCTTCTGGCTAGCTCCTTCTGGTTTGTATATAAACCATGATGTTCTGTCGTGTGGAATATCCATTTGGCCAGTTTGCGTCAGCTGTCCTGGCTCTACTCCTTCAGAGGCTTTTGTGGACCTCTTCATTGTCAGAGCATGGGAAATGGAAAAGTCCTTGCTCTAAAGCTAGCCCCACTTAGCAACAATTAAATCATCAGTGTCTTATCAATGTTGTTTTCATACTAAATCCAAAACACAGACTGTACCAGTTACTAAGAAGAAAATTAATCCTATCCCAGCCAAAACCAGTACATGGTTTAAGTGTAATTCGCACTAAAAGTGAGAAATTTCACTTGAGAAAACATCCTGTTGCCAGGAGATAGCTGATTCCCTCCTAGGGCAAAGATGCCTTATCCCTTGCATTTGATAGATTTTTAACAAAATTCCTTAGGATTCACCCGTCATCATTTGCAAGAGAGACACACATTTAAGAAGTGAGATATTTTGATGTCTGGAAGCTTATGCAGGACTTCAGTTACATCACCTGCCCTCTGAGGATGTCCCCAACTAAAAGTCTGTTCGCATATTAACTGTCAAGATAACATCAGTCACTAACAATTTTGTTCTTTCTACCTCTTTCCTCCTTACCTCCCACTCCTCTCCAACATCTGACTGCTAAATCAAAGTGAAGGATTAAAACAACTCTTCATCAATCCAAAGCAAATTTGAGACACAGCTAAGACATAGGAGGTCTGAATTAGTCGTGGAAATGCTTCATCTTAGGTTAATTTAAATGACCAGATTTCTGTTATAACCCAGTACTGAAAATTGCTGAGAAGTTGCTATAGTTCATACCCTATAAATGCTTGATGGAAAAAAATCAATGAACCACCTATCCACTTGTGTATGAGAAAGAACTTTACTGTATGGGTGACCACATACTGCAATAGATTGATCAGAGAGGGGGTGGAGTCTCCCTTGTTGAAGATGTTGAAGAACCACAGGACACACTCCTTTAACATGTACTCTAAGATGACCCAGTTTGAGCAGGGAGGTTGGGGCCAGATGACCCACTGTGGTCCCTTGCAACTTTACTCATTCTGTGATAATGTAGTTACTCAATCAGCTTTGAGAGAGAACTGATGCTTCGTTCCAAAAAAGATCTCTTTAGTGTGCCTAATAGCACTAAAAGATGAGATTAATCCCAGAACAGAGTTTTCCTCACAGGAAGTAAATGCCAAAACTTAAAGATTACTTAGAATGAGACATGCAAGGCAATATATTTCAAAAGTGACAGTGGACTGTTTTTACCTACAGAGGTGTCAGCATAAGCAACCCTGATGATTACCAACTAAATTTGGGGGGGAAATACACTTTTCCACTTACTTTGTAAGTAACACCATTACATTTATGGTTTCGTCTCTTGTGCTCCACACTAGCATAAATACATTTCTCCAAGAACATATTAACTAAATGCTGAAGCAAACTGGAACTAAGAAGTGCATACATAGATGAGAAAGAATAAGAAAAGGAGAAAGGGATGGAAAAGACCTCTGCTTATGAGTTTCCTGCCTTATTGTCTGAAGTAGAAAAAACAAAATCCTTCTGAAGATTAGGGAGGTCTTAATATTCTGGCCATGTGGTTTGGATCAGGTGTCAGCCTTTCTTAATCAGAGTACAATCTTTTTTTGAAGAAACCACGTTAGTATTTTGCAGGACCCATTAGGATGCTTTTATTCAGGGTCAAAGTCATATTTCAAAGACCTTTTGTTTACATTTCCTGCTGAGACATACTACTTCTTTAGCATAGGTACATTTGAAGCAGAATGAGTTACACACAGATATAATACAGTATGGATTTAGCCTTCTTAGCTTCACTTGCTTAGCCTGAGTAGCTTGCTTAGCCTGATTTAGGCCACAAGCTGTGAAGTTACATCTAGATATGCTTTCAGCTGGGATAGTTAATATTCTGTGTTGTTTTTCTAGTAGGTGCTATAGTGCTGTGTCTTGGCTTTAGTATGAGAAGAATATAAATAACATGATGTTTTGGTTATTGCTAAGTAGTGTTTATCCTATGTTTAGGGCTTTTTTAGTTTCGTAGGCTCTACCAGCAACCACATGTGCCAGGATCACAAATTGGAAGATAAGAAAACTAAAGCCACTAGAAGATGCAACTTCACAAGTTATGAAGAGTTAATGGCCTGCCTGCATGAACACTTGAGAAATAAGATGTTAGAGGACCCCAAAACAAAACCCACTATTGGACTGAGAAATGCATTCAAGGCACATGAAGAGCATGTGAGGGGCAAGTGTTAAGTCATAAGGGTATGATTTTCCATGGATTTCTATGTTCTGGGTCCCTCTCTGGAGGCAGCCAGCTTGAGCTGACCTGCTGCAGGAAACCTGCTGTTAGGCCTGAAGAAGGAGGAAGCACACCTGAGAGTGTGTGTGAGCAAAGAATCAAAAGAGGCACCTGCAGCTCCGTGGAGCTGCCTGCTGCAAAGGGACTCTGGGCCTTGCAGTTTAAGTCTGGGGTGGCATGTGTATGTAACTCCCTGAAGGGAGTGAGAATGTTTGAGTAGTGGCTTCTTTAACATTTTCCTTTAACATTTCTTTTTCTACTTTGTACTTTATGTAAAGCATTAACAGATACTTAGAGGGAAGAAATTCATTCATCCATGATGGACAGATAAAATATGAGGACTCCTCTTTCTTGGCTTTTAGCTAAAGTAAGGTCACTGTGAAATAAGCATTTGCATCTTAATAGAAAATTAAACTGTACAGTTAACCAACATGCAGCTGAATTTAAAGAGCAACACATACAATTCTGTGTTACTGGTGGAATAAAAATGCATGATGGTGGACTCTAATGGAGGAAAATGTATGCTACATAAACTAACACAGATTATTTATCTGACTATTTTTTTCACAATAAATGGACTTTAGTGAGTTTTCAGAAATGCCAAATTGCCTGCACTAGCTGAATTCACCCACGAGAATAAACCTAGCTTCAGAGGAGATTGCCCAGGGCTACTTGAAATTCTCCTTTCCCTTCTAACGTTCCAGGAAGCTGAAGGTGCTGAGTATCTCCTAGAAATATATGACAGCCAATAGCTGGCAGTCTTCAGAGCAACTAGGAGTCTGAACAGTCAAATCAACTGGAAACAAAACAAAAAAAAGAAACCAACTCAGGACCTGGAAGTTCAGACCATTGGCTTCCTGCCTAGTTCTTCCTCTTTCTGACTACCTCTCCACTCACTGCATAGTAAGCTGTCTACTGTTCAATTACTAAAGGGAACTAGACAGCAGAATGATAAAATGACTTGAGTTCAGATTAAATATCCCACTTCTCTGGCATTGCTGTGATTAATCTACATCACATTCAGTAGTTCAGATGCAATTCTGGCTGGGACTAGAGAAGTTAGGGTTGTCTAGATAGCTGTGAAACTTCCAAGTTTATAAGGAAAATCATACCAATATATTACTGTTACAAAAGCGCTCATCTCAACAGAATGATCAATGTAAAAGTTACTGTCTGTCATTTCTAATTACACTTTTAGGATGGCTCAAATTTTACATCAGCCCTTTCTTATTACATTTTTTTATGTACCTCATTTATTTTCTTACATGTATTTGATTCTCCTTCCCAACAGGTTGCATTCAGAAGAAACTGTTTCTTTACACTCACTGCAACATACAAAGGACAGCATCGTTTCTCCTATATAGCTGCTGCTATTATCATGTAGGCATTCTTATGTGATGACACTCTCCAAACAGAAACAAAAGGAAGATGTAAAAGTAAGCTATAGATAATTTCAGTTTAGCTGTCAGATACCCTCAGAGCTCAATGACGTAGGAAGCACAAATATTGTTTTGAAAAAACATATCAAAGGCAAAAAGAAAACCTGAATGTGAGAAATGAAGATGGAAACATGACCAAAATCTTCAGTTTATGCACATTGCTGGAATTACTAACTCAAGAGGTGTTATTTAAAACCACACTTTAAGTGAACTGCTGTCCTGCCACTTCTTTTTGCTGGATTTTACACTTTTGCACCAGGTGGCAGTATGCGCAATTTTCCATTTAGCATCATACTTAGTCACTCAGCAGGTGGAAAATTCAAGGCAGAATCTTACTAGCCATATAGGTTTCCCTAGGTGCTGCCAGTGTGCGGTTCCTAGACCTAAATAACAGTTAGCCCATTGTGCTACAGAGCCCTCTGGGCCAGCAGTCAGCGCCTATTGGGCAAGGTTATCAGGAGCAGCTGCTCAGCAGTTGCCATATGCTGGACCCTGCAGTGGCCTCTTGGCCTCTGCAGAGCTTACATCGTTTTAGACATTCGAAGGTCATGAAAGCCCATTTGTGAAATTGCTGCAAGGATGCACACCATCAGGCAGGCAGCTGGCATGTGTAACAGTAAGAGAAAAAAACCAGAAAGTTCAAAGTCCCACAGGGCACAAAACTTATCCCTGTAATTCTATGTTTAAAAAACCTGACATATTGTATTCTGTGTATGTCATAAATACAAGAATGTATAAGTATGTTCTACAACTGGACTTGTAGAACATACTTACATCTCTCTTCTGAGGCTTACAGAAAGTCTCCCATAGAAAAGAGATGCTGAATACAAACCTTGCTATTGTCACAGTTATGCACACAGAAGAGATATCTAAATAAGACGCAGTACTCAATGCAATGCTTTGACAATGCTAGCAGTCCAAGGCACTCACAAATACACACAAACACAATGCAATCATTCATTCTGGAAACAATTTTCTTGCAGCAGCTGAAGACCTGTGGCCAGAGAAATGTTCATAATTAAATAAGAATCATGGCAGCAGCAGGGGAAATGTAGAGAAAAGCAGACCTGCAAAAGCAGACCTACAGTGTCATCCCCATTTTTAGAAAAAAAATCTGGGGGCATATTTACCTTCTCCCTGTTCTTGTGTCTCACATTATCCAATGCCCTATTGCACAGATCACCATAGAAGTCTCCAAATCAGTATTTTTTACAAAACTCTCATAGCTTAAACCCACCTTGTCTAAGACTCAAGCCACCACACTTCAGTTTCTTGTGGATGTTACACACAAGCATGCATATAGCCTGTCCTGTCATTGCTGCATTAGAGTGATAATCTTCACCAAAGGGTTATAGCAAACAGGAGTGGTGCCTATGACTCCTCAGCCGACCGAGGCATCACATTGGCTTAACTGCCAGCATCCTCAGGGGTTCCAAAACAAGAAAATTTATCTGTCAAAGAGACCCATTGAGCCTGCCTCCTACAAGGAAGGAGTAAGATAACTACATCTGGAGGTGGTAATATGGACTCTTAATCAACAGAATTCACATGTTCCTTCAGTCTACTGCAATGGCACAGATTATTAGTAACTCTACAAGCCTGCAATTCATTTTGTTATTACAGAATAAGCAAACAATACAAATTAGAGCCAGCAGATCTTGCAGAAGAAATGGTGCAATGTTAGGATTTCACCTTCAAAGACAAATATTTCTGTCCTTACTCAGAGAGAACTACCACTAACATCAGAGGGAAGGACTACCATTAGCAGCAAAGATTGGGAGCAGCAGCAGCACAAGATAGTCCTTAAAGTGGGAAACAATCAGTAGAATGGCATTTCCCTAGGAAAAAAAAAGAGGAAAACCACCAACCTGGTAACAGGAAAATCCTTTTTCAAACCCCCTACCAAAGAGAGAAATTACTCACAAATGCCTTCCAGTCCACTGCGATTTACTCTTACCTCTGTGATGTTTTCTTATATTTTCTCCTGCAGGAAAAGAACAAAATACAATGGAGATGAGAAGGCTTCACAGGCAAGGAGAAAAAAGGAGAGGGTTAGAAATCAGGAGCAATTCAGTGAAGTCACTTCTGCCATAAGACTGTCCCAAACCTGATGTAGCCATTCCCTTCTACTAACCTCAGTGGTGGTTGCCACTAAATTCAGGAGAAAAAAATTGTGTTTGCTTATATGAACATACTACTGTTTCTTGTGAGAAAGGGTTGTTGCAACTAGGAAAAAAGTATTTATTATTCTAAATTACTTAGAAGGAAGTCCAAGTGTAGAAATATGCTAGTTGTAATATTTATGTCTCTCATCGAACAGATTAGTAAGATAAGTTCTGTGAAGTTCCCATTAACATGGAGTAATGAAATGTATCCAACCATATTGTCTGTGGTCACTCAGTGGAAAACTCCAGTGGTTTTAGAGCAGTCTCTCTCTAGAAAGAAAGTCTAGATCCTAGCAAGTTCTGTACTCCAACAAATTCTAGATACCACACCACAGAGCTTCCCTTTGTTGCACCTATCTTGAGACCTTACAGACCTTAACCGAGGACTAGGAATGGCAAGAGCAGATAAGCATATAGGACCTCTTCTCTACCCCAGTACTTACACCACATCAATTACAGCAAAGGCTGTAAACCTCTTACTTACCTCTTACTTAGCCACCTCTTAGCATGGTGGATTTTGTCTTCAACAGCAGGCAATGACACAGGCTGCCAATGCACAGAGTAAGGCAATACACAAAAAGGCAATACACACCTTTCTGTATAGCTGTCTATGTGGCTATACAGTTACCTGCAGGGGTGTATCAGCATTGTGTGTTGTCTGTGAGCTGCTGTTTCTGCACCTGTTTCCAAAGGCTTTGCACAGAGACTGGCAAAATGTGGCATTAATTTACTTGAACTCAGCTCTGCTTTTTGTTCTAAAGTAAAATTAATGATAGTTAAACTTCAGAAGTAGTGAATGAAACAATTTTCAATGTGGACTGTGATTTAGCAATACACTAACAGACATTCCCAACATTTTCAATGTTGATTAACAAATAAATATTGTTAAAATAGATGTATGGCTATTAGCATCAAGTTCATTTCTGATACTACTGTAGATGGAAAATTGTAGCTAGAGTGGGCCTGAGAAACCCAAACAAAGAGTAGCTTTCTTTACAAATAAGAAACATGGGAAAATGGAAAGTAGTGCTATTTTCTGCTTAACAAGAGCCATGAATAATGTCTCCTGACTGTAAAATGTTTCATCCAACAAATGTCTTTACAAATTGTACTTGTGGTTATACCCACTTCTGACCATGTTGGAATCATAAAAATACTAAATAGCTATTTAAAAAAATATTTTATTTACAATATACTGTGTGAAAAATTACTTATTTAAACTTGAAATTATGCAAAGGAGTAAAAGAGAAAATATTCATAGCAGTATCAAGTTTATAGCTTACTGACATTAAGAATGTTGACACATAAAAGCAGAAATGCAACTGGACAAATCTTATTCTATGAGAATTCCTCATTTTCATTTCAGAAGGATGAAAAGTAGAACTTTTGTTTTGAAGAATGTATATTAAGACCTTTTACTCTGACAAATAAAGAATTTCATTATATTTTCTGGCAAAAAAAACTGCTGAAAAATAGGCCATCTGATTGGCCAGTCTAATGCACACTAATTAGAAGATTTTATTCCCAAGAAATACAAATTTATTTAAGTTTTAAAATGAAATTATTTGCAAGTTAATTTTTTCCCTTGAGAGGCTCTTATGGTTCATTCCAACACTGTCTGAACTAATTTAAATTTCATTGGTTAGTGAGTTTCATATAATGTTATATAATGTGTTTTTCTTTCAGACATTTGAGCAAAGATAAGATTCATTAACTCCAGTCTTAGGGTGTTCTTTGCATTTGATTAATAGCATGACTTTTCTGATCGGTTACACATTTAATGTTCCTTTCATTTGAGAATACTTTTAATACATTAGAAAGCTGTGCTATTACAGATGACAGTACTGGGGAAAAAAAGAATTTGCCTAACTAATAGAAATTTTTAAAAACTTATACACAGTTTTTTATTGTTGTTGTTGTTTTCACACCTGCAGTCTAATCTAAGTTAAAATTTACATGCACCAAGTTAGTGACTGCTTTTCCAAGCATTGTGAATTTGCAATTTACACTTGAAAGAATATAACTAGAGGAACACTTGTTTATGTATTCAATATCACTATTGCATGCACATGTTTTAAAAGGAACCCAATTAGCAAATTCTGATATCCAGGAAAAAAGTTCTGTATGCTTGAACTTCCAGCATCTCAAAAAACAAGGTCTAACAATGCTACTCAACACATTACAAAAAAAAATGGTGTTGCTAATATGTAACTTTTTGTAAATATAGTATTCAGTTTGGCTTTGGAAACAGTGTCAACATCTATCTTCTTTATGGTTACAAACTACCACTTAGACATGCCTTCCATTAAATGAGATCACTGGAAACAAAGGTATTAGAAATTACTTCTTTAATACCGCAGCCAGCATCAGAATCAGCAACCATGTGTGCATTAACAAGAGGAAACTGGAGGGGGCTGGATTTAGATTTGGTTGGGTTTCCAGGCTTTTTTTTTTTTTTTTTTTTTTTTTTTTGAGGTTGCTTGGTTATGAGGGGTTTTGTTTGTTTGTTTATTTAAAATATAATATATCTTGGGACAAGATATCTTGATTTATGTCCCCAGGATGCATCTATGAAGAGACAACTTTCCATGAAATTGCTTTTAGCAAATGCTCTAGAAAAAACCTGGAAACAGGCACACTTTCAGTCAGGCGCAAGGGACTTAATCATTTTTGGAACCACTCTTTCCCAGGAGAGAAAGAATGAGACAGATTTAAAGGAGGTAATGTTACAGCTTCCCACATCTGTGAGCCATCCTGTGTTCATGCCTGAAAAGAGGCTTATTGATATTACCAAATCTGTGTAAGTTCAGTTTCTTTTCTCACTGCATCCGTCATGCTCGGACTGCCACATCCATTCAATTCCTGTTACTGGCTGTGGAATGTATTATTCAGAGGTTTATATTTAGCTTACACTAAAAAAATTAATTAGAACAAAGTAGGTTTTTTTTTCCATGCTGAAGAGAATTATCAAGTGACTCATGCTAGATAGGCCCTATACAAGCAGTGTAAACTAAAAATAACTTCACTGAACTTAATACAGTTACACTTGCATGAGTATAATATGAAGTGAGTCAGTCCTAGTCCAAGAAGGCTGCTAGAGTCTAATGGGAAAAAAAAAAAAGTAGTAAGACACTTAAAGATAGATATTTCATAATTGAAGTGGTAGGTAAAATGAAAATTTTAAACTCAGAAACCATAAAGTTAACAAAAATATTGAGTCAACTACTTCAGTATCTTTTCTTCTGAGGATGAATCCTTCTTGTAGCCAGAGAAAGAAAAATAGCATACTGGCCCAAAATAAAATTAAGACAGATTTTTGAAGGTATTTAATCTTCAATAAGATGTAGATTGCTATGCTGTATGGCCACACAATTCCCATTGAAAAAAATAGATATAAATATTGTGTTTGTGCTTTGATGCCCATCAACTTCTTCAAGGTTGTCTGTTCTCATGGTTATGCTTCTGATTTTGCCATTTAATTCCAGTGCACCATCAGCCAATTTGCTTTTCCCTGTATTTTCCCTTCAGGCACTTTTCCATTAATTTATTATCTCTTCAGGGTTGTGGTTTTAGTCTGTAGGGTTTTACACAACAATTCATGACCTGAGCCCAAGTAACACTACATTCGAGTTTTTGCAAAAATGCTCCTGCCCTTCCTCTGCATCTAGGAACCTGGAAATGAAGAGAATACAATATAAATACACAAAATCTGTGCCTGCATTTAGTAGTGATGTTCACAGACCTTAGTCTTCTTAGAGAGTTGAATGAGTCAACTGAGTACGTACAGAGAGAAGTGAGGACAGAGGGGTAAAGGGAATTAAGCAACTGTCAGGCGACCTGGTTTTACACCATAACCATAAAACTCATAATATCAACTAGCTATATGAATTGCTATTTCACTCCTACACAGCCTCTGAAAAATTATCTAAACACTTAATGTTTTTTTACTCAAAATAGTGGTTTGGTTAATATGGTGTTATTCCACATTCATTCCACAGGGTTAGGTATTAATGGCATCTTTTCAGAATATGGATAAACCTGTGGGTGCTGCAGAAGTAATAGAAGGATCTTTGCCTAGTTTCATCCTTGAAAATAAATACTAAAATTTGAAAGTTAATCTCACACTCTGCTCATACCCTGCTAGAGTATAGGGGCTATATGTGCCCTTGGAAAAAGGCTCTGCAGGCTTCTATCTTTACTGCAGTGATCAGACTTAGGCCACCAGGTGATTGATGGCCTAAGGTACAGGTATTTAAATGCAGATGACACTTTTCAATAGGTTGATACTTCCCAGCTCTGGGTGGGAAATACTGGAAGAATCTTCTTAGACTGCTGAGACAGTGGAATGGCTCAGTTTTAAGGCTGAAGCTCACAATCAACACTCACAGTGGCTTCATCTAATGTGTTTTGTTTTGCTTTGTCACAGGCACAGGGCCTGCAAGGCCTCCCTGGCGGTCAGCATCCTAAGATAGGAAATGCCTAGTCATGACTGGAGCAAAAAACCCCTCTTCTTCCCTCACACCCTTTCTTATCTCTCCGTAAGACTAAAGGTCATATTTGCCTTGACACTTACCATTGGACAATTTCCAAAACTCCTAAACCCTATATAAACGCCTTCCTCTGCCCAGCTCGGCAGAAGGAGCTGTCACTGATCCCCCTTCGCAGAAGTGGCCAATAAAGGACACCTCTGTGGAAATTCATATGGTGCTTCTCCTCTCTCTCCCTGCATCTGCTGCTACAGCACTTAGCAAGCAAAGAGCTGAAATCATTAAAGAACTAGAAATCACCTAAGAGCTGAGATCACTTAAGAGCTCAACTGCTTGCTAAGATTGCCTGTGGCTGGGAGTTGCCTGCAGGCCCAGACAGGTTGTGCTGAACAAGACCTCGCTATCCAGACCCATGGCAGCCGGGAGGAAAACACCAAAACCCCAGCTCAGGATGGCATTATTGCTTGGCCATTGCAATGAGTTCAGAGGGTACACACAGTTGGTCAAAGCAGTTGGATCTTTTGAAGTCCCTAAAACTCAGTGGCCTGTGCTCTCTTTGTACCACCAGCTGAGAGTGCACAAGCCTAGATCTAGCATAGCATGTGTTTTCAGGCTGGATCTGTGTTTCTTAGTGAAAAAGAGGGCGACAAATTTTTAGGGCACCAATAGACTAGCAAAAAAGAAATATGCTACGCTGTTTAAAAAGTTATTGCCAGCAGCTGCCTTGTATGCGGTGCCCTGCCACAGGTTTGCAGCCCCACAGCCCAGTTGGCAGAGATGAGGACACTTCTGGGCATCAGTTGCCTCAGTTCAACCTTTTGGCTTAAACTGCCAACACTGGTGACATTCACAGAGATGCCAGATTTTGTACTTCCACATCTGAAATACACTCCTTAGTGCCCACTCTGCAGAGAAAAAAAAACTACCAGTACATTAACTCCTTCAGCTGATGCAGCAAGCCTCGTCAGAGCTTGTGTGCCATACCCTTAGTGTTGTCACTGACATTGTAAAGCATGATATGAGAAAAGGGATTGTTCTTCCTGCCTGAAGAGCATAATTTTTTAAAAGCTACTTCTTCAGAGGAACCTCAATTGTTTAGGAAAACAGTTGCCACAGGCTCTGGCAAGCTAAAGTTAGTTGTTCATAGGCTCAAGGAGAAAGAGGTATTTTTCCTCCTATGTTTAAAAAGCTTTAAAATTAGCATCTGTAAGATATGAAGGGGAAGCTTAGTCATCTGTTAACAAAAGCACACAATAATGTCCTTTAGTAGTGGAATCCCACAACATCCATAGCTCACATAAACTAGGGCTAATAATCTCTGCTTCCCTGCAGGGCTCCTATGACCAACTCATTTGGAAAGAAAAAAGCCACCTTACTGGAGTGAAATATCCATATTATAACACACATTCTCTCAGGTCCTTTTTCTTTCTTTCCTGCCAGAGGTGGGTTTCTTGATATTAAAATTGGTATTAAGATAACACTACTAATCCTACTTTGTAGTTTAGCAAACAAACAGTAATATAAACAATGAAATTTGTCAAAAGAGCAAAATGTCTGCCTACAAGTCACATCTGGAAGATTTTTTCTGCCCCTTTTTTACCCATTGGTGAATCTATGTTTTTTTCTGAATGATCTCCCTCCACTACCTTTTTCTATAAGAGCCAACCACAATTCATGTTTACTGCTCTTGCCCCCAGGCCCTTCCAGCTAACGGGTCCAGAATTCCCACGATTTTCCCTTGGTGACCATGTCTAGACAGAAGGATTTAAGAGCATTTCCCAGCTTGCAAGCTCAGGTGCCATCTCGTGTATCGCAGTGGCATAGCAGTATGGGGTAGGCATTATCCCTCAGTGCATCACTCCAAAGGAGGCTGAGATCAAGTTGACTGACAGGATCACTTAAAATAAATTGAAAATCTTCTCTCCCAGCAGCTCAATATTCTCAATCATGCAGTGCATTACCAAATAATCATCATCACCACAGGATTAGAGGTGCATTTATATTACATTAGCAAAGCCTATTTTAATAACCAAGTATAAATCAACTCACAAAACCACAATCTCACAGCACACACTACAGCATCAGGCAAAGCACAGCATCCCATGGGAGCCCTGACCAGAATTCAGAAATATGTTGAGATGACCAGACTTTACTGATGGTATAATGCCATCAGTTCCTGACAGGTTTTTAATTCTTTAGTTTAAACAGAATTATGCCCTTTCTTGCTTTACTCACACTCCAGTCAATAACAAAAAAAAATTAATTCTGCCACATGGGCTGTTTATCAGAATGCGCTAGGTTAAAAACAATACAAACTCAGAGACTATTAACAGCAGAGGAGAAGAAAGAGTAAGAAGAAAGAAGGGTGAAGAAAGAAGCTAAAATTTCAGCTGATACTCAAATTTTGATGGAGGGTTTATGTGGAATTTTTTAAAAATAAGGGAAATCATTTTAAATTGGGCCCTGAACTATATGGGGACATTCTGAAATCATGCGAGGATGAGGCAGTCACTTGTCTCATTTGAAGTAGATTAGAAAAGCTTGTGTACTCCAAAGTATGGGTATGCATGGTGAAGGTACAGAAAGAAAAGAAGTGCTTACAACTTGAAACTGGTAGAATTATTTCAATAGAAATGGAAACAAGACAGGTGAGCAACCCAACAGGTCACAGTTAATAAATGATGTATATAAGTAATTCAAAGCCAGAAAATATAGTCTGATTTTGTCCAAGGAAAGTACTATTTTAATAAACGTTAGTTCATCTGGCTGACCACTGGATTTTAGCAGTGTAACTACCAAGTTTTCTAAAGAACAACAAAAAAGAAGTGCACAGCTTTATCTACAAAAATGATTGCAATCAATAGTACATATAATCAATTGATGTCTCTTGTTCCGCCTCTGCTTAGCTGTGACCATTTGCCACTGTAGGGCTCTTAGAAACCAGTTTCCTACTTGCTCATTTCATGTCTAATATGTGTACTGAGTAGATGTTAATCATAGCTGGAAAGGCAATGAGTTTAAATTCTTCTTACAAAATAACCTCTGTGATCACAGTCAGTCAGGAATTTCTTTTGC
The DNA here is from genome assembly GCA_039654755.1 of Calcarius lapponicus. Classification (NCBI taxonomy): domain Eukaryota; kingdom Metazoa; phylum Chordata; class Aves; order Passeriformes; family Fringillidae; genus Calcarius; species Calcarius lapponicus. The sequence goes on from CM077464.1 coordinate 61,527,746, forward strand.
AGTAAAAGCCCAAGAGAGCTGAAATCCCTTCTCTACCATTTAGTAAAGAGGGAACAAAGCCTAGAGGTATTACAAATGGGTGTTATGCATACTGTCTGGGTAGACTGAGTTTAATGATGTTCTTATGGTATATGCTGTCTTGAGACCTGATGATCTTTAATTGCACTTCATTTTTCACACTGAGTGCTGGGCACCAGCTCCCTAGCAAAGCAAGATTCAAGAATGGAGAGAGGGAAAGCAGAAGGGGGAAGGAGACTTGTAAGAAGGGAGTTGCTTTTGAGATCTGTTCCTGCAGATAATAAATATACAATTGACTTGAACTATTTGGCTCTACAAACTTGACCCATGTCTTGATCTTATCTCCCAAGGTGAGTGTAAAATCAACCCCCTACTGACCTCGGACAGGACTATATACAATTATAATACTTTTATTGCAGCAGTAGTGTGAGAGCTGTATTAGTTAAAGGTATCTTATTTTCCACTGACATAAAAATGATTGACATAATTTTGTTTAGCTTAATTTCAATAACGGACAATCATGGTTTGCTCAAACTTTGATAAATAACACCAGCTATCAGAAGAGGAAAGCTAACTTCACTGTATTTTTCCATGGCACAATATGTATACAGAAAGAGGAGGAAAAGCAACATAGGAAAGGTTTACTTAATTGATCTGTATTGAATACTGTATGTTTAGGATGGTTTTGAGAAAGACAGTCTGTGAAAAATGCATATTTTATGATTGGTTTTTCGGAAATATTAAAATTAATATTATATGTGTTATGTTAGAAAGTTATGCTGTATTAATTTTCTTAAGTAGTGTGTTAAATATAGTTTTAGGTTATAATATAATGTTAAAATAGAAACTATGCTATGTAAGATACTTTTTTTTAAGAGAGGACTCCCACTGACATAGCAGCCACAGGACACCTAAATCTTTCAGAGAAAAAGAATTTATTGCTCTCTTATCAGAAGAAACTAACTTCCCGCTTCGCTCAGCCCTGAAGACGCCGTTAGGATTCAGAGGAAGAAGCTGACACTGACCATACAGAATCCTTTATTTGAATGGAATTTATGCATCATGTATGAGATGTATGAATATGCAACAGGCTATTGCTTTTAAGGGTTAATCCTCTGTTAACGTGTGTCCTTTTTGGGGCTTATTTTGCCCAGAAAGAGGTACCCAGACTGTCTGAAATCTTTGTTTTTATTGTCTTGTATTGTCCTAAATCCTAATTGTCCAAACTTTTATTACTCCAATTATATTGCTATTTTTATAACCATTTTATTACTATTAAACTTTTAAAATTTTAAAAACAAGTGATTGGCATTTTTCACAAGTCTGAGGTACAAGGATCTGCAAGGAGCAGATGAAACACTGCAGGGACAACTTAGTGTGCTTCAGCTGTGTCACCAAAGTTTTCAGTACTACCAAATCGGAAGGGTAAATTCAAATTCACTAGTGAAATGGCTTTGTATTGGAAAATAGATCTGACTGGGCTTTTGGCTTCTCAACTACAAAAGAAGTCATCAAATTTTGTTTTAAAAACTAAAAATATTATTTCCCTCATGTAAATTTTGTACATGGCCAGTACAACCACTGACATTTTGAGGTTCTTTCTCTGTATTTACTCAGTTTTCCATCATCGCAAAAGATGAAACAAAACAACCAAAACCATAAACAAAGAAAACCAACCACAACAACCAAAAGCTCCTGCTATTGCATTTGGTGTGGATTCAGTTGAAGAAAAATATGAAGTAAAAAGGAAAATTAGTCTGCTTCTGAAAATCTAACCCTTTGAAAGAATGCGATCTACTGCTCATTCTGCTTTTTCACAGCACACAACTAATAAATTTTCTTGTACTTCATGCAAATCACATTCTCAAGAGAAGTGCAGGCTCATAAAAATCCAGTTACAGGAAAGTATATTTCAGGGAAATAAAGTCCTATGGTCTAAAAAGGATATAGAGCAGTTCTCAGTATTCATCCTTTAAAAGTAAAAAAAAAAAAAAAGTCAAACCATTATAGTATATGGTCTTCACATATTTATTATTGGAAAAATAGATATATATTTAGCCTGAGTTCTACTATCTAGCTGGCCACTACAAATCACTTAAGGAACTTTTAGCTTTGAAATTAGTAAAGGTGATGACCTGTAAAGCACAAGATGGTTGGTACTTCAACATGCTTATTCTGTAGGCTCTCCCACTGGAAGACAATGTGGCACTTAGTGCACAATGGGATCAGAGGAGCCAACAGAGAAGAATACCTCCAGCCCTGTTTGGAGCATAAATGTGCTTCACTGTGTGTTTATATGGCAACAAATGATTGGGATGGAAACGAGTGGGATGCCCCTTCCTTGCTAGTAAAATGTCTCAGGAAAAGGAAATACACAGTCTTTACTGGGCATCCTGTAGCTATATTTAGCTGTTCATTTCACAAGAAGAAAGTAACAAAAATGAATCAACAAGAAGTGCACTGGGAATAAGACAAAGCAGAACTTTGCAGAGCACATATATATGTAATATTGATGTGTCATGATGTATCATGAAGTAAATAATACTGTATAGCAGGCATTCCACTCTCCCAGTGGCAAAAAGCTGTTAGACCCTGAAAGAAACAAGCGTGTACTTTAATTATCGCTACCATGTAAAACTAACATATGCAGATTCTGTAGGAGCCAGCTGTCAGCTGTCCCGCTTTTCTTGTTCAGGATGGCTCTGTGATGTTATAGCATGCATGAAAATGGGGAGGGGGGAATCATTCTTCATACTCTGGGTGAAATATGAAGACACGAAACATGGACTGGAATTACATCAGGCCAGACAAGCTGTTTGCCTAAAGTCACTAAACAAATTTGCATCTAGCTGTAAGCTTGAGTAAATCTATTTGTTGCTATTTTTAGATCTAAATGCTGCTTGTTACTGTTCCCCCCTCCAATCTTCCTCCCCCCAAACACAACGTACCCCTTCTGTCTGTTAACAGACAGCTGGTGTGACGCAGAATTTTAAATCTCATGGGTTTGTGCCAGATCCTTTCCTGACTCTGGGTTACAATCTAAAACACTTGGATTACTGTTGAACAAGCCTAGACATTGGGAGAAAAAGTTTCTACACAAAGAGGCAGTGCTCCCTTTCGAAAAGAAGGTTCACTTCCCCATCCCCACGTCCAAACTTTCCCCTCCTTCAGCACCATGGTAGACTTTGAAAATTCTTCAAGCCTTTTAGCAACACTACTTTGTGTAGCAACTCAGGACTGCTGCTGTCCTGATAATGCTTCTTCACTAGCAGGCCAGATATCAAATGTCACTCTTAGGAAAATGCAACTTTTAAACTTCTCATGGAGAGCCAATGCTCTTTTCCTAGGCTTCTTAGAGCTCAGCACATCTTCAGGAACAGAGACTTTACAGAGGAAAGTAATGTGAATGATGATGGGTTTCTGGGATAGCTGCAAAAGTGTATTTGCAGAGAAGTGGTTTCACAGAGGCTCCTATCTCCAAAACTGATGGTTGCAGCAGGGTTCATCATCTTTTGCAGGATGCCTGCTGCTCTGTTCGCACCATTTCCGTATTACTACAAGATTATTTTCTGCAGAGAGTAAAGAAGGTTGCCCATCTTTTGTTCCTTCCTTCCCTAGGCATAAATGATACAGATGTGATGGCACACAGCTGGCTCCACTGAATTAGACATGAGGGTAAAGGGAAGAAAGTGAGGAAAGTGAAGGGAGAGAGGTGGCAGTACTGCCATTTGCAAGCTCAAAAACACTGTCCTGTGGTCCCAACATGGGAATATCTTGCCACACAGGAGGAAATTTTGGGAGAGAGAACTGGGATGGGCAGATGAGTAGATGGGAACAGGTGCTGAGCATGTACACAGAGAATGAAGGAGGCTGTGCAAGATTTTTATTTCTTTAGACCCTAACTCCATCCTGATTCTAGCTGTCTCACAAGTATCTAGATGGCACAGAAACTATGGCAGAAGGAGTGGGATATGTATTCAGAAGCCTCAGATATAAAGATGAATTTAAATAAGTAAGTCCTGTCCTTTCCGTATACCAGGAACCATGCTTGAGACAGCAAATCTAGCTCTTAAAAGTTTGCTTCCTGTAAGGACGAGTCAAGTTCCCTGCCTCTGGCTCAGAAGAGGAGCAGGTATGCCTTCATAAGGTAAATATGTTATTCAAACTGAAATTTGACATTTCACAGAATGTGAGGTGGGACCATTATGATAATTTACTTCAAGTTATTCATCAAATTTACATAACTCAGGAATTTCATTCTTCTCCATTTGCAAGATATTCACTGCAGTACAGCTAATTAGAGTCTTTTAGCAATCACTCAGCATTTATGCAAAAGCCTTTCTCAGAAAAGCACTTTGAAGACACCCCCTGTACATTATGAATTACTCCTACCCATCCAGTCAAACTGCATCCAAATCTGTAGGCTCTCTGCACATATAAATCTAGTGTAATGAGAGAAAGGAAAAATAACTGCTCAGACAGCATAAATGGGAACACATGGGAGGAAGAATTATGACAGATAGTACAACAAAAATGCGGCCAAGTACCAAATAAACTCTTCCTTCCTCTAACAAAACAAAGCAATGGCCTCCTAGAGAAGACATCCGCATTCTTCTGAACAAGGACATGCTTAGAAGGTAACACAGAAGCGGTATTTTGGGCAGCAGTTGCAACCAGTGGGGTTCTTGCAGAAACCAGACTTTCCTTCAAAGCCTGCACTAAAAATCTGAGAGATGCAAAAAATATTACAGATAGGTAATGAGCACATTTTCAAGTGTCCTTAAAAGCAGTCCTTGTCCCTGTGGTTTTCAGCAGAACTCAAACTCCTAAATGACTTGCATATATGTTGTACTGTGAACTATTTCAATCTGGAAGGATATAAATCTAACAAGTGTTTACATGTGGGAATCCAAAGAACTCACAGGATTATCTCTTTTCCCACCATCACTTTTTTTCTTATTTTTATTTTTAAAATGCTTTATCTGGTTGTCCTCTCCAACCTTTTTATGCATCAGTATGCTCTTTTTGTAGATGACCTCCAAATTCTCCCTTCCCAGTCTCAATTCCCACAGCTTCCTCACTTTTTACTTTTCAAGCAAGTCTGAAAAAGAAGAGTTCTTCCTTCTGGCTATAGCTGTCCCTGCTGCATTAATATATGTAAAGAAGCATATCTAAATTTTGTATTAAGACTCATTGCTTAACAGACACTAGTAACTGCTTATTACTACTGAATCCCTGAAAACCAGCTGTTCCACAAGAGGCGTGGGAGGAAGTGTGATCTGAGCATCATTTACAGCAACCATTTGAACTGCTCAGCCTTGCAAGGATGCTCTACTTCTGCTCCTTGGCCCTTCCTGCCGGACCCGTATCTCAAGGGCACTGTATTGACTTAGCTGTTAAAAATGGCATAGACATTACATCCAACTTGTGCTAATCTTGATGTTGAAATGAGCTTTGTGTCAAGCCAGGATTCATGCTACAGATGGATGTTGTGAAACTTTCTGTCTTGGCTAGGAGTTTTGTGCATGAACAGTATCTATGCATCTTAAAAACTAAACTGTCTCGTACATCTCTCTTGACAAGAACAATCATGACAATTTTTCCTGCTGCTTACCTAAGCTTGTGTGAAATCCTGCATCCCACATAACTGAGTGACAGTCATAGAAGTCCTCCCAAAGAAGGCATGTCAGACTACTGTGACATGAACTGGAATTCTTGGCAGAGACAAAGCCTTTCAAACCTCTCTGTGACAACCATATAGATCCATTTCTCACCAAGAACTCTGCACCTACCTTCTTGGCCAGGAAAACTCAGAAGTCCCCAATATCCACCTTATCAATTGTTTTGAGGAATCCTGAGTTCACTGAAGTCAATTTGTTGAGTTAATTACAATGAGTTTTATCAGAGTTTGTGTTGCATTCTTGATCTATTGCAAATTTTAGTTCTGGTTTCTTTCTATTTATAATCAACTTCAAATTTAATCTGCTTTTCAAATATCCAAGGCAGTTTCAAACAAATTTTGGGAGAGGTTAGGGTCTGCAGGAGAAAGGATTACATCTTATCTACAATTCAGATTTAAGCATAACTCTGGGTGGAAAACTGTCAGAGAAAATTTTTGCTCCATCATGGGGCTAAACTTTTCTTAAGCTACAAATTACTTAGAAAACCTAGCTTTATCAAAGAAAACAAAGAAAAAACAAATTTAAAAAATAAACAAATGAAACAACCAAAAAAAAAAAAAAAAAAAAAAACAAAACCCCAAAAAAAAACCCCCACCACACCAAAGACCAGGAACTGAAAACACATTGATATCAATGCTTTCTAGTACAGCACAGTTCAGGAGATCAGAAACAGCCTTATGAATCCTTATGAAACATGCCCTTCTAGACCAGCTCTGCTTTATCCAAATTCTCAGTATTTTGAGAACAATTTGCATTTGTAGAGGTTTCACTGTTTCTGTAGTATTTACTGGGTCAGCCCTAATATGTGAACCTTAAGCTTTCCTCACCTACCAGTCAGGATCAGGGTCAGACCTTTTCTAGGATTTTGAAGAGGCTTTTTGAGGAATCAAGACAAAAGGACTGAAACTGGAAAATTTTGTGTGAATTGCAGGAAGAAACAGAAACACATTAAATAAAAATCCTTTCAAGGTCTGAGTTGGATTTAATACAGTGTTTGAATCCACCAAAAGCTGTCAGATTAGGAGAGTATCTCATCTCCCAGCTTTTAAAACACACACAGAGGATTTTTCAGTGATTTCTTCCATCAAGTTTTGCATCTTTCTGTATGGACTCCTATCCCACCAAGACAGTTTTTTAAAAGAATTCCAGATACAGACTCTTAATTTCACTTTGTCTTAAGGTTTAAATTCATCTTTGTAAACATAACTTTTTTCATTTCTTGCAGGACTGCAAGCTTTATAGCAGTGATACTTGAAAAGCACTGAAATTAGCATTACAAAGGGAGACCCCTTCTTCTATGACAGATTGTGGTGTTTTTATTACTTTTGGGGCTTGAACTGAATGTATTTAATTTGTACTATCCTCAGAAGAATAAAAGCTCTTTTATAATTATGGAAAAAACCAAAGTGCGTATTATTGCTTGGGCAACATTCTACTATTATAAACACAAACTCTTACATCTTTCGTTACCTACAGGAATCATATATTGACTTAAGATTCAAAAGAAAGTCAGTCTGTGGAACAAAGTAACAGGACTGTTGCAAAATGTATCAGTTTACTAAATAAAACAACTACAAACACCATCAATTTTAATTACTTCTTCTGAAGTTTCTGCTCTTCTACTTATTGGAATACATTCTCTCCTCTGTCCATTTGTCAGGCATGAGACTAGAAGGTAGCAACACTTCTCTTGTTCCCATTGCTCCTCCATGGACTATACCACAGGTAGCATAAAACATGACTAACTTACATGTTAGTCTACTGGTAAAACTGAGCCCTTCTTCACTCTACATGAAAAACAATATTAGGGATCAACCAGACCCTGGCAAACTCTAAAACTAATCAAGACATCCATACCCACAGCTCACCCAAACCGGAATTACGGCGCTGCACTGCTGCCTCCAGCACATATCCAATATCCACTTGCTGACAAATGAGACTTTCCTAATCCTTCTGTGAACTGACAACCATAATGAAAGTGAAACACGGACCTAAGGTGTTTACAGAGAGGTTTTCTAACATGGTTCTTTGACATATAATTCCTCTCTATGTCCATCAAGAAAGCCAAATGAGAAAAAAGGTGGCAGCAGTTGCATTTAAATATGATTGAAGGTAGCTCTGTTCTGCTCTCAGGGCAAACAGGGCTTCAGTTTAAACCTAGAAACTCAGGACCTTCAGGAGGACTGAAACCAAGGCCAAAGAAAGCCTTTGGGACTCTCTCACCTCCAGAAACTAATTAGCATATTCTTATTTTCCACTTGAAATCCAATGTATTTACACACTTCCTAACAAAGTGGTCTTTTCTGATTGACTTTTTTAAACCCTAATGCTTTCTGTGAGCTAAAATATTAAGGGACAAAGTCCATGATGAAGAGTGTGCTTCTGGAATTGAAAAGTTCTCTCTTTTCCTGCTTATGATGGCCACGTAAATAACATTTAATCAGATCAGTGTACTGTCACAGGTGGAACCAGCTGTTCCCTATGTGACATTTTGCAACAAAGAAATTCTAAAAATATTGTAAAGCACATACAGATGAGACAGTGAAGCAGGTAACTCAGCAGTGGCACTAACCCTTGCCAGATCATTTTCAGTTGCCTAAGCTCATCTTTTTTCAATGAAATCAGTTGTTTCTTCATCATTTACTTCAATAAAAAGTTGGTCTTATGCAAGATCTATCACTGGGACCTCTTCACTGTTGACAGGATGCAGGGTGCTTTGCAGAGGAAGCTAAGGATATGCCATAAATGCTGATTATTCCAGCTTTTCAGCAAAAGCATGAAGTTTTCAAAGGCACTGCTTTTTGTGTGTCTATACCTTATTTGCTCATCAAATTTCTTAGTGAGTACAATTTCAAGCACCCCATTCACGTCACAGTTCAGAGACTGCTGTTTGTTATCACAGAATGGTTTGGGTTGAAAGACTCTAAAGATCCTCTAATCCAACCTCCCTGCTATGGGAGATATATAGTAGATATAGGTATATATAGATATATACCTGGACCAGGTATTCAAAGTACTGTCCATCCTGGCCTTGAACACTTCCAGGGATAGTGCATCCACAACTTGTCTGTTCCATTGCTTCACCATTCTCATAGAGAAGAATTTCTTCCTTGTAACTAAACATTCTCTCTAAAAGTTTAAAGCCATTACCCCTTGTCCCATCATTACATGCCCTTGAAAAAAGTCACTCTCCAGCTTTCCTGTAGACTTACTGGAAGGCTGCTATAAGGTCCCAGTGGAGCCTTCTCTTCTTCAGGCTGAATAACCCCAACTCTCTCTGCCTGTCTTCATAGGAGACATGCTCCATCCCTCTGATCATCTTCATGGCTTCCTCTGGTGCTCCAGCAGTCCTTCTGATATTGTGGGCCCTAGAGCTTGATGCTGTGCACCAGGTGGGTTTCACAAGACTTGGATATAGCTTGACAGAGATTTTGTGAGTCCTGAAGAGCAAAGGAGTCCAGGAATGCTGTATGTGCTTTAAAATGGATTGTTAAATGTTCAGGACCAGGCTGTCTCCATGTGTATAAAGATAAGTTGTCAGGGGAAAAGACCACTCTGGTTAAACAGAGAACTTATGCTTGACCTTAGGGGGAAAAAATAGAATATATGACCTCTGGAAGGCGGGTGAGGTATTTTGGGAGAACTACAGGGGTGTTGCAGGTCATGTTAGAAGAAGACTAGAAGGGCCAAAGCCCAACTAGGACTTGATTTGGTCACTACAGTTTAAAACAACAAATATACTGGCAGCAAACAGAGGGTCAAGGAGTGTCTCCATTTGCTGAATGCAGAGGGTAGTGTTGTGACAGGGGAAAGGCAGAGGTACTTAATGCCTTTTTTTTACCTCATTCTACAGTATCAAAACTGGTTGTCCTCAGGATACCCAGCTCCCTGAGCTGGAAGTTGGTGGTCAGGAGATGAGTGAAGCCCCCATAACCCAGGAGAAGATGGTTAGTGATCTGCTATGTAAATCACACACTCACAAGTCTGTGAGTCCACCCCAGAATAATGAGGGAACTGCAAAAGAAATTGCCAAACCATTTTCAGTCATCTGCCAGCAGTCCTGGTATCCTGGCTTCATCTAGGATGGTGTTAATTTCAGGGGCTATTAAGAGTGCGGTTTTGGATTCAGAATGAGAATGGCATTGATAACACACTGACATTTTGGGTTTTTCCCGAGTCATGTTTATCATAAGGATTTTTTTCCCCCTTGTCTCATGCTCTGCCAGTGAGGAGGTAAGCAAAAGAAATTGGGAGAAGCATAGCTGGGAAAGGTGACGTAAACTGACCAAAGAAATATTCCATACCATATGACATCATGCTCAGTATATAAAGTGAGGGAAAGGAGGAATGGGGGACATTTGGAGTGATGGCTTTTGTCTTCCCAAGTAACCATTATATGTGATGTGGGCCTGATCTACTGGAGATGTCTGAACACCTGCCTGCCTTTGGGAAGGAATGAAATAATTTCTTGTTTTGTTTTTCTTCTGTGCCATGGCTTTTTTTTTCTCTAATAAACTTTTATCTCAACTCATAAGTTTTCTAGTTTTTGCCCCTCTAATTCTCTCCCTAATCCTGCTGGTGTGGGGCTAAGCAAGTGGCTGTGTGGTGCTTGAATGCTGACCAGGGTTAAACAAAACACCTGGTTTACCAGACAAGTCCTAGCTGACTGGAAATTAGTAAATGTAATGTCCATCTACAAGAAGGGTCAGAAGGATGGTCTGGGGAGCTACAGGCCTATGAAGCCTAACCTTGGTTCTGGGCAAGGTTATGGAAGAGATTATCCTGAGTGTCATGACATGGCACTTGCAGGACAACCGGGGGATCAGGCCCAGCCAACATAGATTTATGAAGGGCAGGTCCTACTTGACGAATCTGATCTCCTTTTACAACAAAGTGATCCACTTAGTGGAAGAAGGAAAGGCTGTGTATGTAGCCTCTCTAGACTTCAGTGAAGCATTTGACACTGTCTCCCGGAGCATTCTCCTAGAAAAACTGTCTGTTCACGGGTTGGATGGGTAGGCTCATTGGCAGGAAAAAAATCAATAGATGGCAGGACCCAGAGACTTGGAGCTAAATCCAGTTGCTACCTGTGTTCCCCAGGGCTCAGTTTTGGGCTGGTCCTGTTAAACATCTTTATTGATGGTCTGGACCTGGGGATTGAAGGCACTCTCAGTAAATTTGCAGAAAACACTACATTGTGTGGGAGTGTTGATCTGCTTGAGGATAGGAAGGCTCTGCCGAGAGGTCTGGATGGACTCAACCTAGGGGCTGAGGACAGCAGCATGAGGTTCAATAAGGTGAAGTTCTGGGTTCTGCACTTGGGTCACAGCAATCCCATGCAGCCTTACAAGCCTGGGGAAAAGTAGCTCAGGCACTGTTCAGCAGAAAGGAGTGTGGGGGTGCTGTTTGACGGCTGGCTCAATATGAGCCAGAAGTGTGCCCAGGTGGCCAAAGAGGTAAACGGCATGTGAATGGTAAATGATAGATGGCCTGAATCAAGAATAGTGTAGCCAGCAGGACTAGAGAAATGATCATCCCCCAGTACTCAGCATTGGTTCTTGAGTACTGCATTCAGTTCTGGATGCCTCACTTTAAAAAGGACGTTGAGGTGCTGTAGCCTGTCCAGTGAAAGGCAAGGTCATGAAAGGTCCAGAAAACATGTCTTACGAGGAACAGCTGAGTGATCTGGATTTGTTTAGTCTCGAGAAGAGGAAGGTCAGGGGGAACTTTATTACTCTCTATAACTACATGAAAGGAGGTTGTAGTGAAGTGGAGGCTGGTCTCTCCCACTGTGCCCGCAAAGAGAGAACCAGAGGAAAGGACCTTAAGATGAGACACTGGAGATTCAGATTAAATATTTTTTAAAAATTGTCACTGTTAGGCTGGTCAGACATTGGAAAAGGTTGCTCAGGAAGGTGGTGGAATCCCCATACATGAAGGTCTTTAAGAGGTGTCTGGATCTGGCACTGGCTGATATGGTTTAGTGGTTTAGGGCTACAGTGGTAATGCTGGGTTGATGGGTGGACTTGATGAACTCAGAGGTCTCTTCCAACCTTGATTCTATGAGAGTAACAGTATGAGGAAAGACTGAGACTGAAGAGATTTATTATGTACTTAGCAAGTCAACCCCAGCAATTGGGAAGAAGGTTAAAGTCCATTTTCCCCCCTTTCCTCCTTCAATGCATAAATCAGAGCAGATGTCAGTGTTGATGTACTACTACTGTAATAGCTTAAAAAGTGGGGGTTTACAGCATAAAAGCAACCAAAATCAAACCAAAAATCCCGCAAGCTGCATCTTCAGCTTCCACAAACTAGCACATCTTTACTGAAACCACAAAGCTCTTTGGATATGTGCCTCTGCATTCTTCTTTGTCCTCAGATGCAACATCTTATCCTAGTGTTGAAAAGGGCTTCAGTGCTTTTGCTGTTCTTAAGAAATCAGCAGGCAACTGAAGCCACTTCATGAAGCTCTAAGAATTGTAAGTAGCAGATGGATGTTTAAGACTCACAGCTAGGGTTCCAAGTGCTAAAACAAGACCTCCCCAACACAGCCACCACTGCTCATACCTCCACAGAGAAAAAATCAGCCGGAAAAGCAATCATGCAGTTTTGAAACCATATATTTTGAAATAAGATCTCCAAGCTCCATTGCTAACACTGACCTGTAAGGGACTCCCACCTAATCTTAATTGTTATATTTTGCAGAGCAGAAGGTTTCAATATTAGCAGCATTTTTAGCAACCACTAGAGAGTGGAAGGAGGACTAACATGTAATTGCTTGGGGTCCTACAGAAGTTTTGGCTATGCTTTGTATGGTGTCCAAGTCCAGAGCTGAGTAACGCATGTCTGAATAAAAGACTGTCTTCTGGACAGGATCAATGAAGCAAAGAGAGTAGAACAAAGCAAGAGACTCAAGATATTTTTCTGGCAGCAACAGGTATTGAGAGCATTAAGCAAACAATCAACACATCCCTGAGAAACATTTCTTGCAGGGTGAGGACTGCTTATGTAAAAGGGGAAACTTATTAAAGGCAGGCCCAGCCTCATGAAACAAAGTGCAGAGGCAGCTGGCAGCCCATCAGCAGCCAGGGAGTGAGAGCACCTGTGTCCTTGTGCAGGAAGGTACAGGGTAGTGGAGAAGAACTACCTGCATCCAGCATCATCCCTGAGACGGTGCAGCCCCTCTGGCAAGCAAAAGCAAAAGCCCTCTGATATTCTGATGGGATGTTAAACTGTTCCAGTATGATTAATTTATGATGTCATTAAAACTCAGAAGGAGGTCTGTTTCTGGGAGGCCTCTGATGCAAAGAAATCCACTGCATTCCTTCCCATGGAAGAAAGGACACTGATGGCTGCATTTCTGGTTTACACAGGCTGTTGCTGGGTGAGCTGCCACAGGCAGAAATCTGGATTAAACTTCCCCCTAATATCCTAGTGCAACACAGGAAAAAAGGGCAAAATTGTCAGTTCTCAACTTTCAATATTTTCCCCAGACAGCAGCAGCCCACCAACAGCTTATTCACAAATCTTTCCTCAAAGTTTTTAAAAGTAAATCAGTGAAAGTTTCATTCTAATGTGTGATTAAATCTAAATTGATATCTAATAGATCATGTGTAAAAGACAACATTTATTTCTAGATCTCTGGTTTGAGACATACAAAGATTTTGCCACAGATGATTTACTACCCAATGAGACAACTTACCATGCTCCCCTAAATCTGAGAAAACACTGTAAGTCCTCCTTGTAACATTATCGTATAAAGTACAGCACAGAATTATTACATCATGAATATGTATACATTAAGTAAAAACATTTCAGTACTCTTACTGTATTAGTATTTTAGCTGGTTCTTAAACAGTAAAAGCAAAAGAAATTTGTACATGGCTTAACAACCACTACTTCACAGCTGTGCTTATAAAGTAACTATATTGTCCTGACTAAACCACATTTCAGAGCAATACAAAATAGAAAGGAGAAGCAAACCCTTCCACTCCACTCCATAGACAAATTCAATACCTTGTCTGCCTTTTAAAGCAACATATTATTCATGTTGCAACAGACACCTGGCTTCAGCCTCACAAAAGTCTGTCCTTCTCCACTGTCCAAAAGACCTCCCTTTAGCTCAAAGATACACTTTCTATGCCCAAACCCCCCGAGGCCAGTCATCCTGCAAGACAAAACAATACCAGGAATATGGCAAAAAAAGCCTTCACCAGACTTGCTTCAGCAGAAAATTACGGGCATCTGAAAAGACCTTCAACTCAACCACCACTTTGCAGCCTTTGGGTTTCCATTCCTTTCAAATTAAGCAGGCTGAGAAGGGGTGAAAATTCAAAAAGCCCTCTCCCCTACCCCTTAGAAAAGCCAGGTGGTGAATACTGTTTTGTCCACAAAGTCTTTGTGAATAAACACACCAGCTGGCATTGGGGGTGGGAAGAGAAGAAAGTACCAGAGCTGCCACAGGTGAAGTCCTAGCAAGGAGGTGTCCAACACAATGCTGAGACCTGAGATTTAAATCATCACAGCCCTTCCCATTTAAGCAGAAATCTCAGGATCAAATTATCTACTGGGTGTGTGCCTGCTGCAGACTACAACTCCTCAGATAGGTTCAGCTAGCAGCATGCTCTCAGTACCTGTGTAACAGTGTGCTGGTAGCACTGTTGTGCCTTAACTAACTACTTCTGGTGAGATATGGCTGTCAGTTTACTAGGGGTAGAGGAGAGAGGTATTATATCATGTAGTATTTGTTCTCTCCAGGATAAAGCCTCTTATTTAAGCTTCAACTAAGAGGGTTGTGCACATCTGATTGTTCTTCTTACACATACAGACATGCATAAAGACAGACAAGAAAAATCATGAAACATTATGCCAAACCTCAGTTTGGTGTGTATGGATGCACCTCCATAAAGTCCCTCCATAAAATAATTGGGAATGGAAAATCTTCTTTTCCATTTTCATCTAGTGATTAAGAGTCCTACAGAAAAAACTCTATCCTCTTTAGGCAATCTTGAAACTTGGAAGAAGAGATGTATTTGTTACACTCCTACAGACTGATGGCAAAGAGGGTTATACTGAAAACCAGTATGAGGCTTAGTTATTATTCATCTAGAATAAGTCTTACAGTTTTTCTAACTTTCTAAAAGGTAGAAGAGACCCAAACTTGATGTATAACATACAGACACTACCTTGTACTAACTGCAGGGGAGGACCTGAACAAGAATGCTGCTTATCTATGAACTTCACAGAATTAACAGAATTCACAGAATTATTAGGTTGAAGTGACCTTCAAGATCATTGAGTCCAACACATGCCCTAACACCTCAACTTGACCATGGCACTGAGTGCCACATCCAGCCTTTTCTTAAACATATCCAGGGATGGTGACTCCACCACCTTCCCAGGCAGACCATTCCAGAACTTTATCACCCTTTCTGTAAAAAGCTTCTTCCTAATATCCAACCTATATTTCCCTTGATGCAGCTTGAGACTGTGTCCTTTGGTTCTGTCAGTTGCTGCCTGGTGAAAGAGACCAACCCCCACCTGGCTACAGCCACCTTTCAGGAGGTTGTAGAGAGTGATACGGTCACCTCTGAGTCTCCTTTTCTCCAGGCTAAACAACCCCAGCTCCCTCAGTTGTTCCTCATTGCGCTTGTGTTCCAAGCCCCTCACGAACCTGGTTGTCCTCCTCTGGACGCACTCAAGCATCTCAACGTCCTTCCCAAACTGAGGGGCCCAGAACTGGACACAGTACTCAAGATGTGGCCTCACCAGTGTTGAGTACAGGAGAAGGATGACCTCTCTGCTCCTGCTGGTCACACTATTACTGATACAGGCCAGATTGCCATTGGCCTTCTTGGCTGCCAGAGCACACTGCTGACTCATGTTCAGCTGGCTGTTGACTAGTACCCCCAGGTCCTTTTCTGCCTGGGCACTGTCGAGCCACACCGTCCCCAGCCTATATTGTTGCAGGGCATTATGGTGGCCAAAATGCAGGACTTGGCACTTGGATTTATTAAACTTAGTCCTGTTAGACTCTGCCTTCCATTCAACCATTCCAAGTCTCTCTGCAGAGCCCTCCTACCCTTCAACAGATCAACACACAATCCTAGCTTGGTGTTGTCCGCAAACTTACTAATGAAAGACTCAATACCCTCATCCATGTCATCAATGAAGATAGCAAACAGAACTGTTCCCAGCACAGAGCCCTGAGGGACACCACTAGTGACTGGTTGCCAGCTGGATGCAGCACTGCTCACCACCACTCTCTGGGCCCAGCCATCCAGCCGGTTCTTAACCCAGCAAAGAGTGCTCCTGTCCAAGCCATGGACTGCCAGCTTTTCCAGAAGTATGCTGTGGGAGACAGTGTCAAAGACCCTGCTGAAGTCCGGGTACACATCAACAGCCTTTCCTGCATCCACCAGGCGAGTCACTTGATCATAAAAGGAGATCAAGTTGGTCAAACATGACCTACCCCTTCTAAATCCATGCTGGCTGGGTCTGATACCTTGCCCATCCTGTGAGTTCAGTGTGATGACACTCAAAATAAACTGTTCCATAACCTTACCTGGTACAGAGGTCAGGCTAACTGGCCTATAATTGCCAGAATCCTCCTTCCCACCCTTTTTATGAATGGGCATCACATTGGCCAGCTTCCAGTCATCTGGAACCTCGCCAGAGAGCCGGGACTGCTGGTAAATGATGGAGAGAGGCTTCACAAGCTCATCTGCCAGCTCCCTCATCACTCTGGGATGGATCCCATTTGGTCCCATGGATTTATGAATATCCAAGGAGCTTAGGAGTTCTCTGACTGCCTCCTCTTGGATAATGGGGGGACCATTCTGCTCCCTTATATCATCAAGCAACCCAAGAGGACAGTTATCCTGAGGGCAAGTCTTCTCACTAAAAACTGAGAAAAACAAGATGTTAAGCACCTCTGCCTTCTCCTCATCTAAAGTAACAAAGTTCCCTTCTGCATTTAATAAAGAACAAAGGCTAATCTTACCCTTCCTTTTACCATTCATATATTTATAAAAACAGTTTTTGTTATCCTTTACAAAAGTCGCCATTTTAAGTTCAAACTAAACTTCTGCCTCCCTAATTTTCTTCCTACATACTCTAGCAGCCCTCTTAAATACTATCTGAGAAACCTGACCCTCCTTCCACAGACTTTTTCCTGAGTTCCTCCAAAATCTCCTTGCCCATCCACGCTGGACATTTGCCTTGTCGACTAGTCTTTCCGCACATAAGGACAGTCTATTCCTGTGCCCTTGAGATCTCCATTTTGAGGCACACCCACCCTTCCTGAACTCCTTTATTTTTAAAGATTACTTCCCAGGGAACTCTCTGAATAAGTTTCCTGAATAAGCCAAAGTCTGCCCTCCGAAAGTCCAGTGTAAAAGTCTTATTAGTGTTCCTCTTGACTTCATCAAATATTGAGAATTTTATAATTTCATGATCACTATGCCCCAAGTGGTCTCCAACCACCACATCTCCCACCAACCCATCTCTGTTTACAAAGAACAGATCTAACATAGTCCATCCCCTGGTGGGCTCACCCACCAGCTGTGACAAAAAATTCTCCGCAAACTCTAAAAATTTCCTGAACTGTCTCTTTTCAGCTTTACTGAGTTCCTAACAAATGTACGGCAAGTTGAAATCACCAACAAGGGCTGATGATCCAGAAACATTCTCGAGCTGCTTATAGAATGAATTGTCCACCACTTCTTCCTGGTTGGGTGGACGATAACAGACTCCCAGTAGGATGTCAGCCTTATTGGCCTTCCCCCTAATCTTTACCCATAGGCATTCAACTTTGTCATCATTAGTTTTAATACCTATGGCATCCCTAATATAAAGGGCCACCCCTCCACCTCTTCTCCCTTTCCTATCTCTCCTGAAGAACTTGTAGCCACCCAGTGCAGCACTCCAGCCATGTTTCTGTGATGGCAATTACATCATAGCTCCACTGCTGCACCATGGCCTCCAGCTCTTCTTGTTTGTTTCCCAGACTGGACGCATTAGTATACATACACCTCAGCTGGGCTGCTGATATTGCTCCTAACTCAGGCTTATCACCTTTGGGCCTACTTCCAGAGAGACCAGCTACATTCCCTTCCCCCTTCAAACCTAGTTTAAAGCCCTCTCAAAAAGTTTGGCCAGTTTACAAGCTAAAAACCTTTTACCCTTAACAGACAGATGGGGCCCATCTGGTTCCAATAGGCCAGGTGCCGTAAAAGATTCCCCATGATCAAAAAGTCCAAAATTCTGCCAGTGGCACCAACCCTTGAGCCACTTATTGATAATGTGAGCTCTCCTACTCCTTTCACCATTTTTCTCAGCCACCAAAGGGACTGAGGAAAAGACTACCTGTACCCCTGCCTTATCAACTACTTGTCCCTGTGCCCTAAAGTCCCTCTTTATTGCCCTGACACTCCTCTTTTCAATCTCATCACTGACAAGCTGGAGTATCAGCAGCAGATAGTAATCAGAGGGCTGAATCAGCCCAGAAAGTCTCTCAGTAATATCCCGGGCCTGGCCCCCAGGGAGGCAGCAGACTTCTCTGTGGGGTGGGCCCTCTGTTCCCCTTAGAAGGGAATCACCCACCATAATTACCCTTCTTTCCTTTTTGATGTTAGAGGTGGTAATCCTTCTCACAGATGAGTCACAATTTGGAGACTCACTGTGCAGATAATTTTCTTCTAAATCATCTGGCTGACTCTCCAACCAGGGGTTCATACCTATTCTGAAGTGGCACCTAGCCTGGGAGTGGGGGTAGGGAGGAATTTTTATTATTACCTCCTCAAGTAGGTACCCACTTCCACTCCCCTTCATCTACCAGGTGTCTTTTATTGTCTGAGAGTGAGAGGTATGAGAGTCCTCTAACTCTTGGTGGGCTTCCTTCAAGGATGAAAGGGCTGAACTCTACCAATCTATTTCCCTTTCACTTTCCCTGATACTCCTTAGTCTTTCAACAACCTCTCTAAGCTTGGCCACCAGTGAAAGGAGATTGTTCACCTGTTCACACTGCAGGCAGGTTTCCTCTGCAACGTCTCCTGAAATCACTGATAGGCTCAAACCGTCCACACAGAAAGGTCTGGACAGACGCATCCTTTTTGGAGGGTTCCACCTGATTACATACATGCATACATACTCATATTAACTACAATTTTTAATCATGTACAAACCATTACTACCAGAAATGCTAAAACCTACCAATCAACAGAAACACTATGCACAACCCACAGTAAACCTTACTAGCAAGAAATCCTACAACTGTGACTGCTCAAACTGCTTCACAAACTGCCGTGCCACGCCCTCAGAGCTGGGCCATGCCCTCAGAGCCGTGCTCTGGCCCTGTTTGCCTGCCCCAGGTCGCTGCACTCCCCAGAGGCCTCTTTTAATCAGCCCGCTACTCAGAGATGGAGGAAGCCCCGCCCCAAACATGGTGACCCTCAAGCACAAGGAATGCACCTGCTCAGCCTTCTCACAAACAGCCACTCAGTGATAGAGGAAACCCCACTCCAGTCCTGCATGACCCTCATGCACAAGGAATACATCTGCTCAGCATTCCCACAAAAAACCACTCAGTCAGGTAGAATCCAAATCAGCATGCTCCTAAACTCTATATTAAACAGAAATTCAATAAATCCTAATAGAGGGTTTGTTTTGTGTGAGTCTTCTATTAGGAAGGCTCACAAGACAGGTGTCATCTACTTTGATTAGGTTCCTTCACAAAACAGGCTTCCTGGAATGATGCTTTGAAAGAAACGCATGTTAATGCATGTCTCTTATATTGCTTAAAGTCCTACAGAAGTTTTGGCTATGCTTTGCAAAACATACCATAGTTGTTCACACAAAGTAACACCCAAAAAGCAACTGAAGTTTAAATTGAACCCATTTGTTTTCAACTATTGGCCTACCCTTCCTTCATTTCTTTTGCTTCTGCTGTTTCCAAGCCTCCTTGGTCCCTTCCCCCCCACCTTTGTCTTGAGGGCTGAAATTTTAATAATTCTAACATGTGAGGCTGAAGAAAAAAACCAAACATAAACAGTTCTGAACATGGGAAGGGTTGTGGTTTAATATGGAAACACTCCTCTTTGTCATAGGTAAGAAATTATGGGCAAATGGTTGACAGGATTTTACATACTGAGAATATGAAAAACACCAGACATTGTTTCCAAATAAGCTAGGCAGACACTATAACTTTTTCTTTTCTGCAGTGCCAGGTTCTTTAAGCACAGATATTTTTTTCTACTCAGGAGGCAATATACAGTCATCTCATGGCAAGTCAGGCTTAAGATATAAATTAATAAGTACAATCAAATGAATTTGCTGCCATTACAAATGCTATTGGAAACGTTTTCCAGTTGTACCTTCACTGCCTATTTTTGTCCTTATGCATCATGCCAGTGCTAGTAATGGTGTACATTGCAGTGGGGGAAAAGTCTCTATGCTGCAGCTAAGGGTAAGATTATTGAAAACAGAGGATTCAATTAAGTATCATTCAGGCTATAACAAAATTTTTATAGTATAACACCTGAAGTAATTAGCATTCCAGTAACTACTTATATCTTAAAATACTTCATTAATGGCAGTTCTATATTTCCACTTGAAAGTGTTCAATGTAAGAAGCAGTTCAATTTAAGAAAGTAAATTGATCTTTTGCTACGACAAAGTAACTTTATTTATGGAGAACAGTTATGGAAACTGATGGAAATTTTGAAGGTACAGCAAGAAAGAAAAAAAAAGTGCTACAATAATTTTGACAGTGTGAGGAAATTGGAGGAGATGAAAAAAAATGTACTACTTACAAGCCTCGGAGACGAAGCCAGATTTTCTCTATTTGCTCTGGCTGTAGGTATTTCAGAGAGTTGTTCTCAAATTCTTCAATTTCCTTAGTTGGTGACTCCATAGCTGCAGATTACCACTTTGGTTAAAGCTCTGCGATGACAACTGCTGCCTCCACACACACACACTCTCCCCCTTTAACGCTGATGGGGAGCAGTTAACATTTCTGGCACACACTTCTCCCCCATTCTGCAAATGGAACTGTGTGGGCAGCTCTGGAGAGCTCAGGTGTACACGGGGGGCAGTTGTGCCAGCATGCCACCATCCTCAGGCTGAGTGAGAGGATCAAAGGCTCATCTCCAGATTGCAAAACCACACAGATTTTTTCCCTTTGTTTTTTGTTTCATTTTGCTTTTACAATAAGCCTAGGATACAACCCATAATAGCAGCTGAGGGATCTTTATCTGGGGAGGAGGGGAGGAAAATCCCTTGCTGACAAGTGCACTGTGTGTGCAGGGGCTGCTGTGGGAAGTCTGACAGCTGCAGGAGTCCCCAAGGCTGCAGCTCTGCCTTACCACACTGCCTGTTGCTGTGCAAGTGGCAGTACACAGGCCCCTTTCAGTCTAGTCCCCACCAGGTCAGCCTCATCCTCTCTCCCTAGCCGTATTTTTTCCCACTTACCAGCAGCGCTGCAAACAGGCTTGAAACCTGACAACTGAGGAAGAATTAATCTGTCAACACAGCCCAAGAACAGATTCACTCTCTGCTTCCCTCTTTGCTTCCCTCTCTCTCATGTGCATGCACATCCACAGACATGAGGGAGAACAGGCCATTGGAAAAAGACTGAATTTGATTTAAAACCCAACCAAGAAAAATCATTGACTAAAAAACAGAAAAGGGGAAATAACAGAAAGTGAGCCACTCACTTCTGGCAAATAGCTATCTACTTCCTTGCAGTCAAACTGCTCTCCTGAGAGAGACATGCAAAGCAGGGGCTGTAAGGTTTCAACAGGGACAAAATCCACTTTTAAAGTAAACAAATCAGTACAGTGCCAGTGAAAATGCTCAGAAGATAAGTCACTTGAAGAGAAATCAAGTGCAACACATTAGTCACAGATGTTTCTTTGTGTCAGTGTCTTTGAATAAGAGGTTTGCACAGTGGAGGTTAAAAATCAGTTTTGCAAAAGGATGCCTGCCTCTGGCTCCCCTGAAGCATCCCCATACTGGCCCCCAGAGACATGCCTCTCTATACCTGCAGTGTTCGTGCTCTGAGCACGAGGAAGAACAGGGATTTCTTTAATTGCACCAGCTCAATCAGTCATCTCTCAAACTCTGCCAAAATGTCTGCATGCTTCTCTTTAGTTAATTTTATTGATGTGGTGCTTTCAGTCAAAGCAATCAGAGCAGAGGGAAAATAACTGTCAAAATATTGTCTCAGACTTAAAACACATTTTGCTGCATATTGCAAAAGCTGTCCTTTGAGAAGTAGAGCCTGCAGCAAAAGAATTAGCATCTCAGACAGTCGGGTAGCCTGTGACTTGGAGAAGTCCCCTCTTCTTTGCAATAACATTCAACAATATGTCTGCAGTGCTAGGTCCAAGGCAGGTCTCTGACACACTTGATGTTGCTTTTCAGAAAGCTCTTTGCATAATGAATGTCATCCTTACCATTGCTAGGTGCCAAATTTTATCAGCCATCACTCTAAGCAGTTTCAATCCCTTCCTAGGAGTAGTTCTTAAGTAGTTACCCAGTTAGAGTGCTGCAGCAATTGTTAACCATCTCTAGCTCTCTGCAGCTGACTAAGATTCTCAAATATAACCAGAAAGCAGCTGAGTGAAGTTGGTACACATTAAAGAAAAGAGAAAACTTATGGGAGGTAAAAACATGAATAATTCTCTAGGTGGTCCGTTTTCCCCTTGTGGATTACAAAAGATAAGTCAATATGTTTGCTCTAGGAACCTCTTTTGAATGATACAAAGAACTGCACAAGCAGTCATTTTCTGACAAAAGTTTGGGGCATTTTATCTTCTTACGTCCCTCCTTTAAGAACACAGGGCTATTCTTCACTGCTTGTGCTACTTTCCATTACACTGATGTCCATCAGTAAACCGCTAGCATGTTGCACACATCACTGCCTTTTATTGGTGAGTAAAGTAGTTACAAAATATTGTCCTTTTTTCCACACATTTTATTTTAAGGTACAGAGGAAGTAACTGGGAGAAATGGGAATGCAGAATATTGGTAGCACTAGGTTTGAGCTCAAGTTTGGGATTTCCTTTCGTGTGTCAGTCCTGTGTTCTGATTTTGTGATAGATGTCATCAAAATAGCAAACACCAAGACAGTGACTGTAAAACGTTATGAATTTGTGCCATAAGTATCTGACATGAATACATATCATATTGCTTGCCTTGTCCTTAAACTTATGGCTCACCTCATGGTGAGAGAGTAACTTCCAAGAAGACAAAGTTTACAGGCCAAGTAAGCACCCCTCCTTCAGTTCTCACATTCATTGCTGCATTAAGGCAACAAGTTGTGGGCAACCAAATGGCACCATTTGGTTTCACTTCATTTAGAGAGCTTGACAATCACGACTGCCATTTGATGGATACAAGCAGTAAGCCACCTCCTGGTGGATTAGCCATGTTCTTTACAGCACAGGGCAGCTCAGATGAGCAAATGTCCACCTGCCTGTCAGAAACATCTGTTGTTCAGCTTTACACAGGTGATGACCAAGCTGGTAGGGCAGATAGCATTGTGTATGTACCTTTGCAAGCACCTATGGCTGAAGCAACACTACACAAACTTTATTGCTGGAATGAAAAATCACAGAATATTCTGAATTGGAAGGACCCACAAGGATCTTTGAGTCAAACTCTGAAGTGAATGGCCCATATGGTGATCAAACTCACAAGCTTGGCATTAGAAGTCTCCCATGTTCTAACCAACTGAATTAATCCTAGTAATTTTTTTAATCCAAGCACTTCCCCAACTTATCTCTTAGGCGTTTCAAGCAGGGTCCAGGACACCACTGTTGCCTTCAAACGGGTCTAACTTGAGTCAGACACTGCATTTCCCTCTGCTGCTCTGTTACCTGGCATGAGGTTCAGCACAGGATGATTCCTTCCTCGGCCCTTGAAGCAGTCCTCTTGCCTCCTCTGCTTGCCTGTAGGAAAAGAGTCAGGTCACCCATCTCAGCCAGCTCAGAAACTCCCTTCCTAGGTCACTAGGTCAGCACTGTCAGTGGTAGCAAGGGATGAAGAGCAATGAGATGGAGAGATGGAGGTCCCAGGCAGGCCAGTTATACACTACACTGATTGTCTTCTTTATCACAGCACACAGATTTGGGCAAATCTGGGGGCTTCACCCTCTTTTCATCCACTTCGTCAGTTGAGGACAGTAGTGGCATCCATGTTAAAAGCCTTTAGATTGAGCAGGAAGGGTCTTAATTACAAGTATTTCTTTCAGTTCTGAAGGACTGAAGATGTAGGAGGATGCTGACACGCAGCAGAGAGGTGTAAAAGGCAGCTGAGAAGAGTAGAATCCACACGGTGCCTCCATGACAACAGGCATTACTGTAAAACAGTCAAAATACCAGGGAGTGCAGGAGTAGGTCTGCCTTTCTCAGAATGGTGGTACAAGTATCTCATGCATAGTCCAAGGAGAAATCAGAGCCACCTCTGAACTTATGTGGCTGCAGATTAGACTCTGTCCTCATGTTAGACTTACCAGCAGCAAGCTTCCTTAACCAACAGTTAAGGAAGGAAAGGAACCTACACTTCCTTTTCTTTACATTTTTAAATGAAGACTAGAAAAACAATAAGAAAATTCAGAGACCTCCTTACTTTCATCAGAGCAAAGTAGGTATAGCAGTAACATTCAAAAGGCCTACTGAAATGCATCCAAAAATGCTTCCAAGACAGAAATAGCACTTCAGTGAGCATGAGCAAACTGAAACAGTAATTTCAGACAGCAAGTTTATATAAAGTCCTTGCTAGACTGCAACAAAAATGGAGAAGCTACCCCATGCTGAAGGGGTAGCATGAAATACTGGAAGTGTATTGACATGTTGTCTATCCCTACATATTGCCTATTGTGATTGCTCCATATTGCCTGTGTGAACATTGAAACAAGTTCTATAATTTGTACAACTACAATATATTCATATGTCTATCCATGTAAAAATAATCCAGAATATATTTTATTCTATTACCACTAATGCATCCAACCAAAATTGCAGTAAAGTAGGTTGTCTTTTTAAAATTTATTTTAAATCTGAGCTGGATCCCTGAACTTCAGTTATGTCAGTATGATGAGTCAGCCAGCAACATATTCCAAAATGTTTTGCTAATTCTATATTCAAACAGTTGTAAAACACTGACATGTCGTCTACTTCTGCTAATGCCAAAATAAACTAGGCAGATTTTGCCGAGTCTTTATCCTAGCAGGAAATAGCTTCTTGCTCCTTTTCAGTTAAAAGCAACTTTTTATTTGTTTTGTTTGGAAGGGAGTTAGGAGGAGGGAGACATGTTCAACTATGTAACTGAATTGCATTGGCCTTATTTATTCTTCATGTTGAGGTTTAAGAGAGTGATGGAAGATATGAAGACAGTTCCACTTTTTAGTTTTATTAAATTATATCTAGTACTTCTTAAACAGTAGTTTCCATGTGAAATTTCGTCTCTTTTTCTGCCCAAGGTTAGACTTTAGGGTTTTGATGGCAACTGACACACCAGAGCCACACAGCCATTAATACTGATGTTGGGAAGGATGAAAGCTTGACACGAAAGTTTAACAGATATGTATGCTTGGCAGAAAGATTTTTGAATGTAGAATCTGAAGAAGGAATAGAAATGAAAGCAAGTGTTGATACAGAAGAATTGCTGAGCCAGTTTTACTGGATAACTAAGAAGGCAAAGGGTATATTAGTTAGAAGGGGGTTTTATGGCTTAGAGCAAAGGATAAACCCACCTCAAACAAGATATTTTTACCAAGCAGAAAGACACCACAGGCAAACAAGACTGCCAATGTTGCAAGTAGAAAAAAGGTCTCAGAATTTTCCACTGCAAGAAAACTGAAAAACAACTTCTAGCTTAAACTGTAACATACTAATCACTTTTAGTGATTAGAGAATAGTAACATGAATATGGTAATTATAGTAGTTATGATAGGCTATAGGTAAAAGTTAAGGTATAGATTGATTCTTCTGTATTAAGATGCTCAGCAAAGTACATAATGCATTGTAACCAAAACTGAGGGGTCTTCAGGCTCGTCTGCAGCTGGAGCTGACAGCTGTAGGCACAGGCTCTGTCACCCATGATCCTGGACTGCTGTAACATCTTGGATACAATAAACTGCATTTTGAAGAGCTGCCTGAAGTCCTGCATCTCTCATTCAGGCTCTTATGGTGATTAACCTAGTCTCTTTCTTCCTAAATCCACTTCCTGTGATCATACAAATGTGGCAGATCTAGCACATTTGGAATTCATGAAGGCCTCACTTTTTTTTTTTTTTTTTTTTAACAGGCAGTGGAACAGAGAGCTGCAATACTAGTAGGGACATGGCTAAAAGTAAAATGAAGATGTTGGGTAAAATAGCTTTCACAGTACTCTTCACTGCCACAGCTGACCTGTCTTCCCTACTTCTGCTTGCTCATGAAAAGCCTAAGGAATCAGCTGCTTCAACAGAGCAAAAGGAAGGCTAAAAAGGATTGCAATACTCTGTTAGTTATGAGAGGTAAACACCACGGTAAAGAAAAAAAAAAAAAACCAACAGCAAACTTTACCTTTAGAGGAACAATTTGCCACAAGAGCAAAATGAAATAACAGGCCATGAGTACATCTTGAAAGATGGAAGATTTCTACCACAGCACTGAGTTTCTGGAAAAGTCTCCTGACTGGTACAACACAAAAGAAAATTCCCACCTCACTTAGGTGAAGATGAAGGTTCCCCATGCTAGACAGGGGTTACATAGACAGCAGGCTAGACCCAGCCAGCTGCACCAAGACTTGTGCCCTGAAGATGTTGACGCCTCTGCAGAGAGGTCTTGGACAGATACCCACAGGAGAGGACAATCAGCTTAGAGCAACACACTCTTCAGAGAGGGAAAAAAGATAAAAGGAGTTTCTCCTCCGGGAGGAGAGGAAAGAAGTTAGCAAATAGTTATTCAGTAAAAATAACTCTTTACTTCACAGAAGATGCTGCTTTAAAGTCTTAAAAGGCGTTCCTCAGAGACCCCTCTTTTCTCAGCTCCAGTGGCTGAGCTGCCTTGAACAGCTTAAGCACTTTTGAACTTCCTCCCCTCTCATAAGTTGTCTTCTGATAGAAAAAGGCCTGTCCTCAAAACCTGAATTACCTTTTCCCCTTTGATGAAAATATGACTTTTCTGAGCCTGCAGGTACTTTAAGCACTTTACTGGACTGGCATGTTCTCCATCCTCTTTTGCTGCAACTACTCATACTGCAATTATTAATTCTTACATTGCTTAAAGCCAGTAATATTTATAATAAATAAAAAAATTACAGAAAAAATGTCATAGCAAGAAAATACTTTATGGATGTGTGGAAGAGGTTTTACAGCAACTTCTGTGAGCCAGAGAGAAGTTTGATAAAAGGATCCATGTTTACCCCTGAAAGAATTTTCTACCAAGGTCACTGACATAGAACACAAGAAAGAAAGAAGGATAAATAAGAGAAACCTGCAACTGCCTATTCCAATAAGCTTTTTCTTTGTCTCTTGTGACCAATGAGTTAAGTGTAAACTTATTAGTTTTGTAAGAATGTATAAAAAGATGCATGCTAAAATAAAAACAGGTTTGAAGCCATCTGAAAATGGAGTGTGTTGCTTTGTACAACATGGATGTAGCCGAGCCGACTTTAGACACTTTCCAAATAAAGAGGTTGTTCACACCAGGGAAACAGTATTGCAGTACAGTTTGAAGAAGGGTTGAAGCGGTCCTCTTCTGTAGGCATGTAACTGGCATCCACATTTCAGGATGCACAGGACACAGGATTCAAAGGCAGTTTATACCCTCCATCCTGCTACTGTGAAACTAAATCCTCCTTCTCTTCTGTAAAAGTGGATGGTTTCTCCTTTGACCAGAATGTTTCACAGGCATGCACCCATTCAGACATAACATGCTACGGGATTTTGATTGCCTTTATAATTCAGAGAAATTACATGAGCTTCATACTGCTATATTCCCTTTTCATTATCATGTTGGACAGAAAAATAGTCTAAAACAGACCAACTAATGTATTGCAAAGAACATCCTGGAAATTGCATATTACAACTACAGGATATATAAGTAGCTTTCTTAATAGCAAGAGATTTACAATGTCCCTTTTGCCTTTTGTTTATCATCCTCTCAATGCTACTGGTCCACAATGTGAAAGGAAAATCATCAACTTAAGATAAATCCTTACACTTCCAATGAATGTTTAAAATAAATTGTGCAGTAAATTACCTAAAAATCGTAGTGTTCATGCTACATCAATAAGGACTGGGTTTCAAACTGAATTTTCAGGCACTGCCAGAAGATCACAAATTATTCACAACCTCCACTTTACCCACAATATTCACCACTGTCTTATGGCATTTCACTGGCAACACCAAAAGTTATCAATAAGTAGAAATCTGCTAAATCATGCTTCATGATTATTCCTGCACTGGAAAAACAAGTGATATTCCTAAACTCTCATTTAAACTAATTCCTGCCATTTCCATTCAAATTTTCATTGAAATTAGATCCATTAGGGTCAGACTTCAGCAATATTTTGTCTACACTCACATCTAACCTCTTTCCCCATTTCCACTTAAATTCTTAAATCCATTCAGTAGTGGCCCCATTTGTGCAAATTTGGCCACTACTGAATGGATTTAAGAATTTAAGAAGTGAAGCAATAGACAGGAACAGTGCAGAAGAAGTCAGGAAAAAATATCATAATGTTTCCTATATACAGTATAAGGGAATCACCATCACTAATCTCCTTCTCACAGTTTATTGGTAAAGTTTTGATTTGGCAAAGGGTACTCCCCAGACTCCTTCCTTACAGGCCTTGACTGTTCACCTGCATGTCCAAATAAGCAGAAAATATGTAGAAAGGTCTCAGCTGAATCCTGTGCAAGAATATCCAGAACAGCAACTATGAATGTCCTCTTCAGATGCCTCAGTTTCACCATGTAGGTCCAACACATAAAAATCTATGTACTTTCACATACAGAAAAAAAAAAAAGTATCTGCAATGTAGTAGGGAAGGGGAAAACTTATATAAAGGGGCAAAACCAGAAAACTATGTTTTGAAGATCTCTCAACTACAATCACGGCATCTCTGACATGAAAAGATTTTTGAACTCTGCACAAGTGGCTTGTGAAATTACTTATCTAGGTTACACCTAAGAAAACATTACGTATTTTATTGTACATGCCATAACATTAAAAAAGTCGGCCTGGAGGGGGTATTTTAATAAGAAAGAAGACTACAATTAAATCACTTCTGAATCAAGAAGCTATTACATTATTGTCCTTAAGAACAGATCTATCTTTGAGAGAGAAGTGAATTGTATGTCTTCCTTCAGATAAATATGATTCAGTGTCATAAATCCGTAAGTCCATACACAGTCCAAAGAAGTATCTACTAGTTTCATTCATGACTTAATGTGCTTCATTCTCACCTGCTACCTTGACTAATTAAAGATATGCTTAGCAGCAATTGGTTCACCAGTCAGTAAATATTTGATTTATATGCATGAAGCATTGTTACCATCATTACTCAGACCTACGTATTTCCTAAAAATATTATTATTGCTTTTGGATTCCCATGGTTTTAAATGTTTATTAAGACTCAAATTACTCTTTTTCTACAGGTCAGTTGTGACCATCTGCACAGAGGGTAAAATTGTATCTGTGTACATAAATACATGTGGTGGTTTGCAGGGGTCCCAGGATGAGGGAAGCGACGAGAATCTGCCTCCATGTTTCTGAAGGCTGATTTACTACTTTATGATATATATATATAATTAAAACTATACTAAAAGAATAGAAGAAAGGATTTCATCAGAAGGCTAGCAAGAAAAGGAAAATAATGGAATGATAACAAAAGCTTGTGACTGTTAGAGAGTCCAAGCCAGCTGACTGTGATTGGCCATTAATTAGAAACAACCAACATGGACCAATCAAAGATGCACCTGTTGCATTCCAGAGCAGTAGATAATTACTGTTTACATTTTGTTCCTGAGGCCTCTCAGCTTCTCAGAAGAAAAAATCCAAATGAAAGGATTTTTCATAAAACATGTCTGTGACATATCACCCTTTTTATTTTAAATTAAATTAAAAGAAAAATGTTAGTAATTTTGGCTGCTGGGCCCATGCAGAAGAAAGAACAAATACTTGAGAGGTTTATTTGTTGCAAATCAAAACCCTCAATCAAGTGCTGATGGGGAATGATCAGGGAAATTCTTCACTTGTAGAACATCTAATTCTATCATATCACTAAAACAATCTTACAATATAAGAAAATGCAAAAACCCATGCAAAGAAAGTTCATTGCTTCAAGTCAAAACAGCTGAGTTTCAGGAGAAAGTACATGGACTAGAGATGTTCCTCTTTGACATCTCTGAAAGTCCCTTTTGGTCCTGAAACAGGCTTGCAGAATCCTGAAACAAAGAGCTGCTAAAGAAAATCCATCAACAGTTTTTAAAAGTCCATTGACAGTTATCAAACAATTTTGAAAAACTTTCTGGAATGGCTTGGCCACAGCCCTTAATTGAACCACTGCTTGGGCTGACGCCAATTTTTGGCTTTTCAATGCTTTTGAGCTGCTAGCTCTTTCAAGTCTTTTTATCTTTTTTTTTTTTTTTTTTTTTTTTTTTTTTTTTTTTTTTTTTTTTTTTTTTTTTTTCTGAAAGAGCAGCCGCAGAGAGGAGCCTCTGAGGCCCTGCGGGGGCCCTGGCCCTCATGGATGGATCAGGAATCCCAGAGCTGGCCCACAGAATGGTGGCCCAGGACCTGACAGGGGAAGCAAGGTCCCCAAACCCAACAGGAGGCCAGGTGGTGGCCCTGGCCCAGGGAACCGAACCAAACGGCCCAGACCTGGCCCGCGGAGCGGGCTCTGTGTTCTCACAACCCAGGACCCTGCTGCCAATGCAATGGCAGCACGAGTGACTGAACACTTCCTCCCCCCAGCACGGCCGGTGCACACCAGCAGTTGGGGAAGAGAAGCTTTCCCGAGAATCTTCATCTCGGGTCCAGGGATGTTTTTTCCCCACAGCAAGCGAGCGATGCTTGCTTTCCGGTTTTTCTCTCGCCCCTGCAATGCAAATGAGAGCATTCCCATTTTTTGCCCCTCAGCACAATCCCGACTCTCCCCGGGCTCGGGACTGGAGGCAGAACTTTCAGGAGCCAGCCCCCGACGCCGCTAGGGCACGCAGGGGAAGTCAGGCATTCCAGCCCCCAGCGGGAAACCCCCGACCTGGCCCGTGAAAAATGCTATGTCCCACAAAAATGCTAAGTTTGAAAGTGTTCACTCTTGCGGCATCAGCTGAAAGCAGTCGAGCTGGGCCACTTTCGCTGTGGGACAGCCTGATCGCAAGGTCTGACACAAACGCTGCGATGGAGGACGGGGTCCCTGATATAAACGGGGCAGGACACTTTCTCTCCTTTAAAAATGATCAGCTCAGGATTAAGGGGTGGCTCAGCAGGTCTGCATCATCTGTGGAGTCTCCCAGCGTGATGCCGAGGAAGGCGAGTAATTCACAGCTCTGTCCACTAGAGGCAGAACTGGGTGTCCAATCTTTCAGGTATTACCCAGAACTGTAAACCTACGTCCGGCCAGCCCCGGGTACTGCGGCTGGGACGACCACTTAGCTCAGGGTGAGGGTCCACGAAGGTCTTCAGTCATTCAGCATCTTGTTCCTCACACCTGGACGCTATTTTAATCTTCTAATTTCTCTGTTGGCTTGCCGTTTTGGGGTTTTTTTCTGTCCATCTGTAGCAGTCCCAGCATGCATTGGAGGGTATTTTGCATGTTCTCTGCTTCTGTATCTCATTTGGGAAGACTCTTTGCCTCAGGGGGGAGGCTATCAGCCTAGCCGGCCAAGGCCTCCACCGATACAAAGGGAGCTATCAATCGTAATTACCATAACAAGCAGCTCCTTTCGCAGCTAAACTGGTTTGGTCAGTTTTGCAACAAGCAAGTTCTGCTCTGGAAGGAAAGTTTTAAAAACTTTTTCTTTTACAAAAAAAACACTGGCAAAATTTTGTTCATAACAGTCCCCAAAGGCAGCGGAACCACCAAGGGGGCCAGCGGGGCTGGCGGAGGCGGCGGGGTCGCCGGGGCCGGAGGAAGCGCATCTCTGCCGGGTTGGAAGCAGCAGCTGCATCTTCTCTGGGTTCCGGAAGCTGCAGCACAGGCGCAGTGAGCCGGCCTGGGAGGCGGTGGGACAGCCGGGGGGGCTGGCGGGGCCATGGAGTCGGCCTCCGGGGCATCCGCAGGCAGACAGACAGCCACGGAGACACGCTCCCTCTCTGAGACAGGCTGCTGTGGATCGCCACTGCTGTCGAGTGCATTGCCTAGCAACACAGAGACAGGCTCCTGGCGATCGTCGCTGCTGTCGATTGCGTCGCCTAGCAACACGGGCGAAGCCGCGGGAGGCAGTGCTTCCGCAATCGGAACGCCGACAAACTCTGCTGGAGGCGGCGGGGCTGGCCCGGCTGCGGCAGGGCTGCGGAGACCGGCGCAGCCCGCGGGGCTGGTCGGGGGGGCGGAGCCAACTCACGTTCCGCCCCCGAGGGCAAAGATGGGGAGGGGGAAAGCAGCTCCGTTTGAGCATGCCCCAAAGAAGAAGAAAAAACTTTTCCTCGGCTCCAGGCAAAGCCTCGCCCCCCTGTAATCCAGGGGGGCTGGAAAGCAGCAGTTCGTGTCCCTGGACAAGTTCCTCTCCTGCTGGGTCTGGCGGGAAGGGAGCACGACCTCTGCATTCGGCAATCTACATTCAGACTTGAATACTTGTAAAGAGGCTCCACTGTCCAGAAGGCTGTTAACCAGAGCCTTCATTTGCAGTTTGAATTACATCCAAATCCAGACCACTGAAGATTGAGCAAAATTCTGCTGGATTGAGGATATGCCCAAGAGTATCTGGAGCTGGACAACACAGCTGGATTAAGGGATAAAAATGCCCAAGAGCATCTGGGGTTGGACAACAGAGCTGGACCGAGGGATACCCAAAAACATCCGGGGCTGGCCAGTAACATCTGAGATTGTAACAGGTGATTTGAAAGTAAAAGGTACCTTATTGTTGTCTTGCTGTGTGTGAGAATGAGCCACACACAGAATCAGCCTCAGCTTCCCAGGCAGGTGGGGGGGCGCTGTGGAAAAAGGTGTATGTGACCCGCAAACAGTCCATTGTTCCCCTGGGGAGTGTGGGGGGCCGTGGTGAAAGAGTGTGAGTTACACACAAATTAGCCTCACAGGTGAACAGGCATCAGAGGCGACCAGATTCAGGGCCCTTGCCAGAGGCCCAGGAGTACTGAAGCCCAGAGGCCAACCCCAAGGTGAGGGGGGACCACATGGACCAGTAATTCTCTGGCAACAGGGGTCCACTTCAGGTCCTGAGGGTATGAAAGAATGTGTGAAAGTGAATGAGAAATAAAAGCAAGTAAATGTAGATGAATGAAAGTATATGTAATGTAGATTGTTTATTTTAAACTTCACTTTATCTCCTTGGAGGGAGGTGTATTGTATTGAATAATATTGTGAGATAAAATAACTTTTGTGTGTGTAGAAGGTGGTACTCAGAGAAAGTGAGAAACAGAGGTAGGGGACGAATAGATAAGATCTTGAAAAATGGGACAGAAAACCAGTAAGATGGGTACAGAAAAAAAAAAAAAAAGAGGAGAAAAGACAGTAGTTGATAAGATAGTATGCAGTAGTTGATAGGAAAAACATGCAAACTATTGAAAAAGGGAAATTAACCTTAAATTGGTAAGCTCAAATTTGTGAGTAAGATAGTTTTTGTAACTAGCTCAAGGAATGGATAAGATAATCAAGAAATTCTTTGCATGGCGATAACAACACCAGGACACCAAGATCCTAAGAGAATTATTGCCTCCTTCTCGGGAAAATCCAGACTTCTCCCAGACTTCGAAGAACCAAGAAATTGATTTATAAGATGGGGTGGGGGAGCAGAAATTAAGCAGAAAACACCCTTTGTTTGGAACATGTATGAGGTAAATTAATATGCAACAGGCTTTTGCTTTTAAGGGCTAATCCTTTGTTAGCAAAGCCTGCTTTTGTGGCAGAGTGCAAAAAGCACCTGGACATAATTCTTTGCTTTTTGTTGTCTTTTAATGTCCTAACTTTGATTGTCCAAATTCTTATTGCTCTAATTTTTATTACTATTCTATTACTATGAAACTTCTAAAATTTTAACACAAGTGAATGGCATTTTTCTTGGCACTGAATAAATACATACCTACTTTACAACTTCCACGAGTTGTGTTTTTCCATAAATCACCTTTCCCAGCTGCGTTTGGGAACCCAGCTGCCACTGCCCAGCCCTGCCACTTCTCTGCCACTGCTCTGTTTTTCACTACACTGTAACCCTATATCTCCTGCCTGCCAGGACACCCTATCTCCTGCTACAGCTCAGGAGTTTCTGCTACATTACATTTGCTCCCCCAGCTGTTCCTGCCTCTGTCATTCCAGCTGCTGCTCCAAGGTTCCTGCTACAACCCATTTCACCATCCAGAGGGGCACCAGGATTGGCTGCCCCTGTGAGTTTGTAAAGGAAGGCCCTTTTCTATCTCTTCCGCCCACACACTGACCATAAGCCATGTGGAGAGAGACAGCTGGGCTCCTGCTGCAGCACCTCCTGCAGCCACGAGGGAGTCATCGCACCTGCCCTGCCCAGCTGGAAGCGCCCCTGCCGGCTGTGGCCATAACTTCATCAAAGGTTGTCAGAGGCTGAAATATTATTGTTTATGAGTTAAACATTTTTATTAAGGACTTTTAAAACTGTATTACTAAAGCTGCAAAGAATACCACCAGACCCTGAATAGGCCTTCTGAGTGAGGCCCTGGACTGTTCGGTGATGAAGATAAGATAAAGTAATAACTCAGGACTGGGGACATTCACGAAGCCCAAGCTTAGCACCTTCAAGAGGAGACCACAGCCCCAGGGCTATCAGCTGCCAGGCTTTGAACAGACCCTTGCACCAAAGAGTGTGGGGAGAGCACTTTGGGTGCATGTTGGAAAGGCCTCTGGTCGGAGACAGTGAATGCCCATCCTCCAGTGTGCAGAGGGGCTCAGCTCTGGGGCCCTTCACCTGGAGAAGCTTATCCACAGCAGAAGTGAGTGTCATGGCCCACCAAAGACTCCCTCCATGGGGTTCCCAGACCCTGCACCAGAGCACTGCAACATGATGCAACAGACCCTCAAAGGACAGTGTCAAACCTGGCATTCCAAACTAGCCCAAAGTGTACATAAATCCACTGAATTCTATACTCTTCGGTGTGTGGCAGCGTGTGGTGCAGTGTGGTGTGGCATGGTGTGGCCACAGTGGGGAATCTTCACCACCAAGACGACCAGATGGAGGTGTGAAAAGCAAGGTTCATTCTCCTGGTAAAATTTAAAAGTTTAATCAAGGACAATAGGACACAAAGACAATAAAGCAAAGACATACGGTTGTGTGCTTTGGCAGTCAGCCAAGAGCACACCAGCTATTTTGGAAACACCCTTTATATACAATTTCTATTGCATCAGCCGGTTGCATATTCATAAACAATTATGCCTATTTAAACTTTCAACCCAAACTAATTTACATGTTCCAAAAGCTGTTTAGTATGGTCCCTCCTCGGATCTGCCTTTTTGGAGCATGCACATTTCTTCATTGTGGTTTTAGTCCATTCTTATCACCACCTCTAATTTTTGGGTTTTCGTCCATACTGTCTTCAGACGGTGAGTGCTGATAGTTGGCATATAGGAGCAGGGGTCCTCATCATATGTTCATTGGATATTATCCCTATCAAGCAGGTATTTTAACACAAACATACTTATATCAGCTATTTCACTACTATATCTAACAGAAATAAAGACTATATTTTAATAGTAAAGTTACTTTACCATTATACATATAGCATCCATTTTAATATTTGCAAAAAGCCAATAATATAATATATATCTATAACAGAGTGGAACAATGTAGGGACCCTTGGATGGGTGATATGCATCTACCTAAGTCCTGTCACTCTCCCCATCTTCCTGGTCCCTATGCACACTTCTTTCTCTATCTCTTTCTTTCTTTTCTCTATCTTTCTCTTTACCTCTTTAACTATTAAATAAAATATATATATATTTTTTTTTACTAGCATCTAACCTCATTTGGCTTTAATCTCATTTTTGGGCATATTTTGAACCTTCCAAGTTCTTTGTGGTTTATACACAGAGGTTTATTTATTTGGTTTATACACAGTGCTTTCTTTGCTTTTCTGAGTTTAAAACAGATCACAACAGTTTGACAGCTGAGAGAAGGTTTTTATTTGGGTTTCTGTTTTTGTTAGTTGTTCCTGCCATTGTTGTTGTTTGTTTGCCCCGTTATTACATATTAGTAAAGAACTGTTATTCCTTTTACCATATCTTTGCCTGAAAGCCTCTTAATTTAAAAGTTATAATAATTTGAATGGAAAAGGGTAATATTTTCCATTCCAAGGGAGGTTCCTGCCTTCCTTGGCTGACACCTTCTTTTTTACAAACCAAGACAACTCTCTTACTTCCACTCCTCCACAAAACTATTAAGCACACACAGGGCTTTGATTCTTTGGAAAACTAGGCATTTACTATTTACTTTGTAACAACAATTTCTTTGGATTTCCATCTATGAAGTCCTCCAAAATGCCACATTATACAGTAATGTCTATATTGATACAATACAAAGATTCTGTGATGTTTATAAAGCCTTTTAAACTGTACTAGCAAAACTGTTTTGTTAAATTACATTTCCAACTCATCAGTCTTTATCATGCTATACTATTCAGAATGCCATCACACTATTTTGCTGCATCGTTTCAAATTATCTTGACAATAGCAATGTAAGGAACGCTGCTATCCATATATTGTTATCCAAAGTAAAAGCTGACAAATACTTAGATCTCTTGAAATTATAGATTTTAAATATCAGAGGTACAAAGCTTTTAAGTCATTAAATACCCTACGCCATCATAAAAGGATGGTAGGATTCAGAAATCCTTGTCCTGTATAATTTAAATGTGAATATTAAAGAATGAAAATCCACTATGAAATTACTGGGTTATTAATATAGACTGGCATAAATTCACTTTATGGTATTATGCTTTTAAACATCAATCAGCATGAACAAATACCTGAAATTACTACCTAATATAAAGACTCAATCAAGTACATTCAAAATAATAATCACAAGAAGAGTGAAATAAGTTTCACAGACTCAAGTATAATCAAAATCACTGTAGTCAGAGAAATCTATGTAAATCAAGGAACATTCCTTTAAACACAGGTATGTTTAATACAAAAGAAAAGTAGAGCACAAATTTTCAACAATTAAAAATTAAGCTGAAAAAACATTTTGAAAAATCAATTCTGCCACTCGCCTTGCTTTTTCTGGGCACACCAATTTTCAAATTTCAGTCAAAAATCCATTGTATGCCCTATGGATTCTCTATTTTAGCTCATTTTGAGAGACAATTTTTCAGAAAACATGTTTCCAAGAAACATGGTAACTGTACATTGACAGCATTAAATAAAAGAGTGGAAAACACAAGAATATAGTGATATCTATCTATATCTAGATATATCACTCTGCAACAGCAGAAATCACTTTTTTGCAAGACCCTGGTCAGGGTTTTTCCCCTTCATATATTAATGCTAGACAGTTCTCAAGACATTACATCAATAGGAAAAGATGTAACTCACCCTTGCATCAATGAAGCACATCATCTGACCTAAAGTGCAATTTTTCATCATTTAATCCCTTGCAAATGAAACAATACCAACCTTCAAAGACATCATATAATGAGCTGTCTGTTGATTTTTTGACTAGTTACAGACTTTCTGCCTAGTAAATAACCTTTTGAGGAGGCTAATGAAGTGTAAGAAATTAAAGGCCCATCCAGTCGCTATTATTTATGGATTTATTTTTACACCCTTGTTCAGTATGAAGATATGCAGCATTACAGAATCTTTTGGTATCAATTTCTGTCACCAAACCCACACCACAGATTTAATCTTAAACAGGTAGCCTCTCAAAGATAAATGAAGTAAATTCGTATCAGTCAGACCTGAAAGATGTTTTCACCAATGCCTCAGGGCTGTCCACTGGCAGTAGTTCATCTGCTAAAATTTCTTCAGGAGGTCTCGGGTCATTGATAATGGTCAGCTTTGGCCTTTCCTTGAGGCTGCTGGTCAGCCCACTGATAATGGTGTTCCACAAGCAGTTTTGTGATTTAGACCCTGAAAAAACAATGAGAAGAAAAATAAATTAATAGGCTTATTGCCCAGCATGTCAGAATTCTGAAAAATAAAGGTGGTCTGCTATCATTTTACCTTTGCATAACCACAGTTTGGGAATAAGCCTGAAAACCTAAATAAAAATTCAAAGTGGAAATGAGCACAAACATTAGGGTCATTCCAAATGCAAACATGTAATGCTTCCCATAAAAATATTTTATTACACAACATGAGGTTTTCACACCTGTCCTGGGTTGTCCTGCTGTCTCTGAAGTCAGCAACTGATTTTAATTAGGAAAAAATTTTCTGATATTTTCCCAACTTTCAGATCAATTATCCAGTGGACCTAATACATGGATTAAGGGTTACTTTTTGATGCAATACACACTAAATACACAAGATGAAACCAATCAGAAGAGCTGTTATCCCATGGGTCAAGAAAATAAATCACAAAAATTATCCTGTTGGAAGCAGCAATATCTGCTGCTGTGGACAGGAGCCAGCAGCATTTTTTTTCTCTTTGTCTTAAATATCTTTTTTTTCACACAGTCTAGATGTTACAAAGACAGAAGATCAGCAATAATTCTATCTACTTTCTCCATTCCATAATTATGTTCAGACAATTTCCCAGGTAATCAGGAAAACTCCATACTCTTTGCTCTTAAATGTGAGCAGCTACCTAATGTGCAAGAACTGTATTTACCCAGTTACCGGTAGCCCTGAGATTCTGTGCCAAGCCTTGTAGCTGCATTTCTAGCTACGATAGCTAGCAATATAACCTCTCACACCATGTAGTCCAAAGCCAAGTAATGGCTACACAAAACCAGCAGAAATATATGCAACATCAATGCAATATTATTATTAAAGGGCCTGTAATATTATGGCTGTTCTTTAGACAACACTTTAGCAAACTTTTCTGTCTAACCATCAGGAGCCACTCACACTCCAATCATCCAAGACTTTCATTGTTGGGACTGAAGACCCTTTGCAGAAGACAACTCCAATGAATTGACAGCACCCCACTTGACTCACTACATACATCACAATCACACAGTCAGAGAAGATTTCCCTCACCAGTTTGTCCCCAGGTTTCCCATAGCACACATGGCTCCCATGGTGATTAACATTATGACAGCTGAAGTTGGGTGCCTCCAGGGAGGTATCCCAAAAGAGAAATCCCTGGGTTTTTAACCCTTACAGTCTATGCACCCATTAAAATACTGTTATTTATTCTGAGGTCTTCTCATCCTTCACTGGCTCTTGCAAGAGTCGCTGGGTGACTGGCCACTCTGACCATCCTCACCTCACTGGACTATGGCCCAGGTCCCCATGCCTTTATTTATGCAAATGGTCTGCACCAGATCATGTCTTGTTGCCTGTATTTCCTCACACCCATGGCACAAGCTGTAACTTGCATGCCAGATTACCTGCACTAAGTATAGTTCTCAACAGTCTTTTCTTTTTTTTATTAAGCATACTTGCTAATACATTAAAAGGGAACTTTCAAGAAATTTAACCATTTCAAGAAATTTAACCACTACCCTTAAATACCAAATATCACAAGTAACAAACATAGCAAAATTCAGGCTAAGATGATTGTCATAGGGCAGAGTACAAGATTACTGATCTTGTGCACAAGTGCTTAAATAATTACCAATACAGAAAAGGATTCTCAGAAGTTAATTATTACCTGGTTGGTTGGTTATCCGCTACTCGGTTGATGTAAGACTGGTGTATCTGATTTTCCTAACCTAAAATTTTAACAGCAAAATAGGGACACCCTAAAACAGTACTGTCATTTAGAATCATAGCCTTACACCATGTCCCAGGTGCAGAATCTGGCATTTGACTGGTTAAACTTTATATGGTTGCTGATTTTTCAGCCCTTTAATTTCTTGATGTCTCTCTGCTAGGCCTCTGCCCACAAGGGAGTCAAAGCTCCTCCCAGTTTAGGGTCATCAGCAAACTTAGTTGATATTCCCTCAAGTTCTGCATCCAAGTCCTTAATGAAAAAAACTGCGCTGAGGATTGAGCCCTGCAACACCCCACTAGAGAGGTCACTAGTTTGATGTTACCCTGTTCCCTGTAACTCTTTGTGTCTGACCTGTGAGCCAGTTTCTTATCCATCTTGTAACATGATGTCATGGTTTGACGCTGGTGCAATGCCAGTGCCCCCATGAAAATACATTCTCCCTGGTGTCTGCTGTGGGATGTGACCAGGAATAGAGCAAAACAGACTCCCACTTAGAAATAAAGAATATAAAACTTTATTAACCTACAACTATATGAAAAAAAAACCCACACAGAAAGAATGAAAACCTTCCAAAACCATTTCCTCCTCCCCGCACCAAATTTCCAATACATCCATCCCTCAGATCACCAACTCTCAGTCCATCACCCCCCTTCAGATAATCAATTCTCAGTTCATCAAGAAGAGAGGAGTCCCTGTTGTGCCATAGGCTTCCCCTGGGAACACAGTTGAGACCTCTTGTGTTTCCATGTCACTCATGGCACCACCTGGAGATCATTTGCCATCATGACATGTTCCTTCCATGCCCAGTGCTTTCACCACTGCACATGGACCAGAGCTGCTTCTAGGGTTGTCTTTCAAGGATGCTTTGTCTCATTCCAAAAACAAGGGCACAGTCTCTTTTTCGGGACACCTGTCCCCCCCACATTTTTGCACTCCCTGGGGCTGAGGGGTACCCACACTGAACCCTCTTGGCTCCGAGGCACTGGCTCCCCCTAAACGCAGTCTCTGTGTCACGAATTTCACGTGACATTTGCTGCTAGTTCTTCTTTATCAGAAAGAATTCCTAGGTCAGGTTGACTAGCTCTCACAGCAGTCTCTGTCTCTCCCCCCCCCCGCCTCCCCCCTTCTCCGTCCTTCACTGAAGCAGTTTCTCTGAGCCTAGGCTTTTTGCAGCCAGACTACACAGCAAGCTACATACCTAAAGATGTACATTCCAGCTAAATCAAAATGGGTTTCTACCCTGGAAAATTTCCACTCTGCCTGACTTTTCCCATAAAATGTTGGGTGAGATGTTCCAGCCTGGGCTGAAAAAAAAAAAAAAGTAAATCAGTATGCCTGCAGAAAGAGCCTCACTGTACCCACGACACAGCCAAGGAAATGTCAGGCTTTTCCCACTGTCCTGGTTTGTCTCAAAGAGTGTGCTTGACATCACCCACAAATCACCAGAAATCAGCCAAGGAGAAGATTCATTTTTTGTAGTAGCTGTGAAGGCGCAGAGCCTGTGGCCTGTTAAAAGTTAATCAAGACAATCTTGCATCATTTGTGGGAAGCAGGGCAGGGGGAAGCCGTGGAGAGAAAGGGACTTATTTTTTCTCTCTCTCCCCACCCTTCTAAAAAGAAGGGCATTCCTTTTCAGGGGAACAAGCATTGCAGATGGTGGGGTGGCTGCACACTGTTTCATTGTCCCAGGCTTGGTGAGCATTTTGCATGTAAATCACCCTCTCTTTGTACACTTTTGTTATTAGTATTGTTGCTGTTTCCAGTAAATTACTCTCGTCTCAACCCTCAACCCATGATTGTCATCTTTTGTGTCCCCAGTTTCTCAACTCCGTCCCCAGAGCAGCAAGGGGAGGGGAAGAGGGGGAGAGATACAAGCAGTATCTGCTTTGGGAGTCTTGGTGGGGGCACTGAACTGGGCAGTACCACTCCTAAACCACAACAGCCAGTCACCTAACTCTTTGTATTTTCTAAGGTCACATTCAAGGATAGTAATAATAATAATAATAATAATAATAATAATAATAATAATAATAATTCAAGACTGTAAAAGAATGCTTTTAATCTCTTGAGGCTTGTCTAAAGAATACTATTTTTGAATAAGAAGTATCCCAGGATCCAAGCCAGAATGTAAGCCCAGTATATTCAGAAGGAAAACTAAAATTTTAAAACTTGACACAATTATAAAACTTCAAAGAACAATTCCAAACTATCCATATCAAGATTTCTCAAAATATCATCAGTTTCAGCTGCAGATATAATCAGCCACAGCAAGATTAAGTCTCTCAGAGTAGAACTGCAGATATAACTGATAATTTCCTGAATACATGCAGTATCCTTTCAGTGTCAAATAAGAAGGCTTTAATGTACTCAGCTTCAATATGTAGATTCTTGAAATGCACCCTTAAGATGCAGGAATTTCTTCAAGAGCTGAATAAGAAAAGCTCAAAAAATTAAATATGTACATTCATTCAATAAAAAGAGTCACATGAGCTAGTTGTAAAAGCAAAGTCATGAGAAATCATGAATCTAAATGAAGTATACTGCAACCTGGCTTTAGATTGGTCTGTGCATGTATATGAACCCTAATGTACACATTGAACAGGTTTAGTATACAATGAAAACAGCTCAAGATCCAATAGTCTTTACAGTGCTTTTGTCCCTTTCAAAACAGCACAATTTAATAAAAGTTTAAGAAGTAAAATTAGTAAGCTTTCAGAAAGTGTTCTTTTTTGAGTATGACAGGGTGATAATATAGTGAGAAGATAATTTCCAAGCTGAAGTCAGCTAGGGTCCCCTCCACTTCACACCTAGCTTGATTAAGTTGTGTATGCAACCTTATAGACATTCACTGAGGCAAGTCCACATCATGTTTTGACACTGGCCAAATGCCAGGCACCCATGAAAGCTGCTCATTCACCCTCCCCTGCTACAGCTGAACAGGGGAAATGTTATCAATAGATAATGTGATAGTTGGCTCTCACAATTAAGAGGATAAATATGTGCATGTTAAAAGAAAATTTTATAGAGGTAAAATTTTATAGTTAAATTATTTTAGTATGTTCTCCCCATAGTCCTTTTTCCCTTTCCCCTTGTACTGTAGTCACTAGTCAAGGCATTAGAGGGGAGGGCAGGCCTGTTACTGAGAGGCACATCATGACAACAACTGACCTTCAATCAAGTTGTAAGAAAGTTATCTCCACCAATAGACAGCAAAGAAGGAGTTGACTGACAAGACTTTGGAAAGGGCCAAGAGTATAAAAAGCAGAGCATCCATTTTTGTAAACAACCATGTGGCTGCTTGTCATGGAGGTTCTCAGCCCTGTAATTTTTCCTCATTCAGTCCTTTGTTGTATTTTTTTTTTTTGTTAAGGTTTAATAAACCTTTGAAATTTTAAAATTTCATTTCTCACAAATGGGGACTTGTCCAGGATATAAAACCTCATCTCTGTGGCCTTAGGAGATTTTGGACAAATGTTGCACCCTCACCAAATCTGGTGGCTCAAACAACCTCTCCTGGGACTATCAGTGATTGCAGGTCAACA
This sequence comes from Calcarius lapponicus, assembly GCA_039654755.1. Taxonomy (NCBI): domain Eukaryota; kingdom Metazoa; phylum Chordata; class Aves; order Passeriformes; family Fringillidae; genus Calcarius; species Calcarius lapponicus. The sequence continues at coordinate 61,571,002 of CM077464.1, forward strand.
CCCCAAAGACAACAAAGACTGGATAACGAAAAAGAAGAGGGAGAAGGGAAAAAGCCCCTGAAAAACTGCAGATCTAGAGGATTGTGAGTATTTGTGAGTATAAGAGCTGGGAGCATGCTTGGAGTGTGAGTGAGGTAGTTCCAGGAATGTGCTTGGGTGGGTATGTGTTATGGTTTGACACTGGCACAATGCCAGTGCCCCCACGAAAATACACTTTCCCTGGTGTCTGCTGTGAGATGTGACCAGGAATAAGCAAAGCAGGCTCTTACTTAAAAGAAAGAAGTTTATTAACTAGACTACAAGTGAAGGAAAACACACAAGGGAAAAATGAAAACCTTACAAATACATACTCAGTCCATCAAGAGGAGAAGGAGTCTTTCTTTGTGCCATAGGCTTCCCCTGGAAACACCGTTGAAACCTTTGGTGTTTCCAGTGTCACTCTTGACACCCCCCGGAGATCATTTGTCATCATGACATCCTCCTTCCATGTGCAATGCTCTCACCATTGCCCATGGACCAGAACTGCTTCTAGGGTCCTCCTTTTAAGGATGCTTTGTCCAGTTCCAAAAAAGCACAGTCTCTCACCTTTGGGACACCAGTCCCCCCCCCCCCCCCCCCCCCCCCCCATATTTTTTCACCCCCTGGCGCCGAGGGGTACCCACACTGAAACTTGTCTCTGGGACATTGCCTCCCCCTAAATGCAGTCTCTGTGTCACAGGAAGAAGAAAATGGTTCTGTCCATGGCTACACACAAAAAGTCCAGCCAAAAGGCCACTCCATCATTCCTCGTGGCCCATCCCCTCTTATCTCTCTTCTCATTCAGCTCCAGGAGGATCAGCATTTATAAGGTTTCTGGCATGCTAGAAAGGGGTTAAAAACGTCAGTCTCTGCCTGTCTGGAGCTCTGGAACTCCCATGGCTGCCGCCCACACCTTTTCGCATGCACCCCCCCTTCTCCTTCTCAGCCGGCCACTATCAAAATCCAGACGCCAGCTCTCCTCTCTCTCTGCCAAAAGGGGGGGGGGGGGTGGGGGGGGTGGGCTGCCCAATGTCTCTTGGCGTTCTCCACCCTTCCATCCTCAAGGGCCTCTTCACCCCCCACCTCGGTCTAGGCTCAGGCCTACCGCATGGGGCTGCCTCTCCCCCGCCCAGCAGCGGATCCGATCTCTTTGCCGCCGAAGTCCCAAGAGACCCTTCCAGGTGAGCAGCTCTGGTTTTTAACCCCGTGTGTTCTCAGAGGCGGACCAAAATTTCAGTGGTCAAACTCAATGCCAATGTTAAAATCTGAGCACTCATTGGCCCTGACCACAGCATCCCAGAAATCCTGTTTCCGGGTCAAACCACCACAGTATGAAACTTAGAAGATCCTCATAATTGTTTTGGCCAGATTATTTGTCTGTGATCTGGGTGTACAGACGTCAGCTCCAGACAAGTTTTTCATGGGATCTGTTCCAGGAGTCCATTGGAGCTTAAGGACAATTGGACAGTTAGAGAATTGGATGGTTCTGTGTGGGAATGTTAGTTATTAGAAGCTAGAAAAGTACTGTGTTTAGCCTTCTGATCTGAGTTTTTGCACCTGCAAAAATACTGTGTCCTTGGGCCTAGCTGAGTGTGATAAGAAGGAGTCAGAGAGATGTGGGAAAGTAGAATGCAAGACTGAAAGAATGAAGAAGAGTTGATATATAGCTTAAATAGAATGCTTAGGTTACAGAATATGCATGAGCTTATTAACACTATTATAAAAGTATGTAACCTAATCAATAAATTAGAGACTAATGATCATCACCCCTAAGATGTGCACGTCTCCCCTTCGCCTCCTCAAATGGTGACTCCATTCCTTAAATGGAGTATTTCCTTAAATAGTGTATTTCTCCTTAAATAGTGACTTTTCTTGTAACAGTTCTGCTTGTGAAAAACACCAGTCACTTGTTTTTAAAATTTTAAAAGTTTAATAGTAATAATAAACCTTTGAAATTTTAAAATTAAGCTTCGTTTCTCACAGGAGAGAAAAAATTAACAAAGGGGTCGTGAGTTGAGAGAAGGACAGGGAGAAAACTCTCCTAAGGGCAAAAAAAGGCTCATCTTAGAGACACAAAGTGAGTTTGTTACTAACAAAATCAGAAGCTGTTAAGGAGAAGTAAAATAAGGCCTTAAAACACCTTTTTCTCCCTCAACCCCTCCTCCTTCCCACTGACAGCGCAGAGAGACAGGGCATAGGAGTTTTGGTCAGTTCATCTTCCAAGGTTTTCTTCCACTGGTCAGGGAGAGGAGTTCTTCCCCTGCTATACCATGGGGTTCCTTCCCACATGAGACAGTTCTCCATTAACTACTCCAACATGGTTCTAATCTTACGAGCAACAGATTTCCCCAAACTCCTGCAACGTGAGTCCCACCTTCAGAGAACAGTCCTGACAAAATAGCTGCAGAGTGGGTCACTCTTCCACAGGGCGCAGGCTGCTTCAGCTTGGAAGCAGGGGCTCCCTCTCTCCACTGGATCTTCCACTGGATCACGGCCCCCTCCATGCATCCACCTGCTCTGGTGCGAACATCTTCCCCATGGGGTATGGGTGGATCACTGTATCCCCCATGGACTCCTATGGGCTGCAGGGCACAGCTGCTTCACCGTGGTTATCACCATGGCCTGCAGAGCAATCTCGGCTCAGGTGCCTGGAGCACCTCTTCCCCCTCCTCCTTCTTCACTGACTTTGGTGTCTCTTATGTTGTTTCCCTCGCATGTTTTCACCTCCTTTTCCTGTCTAGCTGGAATTCAAATGGCCCCTCACTTTATTTTGATTTTCTTCTTAAATATATTACCATCAATGAGGCATTACCATCATTTCTAATTGGCCCAGCCTTTGCCAGCAGCATGTCCACCTTCAGAGCCATCATGGAGTGGCTCTGCTGGACGTGGCTTCTCATAACTTCTCACAGAAGCCACCTCTGTGGCCCCCCACTACCAAAAACCAGGCCACACAAAACTAACATAGTCCACCAGCCACTCATTAGAGGGTGCCTGTACAATTCCATTAGTCCTCTTCAAAACTTCCAGTCTGCCACTAATCTGCAACATCCATAGTCAACATTCCAGCGCATATCATATTTAATAGCCTTTGACACATAAAATGTGCCTGATTCCAGTGCACAAAGATGTACTACTGTCCCCAAAGCAAGTCCTCTACATAAATCTGCTTTTCTTCAAGTTTCACTATTATCTCCTCATTTACTGGTAATGAACAAGAAGTTTGTGGTCTCCAATTTAAGAAAAGGTTTTGAAATTCCCATGCATTTTCTTTCTGAAGTTTTAAAAGTGGGAGCAATTTCAGTGGTTTCCCTCCCTCTCACGTTGTTTCAGCTGGGAGCTTGCCTGAGGCACCTGGACAAGTTGTACTTAGCAGTATTTCTCTATCCGGGACACCAACGGCTGCTGGGGTTGAACCAACCCCAAAAACCCCAAGCCATAATAGGGCACATGCTCCATAATATTTTTGACTGTATCTTTAAAAGCAAAGCAAGATAATTTTGCACCAATCTCTAACAAAGGTATGCATGACTAGCTCTACCTAAACACAAATAGTATAAAAGTGAAGAATGAGGGAAGATACAAAAACCAGTATAAAAGCAGGGGCAAAGTTAAGTAAGACTCCATCATAACTGCTAGGATTAGTTGATGGGCTGAACCTGTCTTCTCCCCTATAGGGTAAGAATCATACTCTATGCATGCTGAATACTTTTGCTGAGGATTAGAACTTGTCTGTGTATTACTTTGAATATGTTTTTACAGTCAGTTACTATCACTGACTTGTCACAATTTTATATTAATAAAGAGTATTATTCCCTACTGTTAGTGGGAATCCTTCATCGGCACTAGCATTCACCAGCAGTGAATAGTATACTCAGATAAAGAGGAAGACCCTCTGAGGAGTGTCCCATATGCTGTTTTGGTGCATTTATCTGACTAAGTCAGTTAAACCACCCTCCAATCCAGCAGGACTGCTCACTAAAGGGTCACCCGAACAGGATGCTGACAGACTGGTTGGGCACAAGGTTCTCCCCAAGATTTCCTGGGGAACTGACAGCCAAAGGGTCAAGTACATTTCCCCATTAAAAGTCAAGGAAGCATCCCCTTTTCATGCGACATCCCCCCTTATGTCTCTCTCTCCTTATTAGAAGTCCTCAACCCACTACTTTTGTCCAGTTTGATCACTTTTCCCTTCTTCTCAGAAGACATGTATTTGAAAACTGTTGCATGCATGTCCATCATTTTACCTTTGACAGACTATTTAATTACAAACTCTACCCTTTTTTTGCTAAAAGCACATTTATAGACCTCTAGATTACAAAAGTGTATTGGGAGTGAGAGGGGCAGATACAGATATTTCTCTGGATACAGATATCAACAAGTATGATACAATTACCCAGCTCCTTTTAAAGAAAATAGAAAATGTCACTTCTAGGGCATGATTCAACTCAGCCTAAGATTGATGTCTAAAACAAGTCAAATGAACAGCACCTTAAAAGAATCTATTTCTCTTCATTGATTCTAAAGGAAGCCAACATAATTACCTCAGCTGATGATGCCTTCAATTAAGTGAAACCCTGCCCTGACCTGGTTATGTATGCTGCTTGTACAGATCATGCTTGAGATTCTCTCCTTGAAAATAGTTGGGCTATGTAGAAACTACCAGCAAAACCATGTAGCAGTTTTAGCTACAGCATAGGAGCTCAACCTCACAAATGTCTAATCTGATGGGGAAAAGTTCTCCTTGGAAAGATTCTCAAGCAGATTCATTAGAAAGTTACTATGGAAACAGTTTTTTTATTCATTGATAGAGTACAGTTTGACAATAAGCTCTTGTGTCTGTGAGTCTTTGGATCTGAATTTTGTAATAGCAGCTAATTTCTCAAAGGCGCATTTTTCCCCTTGCTGCACATGCTCAAAAAAACTAAACAATGTGTGCTGCAGGGATAAAATAGAGTGATCCTTAACAAAGAAAGAAGAAGAAGAAGAAAAAAAAAAGAAACTCACTGAGCTGTGCACAGCTAAAGGAATGCTAGACTAGAAGTTCAGCCTCTGATATGTGATGTTTGGGGTTTCCTGTTCATCAAAGGAACTGACTTTCAAAATAAAGGATCTGGTAACCATCAGAGAGCAACAAACCTTCTTAACCTCAAGCACCTGCCAGCTCTAATACAACATCAAGTCAAATTATTCTCTAGCATGGGGAAAATGCAGTAACTCCAAAGTACTTTATTGACAAATACTTAAATTGACAGCGATACAACTGCATCCTCACTCAGCTGAAGAAGCACTTCTGTTACCTGGAAATACAAGACTCATAGATGCATTACTCTCTGTCAGTACTAAGTGATGCTTTGGGAGGGCAAGTCTTACTTTTAAGGATCACAGAGACATAAGTGCTTGTATTCACACCTGACAGCAGAGCCCCAGCTGCCACTTAGGAGCTTTTGTAAATGTCATCTATATGAAGACAGAAAGGTTCTGATAACTATCAACAACAGCATGCGTCTTTATGATCTTAGTGCAGCCAGGTGTAAACAAGTTGTTCCTGAACAATTAGGAGAGATAGAGCCTTTGTATCCATGGTGAAGGTATCTTAGGCTATGTTTGCAGTGACAGAAACATTCAAAGAATAAAAAACCTAACCACAGTACTCTGCATTTCCCTTTAACTCCGGATTGCCCTGGATTGTTTTCAGCTGCCCTGATTCTGCCCAATATATGCCACAGAACAGAACATAGGAGATCATGGAGTATTAGATTGATTTCCACAACAGCAGTTACAGCACAGATGTGCACACCTTCTGTCCAGCAGCTCTATTTCAACTGCATAACCCAGTGCCATGGGAGGAGGCATTTCAAGGCTGGAGAGGAGCTACAGGAGTGCAGCCTGAAAATACATTTTCCAGCTGGGACCCCTGAAGGGAACTAGTACACTGTGCAGTGCCACAATTTCTCTCTTCCCTAGCACAGAGGTTCATAAAGGAGAGGAGATGTCACAGTAGTGCCATGTCAAAGATGCAAAGCCTGGCTTCACTGATGGGTAAGATGGCTATGTGGGCTTGAACATGAGCCAGCAACTTGCCTTAGCATCAAAGGCAGTTAACAGTGTCCTGGGCTTCATTAAGTGTTGCCAGCAGGTCAATGGAGGTCATACTTCCCTACTCTGCAGCACTAATCAGGTCACATTTGGAGTGCTGGGTGTAGGTCTGCACTTCCCTGAGCAAGAGATGGAGAGAGATGGACACAGAATCCACCAAAAGCCAAAAAAGATAATTAAAGCACCTCATGGATAAGCAAAGTCAAAGAGCTGAGACTCTTCAACCTGGAGAAGAGAAAGTTTAGGGGGATCTCATAAGTGTGTAGCCATACCTGTAGGACCAGGGTGCAGAAAGGACAGAGACAGGCTCTTTACAGTGGTGCCCAATGACAAGACCAAAGGCAATATGCGCACACTGAAGAACAGGGGGTTCCCTCTGAACATAAAGAAACACCTCTTTTTTTCTTACTTTGAGTTTGTCCAAGTACTGGCACAAGTTGCTCAGAAGCTTTTGGAATCTCTCCTCCTTGAAGATATTAAAAAGCCATCTGGACATGCTGTTAGGCAATTCTGGTATAGGTGGGTATCCCTGAGCAGGGCTATTGAACAGGATGGCCACGAGAAGTCTTTTCCACTGTTAGCCACTCTGTGATTCTGTATTCACCTTTTCCCACAGCTACAAGATGCACTGAGCAGACAGACCTCCTTGAGAGTTCAGAGGCTCTAAAAAAACCTGTCAGCTCTTTTGATCTTCCTCTATATTGTCTCTTCTATGTACATTAGATGAATAGGACATACTTTTAGTACACACATCATCTTTCATCCTCCCCCTATGCAAAGACTGCATTACTCAACTGCCTGGACTGGACTGATTTCCATAACAGTACATGAATACAAGCATTTCAGGCTAGTTGATTTACTAAAAAAGGAAACATGGCTAATCTGACTGATTTTTTTTTCCAATAGTTGGATATGCTTCTGTGCTACAATGAACAAATTGTATAAATGCTGAGCTACTATTCCTATTAACTATTGCTATTTTTCCTGTAAAAATGTGAGCTCAGAACACACATAAAAGACTTTCAGGTACTGGGAAGCATGGCTGACATAGTTAACTATATGTGAAAGCCACATTTCAAGCACCAGGCTATGTCTACATTTTCTCTCACTGGGTCTATTCCAAAAGCCAAAAAGATTCACTGCCTCTCATTTCTGTTGTTTGTATCAGACAAAGAGATGACTGGGAAAGGCAATAGGCATTTCTGAGTTTTCTTTCTCAAGAGATGAACTCACTATTTTCATATTTGCGTAATTTGCATGTGATTTACGTAATTTTTTTCTCAGCTTCCTATTTTAATTTTTAATCTGTATGCACCCCTGGGATCATCACTTTGCCCACTTGGGTTTTCATCAGATATCTTCCTACACATGAACAGGTTCTGCAAAACAGTAGCATTCTGTGGGCTCTGTCTCTCAGCTCCAAGGAGAGTTCACTTTAAAGGAACTTCAAAACATGCAGTCTCTGGAAATTTTATTTACGCAGTACTTGTGTTTACAAGGCAACAACCCCATTGTTTTCAATAGGGACTAATTATACACCATTTCCTTTGCCCTTCTATTTCATTCTGCAATCCCAGGGGATCCAGATTTAGCCCTATGGCTGTAAATGGGACTTCTCAGGAAGTTCCTCTGGTGCCTGCTCTCCCTCCTTTCCTGGACAGGAAGGGGCCTCAGGCATCATCCAAGCCCAGAGGTGACCCAGAGCACACCTAGATAATACTTGAGGAAGCATGTGCCAGGAAGCCCACACTTTGTTCTGTGTTTCCCTTGGAGGACCTATATCTATATCTATACCTATATCTATTCCTGAGCATGTCATTTTCCCCATTCCTCTTTTCCTACATATCACTTCTAATGTTTCCCCATGAAATTCAAAAAGCCAACAGGACAGAAGAGTTAAACAAGGAAGGCAATTAAGTGTGAATGATGCCTTTACAACTCCTCTGTTTGGATCTTCTTTAAATCCCAGGTCTTCTCTGACTTTAACCCTTGATCATTTGTAATTCTCCTAAATTTTTGTACAATTACTGCATAGTTGATTTACCTTTTTATTTTCATAAAGTTGAACAAATACACACATGCATATTTAAAATGAGGCCTAAGAAAGTCCTTTCTTTGTCAATAGCATCAGCACTTCATCTGCATACTGACAGAAAAACAAGAAGTGACAGACCTGCTAGCTCCTTTAATCACAGGAATCCTGTATAGCTGATTATTGCACATGCCACACAGCAGAGTGGATTCACAGCTCAAGTATATTAGTGGTAGCTCTGACTGAAAATGCCCTGAAGTTTACTGCTTTTTCATCTACCAAGACCAGTAGATTTGCATGGGCAGTAGAAAAGGAGCATTACAACTTCTTTTTTGAAGACGCCTCATCATAAGTCCTCCCCTTAACTGTTCAGCAACTCACTTTTAATCATCAGAGAATTCTCCCTTCTCACTCTTCTGTGCACTGTCTCGTGAACAGGAGGTTGAATGTGAACATTTTTGTGGCTCTAGAAATATTGCAAAAGTTGTTCACTTAATGGAAATGCACTAAGTTTCCGGCTCCCTTCATTCACTGTCACTCCATGGATGTTGCTGAGGATTTCCATGTAAACACTTTGGTGCATGTACTCTTTATGTACTTTTGAAGCAGCATGTGATCAAATATAATGGACTTCAAGGGTTTTTTAGGATTCCATTCAGGAGTCAAAATATCTGAGTAATAAATCCTGTCCTGGAGTACAGCATGACCTTATAACCAGGATACTAACAGACTGCATCTTTGCCTATACTTCAGAGAGCAGGCCAAGAACAGGGCAGGATTTGCCACTTCAACTCATGAAATCAAATTTGATTTAACAAAACTTAATGCTGCTTTGGCTCACCTGCCAGGTGGAACAAATAGGAAGGGTTTCTCACAAAGAACAAAGTATGTGCAAAAAACTACAAAAAATAATCCTGGTAAATAAACCTCTCATTAATATTCAATACAGCAAGTCAACCATAGCAGTAACACTACAGTACGCTGCACCACTTCATAACTGTAACACTACACCACAGTGACACTACACCACTTCATAAGCTGCTGGTGCAGATGTTAGGACCATGACTACTGGTCCTTTTTCTTTTCAGGTTGTGTGCTTTCTAAAGCTTGTAACAGAGGTGGGCTGGTGACACGGTGCCATCTGATGTAATTGTTTCAAGCAATTGAATTTAAGATCGATGACTAAAGTGACACAAAGACACTGATGCTGGCTAAAACACAGTACCGGTCTTAGTTAAGTTACATATGGCTCTTTAAATTGAAACATTAACCAATGAAAAATACTTTTGTTTTTTTAGTTCCTATGAAAGCCACTAAATTAAATACCTGTGAAAAGCAGTCAATTTTTTAGTAACGCCATAGAATAATTTATTGCCGATACCATGGAGATTGAACCAGGCAGTAATACATGCTACATCACCCCCACATCTCCCAAGAGACACCTTGTTTTTAAGGCACATCACTAATTCTGGATGGAAAAATTCTTTAAGTCTTTCTAGAGACAGTGTTATTTCTGCAGCTTCAAAGGCAAGCAGGCCACAGTGAATGAGTCAGTACAACAGAAGAAATATCAGGACAAACCAGTTTTGGCCTCTGGTGGAGCAGGAGCTATCTTCCAGCCTAGAGGTGCATAGCAGAAGGTATATGTACCTTCAAGGATCTCTGTGACAATGATATAAGGCCTTCAGCCTCAATACTAGTGCTACTGCAGATGCAACACAGAGATGATTAAATCTGTGCTCCCTTAAAAGGTCTTAGCAGCAATAGCTCTCTGCAGAGGAAGAAGTACATTCATACTGAACTGAGTAGTTCAGAGATGACTGCTCTCCTGTGTAGATCACCTGACCTATGACTCAGATTGAAATCAGCTTTGATTATCACTTTGTAGTTTAAAATTTCAGATTTTGGCAAAGAAAGAAAATGTTTGGGGTTTGTTTTTTTTTTCCCGTCAGCTTTGACGGAGATTTCTTAAATTTGCTTATATAATAGTTTAAAAAAAAATAATACCCACTTGAGACCAAATAATATTTTGACTTACTGGGGCTGCATAAGAGTCAGAACATAATGTGGCCTGAAAAATCTGTAATTCTGAATTTATGGTGATGTTCAAGGTGGAAAAATCATGGATTGTTTTTAAATCAATGGCCAGCAGTTGGGGGAAAAGACCATGTCCCTCCTCTAGGCTAATATAATGTGGTACAGTGTCATAAAATAAGGTCTGTACATTCTGAAGATGCCTTTTTCAGAGTACATTTCATAGCAAATAGCGATTATTACCAGTATACTAATTTGGTAGTAATTACAGATTTGGGAGGGGAGAAGTAAATCAGTATCAACTAAACGGGCTTGGTATTCTGCTACTCATATCACTTCAAGCATAAACATCCTATTCTGCAAAATGTCAGTTTTACTAGGAGAGTAAAACATACTTTGCACTTGGAACACATATGTATTGGCACTTACATATTATAGCACTTATGAGTTTCAGAGAGTCTTTTCTCCTTGGCTTTCCATTCTTTGCTCACTTCCTAGTGGGTTACAATTACAACAACTTGACATTTAAGAATAGCAATTACTCTCGTTTAATCATGAAGCACATTTTATCACCATGCAACAGAGCTTCTCATCCTGTAAATAATTGAAGACCACTTGTTTGAAAAATCCTGTTACTTCAGTAAGGTTTTGTGTACAAGTCTAACAACCGAATCATGTCTTGAATTGAAATCTCCGTTTAGGTTTTCTTAAGGCTCTCTGCCTCATATGTGTAAATTATTTGTCTTCATCTAAAGATCCATTTTTTAAAAAGAACAGAATTGAAACTCAATATTCTAAACAGCAAAAATTACTGTAAGTAGTTTCAGAGAAAGTTAACATATTTATAATCTCTACTTCAAGTCTGTTTCCAAAAGTGTTAAATGACTTGCTTCACTTGAGCAATAAAAAAAATTCCCTGGAAAGTCTCTGTATGGGATTAGCTGTGTTGGAGACCAGAGCAAGAAAGTTTAGTTTTCAGTTGACTCCATTTAAACTAAATCACACTGGCATTTACAAAGTACAAAATAAAAGAGAGAAAAATATAAAGAGGAAAACACTAGAACAAAATCTGGGGACCAGATCTATTACCACACTTCAAGAATGTAAGACCCAAAAATAGAAAGAAAAAAAAGAATGTGAAAAAATTTAGTCCATAAAAAGCAATCAGCATGCCATATAGCAGAACTGCAAGGACCTCAGCTACCCATGTATGTGGGGAGGAAACAAATAAAATTTGATTTTGGAATGCTTTGACTCCTAATAATGACTATCAATACTAAAAGAGAAAGAATATGCAACTTTATTCCAGAATCCTTATCCCTATCTCCAATGGCTATAAATCTGCTTTAAGTTCTTGGAGTTGAAACAGAATTAAATGGTACTGACTGAGCAAGTGGTGTACCCTCTCCCCTTTCCCAATACACTTGGCAGGTTTCATCACTCTGCACAACAGTGAGAAGGAGTGAAGTGATTGGAAAGGTACTAAATCAACAGACATTAAATGTATCATCATGCAGCAGTAGCAGCAAGAGAAAAACCATGCACTGCCATTTAATGGAAAGAGATTATGTTTGCACATAAGAAAAATGTTCAGGTGACTGATTGCAGCTGCTATGACAACAAGAGAGAGGATGTGACATAATGACCCAAGTGACTGTTTCATGTTGTTCCAGTGAACCATTCTACTCACCAGCTGGGAAGCCAGTGGAGACTTCATTAAGTGCTTCTATTCAATAATTACTGCATCCTTCCCTGCACCACAACTCTAAATTTCCATACAGTCATAGCACAGAGCTGTTGGATGTAATCATGAGGGTTCATTTCTCAGTCCTAAAAATTTCAAGCCTGTAGCTATTAGAAATTTGGAATTGAGTTTCAGCAGATTTGTTAGGTCCAAACTCTGTCACCCGGCAAGGAGAAATAGGGAGCAAAATGATACCAGCATAACCTTGCTGAAGTCTTGCTAGCAAGCCATGGAAAAGCTGCATTATTTGCCTACCTTGTATTTAGGGTAGTTCCTTCTCCAACATACAGCAACTTTAAGTGGAAAAGACCAGGACAGATCCTTTTCTTATTTAAATCATTGCAGTTCTCCTGACTGCAGTGGCATGATGAATATTTACTGCTGGTTAGGATTCTGCCTCTTGATTTGATTTGCACTAGTACACAAATATGTGAATTATATGTTGTCCAGGAGCCTTTTGCTTTCTTAGTTATACAAAGCTACAGAATTAGGAAAAATGAACTTGTATTTACACTACATGGAAACAGTAGACAAATTAGCAGAGCACAAGGGTTTGAAAGAGAAAATTTGCAGCAAAACCAGAAATCCCCAAAGACACTTAGTTTGAGAGCTTCTAGAGTTTGAGCAGCAGCGAGGGTGGGGGGGGGGGGGGGGGGGGGAAGGGGGGGAGGAGGAAGAAGACTTGGGGGGGGCGGGGGGGGGGAGGGGTAGGAGGAGGAGGAGATCTGGTTTTCAACATGGGAGAAGGAACTGTCTTGAGAGAAGGTTCTCCCTGTCAGAGCCTGCCTGCTCAGGAACAGGCCTGCCTGCTTGCCTGCCTAAAACTGCTCAAAAGGCACAGAAGAGTTCATGCCTCTTTATTTCTTTTGAAATTTAGGGATTCTAGAAAATCTAAATCTTTAAAATAATACCTTTGTATCAATTCAGAAGGCACTGTGAGCAGGAATAGTTGGCCAAAAAACAGAGAGGAAAAAAAGCAGAAGCAATGTTATTTCTCATCATGTTGAGATTGGGTCCCTCCTTGTAGGGAGTAACATCATTTGTTGTCTGTAAAAGAGGCCTGACTGCATTTCTTCCCTTCCTTCATGGAAGATGGATAGGGGGACACTCTCTTGGTCTAGAATCTGGCATAAGGAGAATAGGTGTCCTCATCTCCAGCCAGCTGTCTCCACCTTCTGCCCTAATTGCACCTTGAGTTGATCAAAAATCACCACAAAGCAAAACTCAGCATTTCCATAGTAACTGGAGGGAAAGCTTTTACATGCAATAAGTATAATAGAGTGTTTTCATAAAGAAAATTACCTACAAGATTTATAAAGAACTGCTGTGAGCTAGACTAAGTGCTTCAGTGCCACATCCTTCCTCTGCAACAGCACCTAAGTTACAGTAGAACTCCTCATCACTTCACTTCATTCTATTTTTAAAATTTTATTTTATACAATGGATAGGACAGTGTTGCCAGATGCTTCTGGATATAAAAAGCAGAAAATTTGAGTTTAAGGAAAATACCTTCCTATTAATATTTATGTGTATCATTTTCCCAGGTTTAAAGACAGTGGATCAACCTCTAGAATGTCAATTACAACAGCAAGTAACAATTAACTGGCATTCTAAGTTAATAGTCTCTCATTTGCACAGCAGTGATAAGGCAATCCACAGGGGGAAAAAAAGGCCTTAAGTTCCTCTCTGTTATGTTTTATTGGGGGAAAACTTAGCCAAATTCAAACAAGAGCTCAAATACAGTATCTTGAGTATATAAAACTCCACGTACTCTGAAATTTGTAATATAAACAATGGCAAATAAAGATCTTGAAGCCTTCATCCGAGACAGATTGAGCTTTCTAGATCAAATTAAGTTGCATGATTCCAGTTCTTGAATAGTCCCACTAAATGGCTCACGCTGTGGCTCCAGTCTTTCCATCAACTACCAGTGCAAGAAGTCCATAAAAGTGGAATATTCAAAATCCTTACTGGCCAGTGCACTTCAATCCTCCTCAGAGTCTCTGGCAAAACAGTTGCATCTGTTTTGAAAAGGATTTGCAACTACCTTGTTTCTTTATACAGAAGAAAGCTACATAGTATTGTCAAAGGTTTGCTTTTCTGCTATGGCACATCCCTCTCTTCTGCAGGGATTTGTGATGTCCTTGGGGAGTGTGCAGTTCCCACAGCTCTTGTATCCCAGCACCAATGTGGTAAGCAGCTAAAGTGAAAATGAGAACAGTTGAGAACCTGCTCTAGTTTGCTCTGCTCTGTAAGCAGATGCTGTCCAACTCTAGAGATACAAGGGTATTTAACTACAAGCCTTCAGCAAGTAGCTCTTCTTGCACCAGGTTTCTTTGCCTTCATAATTTCATGTTCGATGTTAGGGCCTGGTCTTTTACTAATTTTCATTAAAATTTTTATTAGGTCTCATGATCAGTATATCAGTCAGTATGAATGAGACTCTCAAGTTTTCAAAACACTGTGAAGATCATGATTTCTTAGAAGTCAGTATAAATTTGAATCAATATGCATAATGTTTTCATAGTGTCATTTTGGTTGGAAAAGACATTTAAGACCATTGAGACCAATTGCAAACTGTACACTGCCAAATACACCAAAAGAAGCAATGGAATGACCATACATCCTTTTCCAGTGCTCTCAATCATGCAGTTAGAGATGACACAGTAAAGATAGAAGTTACAATTATTACCATGCTTCCCTTCTAATAGTACAGATATTTAATCATGGACCTTCCCAAACTCCCAGTGTGTTGTTCCCACTCTGTCTGCAGCAGAGTTGGACAACAATTTGTAAATCTTGCATGACAACTAGTATGATTCATTTTGTACCCAAAGGGAAGCTACTTTCTCTCAAACTAATACTTCTCTGTTCCTCAAGGGTATCAGCCTTCTCTCTCAGCTAATACTACAGTAGCAAATGCAGCAGCTCAACATTTCCCAAGAACTCCTTAAAAATCATCAGGCCACAAAAAATAGAATTCTCATCTGATGGAAAAAAAGACATTTAAGCCATCCCTAACACACTATGTTTAGGGGTTTCTTGGATAGATTTATTTTCTTCAGTATAGTGATTAATGAATACTTGAATCATTTAGGTCAATCTGTCACACAGTGATGGTAATACTGCACAGCATGTTTACGAAGTTTTTGTGGTTATGTGATTCAATACAACTCACACTTGCCCAGATACAAGAATAAATGTTAGATAATACACAGGTCACAGAATCAATACACTGTGTGCATCAAATACAGATGCACATGAAAAAAAGTAGCACAGAAGCTGCAATACAACAACTGTCCCAAGAAGCAGAAGAAACTTGAGTCTTGCTTTAAGACAATTTAAAGGGGATCACTCTAACATGATTTCTCCCCCACTGTTTTAATCAATCCCTTTCCACCAATAAGGAGAAAATAAATTTGAGTAGATATAAGTGAAAAAATAACACTTTACTAACAAGGAAAACTGCAACAGGAAGAAAATAATAGTAATTATTCACTAGATACAAAATTGATAAATCTCACGAACTCCCTGAGAACAAAGAAAAATCCAAAATGGAAAAGTATCCCTTTCAAGATGGCATCCATCACAGGCAACTACATGTAGGGAGACAAAGCCGAAATGGCATCTGACCAAGATGGCAGCGTTTGCTGGCAACCACACTGTTTGGGAGACAAAGGGGAAAGGATGGTGGTAAACCTTTCTGGGAAGGTATGAGCTTACAAAGCAGTTCTAGTGGCATATGGGAATTGCCAGCACATGTGGGGTCAGCTCCACCACTCACCGCTTCCTTCTGCCACCCACTGTATTCTACCAGTGTTGGTGCTGCTGTCCTCTGAGCCACCGGTGTGTTGAAGGGGAGAGAAACAGTCTCCCAGAATCAACATGGGGTGGCCCGGTGAGGTACCAGCTCAAGCTTTGCATTGCCAATAGAGGTTTGCAAAATTCATTCTGAAACAGTTTTGGATTGCAGAAATGCAGTTTTTTCTGGGTAGCTAGCCCAGAACTCCTTCCCCCTCCCCCAAAACAACCTCTGCCTTAAGCAAAATGCCACAACACGTGAGAACACAAAAAGAAAGCCTCTGCCCACACTACCTCAGCTTTAAGGTTAGAGCCAAGAAGTGTGGCAAGGGATGAGAAAGCAAGCCAACAGGTGAAAAAGGGAACTCTGCCTGTGTGCCCCAACCTTTTAAAGTGTACCACACCTGCCTGCCCCATGAGTCTGGCTCCAGACCTCCAGATGTGCCACCTTAAAGAGACAGTAACCTCAAAGAGACAGTAACAATTTTTGGGCTCAGAAAGATATGAAATACTGTAACATTTTTGATTACCCAAGACAACCTTCAGTTCTAAACCCTTAGTCATTTGACGCTAAAATTGGTCCTGTTGTATTGCGAGCATGAGTAGCAATAAAGACAGCAGAGTAACAAACCTAGCAATCCTGTTGGTTTGTTCCTGAATTAAAAAAAAAAACAACAACAACAAAACAAGCAAAAAAACCCAACCCCAAAACCCCAAAAACAAAACCAAAAAGCAACAAACCACCAACCAAAAAAACCTGAGGAGAAAGAATATGTTCATCCACTAGACTGACACAAAGTGATAAAAACCCACTACTAATAATGATGCTGAGAGTGGAAGAGATTATGATAGGGGATGCAAAAGTGAGCATATTGCAACAACCTGTGGAGGACCTTCCCATTAGAGAAATAAATTTTGAAAGCAGCATTGGCTTGGCAGTTTCACCTTTAAAGTGCTGTATGTATTAAACAGATAGTTAGGATATCTTAATTGTGTAAAGATATTTTAATGAAACATATATCTCCAGTTTTTTTTTCAACAAGCCTAATGTTTGCATGATGTTAATGATTGCAAAAACAAGTTCTTCATGAATCAAAGGGCTAAACAGGTATGTCCATCCACACTAATAAAAGCTTGTATCTATCGTTATTAGATGAAATACTGACTCAATTATGTTAGTATCACCCAGGAAAAACTTTCCTGATTTCACAATGGCAAGGAAGTGAAATCTCTGTCTTCTTAAAAGTATTCAAAAGGAATTTCTCTTGATTATTACAAGTAAGTTATCCATATACTTTAACATGGATTTAATCTAAAAATTCAAATGGGATGTAATCTTGCTTTGCTTCTGAGATCTATATGGATATGTATAGGGGTACATATATATATACGCACACCCTAGTAACATAAGTATTTGTAGCAAAGCAGTCTGCTCAGAGAATCCTCAGATTTTGTGTACCAAGTCTTTTGGAAAAAGCCCTTTCACTTTGAGAAGTCTCACTTTCCCCTAAGACAGCAAACAAAAACATGAAACAGCACTCTCCAAACAACTACAGCAATCCATCCTAAAATTCCTAATCCTTCCTCAATATTTCTCATTGCGTCAGCAATTTTACTTCTTGTGTTTGCAAACTGTTACATATATATCTTTGTGCAAAGATGAGAAATGACAAAAGATTACAGAATTTGGAAATACTGGCTAAGTAAACAATAAAATATTGCAAAGAAAGCCAAGGCTCCCAAGGATGACATTCTGGGCTCATAGGAAGGAAATGCAGCTAGCAAGCTGGAAACCTGCAATCCTGGAGCCCAGGCTTTCCTGAGGCAAGGTTCCAAAACAAAAGTGCTGCAAACATCTTGGTGAACTTGGGCCAAAACCCAAGCAAAAAGAAAAGAATGTAGAGTGGCTGCATATCAAAGGCAAATTTCTCGGACAAAAGAAATACAGAAGACAGAATGCAAAACTATTTCAGGCAAAAATTGCAGGGCATCTCTACATTTTAGAGGCAGTTATTGACAAATGGCAGTTGACAACAGCTGACTTTTAGCTGTACTTACTGGAACTACTAAGAAAGACAGGAAAGAAATAAAAGAAAAGAAAATAAATGAAAGAAGACAAATTCAATCAGGCTTACCAACTGTAAAGTTATAGCCATCAATACTGAATGTAGCACTTTGGCATTTTTTAAATGCTTCCTTTCTGCTGCTTGGGTCTGTCATGATTCCTGCCAGCTTGTACTTTCAGTAGCTGCCTCTCCCTCGTGGAAGCAAAGCACTCGAGCTCACTCTTAGCTGCCCTTGAGTATCTGCCTGTGACAGCACACACACACCACGCCTCACATCTTCTTACAGGGATCTGAGAGGCGTGCACCCAAGAATTTTCTCCTCCCCCAAACACTCTCATTGGCAAGTTACCTACATGCCTGCTCAGAGTTCAGCTGGTTAGAGGCTCCCCTATCAAAGCCAGCAGTCAATTAGTGCGAGACTACCAAGTCAATAAGCCAGCTGTAGCTGTCAAATCTCTGTGTAGGAGGTAGCACACAAAAAAATCAATGAAGGGTTAGATTTTGCACTAATCTACCCACTGATGCTCCCTGTATTCCTTGCTATGCTGGAACCAGTTTCTGTGGCTCCTCTTACTCATAGGGATTTCTGACTTGCAGCAAATTGTGCTCAGATTTCAGCTCTTCAGAGAGGCAGTGTATTTTAATATTTCAAGATTAGTATTTTAATAATTCAAGATATAATGAATCAACCCAAATACATTACACCATCAGTCATCTGCTACTTACATAAACAGCGAGTCTCAAGAAACTCAACTGAGAGTACAGAACTAGAGATTATCAGTAAAGAAGAACACAGGAAAACAACATGTAATTTAGCAGTAGTGTTGATAAGCTGAGCAAAATGTTCATGCATGCACACACACAACACAGTCTTCCAAGTTCTTCCTTCTCCTTGTTGTTTATCATGGTTTGCAAACTCATCTTTGTAGTTTTTTACTTAGTAATGTTTAGAAATGTTGACTCAGAGTACATGCTAGCAATCCACTGAAAAAGGCAGGCAAATCCTAAGAACAGACAAAATTTAGAGTCAAAGCTGGCAAAGTTTTCACAAGAAGGCCAGCTGCAAGCCAAAGTTTTATGAGTAGGCATCTAAGGAAACACAGTCAACATCTTAGTGATCCCAGAACACATAAATCTGTGCGATTCTTTCTTTTTCTTGTAATATATGTTAAAACTATAAATGTGCTATTTAAATGTTCCGGTTTTTATGTTCCCAAGAAAAAACTTAAATTTCACATAAATGCATCAAATTTTGCATTGGTCTGGGTCAAAAGCACTTGGAAACACTAAGTTGCAAGAAGACTACCATCAAAACAATAGCCAGGACGTGGTTTACTGAAAGCTTGCTCAATGGACTCCTAAAGGTTTACAAAATATAAGCAAATGTGGTCATGTTTAAGGTATAAACCTCAGCCCTACCTTGGTTTCTCAACAAAAGCTCAAGTCAGATAAGAATGCTGCAATTTTAAAAGGATGGAAAAGAATCACTACTGAACGCCAGCAGTTAATTTAAATTCCACTTAGTTCTACCACAGTGGAGAGCCTCAGCCAAGTAGAGCTTTTTTAATTTTTTCTTTATTATTTATTTGGATGTTCAATAATATAAGACAAGTTCATAAAAAAAAACCAGCTTCTAGCAGTGAGGGTTTGTTTAATGTCATTGGGCCTTTTTCATGTCATTGTTTTGAAAAAAAACAACTACTTACATAGAACATTTCCAACACTTGCAACTGCAATGAAAAGTGTAAACAATAGTTCTGCAATTTAAAAGAGTTGCTGCTCTTTATAGACACTTTATAGCCCCTGCAATGAAGACTGCTCATGCAGTTTACTGAAATCCTTCATGTAGCTGCCTCTCCAAAAGAAGGTAGGTAAATAATCCAAGTATAAAATATTTTTAAGGAATTATTTTGTCTGCCACTGTCATATAGATCATATAGGCACCAATGCTCTTCCTAAGACAGCAAAATCACAGAGAATGATTCATACAATATTTAGAAAGCAGAAAGTTAAATGTTACCTAAATGAAAGGTAAGGAAGTCTAACAGTTTCAAAATTTTGGAACTATCAGGTTTGGCTTTTTTTAATTTAATTATTTGCTGACACCATTTTCTTCCTTAAGCCATAAAACACTTATTCATAAAGAAAAATTGTGGGAAGATACCAGTGATGATTTGATGAAGTTTCAGTCATGAAACTGAAGTTGGAGGAGAAATGTTCTTCTCAAAAAACAGCAGGCAGAGACATTCCTGCTTCCTTCTTGGCTTTGGACCATGTACTCACACACAGGAAGAAGGAGAATTATATCTGCATTTCTCTTCTGAGGAGAGCATCCAGATCACCTACTGCTGTGATGGTAATTTCTGAGCTCCTTCACTGGTGTTTCAGCCACGTTGTAAGATTGCCAGAGAGAAAATGATCTGGTCCTTAAGTGGCTGGGTACTTTGAAGCTACCTTACAATACTTGTTCAAGGTCCACCTAATACTACGTCAAACATTTGTAGTAGTTTGATAAACTCATTTAGGTCAAAGTGAACATTTGCACCACAAAGAATAAAGACAGTCACTCAGGAGAGTAAAGTAATCAGATAAGTTTAAAAGCCAGATTATCCATACTGTTAGAGAGGGCCCTTAACTGGCTGGTTGCAGAGGGATCCTCTCTCCATTCAAAACTGCAGTGGTAATCACATTGGGGTGAAAAGTGAAAGGTTTTGATCTGCAAGTTTTCCAAGAAGAAAACAGTTTCTTCCCAGGTGCAGTTAAAATTTAATCCAGATGCTCAAAGAATTACCAAATTGTATCAGAAACTTGATACCTAGTCCTATCTGATTCTTTGCATTTTGCTGTTCAGCTCTTGGCTAGATTTCAAGTCTGCATTTACATCCTGCTTTCCCAAACAATTCCTACAGATTCATTCAAGGAATAGGTGGTTTACCTTCCACTGCCAGGAAGTACCCATATAGATTACCAGGCACTTCTTGTAGCTGCAGTTCACTGTCATGTAGAGCAACAGATGTGTCATTTGTAAACTACCTGAGGTAAACTACCTTTGAGGTAAAAAGCACAGTGTGACTCAAAAATATTTATGATTATTGCTGTAAAAAGACCACAGTCTACATAATAACTTTTGATTTGACAGCCCATTAAACAGCAGTTGCTTTGACAGTTTGCCTTTACTTTCCTATGTGTAAAAGAGTTTGCATATTTTCAGGAAGTCTATTTTAACCAATGATCATCTCAAATTAAACAAAATACCAATCTGTCAGGAAAATCCAGAAACACCAGAGGTTTATGTCAGGAGACAGAGGAGTCCTTCAACTTTATACAAATAAAGGGAGAGTGTTCACAGGGGCACACATCCACGGAGTTTTCTGTCTCTCACTCAGGGTTTCAGAGGGTGCAGCCTCCCTTTTATCCTAACTCTCAGCCACTTGTTTCCTTCTTTTTTCCCCCATAGGCTGAGGTACTAGGAAGGTACAGCCTTCTTGAACTGCCCAGTCCATATTCCCCCTTGAACTTATTATTTTATCCCAAAATTCAGAAGTTCAGGCCTGTGCAGATCCTTGTCTCTTTCAGGAGCCAAATCGTCTTGAGTCTGGTAACAAACTTGCTGCCCAAAGTCAGTAGAGACATTAGGACTCATTTTAAAGATGTTAACACCCATACATTCACCCACCAAATTATTTGTAAAGACATTAACACACATCTTTCCTATCATATCTTAATCTCCAAAATGCATACTAGAAAAAGTGGTGAAAAAAACAGCCACAGGAAACACATTCTATTTCTAACCAGTCCTTTTTCTGCCTTTTAGCATGAAAAAGTATACTATTGATGTAAATTTGCCTCAGCAAGACTGAAGGATTTTTAATTACAGTTTACACTTTCCAAATATAATCTAAAATAATCACTTGCATGGATAAATACTTCTTCATATAAACTAAAGTCATAATTTGTTCTTTTAGTCTTGTATCCCCTGACTCATGTAGTGTGAGAAATTGAAAATTAAATAAAATTAAATAAAATCCCAACTCCAGAAATGTCAAGGGCAAAATTCCAACTTACTTCAACAGGGCTGAAGCTCTATCCTCCTGGTGTTTCATATCTGTGCTCCTCTTTACTTAGTTCCTAACACAAGCAAATTTCACAGGTGCAGTGATAAAGTAATAAATTTAGGTCTCAGGTACCCATATGCCTTTTGTAGTGCCAGACACTAAAGTTATCAGAATTAGGATCTCTGAATTTTTATCTTACCAGAAATATTTCTGGTATCCTAAATCAGTGGACAACTTGACTTTTAATAAAAAAAAAAAACAAACCAAAAAACCAAAAACACAGCTATCCTAGATAAGACCAAAGGTCCATTAAAAACAGTGCCCTATATCAAGCTTTGTATCATATCTCCATCAGTGCTCAAAAGTAAATGCTTCAAAAATTATAAAGATGTTAAAAATTATCAAGAACAAGGTAGACTGTGGTGATACTTGGTATTCAGTCACCGCCAACTTGGGTACCTCATGGACTGTGTATATTCTGTGTGTTCATAAACAGTCCAAAATTTTCTGTTCAATCAGCTTAAACTTTAGCACCCTCAGCATCCTCCATCAGAAAGGTCTGCAGCTTAACTAAAAATCACATGAACACTTCCTGCTATTGTTTGTTTTGAACCTTTCTCCTTCTCACTACCTGGTTGCTCTTTAGCCTAATACACACATTTTGTGCTGTTTAAAGTGACTTTACACCACAGGTGAAAATCCAAATGCATCCAGTAAATACAAAGCACAGAAAATGAAAAAAAGGTAATATTATTTTGAGCTTGGACTTCATCTCAACTATTTCAAGCAGCTCCACAACTCAGAGAAAGTGCATTATTGTCTTTAAAAGCACAGAAGGTATCTACACCGTCTAGTTTCAGTCACTTGGCTGAGTTGCCTAAATGAGGAACCCTGTGACTCCCACTGCAGTGAGCAGGGAGTCCCAAAGGTGAGTTGGAGCTCCTAAAATCTGAATCACTCTCTAGAGTGATTAAATACCCAAAGAGACTGAAGCATTTGAGAGTTGGAAGAGATAGTTTAGTGAAGAGGCTTAAGCTAAGCATCAGGATCATCAGCAATAGCTTATGCTTTCTTCAGATTGCCTGCCAATAGTAATATTTTAAGTTTGATCCTCTTCAAACTAGATGCAATTTGCTAGCAGCAGTGATACCCATCTTTTGTACTGTGTCCAGTAAAAATGCAATATTAGCAGCTACCATAATCATATAGCTTTCCAGTGCAACTTGCAATCAGGAAAAATAAAGTGGCGGAGGAGCATCTGGTCTGGATATTTGCAAAGGTAAACAATGGGAAAGAAGCTCTAGTAGGAAAAGAGAACATGAAGGCCCTAAAGATTCTCACAAATACACTTATCCCTGTGTATTTTCTTCACACACTAACTTGCAGTCCCTGTTACCATGAAAACCAAAAGCAGCTCTGCCTCCAGGTATAGTTTCATTTTCTAAATGAAAATTTTCTCCTTGTTTGGGGGAAGGGGGAGGGGAGGGGGGAGAGTTTTAAAAAAATAATAAGAGTTTCAACAGCAAAACATTTTTAATCCTCTAATGTCAGTCTTTTCCAAACAGGGCTGCTTGATCAGATTTCACTTGTCTTTATATTTTTGTTTTATTTCCTTGGTCTTGTTCACCACACTAGTTAAGTATGATTCTCCAGCGTAATGTGATTCTTTGTATTACAGCAAGCAGCTGTTGAAAGCAAGTCAACCAAAATCAGGACCAATAAAACTTATACCATTACTCAGCAAAATAAAACGTGAGGTAGCAGTGTTAAAAACAGGTTGCAAAAGAATTAACACTACACAGTTCCGCCATACACATGTGGTAAAGACAGGCTCCTGCTTCCAACAGTATTCATGGGAATATACTGTAATTAAAGTGATACTGAAAGATTTCCTTTCTATCTTGCCAGAGAGATTTCTGATCCTCCTGGTACTTGCACCATGTTTACTTTGTTCATGGTTTTGCCTTTATTCCTTCTGGCTAGCCCTCTTGAAAAGTCACCACAAAGTGGAACAGCAGTAACGAGCTAGTCATTGCAACCCATTTGATTCCCCAGTACATATCATTCTTACTGATGTTTTGGCCTGTAGCCAGTTGCGTTGATTTTGACTGGTGCAGCTTTAATTTTCTTCACAGTAGTTGGTATGTGGCTGTGTTCCTATTTATGCTGGTAATGCAGATGTTTTAATCACTGCTGAGGAGTGCTGACAAAGCCTTTTCTGCTTCACATGCTGCCATGCTGGCAAAAGGACTGGGGATGCATGGGAAGTTGACAAAAAGACACAGCCAGGACAGCTGATTCCAACTGACCAAATGAGTAGTCCATACCATAGACATCAGTGTATGTGGCAGGGAAGAAGGAAGAAGCAGGGGATATCTGGCATTATGACATTTGTCTTCCCAACTAACCATTACGTGTGATGGAGCCCTGCTTTCCTGGGAATAGCTGAACACTTATCTCCCCATCAGAAGTGGTAAATTAATTCCTTGTTTTGCTTTGCTTGTGTGCATGGCTTTTTCTTTACCTATTAATCTTTTACTCAACCCAGGAGTTTTCTCATTTTCTTCCAATTCTCTCACTCATGCCACTGGTAGAGGAATGAGTGAGCAGCTGCATGCTGGGGCTAAACCACAACAACAGTTAAATATAGAAAAATAACTTGCTTTCCAATTCACACATTATACCACTATTATGTTTCCTCTCACTTAACCCTGAATTTTTTCTTCTTCTGTCCTCCCTATTCTACAAATGTAGTTTCAAATGTATTCCATTTTACTAAAGGAATTCACCGACATGTTTTTTCTATGATGTTGAGTGCATGCTACAACAGAGTTAGAAAGCAGATCATTTGATGGTGCAAATCAGTGCAACTTTACCAGATTCAGAAAAGTTGCCTTAGCTCTTAGAATCAAGATCTGCTCCTTTGCCTCCAGCCTGGAGGAAAAACTGAATTTTCATGCTTGAACAGCTTCTTAGCCAATGCCAGCCTACTTATGTCAGTATATGGCTTTTAATATACTGTTGTTCCACACAGTAAATTAATTACATATCCTTCCTCACAAAGGAGTTGAGAGCACTGCTTTTCTCTATTTTCATACACCCTGAATGTATCCTCATATACCTGAACAGCAGATATTACTTCTGGCTAGATTTTTACACTTGATGCATTCAAAACCAAAATTTGAATAAATATGTTTCAATTGCCATAAAATCCACACTCGTCAAGTTATCTAAAAAAATTAAGACGCATCCAGGTAACATGGACAACCTAATTCTCTACAGGCCCTCCAAGCCATTCCCTCCCGAAGCCAACTGCTCCTTCTTCAATCATACAAACACAAGTAAAATGAGATACAACTACAACTTTCAATAGGTATTAAAAAGTAGACTGCCTGCTACAGCTACACAGTTCCTAGACCTAAGGATTTTGACCAGATTAAGGCACTCTTCATGCTACATGAAGGCAGCCTATATACTATTTGCAGAACTATCTGTTTTCTGTGTTGATACAGATCTACTTGATGAAATGGAAATTAAGCCTCAGAATGGTGATTTAAAATATACACATAGCACAAACCCACACACCACAACACACACAAAAACAACTTTTTATAGCATGTGCAGTACAATGGTCATTGCTCTACACAATCTCTTGAGAGAAGGTCAGGTACAACTGCCTTGTTCACACAGGAATTAGATCAGCAAATACTACTTTGAAAGGAAAGAGAGGACAATAAGGGGTTTGCACACTATCTGCTTCAGGTATATAATAGTAAGTGCTGAATTTAAAGGCAGTCATTATGGGTTCCCTCTAGCAGTATAATGGCCATGCTACAGGAAAGGAGCAACAGGTATCAGACCTACCATCAACATGCATGTAGCAGATTTACTTCCATTTCAATATGAACTAATTTTATTTCTCTGATCAAACTACCAAATCATTAAAAACAAGATTCCCATAGTGAATGCTTGAATCATTGGCACACTTAAACTACAGAAGTGAAAAAGCTTCCCTTGAATTATATACAGTGTAAGCTAATATCTTACTGTTACTAAAAAGTCAGAGATTCAACAAGCATATTTTTCATAAAGAGAATTCACTTGTTGTCAAAACCCGTAATGAGATTTCCATTTATCTTATTCTTTTAATCTGTTTTTTAAAAGTTATTTGAAAAGCGAATGTATCAAGAATTGCCGGATAGATTTTTATTTTATATATCCATAAAACCCCACACCTTCCTAAAACATCTGATGCAGCAAAACTAGTTCAGATATGTCATATATTTTAAGTATAAGAGATTCTGCACAAAATATAATTCCATTTGGCTGCCATCTACTTCTTGCTAACAGACTCTGGTCTAAGTCTCTGTATTGCAACTGGCAGCTCTATTCAGAACTTTGCAGAAAGTTGGAAGCCTAGAAAGCAATTAATTTCATTTAAATAGCAGCCATCCGAAAAGCAGACCTTTAGCCTAAGTTAATCAGGTAGATACCCTCTGTGATCAAGGAAAAAACATAGGTACCTCCAGAGATGGGATAACTCAACACTGGTTTTTTTCCAGGCTGAAAGAGCCGATCTGACTAATTTATCTGTTTGTCTAAAAATTGAGTCTGTGGCTATACAGGAGCTGAATCTGCCCTTCATTGTTGAGCATTCTTCAGGACAGATCAATTATTTTCACTTGCAGATTGGAAATAGTAAGCACTGTTCCACTGGCTCTTCAGAATTGCTACATCACTGACCAGGTAGGGGTTTGGAGTTGTCTGTACCCATACAGCAAGGACTCCTCCATGCCACCTCGCCTACCCAAAATCTGGCAATGTCAAGTGGACAGCCGATCCCCATAAACCTACTTTGGATGCACATCACGTTCTCAGCCTACTCAGAAGGGCCAGGAGCAGAAGAGGCATTGTATGAAAACCAAATACTTTCAGCCATGCAAATTTTTCTCTGAGTTATGTCATACCAATGGCAGAAAATACAGAAGAGATCCTCTTCACAGGATCATGCAGCTACCAAGGTGTGGTAAAACAGAACTACCTATCTATGAGACTGCTACTACAATATGCTATGTGCAATTAAACTATCAGATAAACTTGTCCTGATAACCTGAATGATTTCAGGAGCAACAAGGGAATACGGAAGAATGCAGAAGAATGGATGGGCAAAGAAATAAACATCTTGGACTGCAGAGGGAGCAGTGTGTCAGGAGAACTGGTTTTTTTATTGTACCTACACAGTAACACACAGAGGTATTGCTAGAGTTGGGGGAAGGGGAACAAGGAAATAGGTGGATTTTAAAAAATTGGTTTAGTTTCATGCTGTTCATGGACATAATAAGACAGTCAGTCTGGTTTCTTCATGCAACTCCAACATAATTAATTATTTACTAAAGTGTTTTAGCCTTACCACTTTTCTTCTCACAAGATGTCCTGGTTTTGGCAAGGACTGAAGAATTAATTTTTCCCATTAGCCATGAGGGCAGCAGAGTCTGGAACCATGTGGACATGTCTAGGTTGTTATTCTTTACCACCTCACATCATCATCTGTGGGGAGAAGTAAGGGACTCTTGCTCCCAAAGGAAAGGTAATTGTAGTTTGAGGTCAGGGGAGGTCAGGGGAAAGCATACAAGTGGAGGGTCTGTCCAACATTGTTTTTCATTGCCCCAGCCTTGGTGAGCATTTTTCATGTAAATCAGCCTCTCTCTTTGTACACTTTTGTAATTGTTGCTGCTACTGTTTGTTTCTTTCTATCATTGTTATTTCCAAAAATGTGTTCTTATCTTAACTTGGAATCTTTTTTTTTTGTGTGTGTTACCAACTGGAAGAAAGAAGGGGGTAACCAGGTACTAACATGGTTTTCATTAGAGCACTGAATTGAAGAATACAAGTCTTAAACCATGGCAGCCTTATTTGCTGTGCAATATGGGGCACAAAGGATTATGATAATAACAGATCTGGCCAGAGCAGGTTGGAAACAAATTTGATCTAAGCATTTGTGTATTAGGTGCAGAACCACTGGTGATAAGGTCTGTTCATGTGGGTGTGGTACCTAATCCTGTATATATTCTTGTATGTGCTTCTCATGATGGTTTTTTTTCAGAGTAGAGAGAAGGATCATAATTACTTTGTTGCTGTAGTATGTGATATCAGCTTGGGACATGATACCACCAAAGGCAATGATCATCATTTGGGATGTGTATTCAGTGTTGCTCTACTGTCCTGGCCTTGGGTGCCACCTCTGCAAATTCAGTAATAATCATGCCCAGTCTGTGAGGGGAAAGAGAGGAATTATTTTTCCAGGTTTTCATTCCCTCTTCCTCCTTCAGGACTGCTACAACAGCTTTTGAGAATTTTGAATTCCCTTTGAGTGTTCAGGAAAACATGTTCTTGTTTCTAAGTCTGCCAGGTCTCCTCAGTGCAGTCCACACCATGTCAGGATGGATATTTCTAGGAAGGTCATTTAAAGATCTACCCTGAGGGTAGATTGTCAAAGACTGGCATAGAAAGTGGAGAAAATGGGCTGGTTTTTGAGGAAATTCTCTTCTCCAGTGGTCTGAAAGTTCACCCTTGAACAGCTACAGGATCCTCTTAAAGTGACAAGGAGAATGATACAGCAGTTCCAGAGACAAGTGATTTATTGCAGTGTGGTGGTGCCCTGGTTGCTATTTATCACACTGCTCAGTACTAGACAGCACCCTCAGTGGGAGAAAGCAAAAGCAAACCAATACACACTCCGGCCACTCAAACTACAGAGGAACCTGAGGAACTACATGTGCCAATGGCAATCACTCCCACACAGAAGAAATCCAAGATAAATCAGTTCACAGAGTGAGGGATGAAGAGGAATTAGGGCCCTGTCTTGGGGATAGTTTTTATCCCATATCCATTTTTTGGTTTTGTTGTGTGTCTTTAATGGTCACTGCCTCCCCCAGCCCCCAGCACCAGGAGTATTGTGATGGGTGAGAGGCAACCCAGCATCCTGCGAGAACTGGGGGCCAGGGGCTGCTGCTTCCTTCTGGTGGGAGGGAACAACTCAGCAGCCACAGAGCATGGATGTCTGACTGGAGGTACTGTTGCCTTGTGATCTTTGTCGATCTCTTTTTTTCCCCTTTTCCTTCAGCACTGTGCCTGGGGCTTGCTGTCTTCCTTCTCTGGTCCTCTGCTTGCCTGGGGGCCCAGACCCAGGGTGCACTGTACTAGGAGGCAGGAGCCAGGAGCATCCTACCCTTCAAGATGCTCCCTCTGTGCAGCGGCCTGACCCCAGGACCAGCCTTTGCCGGTGAGCTAAGCAAGGGAGAGATGCCCTGCTCAGCCCTGCTTTTTTCTGTCACTGCTTCTGGGCTTTTTACTATGCTTTAACCCACCCACCCAGACACCCCCTGGCCTCTGGCAGGGCTCTGGAGACTTTGCTACACTTTGTGTGCCACCCCAGGTGTGCCCGCCTCTGCTGTTCCAGCCTGTTGCTCCTAGGTTTCCTGCTTCCTAAGTGGCACTGAGACCGCCTGCCACCCATGAGTTCGCAAAGGAAGCCCCTCTGTTTCCCTGGCTCAGCTGCCATCAACCAGTGGAGAGGCTGCTGAACTCAGGCTGCAGCGCCACCTGCAGCCGCAAGGGAATCATTGCACCTCTGCCCTGCCTGGCCAGGAGCCAACAGCGCCCCTGCTGGCTGTAACTACACCAAAGGGGGAAAGCGCTTGATGGCCGAGAGAAGGCTATTCCTGGGTTTCTGGTTTTGTTTGTTGATATTGCCATTGCTGTTATTTGTTTGTCTTGTTGTACATATATATACTAGTAAAGAACTGTTATTCCTTTTCCCATATCTTTGTGTGAAAAATTACTCTGTAATTTCAAATTTATAATAATTTGGAGGAAAGCAGGTTTTTTCATTCCAAAGGAGGTACCTACCTTCTTTGGCAGACACCTGTCCTTTGGACCAGGACAGGCCATCATGACAGGCAGAAAAGGCAGGGCCAGAGATAACCAACTGACCCCTCTCCCTGAATGAGCTGCGAGATATGCAAAAATAGTTCAGGATGAGCTTCTGGTGACCTAGCTGCTTTGATGCTGGGATATTGCAGCTGATGTTATGAAACCTAGTGGTAGTGAAGCCATGCAACTGGGATCCCCATCCTGTGAATGCGAACATTGGCAAGACTGGAAGAGGACAAAAACTGAGCCTCTGGAGGCTACTCATGTCAAGTGTGAATAAAAGTTATTCTCTCAAGGATGATCTAGTAGTGTACCCAAGCAGGGGAATACTGTGGAAAAATGTATCCAGTACCTGAGAGAGTTAGCTGTGCTGAAGATAATCTGTAGGGATTCAAATAACAAAGCAGTGCCCCGCAAGTTGACTGTATTTAATCCATGCCATGGAATCTTTTATGGAGCGTGTCATTGCTGTATGCCTACTCATTAGCATTGATGTCAATGAATGAAGGAGAACAAACATTGGTTCAGGTGATTACTCAACTCAGACAATATGAATACCATTTTTTTTCTCCCTATCTACCTGCACCTCACTGTAAAAGACTGCAGAGAGATTTGAAATACTCAAGCAAACTAGAGAGGAAACATCCTGTATCCTGTCAGTATGGACCAGAGTCTCTGCTACTAGGAGTAAGCATAACCACAGGGACGACATGAGGCAAGTGGGAGTGGAAAAACCCACCACTGCTCCAGTACCATGGGTACATGAGTTGAGAGGTAGAATAACCACCATGGGAAATTCTTCAAAGAAAAATGCCACTCCAGTTTCCATTAGGCAAATCCTCAGACCAAATAGAAAGCCTGATTTTAGTTCTAATGCTCTGGAAGGGACTTTCCAGTCATATTTACAAGAAGTGAACAATGAGTACCGTGACCAGAACTAGAAGGCCCCTGCCTCCAGCAAAGTGGAGGAAAGAGACAATTGAACCTATTGTACTGTGTGGATCCCATGGCCTGGAACATCAGACCAACAAGAGTGTAAGGCTTTAGTTGACACCTGCAGACAATGTACCCAGATGCCATCAAGATCTGTAGGGGCATAATCTGCCACTATTTCTGTAGTGACAGGGCAATCAGCGCAGCTGACTGTACTGGAAGTTGTGGACATGTCTAAGTTGTTATTCTATACCACCACACATCATCATTGGTGGGGAGAAGTATCTTGCTCCAAAGAAGGTGGGCATGGTTTGAGGTCAGGGGAAAGCATGGCAGGTGGAGGGTCTGTCCAACATTGTTTTTCATTGCCCCAGTCTTGGTGAGCATTTTTCATGTAAATCACCTTCTCTCTTTGTGCACTTTTGTAATTGTTTCTGCTACTGTTTGTTACCTTATCTCACTGCTGTTTCCAGAAACTTGTTCTTATCTCAATCCGTAATCTTTGTCTTTTGTGCTCTCAACTGGAAGCAAGAAGGAAGGGAGTGCCAGTGGAATTTTGGTAAGTGCACTTAATTGGGGGATACCATTCCTAAACCACTACACAAGATCAATTTTAGTGTTCTGAGTACTCCGACCACATAGTGGCATGGCAACATGACAACTGGTAAGGATTATGGGATCCCCAACCTCACAATTGCAGGCAGCAAAAATAAATATATTTAGCTCAAGACATTTCTGCTTCTATAGCTCTGCACTCCACACGTCACCAGGCAATCTCACATGCCAAACTGAGCTGCAGGCCTTGAATGTACAATGGTCCAGAGAACAGTGACAAGAGATCCAGGGTGGTACAAGGAAGCAGCGATACTTTGGGTCTCTGCATTGGTAGGAGCTTTGATAAATGAAAATTCCCAGAATATTCAAGAAAGAAGGTCCCCATCCACTTTTCAAGGTGTCAAAAATAGGTTAGAAACTGTTGTAAAATAGTTAATAATTGTTAAGCACATACAGTTAAAAGGTTTGGTTATTATATTGTAAAAGGGGGTTAAAGTGTAGTTATAAGAAATATGGTACTCATCTTACTGTGTTACACCTAAGTAATGTGCATCCCCCAAGCAAAAACAAGCCAGCCTGGATGGACCTGTAAGAGCCAATCAGCACCTTAATCTTTCTGCAAATGAAGGATCCCAACAGAAACCAATCCAAAGGAACAAAAAACAGTATAAAAGGGGGCATCCAAGTCAGTGAGAGTGTGCCACTTAACCCTGAACATCGGTAAGATCCCTGCTCAAAAGGAAGGAGATCTAGTGCCGGCACTGCAGCATCCTCACTTGTTGAGTGGGAATGCTCCTGCTCTACCTGTGGACCCCATATGCCTTAGGCCTTATGGAAAAAGCTGAAATCCCTTTAGTACCATGGTTCCCATTTTTAGCAGTGGCACAGCAAAAAAAAATTAACAGTCAAGCAGAAAAACAAACACAATAGTCACTAATCCCACCGAAGTGAAAAATTCTTCCTGACCCCTAACTCTGGATACAGATTTAAAGAGAACTTAAAGCAGCAGTGAAATTTTTCCATTATTGTTAAGAAACTGTTATTTTTATTTAATTATGTCTATATTTACAGCAAGTATTCACAAATTTGTGACTTAAGCAGAATTCATAGTAGCCAAATACACATTCCAGAGAGGTGATACATGAGGCAATTAGCTTTGGTGATAAGCTAAAGATATTTTTTGTTATTATGCTGATATAAATACTTTACACATATTATTGCTGATTTGAAGACAAAGTCTGGAGCAATCTCTTTCAATACTCCTTGCCTGATAACTGATACCAAGTGCTCACACAGAGCCAGCAGACTATGAAAAGTAATACAAGAAGAAATTAGTTTTCTTTAGATTCACGTAGCCTTTGTACACCTTCGTCAAAACAGGCAATTTGGATCAAAAAAATAGTTACAGGTGGTGCATGGAAAAAAAACAACAAAATTCTCAGGAGGTTCAATAAGAAACAACTTGCAAACTTTAGAATATTCAGAGAGAATAAGCCACTTGGCAAACCTTAACTTAGCAGACTCTGAAATATTTATATAGAACAAGTCACTCAAGGCATTGATTGAACTTTTTGGTCTGGCTTAAAATATGTTTTGAGAAGAAGAAGGTAGGAGAAGAAGAAGAAAGAGAAAGAAATAAAATGGAGAAAGAAAGATAAATGGCTACCACCCTAGGATTCAGCATGGTCTCAGCAGCTTTTAACTCCAGGGTAGTGGAGTGTGCCACTTAAAATGCACCACCATACTTTTATCAGTTACAGTCCACTGAGGCCCTCCCACAGGTGAGCTTATGCTAATTTCAGCTCCCAAGTGTCACATCTGAGCTTTACACAAAGCCAGAATTTTCCCAGAAGTCCCATGTGGTTGGCTGTTCCCCATTACAGTGCAGACCACCAGCTGACATTTTAAATGTTCATGTGGGCAGGCTCAAGGGGGTATGGGTGCTATGTCATCTTGGCAGAGCTTTCCATGTTCTCCAACCACTTCCCACCTGGTTGTTTTGAGCCTGGCAAATGCTTCTCCAGTTTTCTACAAGAGTAAAATCCTGAAAGTTAGGGGAATATAGTCTGGTATTTCTGTATCTGCACTTTAAATGTAGCCTGCCAAAACTTTGCAGTGATTCAAGAAAAACATCCTTATTAAAGAGACATCCTGATCTCTCTGATTATTTTTATATTAAGTAATTACTCTGTGAAATTATGCTCAAAACAGAAATCTCCTAGAAAGAACAATATATATCCTTCAACTAGTCATAAATAAAATAGAATACCATTTTTAGTGCTTACCAAGTCAAGGCTCCTAAAAAATTTATTTCTAGTACAATGGATCTTTGAAATACTTTGAAACAAGCAGTAAATTAATTTCTTTCAAGTTTATTCCCAACATCCTCCAATTGGGCTTCATGGACTCCCTGGTGTATCAGGTGATGTGAGGAGAGAAATTCTGTGGGATGCAGTTTCCAGTGATGAGTGCCTCCCAGAACCATAATTTTATGTTCTGGGCTCTGCTAAGCAAAGTGGCCCTAGGACAGTAATTCCTTCTTTAGAGCTCCAGGCAACAGCTGCAGTTGGTCACAGATCCTCCTTCTTTTTGATGCATGAGAAAAGAGTAAGGAGCAAAGAAATGCTGAGATGCTGGGATGCAGGTACAGGACAAGTAGTCCTTCCTTGCAAGGAACATGATGCAAGAAATTTGACATATTTGTAGTTTGTCACATCCGAATTGAGGATTTTTTTGAGTTTTTTTTTTGTTAGTTGGCTGTTTTTTTGCAATAGTACACAATAACCCTTGACACTACAGCTCAGTGAATGTGCTTGATGAAATGTAACAATTGTATTTGCTCACCTGTATGTCACAAAGCTATGTGACTAATGGTGAAGTAATTTTCTTTATAGTTTAAGCAGTAGTTAATAAACCTCGGGGCTTGTGTTCTGGATTTACTGCATTTTCTTCGTTAATTTTACTGCAAGTCTTTTAACCAGGTCTGTGCTGTTGAAAAATCATCGTTCCCTCTCTTTTCACCCAGCAACTCCTCAGGACAAAGAAGCACCTGGTAAAGTCAGCTGATGAAGTTATTTATCTAACAAGTGTCACAATATCTTTGCCTTAGTTTCACCAAAGTTACAGAACCAGGAGAACACTCATGGACTTCTGAATTTCAGGGGCGTTGTCCATTATGCAAAAAGCATCAGGCACACATTATTTGCCACAGACTGATAGCAGTGTTATGGATGAGTAATGTAATAGTTGGCTTTCATAATTAAGATATAGATATATAGTAATGTTATTGTAATGTGCCCTTTCCATAGACCTTGTTATAAATGATCAATCGAGGAGCCAAATTATCAAAAATGCAAAAAGATTTTATTTATCTTTTCCTGCAAACAAAATACAGTCCTCAAAACCACCATAGCCAAAGAGACAGTGTTGAGCCCGGCTTCGGCACTGGGTGAACCTGGATCCGACCTCTTTCACATTGGACCCTTCCTCATTCATGAGAGCCGCTTCTAGTGGGGATGTTTTGTACAGTTTATTATGCCCAAGACAAAGGAGTCCCAGTTTCTTTTGTAACTCTGCATATTCAAAGCTGGTTCTTTCACTGTGCAGAGCAAGACAATTGCTGTTTCCTGGTTGATAGCCAGCGTTGATCGAATCCCGGAAGTCGTGTATTCACATGTATCTTTGTGGCGACTTCAGCTATCTTGATCAATGTTATCAACAGAGCGATGATCACTCTTAGGTGTCTCCCAATGACTCAGGATAGTGGTGATCATAGCGCTAGGCATGTCTATTCATAAGCTATGGTTGTTGTCCTGCCGCCTCCAGAAATCTTGGAATTCGAGTAGACAGTAGACGTCTGCCTTTTGGGCTGCTTGTGGTCAGACACTTGTTTGGATTTCACAATCTTTATAAAATACGTTCTTTCTATAGCATGAATTATTTCACAACATATATTACAGACCTCTTTTCCCTCCCCCTTGTAATAGCCTTAGTAGTCATGACATTTGGGGAAGGCTAACTTATTACCAGGAGGCATAGCATAACAACACCTGACCTCCAATCAAGATATAAGAAAGTAATCTTCACCAATAAACAGCAGAGAAAGAGTTTGTGAAAAATGCGTATTGTATGATTGGCTTTTTGCAAATATTAAAATTAATATTATATGTGTTATTTTAGAAAGTTACGCTGTATTAACTCTCTTAAGTAGTGTGATAAATATAGTTCTATGTTATCACATAATGTTAAAATAGAAACTGTACAATGTGAGATATATTTTAACTAGCTATGAGATAAGCAAGAAATTCTTTGCACAGAGATAACAGCAACAAGCCCCAAGAAAAGAAATATTGCCTCTTTATTGGAAAAGACAAACTTTCTTCCATCTCCTTTTCATCTTGAGGTGCCAACAAGATTAAGGAGGAGAAGTTGACAATAACCAGAGAACACCCTTTGTTTGAAAAGAATTTATGCATCATGTATGAGATATATAAATATGTAACAGGCTATTGCTTTTAAGGGTTAATCCTTTGTTAAGTGTGTGCTTTTGGAGCTTAATTGCCCTAGGAAAGCATCCAAACATTCATAATTCTTTGCTTTTATTGTCCTTTATTGTCCTAACTCTGATTGTCCCAATTCTTATTGCTCTAATTTGTATTACTATTTTTATAACAATTTTATTACTATTAATCTTTTAAAACAAGTGACTGGCATTTTTTACAAGTTGACTGACAAAACTTTGGGAGGGGCCAAGGGTATAAAAGGCAGAGCATCCATTTTACATAGAAGCACATAGCTGGAAGTCACGGGGTCTCCCAGCACAGAAATCTTTTTCCTTATTCAGTCCTTTGCGGTAATTTTTGTTAAGGTTAATAAACTTCTGAAATTTTAAAAGTGAGCAGTTGTTTCTCATAGCAGTATGAATATTTATTACTAATGCCCTGTCAGCCAGCACCTCGCACCCTTGTCTTCTGAAGCTCTCCCTGATTGCCACGTCAGCTTGTTCAGCTCTGAATTCTCCAGAACAGAGAATATTGAATATTGCTACTTCAATGATGAGTCAAAATTTAAGACCAGTAGGATTAGCATACATTGTTTTAGGATCAGAATTGGCAATTTCCAGCACAACAGTGTTTGTCTGCTGCAAAAGGCTGTGTTTGTTACCTCAGGTTACCACACTTCCAGGCAGAATTCAACACCCAAAGTGTTTCTTAGACCCTCGGACATGCAGATGTCTGACATGGACCAGATTAAAAATAAGATTACACTGGGAGCACTGCAGGACAGCACAAAAGTGTGAAACTAAAGGAAAGGTAAAGAATAACCCTTTGATCAATTTCATGCAGGTGCCTATACTAGGGTGGGCCACCCATATGAAATTATCATAGCACCACAGAAAGGCCACAATCTCCAGCACAAGGTAGGAGCTAGAGGTCAAGCTTTGAAATGGTATTGTAGTAGACAAGCTATGTGGGCTGCTCTGAGACATGGACTTTCCACTAGTGGTGGAAAAGATGGGCAAAATATGGTTTGAAAAATGTTGATGACTAAAAAAGCACAAACTTCTTGGGGTGCTATTGTGGGTTTGGGTTTTTCAGGGAGTTTTCTCCCATCTGTTACCAGAAAAGAAGAGGGGGAGGGGTTGTTCAGGAAATGAATAAGGGATAATTAAGAAACAAAAGAAATGGCACAGCATTCTCATATACCAGTGTAATTGCTCCCCCAGGGGAACAAGAGTTTGGGAGTTTTGGCTGGGGAGTCAGCTCTGGGAATGTGTGGATTTTTTTCCTCCAGAATTTCGGTATAATGCAAGGAGAGGTGTTGGGGTTAACCAAGACTTGCTGGTAAGTGGGGGGTGGGTGATGGCCTCTCCCTTTTCTGGCTTGGTGGTGGAGTAGAATTGTCATGTTACAGAGGGAGTTTGGCTGCTCTACAGACGTTGCTATAGTTTAGCTTACCACCCTACTCAGTTTAGCTCACCACCAAGGTTTGCAAGATAATATGTGGACAGCAGCATTTCTTTCCTTCTCTGTGAACTGCTCTCATTATAAGATAATGAACATTGAGCTTGACAAAATCTGTTAGTTGTCTTATATATAATAAATACCCAGTACTACTTTAATAATAATTTAAACAAATACACAGTTTAATTGAAGTAAATACCCAATATTTCTTTAACATGTGCAACCCTAAAGGGGTTCTGGTGTTCTAAACATTCACTGTCAATACAAATTTTCATCCTCAGTTTGTTAAAAATGACTAGATAATATTGGCTTTTGCATTTATGTATTAGCTTTTGCATGTTGTTACTGATCATAAGTGTAGTATATGGTAGAGATAATTCATGCTATATATGTGTATAAAATATTGTAGAATTTAAGGTATGTCTGTAATCACTCTGGCTGGGAGCAGAGTCTTATTTCTATTCAACTAGTTCCCAGACAACGTTTAGATAATATCAACTCTGTTAACGTACGAATGGAACTATCCTGGGCTATGATTGCTGACTTCCCTGGCATCGGGCACCTGGGAAGATTGCATCTAAAACTTCCTGGACCATGATTGCTGGAATGTCTAAGCTACTCACAAGACTTGCACCTGGAATGATCTACCTTGTTCAAGAGCTGCCATCACCCTGCTACATGTGAATACAAACTCCGCCTGGACATTCAGACATTCGTCTGGACCCTTGGACTTACCTTTGTCTGTCCCTGCACATGTATGGATCCAGTTCTACATGTGAAGAGACACAAAGAAACATTTGGTCATCCCTGCCTCAGGCAGAATAAACTGTATATAAGCTAGCTGCTTGAAGCACTCGGGGTGAACCCCTGGGGAAACACTGCCACTTTGTCAGTCAGACCCTTGGTTCACCCAATGCCTGCACTCAGGGCTGACGCTGTCTTGGCTGTGGTGGTTTTTCGAAATTCTATTTTTTTTGTTATCGATCTAAAAAATTTGGCTACTGATTTGATCATTTATAACAATAAGTATTTAGATATGTGTTATAAATGCATATTATATTGTTGTCTTTTCACAAATATTAAGATGACTGCTATATGTATAATGTTAAAAAAACTTTGCTTTTATTTCTGCTTTTGACAAAAAGATATAGTAGTAGTGGTAGCTGATATAGTTGAGTGACCTGTCTGTTTAGTCAGGATAACATCCAGTGAACATGTAATGAGGAACCTGCTATTGATGTGCCAACTATCAGCATCTGCCATCTGAAGAAAGCATGGACAAAGGCCCAGACTGGAAGTAATAAAGAGAAAGAGCCAAAGCCACAGCCAAAAACCACATATGCTCTAAAAAGGCAGACCCAAGGAGTGGCCCTGCAAAATAGTTCCTGGAATATGTAAACTAGTTTATGGGGGAAATATGAATATACATAAGGGTCTATGAATATGCAACATGCTGATGTAATGGAAAAGGTATTTAAGGGGTGTGACCATGGTGACAGGGGTTTTCAGGATGAAGAAGAGGCGAGAATGTTGACTCCATGATCAGAAGGCTTGATTTATTATTTTATGATATATATATTACATTATAACTATACTAAAAAGAAATAAAAAGAAAAGGGTTCCTCAGAAGGCTAAGCTAAGAATAGAATAGAATCAATAACAAAGATCTGTCTCAGGCAGAGAGCGAGAGTCAGCCCTGCCATGAGTGGTCAGCAAATCCAAACATCCACACCAGACCAATCAGGGATCCACCTGCTACATTCCACAGCAGCAGATAACCATTGTTTACCTTTTGTTTCTGAGGCCTCAGCTCCTCAGAAGGGAGAAAAATCCCAAGAAAGGATTTTTAGTGAAAAGATGTCTGCGACAAAGGGGTATCTCAGAAGATAACGGTTTTGCTCAAGGCTGAGTGCCAAGACACATCTGGCAAAAGTCTTTGCTTTACTGTCTTTGTCTCCTATTGTCTTTTATTAAACTTTTAAATTTTACCAGGAAAGTGATTTGTGGGGAAAAAAAAACCCAACCTAACTCCACACCTTGCAAAAGTTGTAAAGCCGATATGTTTATTCCAGTGCTGGACTCCTGTGAGGATTGTTCCCCCAAAAGGACATGTGCACCCCTGAGAAATCCTGAAACTTTTTTATCACCCTTACTTATACAGATGCATAGAGTTTCACCATAGGTTCATGCACATTCATTTTACTGGTTTGGTGTTACAACTTGCAACTAGTGCTTATCAGTCCTTGTACGGAGAGAACTCTCTGGTCACCCTTTCCATCTCTTACAGCCTCAGCTTTGGCTCTCGTCTTTTTTTCAAAGTTCAAGGGGCCCCCTTTATCTTCCTTTTAGCTTGGAAGTCTGCATTCCTTTTCCTTGGCTGAGGCAGTTTTGCAAGTACAGGCTTTTTGCGAGAACAGGCAGTCTTGAGCCCAGTAGAGTTAACAGACTAAACAAGTTAATTTCATCTGTGCAAGCAAGATACAGACTAAATATTTCAAAATGGCATATTCACCTAAATCCAAAATGGATTTCTACCCTGTTAAATTTCCACTCTGTTTCAAAAGTGAACCATGTTTTTCACAATATGGTACAAATTATACCTCTTTTTTAGCTGCTTGTTAATATAATATAGTCCATCAGCTTAGGTATGTACTGTATTGCTTATAGAAATAGTAGTGTGATGAACATATTGCACTATAGACCTTAGCAAAACATAAGATGTGAAAAGGTTTTTGTGTAACTAAGAATAGTGCAAGGCCATCCACTGACTGACCCGCCCAAGTGATAACAGTGACACAAGACTGAGAACTGGAGGAGACAGGGGAAGAGCTCGTTAACTCCTCTTATCAGAAAAGTGTGAAACCACAGGGATGAAATCACAGTGTGAGAAATGACCGCTTACTTTTTAAATTTTATTAAACTTCAACAAAAATTACAACAAAGAACTAAACGAGGAAAAGTTGCAGTGCTGAGAGCCCCCCATGACTATCAGCCATGTGGCTCATCTACAAAATGGATGCTCTGCCTTTTATATCCTTAGCCTCTCCTAAAGTTTTGTCAGTCAACTCTTTCTCTGCTGTCCATTGGTGGAGATTACTTTTTACATATTGATTGGAGGTCAGGGGTTGTTATGCTGTGCCTCCTGGTAACACGCCAGTTTCCTCTAAATGTCGTGACTACTAAGGCTATTACAAGGGTGGCGGGGGGGAAAGAGGACTATGGGAGGACATATTACAATAACATTACTATACATCTATACAATATCTATCTCTTAATTGTGAGAGCCAACTGTTACATTAATTATAACAATAACAATCTATAACAATTGGAAGGAATAAAATTTATTGACTTGATCTCGGGGTGTCAAACAGATAAGTCAGGATGGGAAACCTAAACACGAAGAGCCCCTGCAACATCAAAAGCTCTTGGGAATGTTTAAATAATGTATAAGCTAATAAATATGCATGTAATCCCAGCAATGTAACTGTATACAGAGAACATGATTTTAAGTTTTTTTGTGCTTTTTGGCCATTTGTGTAAAGGACCCGGTGCTGGAAATATTGTCCTTCTTTTATCCTATCATTATTAAACTTTTAAAAATTCTTAGGAGTGAACTCCGTTTTTCACATAGTTCAAACACTTCGCAGCTTCACTTCCCTATCATTCTTCAAGCTCTGTCTCTAGAATCACATGAACAGATGAAAAACACATCTTGGTGCAACATGAGCTAGCATTTTTGTCCTATAAGTGTGTAACATAACAACAGGATCCACAAGCACACAATGAAGATGTTGTTAAGGTCTAAGAGCCTTGGGAAACCACACCAAGCAAATAGGATAATGCTGAATAAATGGTTAAGTGTGATTTTTTAAAAGCACAGAAGAGGAAGAGACACTGGTATTTTATTTTATATTCACACACAAAGAAAGGACTATCTGACATCATCTAAAACTAAGTTGCTTTGTTTTCTCTGTTCAACATGTGGTTTTCACCCTGCAGGTGAAATGGTAAATTAAAAAGGAAAAGTAGCTATGTATTACTCACATCTTTTTGAAACATTGATTTCATGATTTCTTCGAGTTCTGTGATGCATGGACTCAGACTGGCAGGGAATCTGAGTTGTTTATTCAAAGAAACGAGCTCGTTTTATACACTTTCTCAAGGTACAGTATTTCCTTACATGGTAATTCTCACATTGCCATGTCAGCAACACACTTCTGTGAGGTACAAAGCTGTGTTTTGTGTCAGGTACAATTAGGCGATGTGTCTATTTGTGAGTGCGAAATGCATGGAGACTGACAATGGGAGAGCTGTGAATTCTAATAATACCTGAGGAAAATAAAGCATGAAAAAAGGCCTTTGAAACTTTTTTTTTTTTTGCAATTAACCCTGGTTGATTTAGGAGCTTTGGAATTAAAGCATGAAGGATGTTGCTTTTTGCTTGTAGTTAATCCATAAAGAGCTCTGCAATAATAATCTTTTGAAGTATAATTTTAGAATATTGCTTGTATCCTTGAAACTATAACTTTGGAATATATATAAAGGAAATATGTTTATCTCACGCCTTATTGAAGCAGAGAAAAACAGCTTGAGAAAGGAAGATGAACATCACCTCAAGAATTTATGGTTTCGACCAAGGGAAGCTGGACTCACAGGTATTAGATTTATAGTCTCTGCAATTAAAAGGTGGACCCACCTCTGGGGAGCTGGACTCCACCAGATAGGATTCGTCTTTCTTCTTTCTGAAACTGGATCACCACCATCTGGGGATACTCCTTTTGAGATACATCCCGAGAAAAATTAAAATCACAATAGTGTATAGAATTATGACGTAAAAATTTGGAATAGAAACTGCTGATGAGTAAAAATTGGAAATAGAAACTGCGGAAAAAGCTGATGAGTACTCCTATAAATACCTGTAATCCTCAACTATCGGTGTGCAGTTGGAGGGAAAACTTCCCCCACTGTACCCAGCGCTGTATTGCTCATAATTTACCATATTAAATAATAAATTGATTGCTGCTTGAATATTGGCCTAGTCAAGCTTCTTATTCATAACACCTTCTTAACGTCCTTCTATGGGGTGATCACACACTGTTCATCTGTCAGTCAGCTTCTGTCAGGGTCCTCTCCATAGGCGTCTGCCGTGACACCTCCTCACCCCAAGGTCAGGTGGAGACAAGCCTCTCTGTGCCACCATGTGCTTCTTTGTGCTGCCACATGCTTCTTCAGGTGCATCCTACAGCCCAAAGTTCAACTCCATTCCATCTCTTCCATATCACAGGCCTTCTGTCTTGGTTTGAAAGACAGGTGTCTGCTAAGGAAGGCAGGAGCCTCCCTTTGAATGCAAAATCTAAATGTCTTCCCTCCAAATTATTATAATTTTGAAATTAAGGGGCTCTTAGGCAAGATATGAGAACTGGAATAACAGTTCTTTACTAGTATGTATTGTGAAAAATGCATATTTTATGACTGGCTTTTTGCAAATATGAAATTAATATTATATGTGTTATGTTAGAAAGTTATGCTGTATTAATTTTCCTAAGTAGTGTGTTAAATATAGTTTTATTGTAACATAATGTTACAATAGAAACTATGCTACGTAAGATGCTTTTTTAAAGAGAGGAATGAGGTACTCACAGTGAGATAGCAGCCACAGGACACCTAAATCTTTCAGAGAAAAAGAATTGATTGCTCCCTTATCAGGAGAAACTAAGTTCTTCCCACCTCGCTCAGCCCTGAAGATGCTGTCAGAATTAAAAGGAAGAAGCTGACACTGACCAGACAGCATCCTTTGTTTGAATGGAATTTATGCATCATGTTTGAGATGTATGAATATGCAACAGACTATTGCTTTTAAGAGTTAATCCTCTGTTAACGTGTGTCCTTTTTGGGGCTTATTTTGCCCAGAAAGATGTACCCAGACTGTCTGTAACTCTTTGTTTTTATTGTCTCGTATTGTCCTAATCTTAATTGTCCAAATTTTTATTTCTATTATTATATTACTATTTTTATATCCATTTTATTACCATTAAATTTTTAAAATTTTAAAACCAAGTGGTTGGCATTTTTCACATGTATGATAAAGCAAACAAACAACAGTTATGGCATTAACTACAAACAGAACCGCAAACCCAGTAATGGATTTCTCAGCTGCAGGCGCTTTCCCCGTTGATGTAGTTAGTGATGGTCACAGCTGCCAGGGGCGCTGTTTGCTCCTGGCCAGGCAGGGCAGGTGCGATGATTCCCCCGTGGCTGCAGGGGGTGCTGTGGCGCGAGCTTGGAAGGCACGTGGTAATGGCGGCTTGCCCGAGATGGGAAGGGATGGAAGAGAGGGTTTGTTTCACAAACCCCTGGGGCAATCGATCCCAGTGCCTCAATAGGACTTTCGGAAGCAGCAAGCTGGGACAGCAGGATGTCTCAGCAGGCAGGGGCTGCAGGCCTGCAGTGCAGTGAAAGACTCGGAGCAGTACCAAAGAAGTGGTGGCTGTGGGGCAGCAGTGGCCCAGCTCCTAGCATGGCAGAGAGATGTGAGTGGAGCATCCTGGGCATCCAAGTCCGGGATCCTATCACTGAGATGGTGATAGGTCCCTTTTTAGTGGGGTAGGTGTTAATAAGGTCCCAGTTCAGTGGCTGCTCTCATAAGCAGAGGCTCACCCCATGGCAGAAGTAGCAGCTCTGCGCTGGGCTCTGGCAGCAACAGGGAATTCCCTTCCCGAAGCAGCAGCTCCAACTGTCCTTCTCTGAAGCCAAGAGAGAGAGAGTGAGAGAGAGAGAGTGAGAGAGAGAGAGAGAGAGAGCCAGCAGCTGCCCCAGCTCTGCATCTCAGAGAGAAACTCCCAGATAGGAGAAGTGGAACCACATGCCTTCCTTCCTTGAGCTTAGCCACTTCTTTTGTTTTTCTTCAACCCAGTTGTGTTTCCTAGCAACTCATGGGAGAAAATTCTATAAGTAAAAAAGGAACAAAAGGAAAGTAACCTAACCCCCCACACCTTCAGTAGAAAGTACCGTTATATACCTGGTATCACACAGTAACCTCCGGTTATGACAAGTTTTTGTATCAATGCTACAATTGTCCCCCAACCCCAATAAATGTGTCCTTCATTGTAGTAGTTTAAGATTAACGTCTCTTTGCAGCTGATCTTTAGCATCTGGGAGAGACATGCACTTTTTTTCATAAATTCCCTTTTTTTTTACCAGTCTCCATTTTTGGAGATTTGTAGTGGTGCAGAATAGAAACAGATCCACCATCTGAGAATCTTACACTGGGCCTCAAATTCCACCAGCAATAGCCAGTCTGAAAAAACCTTGATAAATAAACTCCAAAAGCTGAAATGCAAGTTGAACAAGAAGAGCCACTGGGTTTTGAATCCTCTAAACCAGCCTTGTTATTTTGGCTACTGTTTTCTAGCTATT
This sequence comes from Calcarius lapponicus, assembly GCA_039654755.1. Classification (NCBI taxonomy): domain Eukaryota; kingdom Metazoa; phylum Chordata; class Aves; order Passeriformes; family Fringillidae; genus Calcarius; species Calcarius lapponicus. The sequence goes on from CM077464.1 coordinate 61,615,650, forward strand.
GACTAGGTGAAGGGGATATTAAATGGTAGCAGCAGCAACCAGCAGCATGACCACTGCGCAGTGCTTCATGAGACTATCTTGATGCTGTGCAACATGAAAAACATATCAGACAGATCTATGGTGCGAGACATACAACTACAGATAGAACAATCCTAGCTGGAAGCTAGGAAAGCTTGGAAAACACTAGGTAAACATTACATGCTGTTTTCATACATAATACGTAACTGTGGAAGAGCCTACATTGACCCACATCTGAGATTTATCAGTCAAGTCTACTGGACCCTAGGCCATTGAAATGAACTATGTTTTACCTATTGTAAAGCAGCTGAGGATTTGGAGGAAATTACTGAAGAACTGGTTCAGTTTTCTGTTTAGATGAACTGCGAAGTTAGTTCTATGAAAAACAAAGCAAAAACCCAGCCCAAAAACAACCGTGAGAAAATCTCCAAAATCAAGAACTTTAAACATAAAGAAAGATGATATAGGTGCATTGGTCATCTTTTCCCTTTTTTCTTTTTCACTACTAGAGTAATTCTTGTAGTTGCTGTAGTTTGCGTCCCCATCTCAGCTTTAGTACCCTCAAATGCAGTTTGGATTCCTGCCTCAACTACAGTTACAGTCCTCTAAGAGTGCTGCATTGTGGCCCAATAGGCACTGTGGCCAGGCCCCAGTACAGAGTGAGAAGCTGCTGGTTTTCATGGCAGTTGGCAAGGCACCTTTCTATCAGAGGAGGCATCTGTTTGCCAGGGTTGATCACCTGTTCAGGTGTAAAAGATAAAAGGAATCCTGTTCACAGATAAAAGGAAGACCTTTCATTTTTGTCCAATATTTAAACAGTTTTGGATTACTTAATAGTTTAGCATAATAGTGGTAAATTTAATCTTAGAGAATAAAAAAAAAGAAAGTATTCTCCATTTACACATAATCCAAGAAGGAGAGAAAAAAGTAATAGACATTTAAAAGTCTCTCAAATCATAGAGAGGTTCAGCAACATCCTTCTAATGAAAAAGAACTTCTAATCAAATAGAAAAATAATCTAACCATTGAAGAAGTAGTAAGATAAACACTTAAGTTAGTAAACAAACAGTAAAACTCCTTAAATGTTTATATCTATCACCCATAGAGTGACACATTTATTTCATTTGTATTCATCAACATACAATCATCAAGCCAGATTTTGCCTGTTTGAGAAGAACAGATTACAGCAAACCATACCTAGCCATATTTAACCATAATTTTACAAAATGTCATTAGATGCCCTGAGAGAGTTCAGTACTCTACTCAACCATCTCATTGCTATTGTTGCTTTGGATACAAGAACTGCTTTGAATCAATTTATTAATTAAGTATTTGAACTTTGAAGACTCTTCACATTATGGCTTCAGTCCTACAAAGCACATACTGCACCTGCACTCTTTAAGCACTAACATGGTTTCAATAAAGTATAACAATTTATGACTTTGGAGTTCAATTGCATGCCTAAATCTTGCTGGATTATAGCCAGAGCATTCAATACCTTGCAAGACAGACTCCAAGCAAGAATTTTTATTATGAAGGTAAGTAGGATAAATGTGATACTTTTTAAACTACGTTTTTATAACAGAAAAGAAGCATAAAATGCTTGCTTCTTAATTTGAAAAATATTTTTACCTGATTAAAAACTTTAATACATGACTGTTCATCTAGTGCATAAAGTCAGCTTTATGGGGTCCAACACCATATGATGTAAATAAACTAAGTTAACCATATATGTTATTGCTCCATGATCCACATAAAACACACAGCATTAATAGGAACACAGACTGTTTGGGTTCTGCAGAGTAAATTTGCTGTCTTCAGATTCACAGTGTGATAAAGGAGTACTGAATTTACCAACAAATTTTATAAATTAAAAGATTAATTTTAAATTATCTGCAGATTTTCATGTGAAACCTTTCTCCAAAACCCATGTCTTCAGATCGGCCCTTATCCCTTACAGCTGAAGCTAATCCATTATTATGAACATAGGAGATCAAAGGTAATTATAGGGGTTTTTTGCCAAACAGAATTACAGTGTAACCATGGCAATGGGGGAAGCAAAAAACATCACAGTCCTGGATAACTATAACTAGAAGCTCTTAGATCACTCTGCAGAGGAGCAGCCAGGTTGGGTTCTACATTTCTCACACTCCCCATTTCTTGGAACCCAGGGCTGATGTTGCCTTCTCTTCCCAGGAGACATAGCCTCACTCTGCCCAGGGGCTTTCACTGGTACAAAAGATAATGAGTAACCAGCTGGAGGAGTTTGGGGCACTACTGGGAATGAAGCTCAGATATGTGACCTGCTGAATTTTCCACTATGAACAGTCAATCCACCCTTCACAGGCAACAGGCCTTGCTTCCCACCTAGGGTAGAGCATTAGAATATAAAGATGTAGTATTCAGACCCCTGGGTTTTCTCCTCATTTGAGCTGGACACACATTCTAAAAGCAGAGTCAGTGGAAAAAGGAATTAAGATTTCATCACATTTGTCACACCAACATAGCAAATTCCCTTACCATTCTCCATCCTCATGGCCAAATTAAGAATATCCACTGCCCAGCTTCTTTTCTTCCTCACTCCTTTAAATAATGACTGAATTGGCCAGACAATCTTTTTGAGTCCAGTTATACTCTGCCTTGAACCATGTAATTGACTTTCTGAAAGAGTTACTGTTCTGCTTGAAAGCATTCCAAATGAAGAGGCACAAGTGAAAGTGCTCTGTAGCCCTCACGAGAGCAAAAAGTCAAGCCTGGGTAGCAGAGATTTAGAAAGTTTATTCTGACATCTAGCCTTTACCTAAACAACAGAGATAGCAATGCTTTCCTAGTGGGGAGGGATGCTATGTGTTTTTGGAATACAATCCAAGATCCCAGCAGGTAATACATTTTTTTTTAAAAGGTATTTATAGACAAAGAAAATAATTTTTCATTTGTCTCTTAATTTCTGCCAAAACAGATTTCAAACAGTTCCCTCACTCTATCCTTGCATTTTTTTAAGTTCAGTGTCCTCTGGAGAGCATAGAAAATCCTGACATATGGGAAAAAATCAAGAACATAATAGGAAGTATCCCATCCAACTTGTCCCCCTCTCTCTCTCTTTCCTAAAAGTAAATAAAACCAGGAGAATAATATCTACCGACCAATTAAACTCAATAGGCTGAAGCTACTCGCAAGGGACCAGTCATAGTTTAAGCAAACAAATCTTGCTTAACACTCTGGAGGACCATTAGCAGAAGGCTGCATTCAAGTTTTACCATTCTCTTTTCAGCTGTATAATTGCCATACACTGAAATATGTTTGCCAGTTCTAAGAAAGAAATTCAGACAGATCAAATTGGTGTTTACTAATTAACTTACAGATGGGGGGTTATAGGGGTGTACAAAATTGCTGTCTGAAGCCAGATAAGGAATCACCTGGCTTTGCTCAGTCTCACAGAGGATAGGGCCTGTATGAGGACAGGTCAGCTCTGCTGACCCCTTACTCCTCCTCAGGACCACTTGGAGTTCATTCAGGAAGCCTGAATTATTCCTGGGATGTGTCCAAGGACCTTTTAAATGCTCGACCTCACACACACAAAATAACTTAATCTGATTTCTCTGCTCACACATTGGCCATAACTCTCTTCCTTAGACTCTTCCCAGTGTGTAGCCAGTTCTCACATCGCAGAGATGGGGAGGCTTATGCCCTGATGGCATGCAGACCCAGACCCAGCTCATGACTGCTGATCTGCCATGTGCCAGCATTGCTCCTTCACTGGCTTCACCCCCAAGAACCAGCCAAACCACATGCTGTCTGTTAAGCAGGCACAATTCTCTCTAGACCACCAGGAGTCTACCCACAAGCTTCTTGTACACTGCTATTCCAAAAAAGGTACATAACAAGGAAAAAGGATGAAGGACATAAGATACAGACAAGGCTGCGTAGACATAATCTAAGATATCAACAAGGCTGCATTTCTCTTTTGTACAAGAGAAAAAGAGAGAAAAACTGCTAGCAAATAGTACTATTCAGAGCACTAGATGTTCTGCAAGTTCTGATTTCTTCATTAATGATTAGTGCATTCAAGTAGTAACAGGCTACAATTTGTTTGCTTTCTGAGAAAAAATTATATTTACAGGATATTTAATACATCAGAAAGTCTTTTCTTTTTATGTGTATCAATAGGAATAAAAACAGTCGAACACCAGGTGTTAGGGGAAGAATTAATTATTTACTTGGTTTATGAATTCAATTATCACTATTTTCAAAGAGAGGAGCTAACTACAGTGAATGACTGGAGGATGGGAAAAATCCAGCAAAATGGTAGTTTAAATCACTCCTATGATACCTTCTATTTAAGTTGCTTGTGAGACAAAGTGACAAACTGGTCAGAGATCTCTACCAGTATCTGCCTGGTCTGTGAGCTGCTTCTAAACAAAAACCATGCTATGAAGATTAGTGTACTGGAACAAGAAAAGAATTGTAATTGACCTGGATTTTATTTAAAAGATTAAAGACCACTGTTTCACAAGACTGTCAATAAAGACAGTACAATTGCTGAAATTGCTTAAGGGAAAGCCTCAAGAGAATGTAGTTTCAGTAGAATAAAAAATAATGTACTTAAAGAGAAGACATTTTTTAACAGAAAGCTACTTTCTGTTTAATAAAAGTCTATATCTATAATTCCTGTGCATTTCAAACAGAAAGCTTGTGTGAAGCTATGTACTTCCCAAATAATAATTTCCTAAATCAAAGAACCATTGTGTACTAAAAGAATGCACAGCTTCTACATATACAAGTTAACATGTGGAAAACACAGGGAAGGTTTCAACCATTTTCATCTGCTGCAACCTCCCTTGGTAAACAGTCATCTCTCCCTGACAGTGAAACCAAAACAAAGGGTTTAAAACTTCAGCCCATTGTGTTTAAACCTAAAAATAGTTCTCAGTAACTACTGTGTGACCAGTACTGATTCTTTACTTGGTAGTTATAAATCCTAAGCAATGGCACAAAAATCAAAATTAATTTCCCCACTGCTTAAAGAGGTGTACAAGAATCATGCAATTATGTTTCACCTGCTCAGGAAAGTATTTGAAGACAGCATATCATAGCAGTGAATAAGCCAAGCCTTTAAGAATAATCCTCTTTAAGGATATATATAGTGTAAAACTCTGTTAATATAAGAGGATGATCACATGCTTCAAATTTCATAAGATACATAAGATTATATTTATTTTTTTATTTATATTAAGAAAATTAGATGTTTAAGGCAATACAAATAGTTGCAATGGGTCATATATAGCAGAACGCTATGATGCTACAACGTTGAAGCATTCATAACACCATGCTGGCCTTCTTTAGATGTGAATCACATGATTGTACAGTTTGCATTAGTGACCATATTGCTAAGGAGACCTGAAACTTCTTGGTTGTAGCCATCTGTAATAACAAAGACAACCAACTTATACAAGACAAAGTAGCTGGGGAGAGAGGAGTAACAACAAAATACGTGCCAAACATGGGCTTATTGCAAGAAACACAACAGAAAGAACATGATGCTGTTCATGATGATTCTTAAAGGAAAGGCTAGCAGAAGCTTTAATGTAAATGGTACCTAGAAACCTGTTTTATTACCCAATCCATTCTGTAAGCCTTAGGAATAATTTTATTTTCTCTAAATATATATGTAGTGATATATAGAAGAAATGAGAAAAAAAAAATGTTAAAGAACACTGACAAAAGAAGGAAAGGTTGGCCAGGGGGTAATAACAGGCAAGACCATTTTATTCTGGCACCTTTTGTCTTGAGAGAAATACTTGAATGTGTTGAATTTTGGAAGTGGAATGCAACTTTCAATGGTGGACTCCTGGAAGAAAAGGATTAAGTTCTTTTCCATAGGAAGGAAAGAGCGTAGACCCAGTATTTATAGTACAATTGAGAGGCTGCTCAAAGTACATAACAACTCAAGCTTTCTGGAAGCAATTCTTGGATGCACAGAATTTTGGAGGTGGGATCAAAATTTCAGTGGAGGTTTCATTGGAAACCCTGCATCCTGACTCTGTGAGACTCTCTGAGAGGATTATGTACTTATAGATCTCAAAAAGAAATGGAAGATAAAAGGCTGTGTGCTGCAATTCAATAGATGCAGTTAAGGGTGAAGCCAGCAACAGCTTTCTTACCTGGCACTTGCATGAGTTCTATTCTTGTCAGATACTTGCATTTTGGTTGCTGGTCTCTCCAAGAGTTAAAAAAAACATCATTAGCACATATAACTGGTCATTTTGAGACCTGTTTAAACTTTAAGGATTTTAGAGATTTTAGAGGAGCTAAGCTTTATTTGAGTTAATTAAAATAGATGGGTAGGCCTTGTATAAGTTAAGAGTTAGTAGTTAACTAATGATTGATTGCTTGTCAACACAATGTTTGGTTACCTGGGTTTATAATGAAGAATATAGAAACTGATAAATAGCTTTTAGGAACATAAGACAATTGTAGGCCTCCTCTGTTCTGAAACCAATTGAAGACAGGGAATGGCAGTTCTACCAAGGGTTCATTTGTCATATTTGCATTGAAAAGGCAGTAAGGTCAGAATGAGGAAGACTTCATTTACTTCCTCATTTTGGGAACCCTCCCCATGAAAGGGACCACTGACCCATTTCAAGGAACAAACTATGCATGCTTAACAGCTTTTGAACTAATTACCATACGAAGTGGAGAATGAGATGTACCGAAGTTATGAATATGTATTTGTATTTTGGGTATTCAATATTTGTATAGATAAAAGGACTCTGTAATCACCTGCAAATTGCGGTGTGCATTTGGGAGCTATCCCGCACAGTGCCTGGAATTGCAATAAACATACACTTTCTAACTTTAAACTGGTCGAGAGTCTTTGTCCATCACAGTTGGATATCAGTACTAGATCAATAACCAGATTGATATTGGTCTCAACTAGATGGATTTAATAAACAAAATGTACCCTACTTACTGGCAAACAACTAAATGTAAAGCACCTAAGTCCAGGTCTTTCAAAAATTGTGCCCGCATATGGAGACCTCACTAGCTTTCAATTTCCAAATTTGTATCTGTGAAAAAAAGTAGCATTTATTTTTCCTTAAACCCTCTACAGTGTAAAAAGCAGCATCCTGCACTGCAAATTAAATCTCACCTGAAAGTAGGATCACAAACTTTAAATCTCTCAGTCCCAAATGTCCATCAATTTAAAAAGGGCTTTCTGGAAAGCTTAAAGACAGAAAGATGACGACATTTTTCTGTGTGACAAGCATATCGGACTCTCTTCAAGAGTGAGTGAGCTTGGTACATCTCTGAGCAGGTCTCATGGAGCACTGCAGGGAAAGGCGGGCCCTGGAGGAAGGGGGCCTCAGGGAGGTTGAGGGTTTTGGGGGAAGGCGGTGGACAGTGTAAGGGAAGCAAATGGACATTTCTGAATGTAAGGGGCAAGGTCAAACAAAGTTTTTCTCCTGGCACATTTATCCATGTCAGATGTAGCCAGAAACTTTTCGGTGTCAATCATGCCAACAAGCTTGACAGAGAATGGGATGGTATGACAAGCTGAGAAGGAAAGTGCAGAGCATCAGTGTTTTTCACAGAAGCAGTTTGTCCATCCTGACATATTTTTCTGCGCCTGAAGGAGGTGCATGTGTCGGTCTCTTGAGAACATGACAATAAACTTGACTGAGACTAGCTGAGTGCATAGTTCCAATGCTTGCACCAAATATGAAAAGCTGCAAGGAAAAGGCAAGGGGCCAGGTTAGCAAAAGCTTTCTGTCCTGGTGCATTTAGCTTTTCAAAGTGAAAAGGCTATGTGGTTTTGCTGTGGGCTTTGTGACAGCAGAGTGTGGTGCAGAAGGGAAGGAAGAATTGCCTGTACTCCTTGCAGAGGCCGTAGGACTTGTCATGTGGAAGCAGCTGTTGGATGTTTCAAGCTTTTGGGGATCTGCAAGAGTGAGAGACCCTGCTGTACCTAGAGTTTGAGGGAAGGTGCACGCTTCCAGGCTGTGTGATGCAGTACATGGGCCACAAGGTAAGGGTTGACCAAGGAAGAGCATTCTCAGATAACACTGCTGCCAGTCATAGAAGAGACTGGTGCTATGCACTTCACTTCTTAGCTCTACACACTATGACCTTTGGGATCTCTTGCAGCCTGAATCTAAACTGAAGGGTTTCCAGCCATGGCTCACAGAGAGAAATGTGCCAGGAGGGCAGGGGGGAGAGAGAGTTTGCAAGAGAGAGTTTGCTGACCTTGCTCTCTTCTAATAATTTATATATATTCATGCTGTGTTCAAAACTGCATGGTAAATTATTTCAGATATGGACAAAATTAATGCAATAGTCACAAAATAAGAATTTTAAAAGTCAAGTAGACAAGAGAAAACTGTTGTGTTTGTGTCTGCCCACATTCAGGATCACAGCTGTGTGAAAATTATCTGTGAGCCTGGCGCAAAGATGCACAGCAGGGACAGCACTGTCACATAATAAACACCTCATGTTTCCTTATTAATAGCTCTCAGGAGTGGGAGAATATGCAATGTTTGCTACAGAGATCACTTTTGAGAGGAGAAATGTTTTAAGAGAAGAAAAAGCACAGGAGTTCCCACTCATCCTATGTTCATTGGATGTTATCCCGTCCAAGTAGGCATTTTAAGACAAGCATAGCTATCTCACTACTATGTCTAAGCTTAATTAACAGCAGAAATAAAAATTTTATCTTTATAACAAAGTTCCTTTCACATCACACATATAAAATTTATTTTAACATTTGCAAAAAGCCAATATTATAATATGTATCTATAATATGGGCATGGGCAGAAGGGAGAGGAGCGGGGCAAAGGTGGGCCCCCCTTGGAATGCTGTCCTTGGCTTCTCACTCTCACCACTGGCATGGACAGTGCCAGCAGCCTCTTCCACACTCATCTGTCTGGGCAGTTTTTATCTGGCACCAATCCTTGCATGTTTTGAATTTCAGACAGGTAATTCCCATTTCACCCTTAAGCTCCAGGACCAGAATGGCAGTTATATTCTCTTTTTCCTGGACACTTTCATGTAGCAATCCTTGAATGTGCCTCTCACTTGCCTTGCTTTCCTTGGCAACCCAACAATTTCCTTGCTCTGTTAACCCTCCCTAGCCTTGCATTCCCTTGCATGTGCATGCCCCATCCTGGACCTGCCTATTGGCTTTTCTCCAGGGCCTTGCCTTGCCTAGCCCTTCTTGTTTCTGCCTGGCCTGCCCATCACTGGGCTTACCTTCCTCTGCCCAGATTTGCAAATAACTTCTGGTCTTCTCTTGCTTACCACTCCATTTGCTTTTCCTCTCACTGCTCTGGCCTTGCCTACCTCTCCCTTGACTTTCCCACATTGCTTTGCCTGCATGGAAGGCAAGGTAGAGAGAGGTAGGCAAGGCAAAGCAAAGCAAGGAAGTTGTAGGCAAGGCAGATGTAGACAAAGAAAGCAAAGCAAGGGTAGGCTAGGAAAGACTAGGCATGGTATTGAAGGCAAGGTAAGGACAAGTGACTCAGAACACCTTTCCTTGGGAAGCAAAGGACATAGTGCCTTGGTGGAGCAGATGTAAAGATACCATGAGGAAGTATAGTCCAGCAAGACATTTCTGTTCTGGCCCCCTCTGTGTAGCAACAATTGTTGGATATATTCAATTATGGATTGGTCCCATGTTTTGGAGGAGGGGATGACATTTCTTTTGAGATGGGCCTCTGGTTCCTCTCTTTGGCAAAAAAAAGCAATTTTAGATGTGCACTTTTGGGTGGTTTAAGTGAAATTAAAGTCTTTTCCCATTAGGCAGTTCTCTGGGCTAGAGCTGTTGAACTTTCAGTGAGAAAGCAGATGCCAGGGTCTTGAGACTTTTGTCATGGTAGCTTTAGTGTGGAGCAGTCCCTAGTGCCATTCAATGTCGATCCTGACTCTGTGAGACTGAAGGCTTAGGATGGTACTTAAGAGCTGAGAAGGAATATGCCAATAGCAGAGTGTGTGCTGGGAGTCTAATTTGTGCAGTTGAAGTTGTGGGCAGCAAGAACTTTCTCAGCTGGCTCTTTTGTGAGCTCTGTTTTTGGCAGATGTTTTCAAGTTTGTGGCTGGACTCTGCAAGAGAGAAAGCTTTGTTAGGGCAAAGGAGTCCGTGTTGCCGTTTGAGTGTGGTGCAAAGAAGGGTTTGCTCTTGGAAGAGGAAGATCAGTGAAACCTTCTTGTCCTGACACAGTAGATTTGAGAAAAGGGACAATTCCGACTTGGCTGTGTCTTGGGGGTGGTTTCTAGCTGGTCTCCGTGCGTGTCCTTCTTTTGCAAGTTGACAGTGCCATCGTGTGGTTATTTTGATGAGTGCTGACAGTGCCCAGGAAAAAGCCAAGCACTTTTCTGGCCCGCCCCCCCATTAGTGCGGGAGCAGTTAATAGAAGAGCTCTGCCGTGCATCCTGGCTCTTGGAGATTGATGAAATGTAATCCTGTATGTGTCCGAGAAGGAAGAGGAATCGTTTCATGGTTGGCTGTGCAGTTTATAGGCTGCAAAAGAAATGGCAATTGCAGCATGGCCTATTTCTTTTAGAACATTTTCTGTGCAATCAGCTGCTCAAGACCTAACTTGCACCCACTGAACTACATCAAACTCCCTGGAGATATGCATTTTCCCTCAAGTTCTATCTACTATCCTACTTTCTCACTCTCACAGATCCCACATGGGGATCCAGCAGCTGCTCCCAAGGAAAAAGTCCAAGAACAAAAAGCCAGTGCTGGCTTTCATAGTCCTTTTTCAGTCTGTGAACTAGATGAAACACGCTAGTGATTTGCACTTTTCTTCTCAACTATAAATAGCATCACATTCTCTCAAGCTGGCCAGAATCCATGGCTAAAGAGAAGTGTTTCCACCTGCAGTTCACACTGAGAGATGTGCCAGGACTGAAAGCATTTGCTGACCTTCCCTTTTCCTTGTGTAATCTGATATTCACAGAGTATTAACTTTCGCGCCCCTTCAGTGTAGCCAAGTCCAAGCAGCTAGAGCTCACACAGATGGAAGGGTCAGGACAGAAGACATGCTTAAGCTATCCCCTTCTCTTGCAGCATTTAATTTGCACTCAGTGAGCTGTGGCTTGATAATCTTCCTTCTGAAATAGATGTGCTATCACTTTGTACACTCTTGCATCTTGGTTGACAACGTCCAGCAGCATAGCAAAATGCTCAAAAATTAAAAGCTGGTGCTGGGTTGCACCTTCCTCTCGCTGCATATAAGCCACATCAAATTCACTGGCACACTCTGTACCTCGTTTCTTCCCCTCATCTACTGTTGTCTTCTCAGGATCTCAGGGCCCAACCATAAGAACAATAGTTTTCATATAGAGCTGGAAGAGTAACAGGTAACAGGACAAGTAAGCTATCACTGAACTTCCTCCTTCCGACTGATAAGATGAATTTGGGAGGCAGGAGAGTGGTAGCCATGTTCCTCTTGCAGTCTGAACTCTACACACACGCCCAGTGCTGTGTGGCTTCGTTCTTTGCCTTCCGTTAACCTCCTGGGCTTTCATTCTCCCTGAAGCAAATAATCATCTACTGTCCACACAAAACACTGTGCAGGCAGTGTAGCACTGCAGTGCAGTGCTTCTGCCAAAACACTCTTAGACCCTTCACATTCCTTTTCAATGCTACATAACATGTACTTTGCCTTTCTTGGACTCAGAATCTTACTGGAAAGCTTTTTGACTATGTCTTGCATGGAAATAGTGTGCCAAGACAGCAAGCTTGCCCTGAGCATTCCCCTACAACTTGTGGAAACTTGTATTTGCACCACATTCAAGGGGCAACAACCCCTTTCCTTTACAACCTGCACAGTGCCACCAGATTTCTGTGCTCTCTCGAAGTACCAGCACCCACATTACAGCCTCACAAGGACTAAAGCTCCTCATACAAGTCTCACACAGAAAAATGTGTCAGGGCAAAAACATATTCTTCATTACCTGTCCTTGTCATTCAGATTTTGGTGCTGTCTTTAAAGTCTTGGACACAGAAAGACTAATCCAGCAAGTGCCCCTCTCCTGGCACATTTTGCTGAGCAAGTACTCGTTGGACAGTTTGGACTCTTAAGAAAGCAAAAGTACCTCGAATGAAAGTGAAACCGTGCAGAGCACACAGTACATGTATGCTGCATAGACACTGAAGTGCAGCAAAGCTGAACGCTATCGCTGAGCTTCAGAAGGCGAAGAATGAAGCCGCAGAGCAGACGGCTTGTGTGTGCAGTGTACCAAATTGTCAAAGTCAGCTGAGAATATGCTTGCTGTGAGGAAAAGTAATGCACAGCTGTGGAACTTCATCACAAAATCTGGAGATGAGCACTTACACCTTCAGTGTTGCAAAGGCTATGCAGCTATACATCACTGAGAAGCATGCATCAATACAGAAGGCATTCTTGACATCCTTCTTCTTCAAGCAGCCTTTAAACTGTGCACAACACTGTGGTGCTACACTCTCCTCAGCTCGATGTGCCATTACATTTTTCATTCTCATAACTCCATTGCCAGCTTTCAGCAGCTGCTCCCATAGCAAAAGGCTGGGCTGTACCTTTGTCTTGCCACACGTAAGGCACATCAAAAAAATGCACCACTGTACTCTATACTACCCTTCTCTGCTGCATCTACCCTAGTGTTCTCTGGATCTCAGAGCCTAAAGGGAAGAGCAATAGTTTCCACAGGGGGTTGGAGGAAGAACAGATAGCAGCACAAGTAAGTACTTCCTCCATGTGACTGCTAACATGAATTTAGGAGGCTAGCAAGTGACAGCCATACTCCTCTTGAAATATGAACTCTGTGCAAACAAATCTGGTACTCTGCTGCTTTATTCTTCAACTTTTGTGTGCTGTACAGAACTGAAGCTCAGCAATGGCATTCAGTTTTGCCACTCTTCAGCAGCTGTGCTGCATGCATGCACTGTGATATCTATTGAGATCTTTATGTTATAGATGGGTAATCTGATGATTGGCTCTCACAAGTAAGGGATGAATATTATGTGTATGTTAAGAGAAGTTTTATTGATTATGCTATTGTGATATGTTCTCCCATAGTTCTCTTTCCCCTCCCCTTTTATTGTTGCCACAGGATGGTCCTGGTAGTGGGGTCATTTGCGGGGAGGGCAGGCTTGTTACTAGGAGGCGCAGCATGACAACACCTGACCTCCAATTAAATTGCAAGAGAGCAGTCTCCATCAATGGACGGTGAAGAAGAGTTAACTGACAGACTTTGGGCGGGGCTAGGGTTACCTGATGCAACACCAAAGGTATAAAAGGTGGAGCAGCCATTTTGTGGACAAGGATATGGCGGTTTAGTCCCATGCTCCCAACCCTGAAATTTTTCTTTATTCAGTCTTTTGTTATGTTTTGTTAAGGTTTAATAAGTGTTTGAAATTTTAAAAGTGAGAGTCGCTTTTCACAAATAGGAGAGAGGTCCGGGCCAAACACCTTGTCTCCATGGCCCTAGGAAATTTCAAAAGAGAAGTGCACTCTGCCACAAGTTCAGTGGCTCAGTCAACTTCTCCTGGGACCATCAGAGATCCCAAGTCAACACCCCAGGGACAGCGGAAGACTGAATAATGAAAAAAGAAGATGGGGAAGGTGAGTACTATTGCTAGCCAAGGGTCAATGTACAAAATCATGAACAGGATGGGACTGCTGTGGAATGTGTCTCAAGTGGTTTATTTTCCAGCATCAGTCTCATTACATGGTTATGACAATGGGAAGGTGCCAGCAGCTCACATCCTCAGCAGCAGCTGAAGAATTCAATGTTACAACTCACAATTTTTTTGACCAATCACACAAAGCAAAAGCATATTGACAGTAGATTTATCCAACCACTATAAGCACATGTACCTTTGGTTAAAACAATGCTTGCTTATTTTGAATAAAATACCTGCTTGTAAGCATTAAAATACAATGCACAGAGCTCCATTATTAAGTTTAGAACTTCCTAATATCTGGCTAGATATACTTTTCTGTAACTTAGGGAAGTATTCAAGTCATGTGTTAATACATAGACTATTGTTTTATGTGTCCTTACTTTCTACTTCTTATATAACTTTTCTGCTGACAAATGTTATGGCTATCACTTAGCTCTAATTACAGTTCTGCTGTTTCTGAGGCCTGTCTTTTGCAGCTTTCCCAAAACCCTCTGATTTTAAGGATTCCCAGAAGTACCACCCTCACAATTGTTTTGGCCAGATTATTTGTCTGTATTCTGGGTGCACAAATGCCAGCTCCAGGCAGGTAGTGCATGGGATCTGTTCCTGGTCCATTATAGCGTAAGGATATTGGATGGTTGGACAGATATAGGGCAGGACGCAGAGTAAGAGGAAAGTGGGAAACTGTAAAAGGTGGGACACAAGTGAAAAAGAGGGGCAGGGAAGAAACTGCAGGCAGGACACAGAGTAAGAGAGAAGTGGGAGAACCATGACAAGTGGGATGCAAATGAAAGAGGGGTAGAAAAACAGAAGCAGCAGTGGGAACCGCCAGGCAGCAGGGACCAGAGGTGGTGAGGAGCTGCAGGTGGCAAGAGACTGCCTCTAGGTGCTGCGGAGACTTGGAGGCACCGAATGCAGTAGTGCCCAGCAAGGGTGACCCAGTTGTGCATAGTTGCCAGACCGGTGGGTAATGGCCAGTGGGGACCTGGCACAGTAACTCCCTGTGTTCACCAACCTAGCGGAAGCAGTGTCGAACACAGTTTGCATACAACACTGCTGAGGGTCAAGGGCTAGCTTAGTTGTGAGGGAGTCTTGTAAACTGTGAGCGGGAGTTGGTCCGCTCAGGTGGCAGCCAGCAGGGACCTGACACAGTAACTCCCCATGCTTGCCAACCCAGCGGAGGTCGTGGCGGTGCTGAGCACAGTTTGCATGCAGTGCTGCTAAGGATCAGGGGCTAGCTTGGTTGTACCAGGGTCTTGGAAGCTGCAAGTGAGGCATGTCTGTAGCTCTCAGCAGCTATCCCATGCTGCGCCATGGGGGGCGCTAGAGTGCCAGGCTGTGCCGGCTTCCCTATAGTGTTCGCCAGTGCAGAGCCGTGTCACCATGGTGGTGACCATGTAGGTGGCTTTTGGCAGCTGCCCTGCACTGTGCCGGGGTGTGCACTGGAGCACCAGGCCATGTCAGCCTCCCTGCAGCATTCTCCAGCATAAAGCTGCAGCACCAGGGAGGACCATGTGGATAGTTCTCAGCAGCTGCCCTGCACTAGTAGGCTGCTCTGGGGCACGGAGCTGCTGTGGTGAGAGGAGTAGCAGAGCCGACCTGGTGGTATGGGGGTCCCTGGATTGTAGGTGGGTTGTTTATTTGCTTTTGTTTTACAGGAAGAATGTAAGGCTTTTTTTACTGCCAGAAAGATAGAGAAACTTCAAATATTTACAAGACCCTTGTACCATGTGTCTTGGTCAATTTGTATGCATCAAAAATAGGTTAGAAACTGTTGTAAAATGGTTAATAATTGTTAAGCATATACTGTTAAAAGGTTTGGTTATTATATTGTAAAAAGGGTTTAAAGTGTAGTTATAAGAAATATGGTACTCATCTTATTGTGTTACACCTAAGTAATGTGCATCCCCCAAGCAAAAACAAGCCAGCCTGGATGGAACTGTAAGAGCCAATCAGCGCCTTAGTCTTTATGCAAATGAAGGATCCCAACAGAAACCAATCCAAAGGAACAAAAAACAGTTGGGGTGTCCAAGTCAGTGAGAGTGTGCCACTCGACCCTGAACATCAGGAATATCCCTGCTCAAAAGGAAGGAGACCTAGTGCCAGCACTGCAGCATCCTTGCTTGTGGTTGAATGTCCCTGCTCTACCTATGGACACCCTAAACCTTAGGCCTTATAATAAAATTATAATAAAAGCTGAAATCACTTTACTACCGGGAGTGTGTTCCTGTTTATGACAGCATGCCAATCCTTTCTTCCAGCAGGACTTTTTTTACCATTAGTGCACATTGCTGAACAGAATCCAGTACAAAAGCAGTAAATATAGGAACTGATGTTATCTTTTCATTTGAATGGTGATAAAACTGTGTATCAAATGAAAGCATTTTGGACCTGCAGGAAGATTTTATATGTAGCTAGCAAATTATAAAGAGATGCATATTTACAGGTTTGGGTTTTTTTTATTTTACAAGAGTTACAGACAAAAAACCATAATTTAGTAAACTGCAAATCTAAACCTAAATCACGCAGTATTTACAGTCGAAAGGTGACATGAAAAAGAACAAGAGGAAGTAAAAAAAAAAAGAAAACCAAAGGAAGTCAGAAATAAGGCACAACTTCTCCATCTTTCTACTTACAACAGTATCTTAGAAGTACCTAGCGTGTCTTAACAGTGATGTAAGTTGAAAACTGTGAAAAATGTCAGTCACTTGTTTTTAAAATTTTAAAAGTTTAATAGTAATAAAATGGATATAAAAATAGTAATAAATTTAGAGTAATAAAAATTTGGACAATTAGGATTAGGAAAATATGAGACAATAAGAACAAAGGGTTACAGACAGTCCGGGTACCTTTTTCTGGGCAAAATAAGCCCCAAAAAAGAACACACGTTAACAGAGGATTAACTCTTAAAAGCAATAGCCTATTGCATATTCATACATCTCAAACATGATGCATAAATTCCATTCAAACAAAGGATTCTGTCTGGTCAGTGTCAACTTCTTCCTTTTAATTCTGACGGCATCTTCAGGGCTGAGCAAGGTGGGAAGTTAGTTTCTTCTGATAAGGGAGCAATCAATTCTTTTTCTCTGAAAGATTTAGGTGTCCTGTGGCCGCTATCTCACTGTGAGTACCTCATTCCTCTCTTTAAAAAAAGCATCTTACGTAGCATAGTTTCTATTGTAACATTATGTTATAACCTAAAACTATATTTAACACACTATTTAGGAAAATTAATACAGCATAACTTTCTAACATAACATATATAATATTATTAATTTTAATATTTGCAAAAAGCCAGTCATAAAATATGCATTTTTCACAAAAACTGTGCCAAGAACAATTGTGGAGAACTATGGAAAATGGAGCTATCTGAATATAAAAACTGGGATTGCTTTCACGGCAATTAAATCTGCATGCAATGCATAAGTTAAGGGTATGTTTTGTATATTCAAAACCAATTTAAAATGTTTTCAAATTGAAGGGACTACTTTTTAATTGTTTTGAATTACTCGGCTAAATATGGCATGTGTTAAAACACTGCAGACGTCATTCATTTTATAGTTGCCAACTGCAAAGGAGGCAAGCATTTTATATGTTTAAAAATGTATAGTATTTTAGAGTGCTTTTGTTACTCATTCAGAAGCTTAGAATATGCACACAGTATGCTAGCTGGGGACTTAAAATTAATTCATTATTTGCTGTAAGTAGGCCAAATTGCATGAGCTTTGAAAAAGAAAAAGTATTCTTATTCCATGTGCCTATTCTGAAGTAGGTTAATAACCCTTAAGCACAGTGTGGGATACAACATAAAAGGTTAAGCAACACTGTTGATGGCAAAAAGCTTAACTGCTTCCCACAAATTTGGGGGATCAATTATTATTTTTACTCAAATGTTGCTATTCAGAGCTTACCTTGAAAAGTTTCAGTGACAATCATGACAGTAAAATTCTGAGCTAAGTACCTTAAGCAAAGGGTAGCTCAAGCATGACTTATATTTTATGTAACAAACACGGCTTGGCGGCACATATCATATCTACTCCATTAAAAAGCTTACTCTATCTCAGATTCCTTTTCAGGGATACCAACTCAGACCATGAAACTGCATGAAAATGGTGACTTAAAGAACAATATATTTGAAGAATGGAATAATGGTTGATTTTCTTCTCCTTTTATTGGGGGTTGGGTTTCTTTCTTTATTTTTTCTTTTACTTATAGATTTTTTTCCCCATAAGTTGCTGGGAAACTAGCTGCTGGGTACTTAGGGATACTTATGGGTACTTAAGTAAGACTCTGTCTGAAGCTGGGAGAAGAATGGAGCATCTGGCTATACTTATTTTCTCGGGGAGTTTTTCTCCAAGAGACGGAGATACTACGAGAATGGGGGGCAGGTAAAAAAGAGGGGGTTGGGGGCAGCTGGCTCTCTCACTCTTTGGCATCAGAGGAGGACAGGGAGGCTGTCACTTACTGCAGAGAGAATTCACCAGCACAGCTGGAGCTCAGCACTGAGGGACCTATCACCATCTGCTCCTGTGCCCCAGGAAATCCTGCTCAGAGCCGAGCTGCTGCTGCCCTGCCCCTGCTCTTTCATCGGTACTGCTCTGGGTTCCTCCACACTGTAGCCAGCACCATCCCAGAGTTCCAGCTACCACCAAAGAACTTCTGTTACCTTTCATCCATCACCCTGGGATTTTTGCTCATTTCTGCTGGCTGTGATGGTATCTGCACCAAAGGGGAAAGTGATGGCAGCCAAAAAGGCTTTTATTGGGTCCCTGGTTCTGTTTATTGTTAACATCATAGTTATTGTTGTTTTGTGTGCCATACTATATATACTAGTAAAGAACTGTTGTTCCCAACCTCATATCTTTGCCTGAGAGCCCCTTAATTTCAAAATTACAATAATTTGTAGGGAGGAGGTTTACATTCTCCATTCCAAGGAAGGCTCCTGCCTTCCCAAGCAGACACCTGTCTTTCAAACCAAGACATCTTTCAACTGCTTTGTTTGCCCTTTTAAAATTTTTAAGTCCTTTCTATTATCACCATGGTAGCACTGCAACAAGTGTTCAGTCCTAAGCTGTTCATATTGCCACCTTCTGGACTACCTCCAGAAAACTTCCCACTGGTTTCATGTAGAAATCACAAGCAATAGAGATGACTAAGACTGCAAAAATCTTCACATCTCCTTCTATAGCACGACCATGTCTTTGACCCACTCTTAACTAGACAGCTTTTATCAATCATGAGGGAGTCTCACATTCAGGAACTAAGCAATGACAGCTGTACATGACAAAAAATACACTGAAATTCTCTTTGGACTCCGGCGTAGAGCAATGAAGGAGCTTGAATTCACCTTCTTGGAAAGTATTAAAATGCACATTAACTTTAGGACTGGAGCTAAGCCATCCTAACTTTTGTCATGTTATCATCGCTAATTGCTAAGCTGCAGTTACTGCAGTGTCAGCAACATATTTTACAGGGTGGGCTTTTATGTGTAAACACTGAGTAACATTTCAGAGAGAGGTATTTTGTGGGGGGGAAACCCCCAACTCTTAAATATTTCAAATAATGGTTACATTTAAAAGTAGAAAAAAACCTTAAAACCTTTCATTTCTAGGCGTATTACCAGCACAAACTGTACCAGAATTTATGACACTTTTGATTATGACAACACAACTCTACTGTGGATGCTCTTGCTCTGGAATATTCCTTAAGAAACAAAGCCCTCGCTAGAAATTTAAAAAAAAAATCAGCCAAAATATTGGGCTAGATTTCAAAGGCTATGTACTAAAGACCAAACACATATAATAGTAATTAATGGACTAAAAGTTAAATCAATAGAGCATAACATAGGTCAAAGATGTCTTGAGTCTTAATGTTCACACAGAATACTGTAAAAAACTCTATTTTTCTGGGTTTGTTTTATCCCTTTAGATGTACCTTTACTTATTTCCACAGTATGAGAATGTTTATGACACGGTTCAATGACCCCATACAACTTTCTGTAAGTAGAGAAAGAGAAGCCAGAAAAGAAAGGCAAAATTTTTAATTGCAGGTGGAAAAAGAAAGGCAGACAAAACAAAAAAAAAGAAAAATAATAATTAAAACCTCCACTGTTTTCTGTGAAATGACACAGATAAGAAAGAGAAAGGTGTCCCTTTTCTCTTTCTGGAATACAGCTAGGAAGATGGCTGTGTCATTGCTGACAAGCTGCTATTCTCAGAGGTGTCCAGCTGAAAGTCCTAGATCAACTGATTTGCTGTCTCACTTTTAATATGGCATGACCTCAACCACTTACAGTTTCAGTACCTGAAGCTGCCCAGCCCTACAATTCTTTGCCCCTTTGTTATAAATGATCAAATCGATAGCCAAATTTATCAAAAATTTAACAACGATTTATTGGGTCAATTACAAAAAACAGAATTTCAAGCAACCACCACAATCAAGACAGCGTCAGTCCTGGGAACAGACGCTGGGTGAAACTAGAGGTTTGACCGACAGAGTGACGGCCTCCCCTCAAAGGTTCACACCGAGTGTTTCCAGCGTCCAGCTTATATACAGTTTATTCTGCCTGAGGCATAGATGACCACATCTTTAAATTCACTTCTTCGAATGCAAACCCATTTCTATACATATGTTAAAACAGACAAAGACAGGTCCCAGTTGCAGACAGAAGTCTGGGCACACAGGAGAAGTTTGCATTCACATGTAATAAGTTGGTATCAGTTCCTGAGTACCCAGATGCAATCAGGGCGGGTCTGAATCTCATGAAATTCTTGGGACACTGCAATTAATCATGGGCCAGGAAGGCCCCAGTGTTATCTCCCAGGTGGAGGAGACCAGGAAATCATTGCTGATAGTCCAGGAAGGTCCCATTCAGATGTTAAACAGGCCCGATGCTATCTCGATTCTGCCAGGAATTAGTTACAATTTGAACAGAGCTCTGTTCCTGGCAGGGGAAGTTAAACATAATTTCTGCAATATTTTATACCCACACATTTATACAGCATGAATTAACTCCATTACATATCACACCTTGAATGGGTATGCTACTTGGCAACTAGCATTTGTAAGTATATGAAATTATGCAGAATTTGCACTATGACATGATACGAAATGAGTCACACCAGTACATTAATTAGGGTACCCAAAGCAGAGAGAGGGGAATGAGAGCACAAGAAGAGAGTATGCAAGAAGAGAGTGCAATCTACTTTTTTCTGCAATAGGGTTAACACTGTGGAAATCGAAATTAACAGAAATTATCCTCGGGGTAGTTCTTGCAAGAGACAAAGACTTTCTTTTGTGTTCAAAGGCCTGGAATATTTAGCTTTGGAATATCAACTCATTTACAAATGTAACTGCAGGAGGGAGCCATCATTCTTATAATTAGCCCTTATATGTGCACAACCTTTTGTGGAGATTCATCTTTGTCGTGTGCATTACATTTTATAGGAAAAGAGGCATTGTTGAATGGTTTCTGTGGAAAAAATCTTAAATTTACTCTAAAAATAATAAAGGATCCAAAGCAGCAAGTATTTCAGGAAAGCCTGAGATATTGCCTGTGATGAGATTCCTTCTAAGAGGTTCACTTAATGTACCAAATTCTCCATCTAAATACTGGCAGATTAGTCAGAGGAGAAAAGCAAAATTTTAAAATTATCCATTGGGAAGACAGGACTTGCAGGGAATTTAGTACTTGCTGGTACATTGCAGGAAAGAGTATTAAATACTGAAATGACCGATGGAAGATGAAGCTTTTGTTATAAATGATCAACAGGAAAGCTAAATTGATAAGTAAGAAAAGATTTTATTTTCGCAACCAAAATACTGTCCTCAAAAACCACAGTCAAAGAGACAACGTCGAGCCTGGGATTGATGCTGGATGAACTTAGATCCAGCTTCTATTGAATTGGATCTCCCCCGGTTCATGAATGCCGTCTCCAGTGAGGCTGTTTTATACAGTTTTTTATGCCTGAGGCAGAGGTGCCCTGATTTCTTTTGGAACCCTGCATATGTATGAAGTTTTCTTTCACTGTGCAGGGCTGAACAATTGCTGTTTCCTGGGTAGTGGCGGGTGCTGATCATGTCAGGGGAAGGTATGTTTCTCGAAGACTTCGGTTATCTTGATTGATGGTATCTATCAAGTGCTGATCGTTAGTGGGTGTTCCCTGATGATTCCAGGGGAAGCCCATCACCGCGCCAGCCACATTCGTTTATTAGTTAACGAGGCATTCTTCTCCTGCTGCCACCAGGAGTTTCATAATTCCAATGTGGTAATCTGTCTCCAGGTTGTTCATAGTCAGATGTAAAGTTCACTTTACAATTTTTATTTTATACATTTTCCCCATTAAGCATGAATTACTTTACATTATATATTACACCTTTGGGAATGTAAAAGTCCAGCGTGTAGCAGTCTCAGAAAGGAACCCATCAAAGCCCTTGAAATACCAGCACACAAGTTGTGAGTTGGCAGTGTATGCCATTTTTTTACCAAACCACAGCAAAATGCAGATCACAAAAAGAGGCCATTAGGTCAGATGCAGTATGAAGCAGTATGAAAGAGGAAAGCAGCTGAGAGCATCAACCCTATTAAGTAGTATAAGAAAAGTCAGTATTCTTGCTGACATTAGAAGAAATTTGCAATGAGTCTATGAAAATTACAAACTAGGCAAAAGAAAAGGGGAGTGATGACTACTCCGGCATAGCATTTCCTAATGGATTTTCACAATGTAAAGATTGTATCATCCTTTAAAGTGAAGGAAGGTGTTAAAATGACAGTAAGGAAATGGCATCAAATGCTAGAAAGACACAGGGCGGCATACTTATAGATAGAAATGCCAGTGATGAAACATCTACTAAACTGACACCAATGCAGCAACATTGTACTAAACCCCAAAAAGGTCCATACCCTCCTACCCTCACATATGCCACTGAAAGCTCCTTGTGTTGAGCTTCTGCACCACCTTTGCCAGCATCTGTGCCAAACCACCCCTATTCAGCAGCTCCACATGTACAAGACAGATGAATCATACGAAAAAAAAGAGGTCACCAATTGAGACAAGTTCCTCCTGCCAACAGTTAACCTCCAGATTCAGTGTCCCTTTCATCTCCTTCCCAGGATGGGCAGGAAAAATGCCTCGGAGTAACACGGCACTGGGCAGGAGCAGGCAGCACAGCACCGAGCCCAAATGGCCATGCACCTGCAGGGACCCCCGGTTTGCCAGAATCAGGCACAGACAGCAGGGAGGGCAGCACAGCAAAGGCAGCCAACCCTCATCCCCCTGGGAATGCCAGCCTCAGTTCCCCTCTCAGCACCCACACGGACAGTGCAGCAGACCCCCGCTGTGTCTGCCGCAGGCCGCGTGACTGGCCACACACTGCCCAGCTGGACCCGCCGCTCTGCAGGGTTGCCTAGTACCCACCAGGGGTAGCCACTGAGCGACAGGAAGCAGAAGCTCGCAGCACCATGCCCACTCACCCCCCCTGCCCAGGGGCTCCTCTTTTCACATTCAAAATACTATGCTGGCCCACCCAGCTGCCCTGTGGCCTGCCATGCAATGCGTGTGCTCCCTGCTGCACAGTCTTGCCAAGAGAGCTGTGGAGGCAGCAGGATTCTGGCAGGGCTGAGTGGGCAGCAAGTATGACCACTCATGAGCACGCAGGTGGTGGGCGAGTGGAAGGTGACATGGAGACATGGGGAGATGGAGGAGGCACCACCATGAGGTGTAAAATGGCTAATTGTCCCACAGCCGCCTGCTCCTCACCCCCTTGGCTGCTGTTGAGAGGGGCCCCAGCCCCGCCCACGCTGGTTGCAAGGTGTCTCTACAGCGCACGGGCAGCCCTGGCGTGGCTGGAAATTGCTGCGGGCAGCCCCGGGGCCTCGTAGCAGTATGTACTACATGGGGGAAGCCGCTGGGAACCATTTTACACCATTTTACACGGTGCACAAAGACCCCGTGGCAGACCACTGCTGTTAGGAAAATTAATCTACAATGCCAGAGGTTTATGTCCCGAAAAGAGACAGAGGAGTCCTGTAACTTTATTTGAATAAAGGGAGAGGCCATGGGCCATTTCCCATGGGGTCTCTCAAATGCTTGGGGGATGCAGACCCCGTTTTACCTTAAGTTCTGGGCTGGTTCATCCTCTCACTTTTCCCCACTGGATGAGGTAATCAGAAGGTACAGTATTCCCAAATCACCTACTCTATGCCCCACTCTAATATGCACTCCCCCTTCTGTTATATAAAAGAAAGAAAAAGAAACTCTTCCTAATTCTATGAAGTCTCTGTTCTCTTGCTCTATGTTCAGGAATTTGACACAGTCTTGGCTGAGTGATGGTTTGTGTTGATTAGTACTAGTTTCTAGAACTAGGAATTCCCTCTGTTACTTCCCAAGCCATAAGTTCCTATCCTTGTCTACAAGCAGACTCATGCGGTGTCTTTGTAAAGACACATTCATCTTATTCCTTTCAATCTCTCCTCTTTTTGTTTTCTCCATATTTGGCTTTACAGACCTTAATTACCATTGATTTAAGTTTTTCTTCCCGGGTGTTCAGTTTTGCAATTATTTGCAGTGACATCAGTTTCTGTCCTGTTGTAGTCATTTCTGCATCAGTAGGTGCGGCTACTACCTGCATCCCCTTAATCACTTGCTGAAAGAGTTGCACTCAGCAAGGTGTCATGCATGGTAAAATGATTAGAGTTGCTATAGAACAGAAGAGGATAAATAGTATTCATGTAACTCATAGATGGCAGAGTAACCAGGACGTGTCCCATTCCCATCCTTTCCACCCTGGGACTGGTACATGAGCTAACTTTATTTCCTTTGTCATTCATTTGACCACTTTTCCGTTGCCATCTCTTTGCAAACAGCAGTTGGAAAGATTTAATTTTCCACAAACTCTTCCTTCTTCTGTTAATAGATAATCTTATACCATCCAATGCTGAAATATTGCATTTCTCGTTCAATGGATTAGTTGGCAAGAAGGTCAAGAGCTGTAGCTGTCTGATTGGTTATTATTTCAAAGACAGCTTGTAACCTAATTATCCCATTTAAATTCTAAATGAGTTCTCTGGCATCTGATATTATAATTCATAAGGATTCCAAGTGACTGGTCCATAGTGCAGTATAATTTTTTCTGGTGGCCATTCATCTTTTCCCCATTTCAGGGTGCTCCCTCCAGCCAGGGCTGCATCAACTGATTGCTTTTCAGGTTAATAAACCTCTTTCCTCCCGCAGATTTCTAAACATGTGTACCACTCCACATACATGCTTAGAATCAGTAAGAATGTTAATTCACAGGCTCTTACAAGCACATACAGGTCCACTGTCTGAGATGACCATGTGGGCAGCAACAACCTTCCTTCTTCTAATTCCCTTCCCTTAACAATAGTGTCCAATAGTGTCTTTAACTCGCTTCCCTTCTACTACCCGTGAAGGCTCATTTATGAACACATTTTAGGCCAGAGTCTGTCTCATAAATTTTCCCAAGCCCAGATCTAGAGATCTACCACTTGAATGCAGTCACGGGTTTCTTCCTGGCCCCCATCTACAGGACTGTTCTAACAGGAGGTCGAGTTAAAGCTGTCCCCACTTCTCAATCCTAAATCTTCCTGTTCCATTCAATAAGTTTTAGACTGTAATAACCAAGCCTTGGACAGCCACTTTGAGGTGAGACAGCCAATTTGATGTGAGACTTTCATAATAAAACATTCTCCTGTGATCAGTTTTCAGGCTTCAGTTACCATTAAAGGCATGGCTGCACAATTCTGCTGACAATGAGGCCAGCCTCCAGGCCTTTGGGTCTAACATCTTAGAAAAGTAGGCAACAGGCTGCCTACTTGTAACCCTGGGTTTGCATACTAAAATGTGGTGGTTTCACCCGGAAACAGGATTTCTGGGATGCTGGGGATGTTGTGGCTAGGGCCAATGAGTCTTTAGATTTTAATATTGTCACCTGGCTTAGCCAGTGGGCATTCGATTCACCTCTGAGAACACCAGCTAAAAGCAGGGCGCTCCCCCTGGCACTTCCTCTTGGGACTCAGGGGGAGAGAGAGAGGATGTCTCCCTCGCCCAGTGCTCTTGCTGGGCGGGGGAGGGGCAGCCATGCGGTAGGCCTGGCCCCCCTAAGGGTGGAAGCAAAAAGAGACCCCAGGAGCCGCTGGGAAGTCCCCCCCCCCCCCCTCCCCCTCCTTGGGAGGCAGAGAGAGAGAGCGAGACTGAGAGAGAATCGCTGCTTGGGACTGGACTGTTACCTTGAAATTTGATATGGGCTGCCCGCATGCCCGGTCTGTGAAGAAGAAGGGGGGGAAGAATGCACTGAGGAGTCCGGCCGCTTTTAGGAGTTGTTAACCCTTTTTTGGACAATGAAAACTTACAGAACATTAACCTTTCCCAGAAAGGAGTTAGAGTGGAAGAGAGAGAGAATGGAAATGGGCAAGTGAGAGAGATGTTGGATGAAAGAGAAGAATCTTGGTGGGAAGACATGATTGGAGTGGCTTTTGCTGGACTCTTTTTGTATAACCATGGATAGAGCCATGCTTCCTTGTGATACAGGGACTGAGTCCAGGGGGAGAAATGCCCCAGACCCAAGAAGATTCATTGTTGGTGCCCCTCGGCTCCAGGGGGTGAAATATGGGGGGGACAGGTGTCCCAAAGTTGAGACTGTGCCTTTTTGGAATGGGACAAAATATCCTTAAAAGACAACTCTAGAAAAAGCTCTGGTCCATGCCCAGTGGTGAGAGCGCTGCGTGCGGAGGGAAGATGTCACCATGGCACAAGAAGGACTCCTCTCCTCTTGATGAATTGAGAATTGATTATGTACAGAGTGGTGGTGGACTGAGAGTTGGTGATTTGAGAGGTGCATTGTATTGGGAATTTGAGGGGAGGAGGAGGGAAATGTTTTGTAAGGTTTTCATTTTCCTTGTGTGTTTCTTTTTTCTTTTGTGTGTAGTTTAGTTATTGTTTTTGTAGTTTAGTTAATAAATGTTTTTTTTTTCTTTTTAAGTAAGAGCCTGCTTTTTCTTATTTCCTGGTCAAAATCTCACAGCAGACACCAGGGACAGTGCACGTTCATGGGGCATTGGCATGGTGCCGGTGTCAAACCATGACATAAAATTATTTTAGTATGGTTCTGTTTAACATGCACATATAATTTAAAATCTTTTTCCCTGTTGGGAAGGGCTAGGGCACAAACTTCAGTTAATCTGCTTTTTTCTCCCTAACACTATAAAATTCCGCAGTCCTTCTGGTGTCCATTCATGCAGTTTTTTAACTAGCAGGACAGGAGTATTCTAGGGAGACATGCATGGCTCTAAAAGACCTGCCTTTAACAGGGACTCAGTAATAGGCTGTAATCCCTTCTTTCCCTGCCTTAGAAAGAGTGTATTGTTTTTTTGGACACCACTTGTCCTGCTTCCTTCAAAGTAGTTTGGAGAGACTCCATAGCTAATTTTCCAGATTTCCCCGGGACAGCCCACAGTTGTGGGTTTACTGGAGCATATGCTTTCTCAGACATTTGATCAAAAGTTATAACAGGGTTAGCTGCTGTATCACAAAAGTGATTGGAAAAATACAATGTTATTTTGCATTCCTAATGTAGCCAGCAAATGCCTTCCCAGTGAATTATAATTACAATAAAGAACAAATAGAAATGCGTGCATTTCAAACCTAATACCCACATGTACTAATCGTGATTGAATAAAACACATTCACTCCATTTTTCCACTTACCCCCTGACTAATTAAAGAACTTCTTGACAAGTCTTCCTTTTCGGGATGAAAGTCAAAGTTGATTGAGAGGCCCCTGTATCTACCAGGAAACACCTCCTCCCTGTCTGAACCCACCCTAAATGTTATTAAGAGTTCTTGGTAGGTCCCTGGTATAATGGGAACTCCTGACACCCCTATCAATCCATCTCCATTAATCACTGGACTTCCTCCTCCTTAGGATCCAGTTGTTTCTGAGGATAGTCTCGCTTCCAAGTGTCCCTGCAGACAGTGCCCCATTTCCTTCCCAACTGCTGTTTGAGTGGGCTCTCCCATGCCCAGGGGAAACGCTTCTGCCATGTCCTTGTGGCCAATCCCATCCCTTCTGTCCCAGGGAGCCCCTTAGGCCCTGTGGTTTATCCCTCCATGGCAGTAAGAGCTCTGCCATCACCTTTGTCTTCACCTTTTCCTCATCCCTTCTTACAAACACTTGCTGTATCTTCCTAACCAGTTCTTCCAGGAGCTTTATTCTGCCCTTCTTGTAGCCCTCATCCCTGCTACTGCCTGTGGGTGCTCATTCTCACACAGCTCAAAATCATTTGTTTCTCCAGTGGCCCAAACAAAATCCTTAAAAGAAAATCCCAATCCTACCACCTATAATTTGCATTTGATATTCTTTGCTCTTCTTCTTTGGGCTCACCCTCTTTGCCATATACCGTACACTAGAGCCAGTCCCCATCCTGCCACAGTGTCCAAATGCAGCCCCTGCTGGCACACCCAGTGGGCACAGCCGGCAGCACCACAGGCAGCTGGCCTGTCCAGCAGCTTGATGTGGGCTAGGACATCCAGCAGCCTCGTGGGGCTCAGGGGCCACTGCCATCCCTGCCTGGGGGTGGAGGGTGGTGGGGTCAGGTAATGCCTGGAGCTGAACCCTGGCTGCCCCACAGCCCTAGCCAAGGCCCACACCTCCCCACAAACCCCAAGCCCATGCTTGCAGTCCTGCACTTCCATGCCTGGTCCTGCCACTTCCCACCATGAAGAAACACCTCTTCATCCTGACTTCCTTGTTTTCCCTGTCCTGGAAGCTGGGGATACAAAGAACCTGCAGCTGAACCAGCTGGCAAATTTTGATGATAAATGCCTTCTGCTACCACTACTGCTGCTACTTGCTTTAACCTTATTCCTCCACATTCCACTTCAACCAATTCTTTCCCAACATACAAACACCATCTGTCCCCTGTTCCCTTCTCAACTTCCCTTATTGCCCCCTGGGCATGAGTTGTCCTTAATTACCTCTGGGGGAATGTGCAATCTGCCTCAACATTCTGCCAAGGGATTCTTCAGAGATCTTTCTGGATCATCATCCCTTTTAACCCGTTGCTGGCTTTACCTATGCTACCCTCTATGGATTCCCTCTCAGGTTTACTCCCCAAAAATCCCATTGATTGGTGACATTTTCAGTGGTCCTTCCCTGTGGACTCTTCATGGACCCCCCGGTCCACCACTCGTCTGTCTTGAGTGGACACTATTGGGTATTCAACCAATTGCCCAGTGCCAGCCGCCACCGAAGGGAACTGATCACCAAACTTGGGTGAGGGGCACCTTCAGCTCTGCTCACTGCCATGGGATGGTGGAAGGATCCCAGAATAGTATGCATTTGGTTAGGAAAATTGCTCCCTGTTGCCAGAGTTTTATGTTCCAAAAAGAGAGAGAGGAGTCCCATAACTTTATTGGAATAAACAGAGAGGCTATGGGCCATTTCCCACGGGGTCTCTCAAGTGGCTGGGGGATGCAGCCCCCTTTATATCCTAAGTTCCCCACTGCATCACCCTCTTCCTTCCCCCATTGTCTGAGGTAATCGGAAGGTACAGACTTCCCAAATCCCCTACTCTATGCCCCACTCTAATACGCACTCCCCCTTTCGTTATGTAAAAGAAAGAAAAAGAAACTCTCCCTAATTTTATGAAGTCTCTGCTCTCTTGCTCTTGTTTCAGGAATTTAACACAGCCTTGGCTGAGCAACAGTCTGTGTTGATTACTAACAGTTTCTAGAACCAAGAGATTCTTCTATTGCTTCATTAGCCATAAGTTCCTAGTGTTATGGATGAGTTATGTGATGGCTGATTTTCACAATTAAGGGGCGAATATTATGTATATGTTAAGAGAAGTTTTGTAGATGTATAATAATGTTTCCCCTTCCCCTTGAATAGTTATCAGGGGATAGCCTTAGTAGTTGGGGCTTTTGGGAGGGTCGGCTTGTTACTTTGGCAGCACCTGACTTCCAATCAAGATGTAAGAAAGTGATTTCCACCACTGGAGAGTGAAGAAGTCAATTGACAAGACTATGGGAAGAATAAAAGGCAGAGCATCCATTATGTAGATTAGCACATGATGGTGAAATCCTTTGCTCCCAGCCCTGTATTATTTTCTTTATTTAGTCTTATATTTTGATAAGGTTTTGTTGGAAGCCAGGGCATCTCTCTGGCTGTCCTGGATTGCTCGAACCGTTGCCTGGGGGACTCACAGATCTTGGCACAGAGCCCAGGACCCCTGTGCCTTTGATCTTGACCCATGGAGCAAATTACCACCTTTATATGAAGAATTACAAGTCAAGAGAGTTTAAGCAGAATAGTAGTTAGTTTGTCACGGGGTAAAAAATGGAATTTTGAGGTTTTTAGAATGGGGGCTTGGGGTCCTAAGATGGAGGAATTTGGGTGTGTCCTGTCCTTCTTCTTTCTTCTTCCTAGCCTCCTTGTTCTGGGTGATGCTGGCACTTTTGGATTGGTTTAACGCAGAAACTCACTGTCTAACATGGGTGATAGGTATTGGGAAGTTATTGTAAATAATGTACACATAGTTTTTAGTATAAAAAGACAACACTGCTGCTGAGGTGGGCAGTGTGCCTCAACCCCACCTGCCAGACAGACCTCAGCGGGTTGGAGAAAGAATTTTATAGATAAGAATCAATAAACAACATTGAGAACGAGAATAGAAGAGTTCTGACTCCTTCTCTGACTGCCAAGCTGGGAAAAGAGACTTTCTAACGCATCTCGGGATCACTCTGACCAGCAGGGATTCTGAGAAGGTTTTAATAAACCGTTTAAATTTTTTGAAAGTAAGTATCATTTCTCACACTAGCCTTGTCTGCAAGTAGATTCACATGGTCGCTTTGTAAATACACATTCATCTTATTCCTTTACCTGCACACATTCTTGGTGGTGAGGTGGCTCCCACTGTCACTGCACCTCACACACAAAGCCTGCACACACATCTCCCCACCCTCGCACACACATGTACACATAACCCCGCACACCCTGGCACACACCCCTCCGCGTGCACACACACACAGACACACATGCACATGCTGCCTCCTTGTCCCCACTGCCTTTCATTGTCTTGATGACCCATCCCCGGCCTTATTTCCTTACCCATTTCTCCAGGTCCAGCTTAGCCTTTCCTCTCCTTTGGGTACTTGCACTTCCTTGCCTTGCCGTGCCCTTGAAGCCTCCTCTCTTTGCATTAACTTCCTCACCCCTCCCCCACCTGGAATTCAAGATGCCTTTTAAGTGACATTTCCTGGCCTTGCCCTGCCCTGTCTGCTCCTCCTATGACTCTCAAAGCTCTCATGTATCCCCAGTGTTTCAAGAGCACCTGAGAGGAAGCCCAGGAGAGGATGCATGCTGCTACACTCATGTCTGAGCAGCTTTGTTCTGGCACCAATCCTTGCATGGCTTGAATTTTAGACAGGCAATTCATATCCCACCCCAGGGCTCCGGTACTAGAAGGACACTTAATTTGCATATGAAAGAAAGCAGGTAGCCCTGCCAAGAGTTTTAGGTGCACATTAAAAACGGGCCCACGTGAGATCAAGGCTGGACAGAGCAGTCTGTCCTCGCTGCTTTTGAGTACCAGCAATCCTTGAAGGCACCTCTCACCTGCCTTGCCCTGCCTTGGTGACCTAACAATTTCCTTGTCTTGCCCTGCTAAGCCGCCCTAGCCTTGCATTCCCTTGCATGCCCATGACACTTGACCTGCCTATGGCTTTCCTCCAGGGTCTTGCCTTGCCTAGCCCTTCCTGTTTCTGCCCGGCCTAACCATTACTGGATTTACTTTCCTATGCCCTGCCTTGCCTCTGACTTCTGGGCCTTCCACTCCATTTGATTTCCCCTCATGCTACCAGCCTTGCCAACCTCTCCCTTGACTTGCCTACAATTGCCTACACTTGTTTTGCATTGCCTTGCCTGCATGGAAGGCAAGGCAAAGAGCAGTAGGCAAGGCAATGCAAAGAATGGAAACTGTTTGTAGGGCCAGGCAAGGCAGACATAGGCAAGGCAAAAAAACCCAAGGGTAGGCTAGGAAAACTAGGCATGGTACTGAAGGCAAGGCAAGGCCAGGCCAGGTGACTCAGAGTGCCATTTATTGGGAAGTAAAAGATATAGTGGCAATGTTAGTAGGGCAGCTGATCCTTAACAGTTGATAAGGTATAGTCCAGCAAGACATTTCTGTCCTGGCCCCTTCTGTGTAGGAACCATTTTTGGACATAGTCAATATCAGACGTGGTATGCAACTTTTGCTTGGTAAGTTCCAGAACAAGAACAGCAACACTTTGTTATGGAAAGGGAAGTATGTGGCCCCAGTATTTCATGTGCAGAGAAGCACCTGCATCATTGTCTTGGTTTGGAAAGACAGGTGTCTGCTAAGGCAGGAACCTCCCCTGAAACAGAAAAATGTAAACTCCCTCCCTCCAAATTGCTATAAATTTTAAATTAAGGGACTCTGGGGCAAAAATATGGGAGCAGGAATAACAGTTCTCTATTAAGGAAGAAAATTTTAAAAAAGATAAAATAAGCAATGCAGTAAACCAAAAAAACACTGACAGAGTCAGAATATGACCTCACACCCTGTTGGTCAGGGTGCAGGTAGCAGTCCAATTGGAATTGTGGCTGCAGTCCCCCGCGAGTGTCAGGTGTAGTTCTGTTGGAGCAGTGGTCCTGTAGAAAGGTGTAGTCTTCCTCTGAAGATCTAGTGGAAGTGCCCGCTGTTCCTCTGGGAAATCCAGTAGAGAAGTTGGGCTGGGGTTCCAGAATCTCAAGATTATATCTGGGTGGGAATCCTTGGCTCTTCCCTCTGGGCAGAGCGCTCACAATGGAATGCTATAGTTCTTATCAGTCATACAGGGACATTCAATAGCCTATTATCAGCACGTCTCCCCAGAAAGAGGAGTGGTTGTGGAAGAGATAAGGAAAAGTGCCCACTTAACAGAAGACAACTGCCATTCAGATGGCAAATAAAATACATTTTGCTTGGCAACCCCGGACAATAGTGCAGCTCAAGGGTGGCAGCAACTTTCTGTCCTGGCATATTTGGTTTGGAAGCACTGACCCAATTTGTACAATTGTGGAGAGTCAGTACCCATCTTTGGAAGTCAGTCTCCCTCCTGAAAGAATCAAATTGGCATGGGTTTTCCACTTCTCAGAGGTAGCCTTCTTGAAAGTCTGCCAGCACACTTCTTTTGGACAAGGTAAGCAGCTATGCTGAGTCTTGGCATGCAGCTGATCTAGTGCCCCAGGCAGGTAAAGTCTAGTACCAGTTTTCTGACACCTTTTTATGAGTTCAGTCTCTGGATGTTTTGTATTTTGGAGGAGGGGATGCCATTTCTTTTGAGATGGTCTTCTAGTTGCCCTCTTTTGCAAAGAAAGCATGTTTGGAGGGGCACTTTGGGTGGTCTCAGTGAATTGACAGGCTTTTCCCAATAGGCAGTTCTCTGCTGTTGAACTGTCAGTGGGAATGCAGAGGCCAAGCCTCTGCAGGACAAGTTTTGTCCTTTGTAGTTTTAGCGTGTGAGCAGTCTCTGGTGCCTTCCATTTGGATCCTGACTCTGTGAGACTGAAGGCTTACGATGCTGCCTACAGCTGAGAAGGAAAGGGGCTATAGCAGGGTGTGTGTTTGTAGTTTGATGGGTGCAGTTGAAATTGTAAGCAGCAAAGAGCTTTCTCCACTGACACTTTTTCTAGCTTTGTATTTGGCAGATATTTTCAAGTTTGTTACCAGACTGGGAGAATGAAAAAGTTTTTTAGGGCAGAGGAGTTTGTCTTGCCCTTTGAGTGTGGTGCAAAGAAGAGTATCCACTTGGAAGGGGAAAATCAGTGAAATCTTTTTGTCCTGGCACAGTTGATTTGCGACCAGGGACGTTTTCGACTTGGCTGCGTCCTGGGGTTGGTTTCAAGCTGAGCTCAGTGCATGTCTGTGGTAATCACATATCCTCTGAACAAAGAGAGACACAGCTCTCCCAGGATTTTCCTGGGGAAGGCTGTGAGAAGCTGTGAGAAAGCTCAGGGAAAGAATTAAAACAAGTATTATCTCAATCTCTGCACCTGGCAGGCAATCTCTGTTTGTCAAAGACATTTACAAGAAGGAGGTGTCCCTTCTTGACCAATAGGTGAGAGAAGATTCCTAAAGGCCAAGCAGATCTTAGGTCCACCATTGTTTCTATAAGAACTGTATTTCTAATAAAAACGTGCTTTTTCACTCCTTCTGAAGATGGAGTCTCTGTATCACCTTTGTCAGTGATACGTGTCCTTCTTTTGTGAGTCGACATTGCCATCGTGTGGTTATTTTGATGAATGCTGACAGTGCCCAGGAGAAAGCCAAGTGCTTTTCTGACCCTGCCCCCCATTAGTGTTGGGAGCAGTGTGGGCAAGAGGACCACTGTGGATCCTGGCTCTTGGGCACTGACGTAATGTGATCCTGTATGTAGAGGGGAAGCAGAAGGAATAGTTGGCTGTGCAGTTTATAGACTGCAAAAGAACAGGAAATTGCAGCACGGTCTTTTTAGAAGCTTTTCTGGACCATCAGCTGCTCAACATGTAACTCACACCCACTGAACTGCATCCAGCTCCCTGAAGAGATACAGTTTCCCTCAAGGTCTATATACCATCTTGCACTCTAACTCTTGAAAATACCAAAGCCCCTCAAAACATCCAGCAGCTGCTCTCAAAGAAAAAGTCCTACAGCAAAAAGGTATTGCTGGCCATAATAGTCCCCTTGTAGCCTGTAACTAGATGAAACACTTTAATGTGTCACATGTTCTTTCTCGACTATATATATAGCATCAACACATTCTCTCAAAGTGGCAGTCTATTGTTACAGTGAAGAATTTCCAGCTGTAGTTCTGACAGAGAGATGTGCCAGGACAGAAAGCATTTAACTACTTACCCTCTTCCCTGTGCTATCTGATATTTGCAATAATTTTCATTATTTGACACATTCAGTGTCACTGTGTCCAAGCAGTGAGAGATCACACAGAGGGAAGTGTCAAGACAGAAGATGTTTGAAAAATACCCCCTTCTCTTAATGGCACATAACGCATTGCTGCTTTGTAGCTTCTTTCTCAGAGAGAAAGAAGATACAGTGCCATCACTTTTTTCAGTCTCACATCTTCATTGCAAACATCAGCAGCTATTCTCATAGAAAAAGGCTCAAGAAGAAAAAGCCAGTGTAGGGCTGCACCTTCCACGTGCCCCAAACTCACCGGTGCACTCTGTCCTTCTCCGCTACATCTACCATTGTGTTCTCTGGATAGCAGAGCCCAAAGGTAAGCAGAATTGTTTCCACGGAGGGGCTGGAAAAGGATAAAGTAGCAACAGAAGTAGCCCTCATTGAACTTTAATCCTTACAACTGCCAACATCATTTCATTTCACTGGCCAGTGGGCAGCCATGCTCTTTTACAGCCAGTAAGCTGCACCCGCCAGCCTGCTGCTGTGAGGCTTCATTCTCTGCCTCTTGCAAGCTCTTTCACTTTTACTCTCCCAGAAGCAAGTAGGCATCTGGCTTCTTGCTATGAACACTGTGCTAGTAGCATAGCGCTCCAGCATGCTTCTTCTGCCATAAGATGCTTGGGGAACACACGTACCTTCTCAGTGCTATGTAGCCCCATATTCATCTCTTGTCTGAATCATACCGGAAAGCTTTTTGTCTACATCTAGCACAGAGAAAATGTGCCAGGACAGCAACCTTGCCAGGAGCATACTTGCAAATCATATTGATACTTGCATTTGCATCACATTAAAGAGGCAGTCTTCTTTCCTATACGATGTGCAAACAGCTATCAGACCACGTTACTCTCTCCACGCTCCATCCCAGCTCTAAGTACCAGCATGCACATTACAGTCTCACAAGGACTGAAAATCCTACAGTGGATGCATGCAGCATCCACACAGAAAAGCTGCAAAGCCATTACATGGCTTCACATCTCTGTAGACCACAGAAGGCACAATATGAAGCAGCAGAGCACTGGGTTTGTGTGTGCAGAGCACCAAACTGAAAACCTTCAGCAAAACCTCATCCACAATCAGAGTAAGCAGAGAATATGTTTGCTGTTTGGAAAAGTAACGTGCTGCCCTTAGAATTCAACTCAAAATGTGAAGACAAGCATTTTCCACCAACAACTGGAATAAGAATTGGTAGAAGCACAAGAAAGTCAAGAAAGTTGTCCATGAATTTCCTCCAAACAAATGCTAATGTGAATTTGGCAGGCAGGTGGCTGGCAGCCATGCTCCTCTAGCAATCTGAATGCTGCACACCCAAGCCAGGTGCTTCGCGGGTTCATTCTTCGCCTCTTGTAATCTGTCAAGATTTCATTCTTCTGGAAGCACTTTGTCATCTACTTCTTGTCCAGAACACTATACCAGCTGCAAAGCACTCCAGAGCACAGCTTCTACTGAAAGACTCCTAGACCATGCACGAACATTCTCAGTGCTGCATATTCCCACAATCTGCCTCTCTTGGCGTTGAAATCTAGGCAGAAGGCATTTTGACTACCTCTCTCCCAGAGAAAATGTACCACGACAACACACTTGTGCAGACCTGTTCCCCTCGAACTTGTGGTGACTTGTATTTGCACCACATTCAAGCGGGAGTCCTCTTTCCTATACAATTTGCAAAGCGTTGTAAGATTGTCATGCTCTCTGCCCTGGCTTCTCAGTTCAAAATAGGAGAGCACACATTACAGCCCTGCAAGGACAAAACATCCTGAGAGATGTCACAGTTTAGGCATGCAGTACCAGACGCTGAAATGCAGCAACGCTGAATGCCTTCGCTGAGATTCAGTCCTCTGAAGATCACAGAAGGCAAAGAATGAAGTGCCAGAGCAGAGGGCTTGTGTGAACAGTGTACTGAATTGCAGAAGTCCAGCGACAGCACATTCACAATCTGGGTCAGCTGAGAATATGCTTGCATCAGTGAGACATTATCCCAAAACGTGGAGACAATCATATTCTTAGACCTTCAGAGCTGCAGATTTCTGTGGAACACAAGGTGTCCTTGAAGTCATTCTTCCTTTTTCTGCGGGAGCAGCTGTTGAAAGTAGGCAAGGGAGTTGTGAGAGTGAAAACTGGGATGGCACACAGATTTTAGAGAGTACAGTGCTGCAGTGTGTTTAGTGCAGTTTCGAGGCTCCTTGGAGAAATGGCATATGAAGAATCCCTTCTCTTTTGACACATGCTGCTCTGTGATCTCCAGATGCAAAAGCTTTGCAACGGTGAAGGTGAAAGAAAATGCTTTTCTCCACATTTTGGGATGAAGTACCATGGCAGCACTTTACTTTTCTGAGCAGCAAGCATATTCTCTGTTGACCCTGATTGTGGACAAGCTCTTGCTGGAGATTGTCGCAGACATCTTTTATGAAAAATCCTTTCCTTAGAATTTTTCCTCCTGAGAAGCTGAGAGGCCTCAGGAACAAAATGACAAAATGCAAACATTGATTATCTGCTGCTGTGGAATGAACAGGTGGATCTTTGATTGGCCCATGTTGGATGTTTGTAATTAATGGCCAATCACAGCCCAGCTAGCTCGGACAGAGAGCCCAAGCCACAGACCTTTTTTATCATTCTTTCCTATTCTATTCTTAGCTAGCCTTCTGATGAAAACCTTTCTTCTATTCTTTTAGTATAGTTGTGATGTAATATATATAATAAAATAATAAATCAAGCCTTCTGAAACATGGAGTCCGATCCTCGTCTCTTCCCTCATCCAAGAACCCCTGTGAACACTGACACAGGAGGTCTGCAATTCCATACACTGTGCGGACCAGCCCAGCGCTCTGCTGCTTCATTTTTCACCTTTTGTCATCTGCACAGTATGGAAGTCAGGCAATGGCTTTGCCACTCTTCCACGTGGCTAATGCATGCACACACTGTGACATCTTTTGGTTTTTTGGTCCTTGCAAGGCTGTAATGTGCACACTGGTACTTCAAGCTGAGAAGGACCACGGAGAGAGCACCATGGTCTGACAACTGTTTGCATGTTGCACAGGAAAGAGGATTACCTCTTGAATGTGATGCAAATATCAGTATTGACAAGATTCAGGGGCACACACCACACAAGCTTTTTGTCCTGGCACATTTTCTCTGAGCAAGATGTAGCCGAAAAGCTTTTCTGTATAATTCAGATGAGAAGAAGTGCAGAATACGGGACTATGTAATGCTGCAAAGGTAAGTGCATTCCCCAAGCATCTTTCGGCAGAAGCAGCCTGATGGGGCACTTCACTACCAGCACAGTGTTCATAGCAAGAAGCAGATGCCTATTCACCACCAGGATAGTAAAAGCATGACAGCTTACAAGACGGGAAGAACAAAGCTGCACAGCAGCGGGCTGGTGGGTGCAGCGTACTGGCTGTAAATAAGCATGGCTGCCACTGACCTGCCAAACAAATTCACTCTCTAGTCATAAGGATTAAAGTTAATTGAGAGCTCCTTCTGCTGCTACTTTATCCTTTTTCAGCCCCTCTGTGGAAACAATTCTGCCTACCTTTGGGCTCTGTGATCTAGAGAACACCATGGTAGATGAAGCAGAGAGGGGAAGGACAGAGTGCATTGGTGAGTTTGATGTGGCTTATGTGGGGCATGCATAAGGTGCAGCCCTGCACTGACTTTTACTTCTAGAGCATTTTTCTATGAGAATAGCTGCTGGATGTTTGCAATGAAGACGTGAGACGGAAAAAAAATGATGGCAGGTCTACCTGCACAATTTGAAAGCTGTTAAGAAAGGAAGTACTTTAAGAACATCTTCTGTCTTGACACTTCCCTCTGTGTGATCTCTAGCTGCTTGGACACAGCGACACTGAACACGTATGAAAATATTTGCGCTGCACATGTCAGGTTGCACAGGGAAGAGGGTAGGTTGGCAAATGCCTTCTGTCCTGGCACATCTCTCTGTCAGAAGTGCAGCCGGATATTCTTCGCTGCAACAATAGACTCTGCCACTTTGAGAGAATGTGCTGATGCTATATATACATAGTTTAGAAGGAACATGTGAATCACTAGTGGGTTTTGTTAATTTACAGACTGCAAAGGGACTATTATGGCCAGCACTGCCATTTGTTGTATAACCTTTTTTTTGCGAGCAGCTGCTGGATGTTTTGAAGGGGTTTGGGATCTGGAAGAGTTAGCATGCATGATGATACACAGAGCTTGAAGGAAAGTGCATATCTACCGGGAACTGGATGCAGTTCAGTGGGTGCGAGTTACATCTTAAGCAGCTGATCAATGTTCTAAAAGAAGAGCCATGCTGCAATTGCATTTTCTTTTGCAGTGTATAAAGTGCACAGCCAACAATGAAATGATTCCTCTTCTTTCTCTGCTACATGCAGGATCCCATTCTGTTAGTGCCCAAGAGCCAGGATCAACAGCAGAGCTCTTGCCCCCACACTGCTCCCAAACGATTGGGGCGGGGCCAGAAAAGCACTTGGCTTTCTCCTGGGCACTGCCAGCGCTCATCAAAAAAACCACACGATGGCAATGTCGACTCACAAAAGAAGGACACACACCGAATCCACCTTGAAACCAACCCCAGGACACAGCCAAGTCGAAAACGTCCCTGGTCGCAAATCAACTGTGCCAGGACAAAAAGATTTCACTGATTTTCCCCTTCCAAGTGGATACTCTTCTTTGCACCACACTCAAAGGGCAAGACAAACTCCTCTGCCCTAAAAAACTTTTTCATTCTCCCAGTCTGGTAACAAACTTGAAAATATCTGCCAAATACAAAGCTAGAAAAAGTGTCAGTGGAGAAAGCTCTTTGCTGCTTACAATTTCAACTGCACCCATCAAACTACAAACACACACCCTGCTATAGCCCCTTTCCTTCTCAGCTGTAGGCAGCATCGTAAGCCTTCAGTCTCACAGAGTCAGGATCCAAATGGAAGGCACCAGAGACTGCTCACACGCTAAAACTACAAAGGACAAAACTTGTCCTGCAGAGGCTTGGCCTCTGCATTCCCACTGACAGTTCAACAGCAGAGAACTGCCTATTGGGAAAAGCCTGTCAATTCACTGAGACCACCCAAAGTGCCCCTCCAAACATGCTTTCTTTGCAAAAGAGGGCAACTAGAAGACCATCTCAAAAGAAATGGCATCCCCTCCTCCAAAATACAAAACATCCAGAGACTGAACTCATAAAAAGGTGTCAGAAAACTGGTACTAGACTTTACCTGCCTGGGGCACTAGATCAGCTGCATGCCAAGACTCAGCATAGCTGCTTACCTTGTCCAAAAGAAGTGTGCTGGCAGACTTTCAAGAAGGCTACCTCTGAGAAGTGGAAAACCCATGCCAATTTGATTCTTTCAGGAGGGAGACTGACTTCCAAAGATGGGTACTGACTCTCCACAATTGTACAAATTGGGTCAGTGCTTCCAAACCAAATATGCCAGGACAGAAAGTTGCTGCCACCCTTGAGCTGCATGATGCGGGTTCTTATCTGCACTTCCAACACTACGTTCTTTACTTCCTATGAGGAAGCGTTGCCATTCTTGTTCTGGAACTTACCAAGCAAAAGTTGCATACCACGTCTGGTACTGACTATGTCCAACAAATGTCTTGCGGGACTATACTTCCCCACGGTACCTTATCAGCTGCCCCGCCAACATTGCCACCATATCTTTTACTTCCCAAGGAATGGCATGCTGAGTCACTTGGCCTTTCCTTGCCTCCCAGTACTGTCCCTATTTTTCCTAGCCTACCCTTGTTTTGTTTGCCTTGCCTATGTCTGCCTTGCCTAGCCCTACAAATAACTTCCTGGCTTTGTTTTCCTTGCCTATCTCTCTTTGCCTTGCCCGAAAGGCAATGCAAAGCCAGTGTAGGCAATTGTTGGCAACTTAAGGGAGAGATTGGCAATTCTGGAGCCATGAGGGGAAAGCAAATTGAGAGATAGGTGAGAGAAGGCCCAGAAGTTAAAGGCAAGGCTGGGCACAGGAAGATAAGTCCAGTAATGGTCAGGCCAGGCAGAAACAGGAAGGGCTAGGCAAGGCAAGGTCCTGGAGGAAAGCCACTTGGCAGGTCAAGGGTGGGGCATACACATTCAAAGGAATTCAAAGCAATGGAGGATCAGCAGGGCAAGGCAAGGAAACTGTTGGGTTCCCAAAGCAAGGCAAGTGACATTCAAAAATTGCTTGTGCACAAAAGTGGCCACAACTGACTGCTCTGTCCGGCCTTGATCTTGCATGGGCCATCTCTAATTTGCACCTAAACCACTTGGGCATTGCAGTTGAGACTGAAGCAACTGAACAACACTGTGTTCATGCAGCAGTAGCCAAATTTTATTAAGAGCTGTTCTCTTTAAACAGCTTTGAAAGTCTGTGTGGTTAATTCTGATTGGCTAAATTTATTACCACCCAGCTAACTGGCCAATGTCTGCCTTTGTCCCTAATGGTCTAGATCCGCTCCCCAACAGCCCAAACAGGTAAAATTATATAATTGAGGTATGTTTATAATTAGTTGCATTTCAGTTATAAAATTATAATTAGGATTAATTATAACTGTAAGGTCTACAGGCCAGCCGTTAGGCACTACAGTTCCTCCTTTTTGATTTTAAATACAAAGGCAGTGTCTGTTATCCTCTGCAGGGCCCTAGCATGAAGATGAACACAGCACAATGTTTCGAACAATCATGATGACATAGTCCAGAAACTACCAGGAACAGCTTTGCAGGGTGGTATGCTGCAAACTATTCACAATTACAACAAACACCTAACTAATTCACTAACTGTTAAACCATGCTATTATGGGTTATGCTGTTTTGTTTCTACTGAAAGGTGCAAATCCATGTGCTTACTCCTGTTCCCAAAGTGTCTGTCTTCTTGAAACAAAGTAAAGTTACAGGTAGGGGTAGACTGCCATTCCACAGGTCCCATATCTTCATACAGTGGTGCAAAGTGTTGTTCTGATTACTGCTCCATGATGTCTGCTGTGGGGCTGTCAGGGAGATCAGTTGTTGGATGTGATCCTGAGCAGGCCGTAGAGCAGGATGCATACACTGAACAGGGACCCATCAGATGCCAAGGTCCATGGAAATACAGGCGTACCTGCGCCCCCAAGTAACAAGGTCCCAGGGACCTTCCCATTTATTGGTAAGAAGGTCCTTTACTAATATCTTAGGCTTGGGTGACTTAATGTCACTAGAAGATTGTAAAAACAGAAAATTATTTTAAATTACAGGATTCTGAAAATTTGCAGGCACTGTTAAATGGTTTAAAGGGTATACTGCCTTGGTTACCCTACTCTACAGGGCTTCACCAAAGCCTGCCAAGGCCAGTATGGTGCTGCTCCAACATTGCTCCCTCCACACTTTTCTTCTTGGCACCAGCCTCACCCCCATGGGGTGTGCTTGCTACTGCTGTACCAGCCTGCTGTTCCACGATTCCTGCTATGGTCCATTTCACAACCTGGATGTGCACTGAGACCTTCTGCTTCCTGTGAATTTGGAAATGAAATCCCTTTTCTATCTCTCCCCCTCACGGCACTGCCAGTAACCAATGGAGTGGGGGTGAGCTTGTGCCACAGCGCCCCCTGCAGCCACAGGGGAATCATCACACCTGCCCTGTACGGCTTGGAGCCAACAGCGCCACTTCTGGCTGTGGCCATAACAACACAGAGGAGGAAAGGCTTGGGTGGCTGAGAGAAGCCTCTTAATGGGTTTCTAG
Organism: Calcarius lapponicus; assembly: GCA_039654755.1. Taxonomy (NCBI): domain Eukaryota; kingdom Metazoa; phylum Chordata; class Aves; order Passeriformes; family Fringillidae; genus Calcarius; species Calcarius lapponicus. The sequence continues at coordinate 61,658,007 of CM077464.1, forward strand.
GTCTTTTGTTTGTTGTTGCTGATGTTGTTGTTTGTTTGCCTTGTTTTATATATATATATATATATACACATATATATATACACACATTCTAGTAAAGAACTGTTACTCCTTTTCTCATTCCTTTGATTGAAAGCCCCATAATTTCAAAGTTATAATGATTTGGATGGTAGGGGGTTATATTTTCCATTCTAAGGAAGGTTCCCTCCTTCCTTGGCAGACACCTATTTTTCAAACCTAGACAATGAGTAATCTATGTTGTGAATTTGACAGGAAAAGAGAGAATACTCTAGTCAGTTCTCTGTGATAAACCATGTTTCTGCAGTCTGGAAGGTTGGGAGTAGTGAGGAATCTAGTCAAAACCTTGAACTCACTCATTTTGATAGTAGTCTTTTATCTTCCCTCAGTTAAAAAAACAGCTTCAAATTTTGCCAGGTCCTCCTTCTGCTTTGCCTTGAGAGTCAGTATCATTTCCATCTTATTTCCACTGAGCTTCAGCCAACAGTCTTTAATGCAGATTTGTACCACTGCATTTGGAAGTTGTGTGATGGTTGTATCTGCATCTGATGAAAATGAGAGGTAGAGCTGAATGTCATCATCCTACACTGCAGATCACTTTACATTACAACTGCTTCCAGTAGCACCTCCACAGAGATAATGAATAAAAAATAAGTAATCACAGGGAGCCTCATAGGTCTCTCTGCAATTGAAACCACCTCAAAGAAGGGAGGATCGCTTCCATCAGCATTTACTCTTTTGACAAAAATGAGTGAAAGATCCTTTCATGGTTTAGGAATAATATTCCCTAATCTCATGTTCCCACTGAAACATCCCAGACCACATGCTGCTCACTCATTTACCCTCAGACCTCTTGCAGCTGGATGGAGAGGAGAATTGGAGGCACAGAAAGGTAAAGATTGTGGGTTGAGATAAAAAACAATTTATTAGAAACAGCAATGAAATAAGAAAACCATCAGTAATAACAGCAATACTACTAATGGCAGAGTGTGCTGGGTTACAACATGGGGTGTACCACCATCAACAACACTTTCTGATGAATTAAGACAGGTAGAGCAGTGTTTCTTTATCTTTACCATGACTCAACTGTGTTAACTCTCTCTGGGGAAGTAGCAGCACCACTCGCCTTGAGGGGAGGCAGTCATCGCTGCTAATGGACCATCAAGGACTCCCCAGAATGACTAATGGAATTACATAATCCATTGTGAAATTCCCTGTCCTGTGAGAGGTTCCAGACATTCCTGCCTGTGTATAATCTGGGGCTTGAGACACCACGACCACCACTAGACACCCAGAGGACAAGAATTCTCCATCACCACCACTGGACCACCAGAGAAGGACTAGGCCTTTCCACAGGACCACAATTTTTGACATCCATCACTTCAATGGAAAAGCAACCACCATTCAGTTGGACTGCTACCACTACCCTGACCAACAGGGTGACTAACTTTTTGGTTTAAGCCAGTGTTTCTGTACTATTGTCTTCATTGTGACTTTCCTAGTAAATTGTAGCTCCATCTTGAAATATCTCACAAGGCATTTGTGTGGAGTTAATCCTCCCCCTGGTTTACCTTCAAACCAGCACACAGAATGTACAAAATGGGCAAAAGATTCACATGCAACTGCTCACCATGCAGAACTGTGGATCTTGCCATCATCCAACTGTACACCCTGCACATCCTAATAACACTGGAAAAACCCTAGCCCTCTCCATGCCCTTTGCACGTGTCTTGAGGTGGTATCCAAACAGCTCCAAGGTCCTGGCTGTGTCCCTCCTGACTGCTGAAAAAAATAACCCTATTCTAGCCAGAATCAGAACAAATCTGTATATTTCTGCTAGATCCTGCTACTTCTGGTTAGCACTGCCCAAAGCAATTAAAAGCTAGAACAGATACTGATTTTTGGGTATTACTTTCTAGAGATCAAAAATCAATTACAATAGCTCTATTTCAATGATAATTGCCATTAAACTCTGTTCAGAGAGTCTAAGATTGTCCAGCTTAGTAAGGTTGCCTCTCTCTTACTAGTGATATTTTCCCAAGGAAAAATGCTGTTTTAACAAGTAGTTGAAGACTACAACAAGTATGTGGAAGACATATAGAAGAGGAATTATGTAGAGTTCTCCAGAGCATAAAAATACATTCAGGATAACAAGGTCCTCTTCTCAGAGGTGTCACCAGCAGTGAGGTCCTCTTCTCAGAGGTGTCACCAACAGTGAGGTGAACCAATTCTCTCAAAGCAATGTGGTGCCATCAGAAAAAGTATGCATGTTCTCAAAAAGCTGTTTCAAAACCTGAGCTGGATGTGGGGATTGGGGTTCGAATTTTGCAGAAAGTTTCAAAAGATTGGGTGTCAACTGGAACAATTAGCAACACAGAGGTCTGTGACTGCAAATCTCTGATACTCCTGTGCTGTTGAGGGTAAGGGAAAAAAAAAGGCAGAGCTAGAAATAATACAAAAGGCTTTCAAGGAATCAGTGCAACTTCAAAACAGCTAGATTTCATTTCAGAACTTTTCTTGTGTTAAAGGCCATTACTTGATCTAAACCAATCTCTCCTTTTTTAAGTATTTGGTTGTCCACCTGGATACCTAAGATATTTTATGATTTTTCCTCCCTATGATTTAAACAACAGCAGGTTCTATAAGCTTCACTGGGCCATCTGCCTTAAGTATGCACTGTGCGCATATCCTTTTCCACTAGGATGAATCAGCCTGCTGAAGCAGAACTTAAAATATTACACATGTATGCAACAAAATTACATAAATGTGCAATGACTTTAGGGAATGTTCTAATTAAAAACTGTACACCCTCCTAAAGGCCTTGGGATGCAGACAGGGTATCCTTGCACCACTGCTGGGTGGCATAACCTTACAGAAACTATTTCAAAAAGCTAGCAATCTTTCTTTCTTTGCTGCCCATCTAGTTTCTATACTGGTGAAGGTGACATCACTACATCCTAAGTTTCCATTTTATATCCATTGCTAGACTTAGGAATATAGAAGTGTGTGACATACATCAAGGGAGGTACATAGTAAATTGAAGCTGACAAGGTATTACCTTGAGAGATGCAAAGGTAAATTGTTTTTCCAGCAGGACTTCTCTGGGGCAAACAGGCAACTCAAGATGTTCTTGGAGGGGAAAAAAACAGAGGTAAGTTTGAAGACTCTTCATTTCACAACTTTGTTCTTTTCTCTCTGCTGCTTTATGGGACCACAGGACTTCCCCTCCAGACTTACTCAGTACATAAAATGTATTAAAATGCAGCAACTTCCTCTTAATCCCATTTACAGATCCCTTGTGTAATAAACAGGAAAGAAGAAGAAGGCCTTTACATGCTTCATGTGTATAAGAGGGGAAAAATACAGGCTGTGGCATCATAAAACAAGTGGAGGCAACTCAAAGCAGCTAAAGAAGGTGTATGCCTCCTTTGTGCCAGGTCACCTGCAGGAGATAAAAGTGCTGCAAAGAGGGATTTATGTACTATGAATCTATTATTCATCATGTTTTATGAAGAGAGAGTTTATATTTGGAGACTGTTTTTATTAAGTGATGACAAAATTTAACATAAATATCAGGTGGTATCAACACAATAATAGTTGTAAAATATTTTTAAGTTAAGGCTCCCAAATTTGACTGCAAATTTAGCAAGTCTTCCTGTTGTCTGTCTCTTTGCCTTTCCCTTTTCTTTAATATATACTTAACACTAAAAGTTACTGTGTTATACATGAAGACAAACAGTGTTATGTTGGCACTACAGCAAATATGCAACAGCTGTTCACTTCTTAATGTTGAAACCAGAGAAAAGCACATGGAAAATCCTGTACTCTTTAAAGAATAGGAAATATACATACTATTTCTTCTTGTACTTTTGAAGATATTGTTTCTTCAACTACAGGCAGAATTTACAATGGATTATGGATAATAAATAGAATTCACATTCTTGGTACTCAGTCAATTAAAAGAAATATCAATTGAATTCTGTGAGTATTGCAATGGTGCCAAACCATCAGAGGAGTTGGCAAGTAAGAAGAGTGAAGGTGTGATAATTGAAAAAATTGCTACTTGGTAAGTCACAGGAGCTAACGTGCTAGCTCAGCATTTGGGGAAGCTGGGACATTCCCAGCTGGTGCAAAAACCATATGTGATCCCCAGCCCCATTAGTTGGGACAGCATATATCACAAGATACCATGTCACAGTGAGCCAAATGGATTCAGTTACTTGCCTGATTGATTACCTCTTGGGCTACCAAGGGCTCTTCCAGCAAGCTAATGAGTTTCTGTTGGCACTGCAGTGCCTGGGAGCAATGTGTCCCCTTGGGTCAGCACTGTACAGGAATTGCTGCCTTTCCGGTGCATGGCCACCCAGCAGATTGAGAGGCAAATAAGCAAGGAAAAAGAGGATGTGGGTGACTACCATACACACACAAAAAACACAGACTTTCCATGCCTCCCTGATAGGAGCTGCTGTTAATGAATTTTCAGGCACACACTGAGTTAATGGGGTGAGTGACACTGTTTTAGTTATACTCAGTACTTTACAAAGGGTAATTGAAAAAAGGAAGGAGCAGCAGGGGTGGAAGGTGGAGAAAAAGGAGAGAGAGGGTGTAGAAGGGGAGAACAGCTCTATTTTTCAGGTGCTGAATGCAAAACCTTTGCAACAGTTGAGTTTACATGCAAGCCCACACCTCATCAGGGCAAAGAGACAGTGACTGGAGCCAAGTATTTCTTCCCTGCATATAGCATCTAGCCCCATATCCTGCTCAGACAGCTTTCTTAACTGTGAGCTTTAGCATATAAACAGCCGATAAGTAAGAACAGTAACTGTAGCTCCTGCTGAGAGCTAACTCTGCCCGTCATGCATTTGCTGGGTCCTAATACAGGACAGCAACTAAAGCTTCATTACAGAACACTGGAGTTAGCTGCCAGAGCCTACAGATTTGAATAAACAACAAATAAGCAACATCTGCTGCAGCATATGTGTATGATAAAAAAAAGTCACAAAATAAAAGAATTTGTAAATGCCAAAAGCAACACTAAACTGCCTGTGCTACTGTAGAGTGAATTTTTAATTGCACATGCATACTGGCAGGCTGTGGGTATTAGTCTCACATATGTGTGGTTGCTGCCAACCTGGGAGTATAGATGAATTTAATTAAATAAGGATTATCCTTTCTCCCCAGTACAATTACTTATTTATAACAATGATAAAATTGCCTAATAAAAAAAAATTGTCCTATTTTTAAAAACAAAGCTAGTAAACACTCTGCCTTTCCTGTCATTCAGGGGTGTTTGAATGTTTGAGTGTCTTTTAAAATTAAGTCTAGGTATTCTGCCAAAAAAAGAGGGGAGAAAAGCCTTGTCATAAAGTCTACTGCAGTTAAACAACCAGACTCTACATTATTGAGAAATATAAAGAAGACACACTGCAATCAGGGAATTGGCTTTCATGGAGAATGTAGAAAATTAAGCAATTGGACTAAAATTAAGGCCAGGCTACAAAGCCAAGGAATAATACCACCGAGACAAGTACTTCTAAGAGTCTTCTCTAATATGCTTCATCTAGGCAAAGCAGTCTGTTCCTGTCTATCCCTATTTCTTCTCATGTTGGTTACTTCACACTTTCACTCAAGGAAACTCCCATTTCAGTAGGGTCATGCCAGGCTCTCAAATCATCATTACTCACACCTGTTCCAAAAGATCCCACAGGCAAATAAGAGTGGACCCTTATGGTATCAGGCACTCCATGAGACTTGAAAATTAGGCAGCCTGTACCCTAGGGGAATTGGAAGCCAAATATAAATTCAGGCATGTGCTTGCAGGAGCTGAGATTCTTTGTGTAGGGTCCTTATGGACTCTATTTCCCACTTGCTCCTCATTTGAGGACCCCTCTTATGGGTCTGAGACACATCCTGCTGAATTTAATGGGAACTTTCTTAAAAGCTAGGTATTATTCACTAACAATATTACATTCACCACTGAAAATTTCTAGACTATTTCTATGATGCACAGCAAATTGAAGTCACAGAAAGACTGCTTTGAATATGGAGGGATATGCTATTTAAGAGCAGTGAGAAAAGACAAAGAATATGAAAAAAGCTGTTTTAAAAATCTGGAAATCACTACTTTAAATTTAGGCAAAACATCAGAGACTCTGAAACAACAGAGAAAAGAGTGAAAAATTATGGTTTTTAAAAGAAGTCTAAATAGTGGTTCTACAAAGGCATAAATCTTACATAAGTTCCGTTTGCTTTTATAATTTTGGTTGATCACAGAACTGGATGGCAGTCTTACCTGAACTGAAAATCAATAATTGCAGTCTGTGTTTTCTATCATGAAATTACTACTAAACATGTGCTTATTCATATGTCTTGAAAGAGTATTCAGGATATACTGTTCTTTTTTGCCCCTTATCTTGTGATTACTATACCTATATTCCTGTTAAATCCTTTAATTAAATAGCACAGTCATTTTTTAGAGATGGACAAAAAATGCAAAGAAGCATTTGTGTGTGTATTGTTACATTTTGAAATTTTTTTACCAGTTGGGCTATGTCCACATTCTCGTTTTTTAGTCTATCACTGAAGGTTTATCTAAATGGTGTTTTTCATTTCACCAGTCCTGGGGAATTGCTATTATTTCTGCAGATACTTCTATGAGCAAGACTACTGGTATGGGTTCACATTTTTGTTCATGAACATCACAACATTCGTCAGAAAACAAAACCGAAGTAACCTCATGTAACTCAGGTGACAAATCTGAATAGCAACGACTTGACATTGAGCCCCAAAGGTTGATGAAACCACATATTGACTGGACACATGCAAAAGGACAAAAGATGTGGCAAGAGCAATTGAATGCCATAGGTATGCAATCCTGTATACAGATAAATATCACACCTCTACCACCAACCCCTCAGGATAATGGCAAATATGTTCACAGATAATTTGAAAACACAAATAAACACTTCAGAACTGAATAAATAATAATTCCATTCCATCACCTTTCCTGAGCTCTAGAGCTAATCAAGAAAACCCCACACATTTTGATAAAAACACTGGCCTCGCTGTAGGACACTGACTTCAACAGGCTCACCCCTGCAAACACAGCTGCCACTCTAGCCAATGGCATCTGTGAATGCCCAGCACCAATGGATACCTGAATTTTTTTTAGAACTGTTGTGGGTTTGGTTTTCCCAGTGAACTTTCTCACACTTATTAACTGAAAAAGAGGCCTCTGCAAAGAAAGGTCAGTTGAAGTTGAAGCAGAATGGAGTGTGGGGAATGAATGATGGGCAATTAAAATCCAAAAGAACAATCCAGTGACCCTTTCATTCCACTGGAAAGCTTCCAGGGAGGGAGGGCATGGGTTGGAAACGGTTTGCTGAAGGGGGAAGGGGTGTGGTTTTGTCAGCTTCTTAGCTGGGAGTGGTTCAGTCTTCGCCTGGCTCTGAGGGGAGATGGTTGTGATTTTAATAATAGCAGAGAGGAAATTACTTGACAGGCAGGAAAAGGCTGTTTGTTACCAGGCTTTTCTGGTGTCTTTGTTCATTGTTTGTTTTGATTTTTTTTGTTTCTGTTTGGGTTTTTGTTGCTGTTGTTGTTTGCCTGTCTTGTTTTTCATATATGCATACACATACATACATACATACATACATACATACATGTATATGTATATATGTGTGTATATATATATTCTAGTAAAGAACAACTTTTCTCATATCTTTGCCTGAAAGCCTCATAATTTCAAAGTTATAATAATTTGGAGGGAGCAGATAATTGTTTCCATTCTGAGAAGGTTCCCACCTTCCTTGGGAGACACCTGTCTTTTAAACTAGGTCGGATGTAGGAACTGTGTAGGAACTTGGGTTGCTATATTATTTGTGCAGAGTCCACAAAAGTAGTATATTTTGTCCCTTGCTAATTACTAGCTTTTTCATTAAATTTATATCCCATTTTAAAAAAAACCCTAAGATCTACCAGTCTTTCTCTAAACACTGAATAGGAAGGGTCTCTAGAAACTAATGACAATACCACCATCCCTGACAGCAAACGCTTCTCAGGATCTGAACCCAGATTACCCCAAATGATAGCGTAACATCTGGTCCAACGGCATTGCCTTCAATCCTTTCATAGGCTCCTCAAATAACTTATTTTTCTAACACATGATTCACTACTATGTCAGCTCATCTGATGATAGTCTATGTAATACAGTAGACACAGATCATGGGGTAGAGGCTTTGCTGCCACCAGAGTGTTCTGGTTGAATGGTCCTGTTTAAATTGAATACAGAATAGCTGTAGTCCTCAGTCTCCTATACTTATGAGGATTGGAGAGTTGGTGTATAAAGCATCATCTGAGTCTTGACAAATAATTCACCAAGCAAAAGCACAGCTTTAGTGTTGCTTGGAAGATGTGAGAAACAACGCTCACATTTAAAATTTCAAAGTCTTATTGAACCTTAACAAAAATACAACAAAGGACTGAATAAGGAAAAATTACAGCACTGGGAACCCCCGCGACCAGCAGCCACATACTCGTTTAGAAAATGGATACTCTGCCTTTTATACCCTTAGTCCCTCCCAAAGTTGTTTCAGTCAACTCCTTCTCTGCTTTCCATTGGTGGAGATTACTTTCTTGCATCTTGATTGGAGGTTAGGTGTTGTTATGCTGCACCTCCTAGTAACAAGCTGGCCCTCCCCAAATGCCCTGACTAGCAAGGCTATTACAAGGGGGAGGGGAAAGAGGACTATGGGAGGACATATTACAATAGCATCACTATACATCTACAAAACTTCTCTTAACATACACATAATATCTATCTCTTAACTGTGAGAGCCAACCATCACATTACTCATTACAGAAGAGTAGAGAGGTCTACTTAAAGCATCAGACTGGGATCCTACACGCTCAAAGCTGTCCATGTTAGATACACCCTTTTCATGTGGACTCCTTGAGTCTTCTTGGCAAGCTAAGTATATTTTACAGCCCTATGATTGAGCAAGTTGTATCATCTAGACTATTATGTCTAGAATGATGTATTCAAGTGCCAGAGATGATGAGAGCAGAGAGGAAAAATTTATTGCTTGGCTAAACTTTAAAGAGCAGCTAGATAGGAAGATATTTTTAGCTTTAAAAATAAAACCAGACGAATTATTTATTGACACTTAGCTGAAGGGGTGTCAGAAGCATTTCCACATAGAGTTTGATCCTCAGAATCTGAATCTGAAAAGAAAGGAGGAAGAAGTCTTTCTATTGGTAATGATTTTTAATGTTGGGGAAGTTAGGAGCAAAAGCAAAAACCGAGCAAAAATAAATTCTGGATGTTTCAAGGTGAAAAGATAACATCCTTCAGATGGTTGTCTTTTTGTAGCTTTCTCTTTAAAATAGTTTTAGAACCTTTCCAAGCCTAGGTGAAAGTAATAAATTCATAAAGGTTATAATACACTAATAATCTTCTTTGAACAAACTCAGAGAAATGTCTCTAAGAAAAAGAAATTACTTAGCAGAAGAAATCCCAAGAAAATATTTCTGCCAAAGGATATATGTAAGGTCAGATTTTTTTTTACTCTAGACCCATTTGACTTTTTCATAATAGCAATGAGTATATCATGTCATAGTGCTGCATAAACTCCTTCAGAAAAAAAAAAAATTAGAGAGGAGAGGATCTGTTATGTATAAGTAACACAGTAACATTGATGTTGGTGTGTTCTCCATGCAGTCTGTAGCTTAAGGGGTCCCTAATTCTCATTTTCAAAGGCTAGAATAAGAAAGAAGGATCACATGGTTTCAAACAGTACATGGTCTTAATTTATTGATGTGGTAGAGAATAGTCAGAAGTTAAACAATATATACCCTATCTAATTTGAGAATATAGCATTTACCAAATTATCTTAGGCATCTATCTGGGGAGTTTACGATCACCTGTGTTTACTGCTCTGTCAGTGCCCTCACTTTTGTGTGAACTTCTAGTCATGGAGCTGCAAGTTCAGCATGTTAAGTGCTTTAGAAAGACATTGAGATTGCTCCAGGGCTATAAATTTGCAGTGCTGCAAATATGTAAAAGACACTCTTATTTCCTACCAAGGCTGATAATTAGGTCCATCCTCCAACTCTTGATCAAGCTCTACTGAGAGAAAAGCTGCACCAACCTAATCACAGAAAAATACACTTTTGGAATGACTTGGAAAGATAAATATTTTTTCCTTGAGAAGAATGCTACCACCTCAGCCTAAACTTTCACAATGTTTTATTTGGGTTATAGTATGCTTAGTTTACAGACTGATAGATCATTTCAAGCACTGCGATGAAGTAAGGCTAATTTTGCCATGCAACCTTCTGAAAAAACACACTAGGAAATTAGCTTGGGGAAAAAAAAGATAGTGTAAAATATGTTATGAAATAATTTGTGCTTATGTAAAATATACAGGAAATAAGTTGTGAATAAGTTGTATCTGTATGAGACAATCTTTAAGGTTTGGAATGACAGACAGCCAGGGAAAAGATTGCCTCACAAAACTGCGAAACCACAGATGGGAGCGAAAGGAAAGACCTAATTAGCAAGCAAAAAACGTGTCTTCGTGTAGAGATGGGCCCTTTCCCGGGACAGTCCAGGATACACCCAGAGCGATGAATACTTGATAAGTATCTACAATCAAGATAACCAGGGTTGTCAAGAACGTGCATCCCAATGCCAAGTTCGGTAACTCTACAATCAGCATTCATTGCTTCCCAGAAACGGCTTTGTCCAGCCCAGCACAGAAAAATAAGACTACATGAATATGTGAAGCATCAAAAAGAATAGAAGAACCTCTGCCACAGGCAGAAAAATCTATATAAAACGAATCCAACGGAGAGAGCATTCATGAACTGTGGGGATCCGAAGCAGTAGAGTTTGAATCAGTGTTCACCCAGTGCTGATCCCAGGCTCAACACTGTCCCTTTGATTGTGGCTATCAGAGACCGTATCTCAGTCACTAAATAAAAGTCTATTTTATTATTATTAATTTGGCTTTATCATTTATTGCCTATAACAATAGGAAAAAAGGATCAACCCTGGTCAGTGACTAGATCTATAAAAATATTCTTTACCATATCTATCAGTGTCCCTGCAACTTACTTCTACTAAAAAACCCAACACCTAGGGCTGCATAAAAATATTGGCATCTTACACTATCACACCGGTTGAATGAATCATTTCTCAGTAACTTCAGTGGTAAATTCTTTGACAATATCTTAACACAAAGACAATTTAAAATTATCAAACCCCCACTGAACAGTGTGAGTTCTAATAATTTTCCCCATAATTCTGCTTTCTGGTGTTTGTTGAAATTATTTACTTTAGCTTCCATCCTGAAAAAGGGAATCCAGACTTACTCTGTAAATAGAATGGAGATAAAGTACAAAATCCAGGTTGCCTCTTAGATTTCAAAAGAATTGGCAACTTGCAGGTTAGGTCAGCTAGTTTTTGAGTGTATGGGCCACCAGAAATGGAGAGTCTTTTCTTGGCCTGTTTATGGCCGGCATCTTGCATGCAGGACAATGGTGGGGCTGTTCTGCAGCTAGGTGCAATGAAGCCCACTCTTTGATAGTATTGGTGGGCATTTGGATGTAGGATATGCTAAGGCACATTTGTTTCCAGGAACTTGTTGGTGTGTCAGACAGCCCAATTAATACATGCAAAATGTGTGTCTGGACTGTCCCCCCCAGCAGCAACATCTGCACAAGAGCATGATTTCTTTTTTCTGGATAATATGGGCAAGTTGGCTTACCCAAGCACTAGTGAGCCCTATTTCAGTAGCTGATGTGGGTTTTATTCTTCTGGTGAATTTTCTCCCATTTGTTACCTGAAAAGGGGGACATCGTGAGGAAGGCACAGCTGATGCTCAGGAGGGAAGGAATGGTAGGCAATAAAGAAAATGTGGCTGAGTGCCTTGGCATACTGCTGGAATGATTCTGGGGGAGGGAGAGAAGCCGAGTGGTTTTGGCAGTTTCTTAGCTGGAGCGTCATCAATGTCTTTCCCACTGGGAGCAGAGACAATTTTGTGGTTTTTTCTTTGCTTTGGACCTCTCCTGTGCAGACATTTTTAACACGGAGCTCTGCCTGCTGCAGGCTTGTATGCCTGTTGCTTGCAAGAGAAAAAAATTCCCAGTTACTCCACAGACACAGACTTCACCAGCTGCCAGTGCTGAGAGAGACCAGCACAGTCTGTGTGGGTGCCTGGGGGAGTCAACCCTTCTTCCCTCTCCCTCATCTGAGCTATCACCACCACCAGGGAGGTCCCGCTCTTGCATTGGAGTGCCCCCTGAAGTCGTGAGGGAGGTACTATGACCTCTCTGCCTCGACGCAAGCCAGCAGTGTCTCCTGCCAGTTGTTGTCGTAACTACACCAAAGGGGAAATTGCTAAATAGGCGGGAAAAGGCTGTTGTTGGATTTTATTAGACTTGCTGTTGTTATTGTTGTTTGTTTTGTCTTGTTTTATATATATAGTCTAGTAAAGAATTATTATTATTTTTCCTGTGTTTTTTGCCTGGAAGCCACATAATTTTGATATAATAATAATTTGGAGGGAGGGGGCCATCTTTCCATTCCAGGAAAGTTCCTGTCTTTCTTAGCAGACATCGGTCTTTTAAATGAGGCAGTAGCATTGGTTGCTGAGAAGACCTTTACAGGACCTGACTTATTCTTTTCCATTTCAGTTGTGTGAACGCAGATCTGAGTTTTGCAGCATCCAGCAGACTAGTGTCACCCCTGCCAGTGTCCTGTGCTTTGGTCTGTTGGGTATTGACATGGGTCAGCAAAGATGAGAGGGCACTAACTACATGGTTAAGTACTTCTAGCTATCCTAAATGTTCATAAGTTTGGTAGAATGGAAGGCAATATGGTTATTTAAACTCATTACTTTAAATAATCAGGTACAATGGTTATTTAAACTTGTCATTACCAAGGCACATACTAATTGCTTCATTAAAAAATGGCTACATTTTTCCATTTGCTTCCAAAGGACCAGTTCAGCTTACATAGACACATCAGTGTATAGTTCTTTATATTAGAAAAGCATGCAATATTGAATTCATTGGGTCAAGTGCAGCTAAATACTGTTCTGTGAGAAAAAAGGTTACAGAATCCAGCCTGAAATTCCCCAGTTGGCATGGCCAGACTTGGATGCCATATTTCAGGAAATATTAAAAATCATGTGAAGAAAGTTATTTAAGTCTGACCTCAAAAATTTACAGCCACCAGCTGTCCAGGGTAGCTGTAAAATGTATAGTCATTAACCGATGAAAACTGATGACAAAAGCTATGTTCTCATTTTCATAGGAGTACAAAGCAAAACACTTTTCTTCCAGAAACTCATAGCTGATATTGCATATTGTACTAACCTCCTGTAATCTCTGGGGCATTTTTTCCATGATACAATATATATAGAGAGATAAATCAATAATGTTTTATCTAAGGTATCTCGGAGACCTCCATCATTACAGTACTAGGAAGTTATACAGTAGAACACAACACATTTGCTTGCATGTTGTGTTAGTACCTATTTCCTGAGGCAAAAAATATGTCACCAGAGCTCCTCCTACCCTGAGAGATTTACTGAGGACAGTAGATGGCAAAATGCTAACTTTCTTGGCTGTTGTTTCACTTACAGAGCAGAAACATTTTCCCTATGCAGTTGGCATGCAAGCTGTTGGTAAAGCTACTTCATTGACAATTAGTCAATGAGGGGATATATAACATGAATGTGGGTTGGTCCACTGAGGACAAACACCATTATATGTAATTCCTGATAGTTACTATATTTCAAGAATACTCCTTTCTGTCTTTGCCACTCCCTATATTTTCACTGGAGAAAAACTTGGCCATTTTAAAAAAAGGTTTCACTTGATACTGTTTAACAGTTATCTGGTCTATCTGATTTGATCAACACTACATGTTACACAGTGTTGTATACTTTCCATTTGTGTTTGGGTCTCAGAGTAAATATTTTTTTGTTTTGTACATCCATTATGTTACTCTCCATATAAATCATATTTTATCCTCAGTATTTCATCTGGGTCCCACTACATATCACACCATAAACCTGCCAAGTGCTAATCTCCTTTGGCTGACAGAGGCACAGCAGTCCAGTCATTCCTTGATTTGAACCAGAACAAAACTTGCTGTGATTTGAAATTTTTATACACTGCTTAAATTTTGTAAATTATTTTAAATAGCTTGAGACACCTAAAAAGCAAATTGAACAGGGTAAGTTATAAATAAAAAACAAAAAATAAACATCTCACTCATGAGCAATGTAATAAATACTCAGGTCATGAAGAAATTATGTCAGGATAGCCTTGTTTCATTGACTATTTTTCTCCAAGCAAGCAGTTCCTTCCATGTCTAGGTATGTTCTCTAAGTATTGCATCTCAAATGAGCAAGAGGCTAAAAAGGTCTCCTTAATCCCTAAAAAAAACAGTCTAAAATTGTAACACAGTGTCCCAGATTGCAATGGCAAGATGTATTCTATTTGCCATCTGTATGGCAGTTTTCTTCTTTTAAGCAGGCAGTTTTCCTTATCTCTTCCACAACCACTTCTTGGGGGGGGGAGGGGGGGGGGGGCGGACATCTGTTGATAACAGGCTATTGAATGTTACTGCATGACTGATAAGAACAATAACATCCCATTGTCAGATGCTCCGCCCAGAGGGAGGAGCCAAACATTCTACCCAGATATGATCTAGATATTCTAAAATACCAACACAGCTTCTCCACTAGATTTCCCAGAAAAACAGCAATTGCCTCTTCTTCCACTGGATCATCAAAAGAAAACTACATCCTTTCCTAGAAGATCCCTTCTCCAGCAAAACCACACCTGACACTCTAGGAGGACTGCAGCCACGTTTCCAATTGGACTGCTACCAACACCCTCACCAACAGGGTGTCAGGTTGTGTTCTGACTCTGTCAGTATTGTTTTGATTTACTACATTGTTTATTTTATCCTTTTATTTTTCTTCCCTATTAAAGAACTGTTTTTTCCTTCTCCCATATTTTTTGCCTGAGAGCCCCTTAATTTCAAATTTATAGCAATTCAGAGGAGGGGAGAGAGGTTCACATTCTCCATTTCAGGAGAAGCTCCTGCCTTCCTTAGCAGGCACCTGTCTTTCCAAACCAAGACACACAGATAATGTATTTAATGATATAAACATGGATTAATTTTTATTAGAAACTTCAGCCAAAAAAGCAAATGGTCATGCTGTAAATAAGATCAATCATCTCCATTAGCAATGTATTTTTATGGGGTTTGTAATGACTTTATTATCAACCATTTTATAATTTAGGAGAGGAAACTTAATTTTGTTCCTCCTTCCTTAGATCTGATATTACACAGTCTGATGTAATTATCTGTGTGAAAGATATAAAAAGTCTTCAGTAGGCCCGCAATGAATTGAAGAAACAGAACATTTCCAGATCCAGCAAAAAAAATTCAATCAACAAGTTTTATCACAGCAAATGGCAGAATTTGAAAAAAAAGGTTCTAACTTTTCAGTGGGAAAATCAAGACATCTGAAATTGCTCGAGTTTTCTCAGGAGGAGTAAGAATGCAATTTCAGCACTGTCTACTTTGTCATATTTTAAAATATACTGGTTTGTCTAGATTGTTTCCACTCAAGTCTTGGCAATACTGCCTTTGCTTGAATGAAAGTTGTGCTCCAGAGAGTACGTTTAGCAATTTATATTTCATTCCCCTTTTACGAGTGGATGACATGTATTTCCTCTGTTCTAACTAACCTGTGGTAGTGACAGGACAGCAGTGTATCATGGGGAATGATACCTAATATACTTTTCTCACAGAGAGTAGTAAGACTTAAACTGTTCCAGTGAGGGGCTTGCAGCAGCCAAGACAGACAGAAATGAGTGTGAAAAGTCCACAGAAACAAGACACAATACCCCAAGTAAATTTAGACAGGGCACTATAGACAGGTGACACAGAAATATTGTGAGTTGGGTTTTTTTATTATCAAACACCAGATTGAAACATTTCAACATTTCTGAACTGAGATGTTCAGAAACATGAAGTTTTCAAAGAATTTGGGTATCAACATATTCAGAAATAGAATCACTTTTCACTTAAAATTTCTGACTGTTAAGTGACTATTTTCTTCCATTAGGAAGTTGCTAATATCACTTCTAATGAGGTCAGTAAAATTTTACCAATGTCAAAGATGGGGATAAGCTTTTCTTTTGGATCTGGCTGAGAAATTAAAAGGGTGACTGGTGTTTCTGGAAATACACTTTTTTTTCTATTTGGTGAACTGAACCTCTTAAAAACTCTGACAATGCTGAGGAAACAGCATTGAGTGTGAGTAAAATTAATAACTTTATAGTAATCCATGTTTATTTTAAAAAATCTAATCAGCAGTGAAGAAGGCCTAGAAAACTATATTCCTGAAAGAGCCAGACAGAAACTGAAAAGGATTGCAATAGGAAATGAAGGAAATATGAAAATGGAAAGACATCACTTCATTATGGAAATCCTTAGTCTCTCTCACCTCCCTCCCCCTTTTTCCTCCAGATTTCTCGTCTCCCATATTTTACCTATAACTTTTCTCCTTATCTCTTCACTTTCCAGAGTATTAACTAACTTTTTCTGCTGACTCAGAGAATATGAAGAAGTAAACTGACAATGAGAAAACCTCTCAAGTATTCTCTAACTCATATTAAGCAATTTCTTCCTTTTCTTCCTCAAAGAAAATGAGAAGGATTTAGAGTGCTTTATCATTGAAATGGCTCACTGATAGTAAACCAAACAGGGTAACAGTAACTGAATTAATCCAACATCACCATCTCTGGAATCAGTCTTCAATACAGTCTTAAATGTCCAGAAGTGCATATGGTCTGCCTTATTCTGGTACTTCTTCTGGTATTCTCCAACAGTAAGGAGTCTGGACTTCACTACATTTTTCATGGAGAGGTAAATGCTGTGGAACATCTCTAGACCCAAAACTTTGTGATGGGTTGACACTGGCTAAATACCAGTGCACCCACAAAAATAATTTATTCATTTTCCTCTGCTATAGTTAAGCAGAGGAGGGGGAAAGAAAATTCATGGGGTGAGATAAGGATTAGGAGAAAAACACTTTAAGGGCAAAACAGGCTTCAAACTTCAAAAGGTAAAAAGAAACACTTATTAACAAAATTAAAAGAGGATAATGAGACCTAAAAATAAACTGTTCAAACATCTTTTCCCCTCCCACTCTCCCCCATGCCCTTCTTTCTTTCCCACCAACAGCTCAGGGAAACAAAACATGGGATTTTTAGTCAGTTTTTCACATCTAAAATCTTTCTTCAGTTCACTCAGGGAGAGGAGTCTCTTTTGCTATGCTGGCAGTCTTTCCTACAGGAAACAGTTCTCTGTGAACTTCTAACATGGTTTTAATTTTCATGCCTGACAGTCCGCCCAGAATCTGCTTGCAATGTGAAGTCCCTCCCACAACTTGCAGTCTTCCCAGAACTGCCTTTCATGGACTATTTAGCTTATGGGGTACAGTTTTTAAGGATGAGCTGTTCTAGTATGAAAGCAAGGGTCTTCTTCCTCTACTTCTGAAAGCAACGATTTTCTTTTTCTCTGTTCAAGCCTCTCACCTGATCACAACTTTTCAGCATCCACATGCTCCAGTATGAGGACCTTTCTCTCATGGCTGTGGGTGAATGCTGCATCCCCCCATGCACTTCATGAATCGCAGGGAAACTTGTATTATAGTCCTCACCCCAGCTTGCAGAGGAATCTCAGCTCTGATGCTCAGAGCACTTCTTCCTCCCCCTCCCTCTTTTGCACCAACCTTAGTGTTGTCAAGTTGTACTCCTGACATGTCTTCACTTTTTCCTTTTCTCTAACTTGGGAGAGAATTGGTACTCATAGGTTCATTTGTTCTCAAGTTCTATCAGTTGAAACACTTTATAGAGCTCTGCAGTGTTGAAAAGTTAATCTTGTCCAGGCTCTGCAATCAGGGAATCACTCACTGTGCTTCTCTTTCTCTTGGTCACATGGTCTCCACCAGCACTGTGCAAGCCATGCAAGGCTGCTGGCTCTACTCCGTACCTTTTCCTCAGGGAGGATGCCAAAAAAAGAAAAACTGCTGATGCTGCTTTTGCCTTTCTGTCTGCAGCATGGCTGGTTAAAAGCAGCTACGTAAATAAAGTCCATTGTGAGCCCTGCCACTCAGTGCAGACAACCATGGCTGCATGTTGTAGTTCAAATGCTGCTAGTAAGTCCGGAGTGAAGAAGCAGAAGAGACTTTTGCACAATGTCCATAGATGTTTATTTCAGCCGCGCGGCGTAGGTGTCCTGTCCCCGACCCCGTGCTCCTTCTAAGGTCCCCCAGGTCCCTCCCCCCGGGGCTTCCCAGCAGTCTCCAGACTGTACCCAGGTGAGGCCAATCAGGGAACAGGGCCTGAGGGCCAGGAGCTAGGCATAGGAACAGGGGAAGGAGCAGTGAGGCATAGGAGACCTTCCAGGGCTACCACACCTCCCCGTTTTTTACATTATTAAGAAAGCTTTTCTGAAGGATTAACACAAAATGACAAAAACATAAGACAACTTTCAAAATGTAAACAATTCTGAGTGTCCAGTGTCCAAACAGATTTCTTAGAGTTGGCAGGAGGGATACAGCGTTTTAGCACGTTTTTTTCAGGAAATTGAGTCCGGAGAAGGTTTCGGCTGTGATAGACTCTGCACAAGGTAGCTCAGGTGATGGTGTGCCTGTTGGAAACTCCAAATAGAAATCATTACTTCAAAGAGAAAAACATGGGGTGGTTACTTTAGGGACATTTCCTTTCTTTCTCTCCTAATCACGCTCCCTCTGGTATTATGGAGGAACTCTGGGGAAAGGGGTTAGTGGACAATGGGAGATGGGAAAGGGTGGTAGGAGTTTGTGGGAACATAAAAAGGGGGTAATAGGACAATGGAAAGGAAAAGGGGAAAATGGGATGGGGCCAGGAAGGCCACAGGAATTGGGGAAGGGTGTTAGAAGAAGTGGGACTTATCAGACTGGAAGGTTCTTTCATTATTGACATGGGCTTTCGAATGCAGGACAGCTCGCCCGTGTTCTGTGCTCTTCTGGTGCTGGGGCTTGATGGTTGCTGGTTTCAGGTTCTATTTCCTTGGTAGGTGTGTGGAGGACTTCTGTATTTTGTAGGTTTGTAGTCTGGTGCATGTTTGCTACCTTGAACTGCAACTGCACCAGGCCCTGTCACGTCAGCTGCTTGGGGGCCTTTCCTTCCTTGTATTATATTAAATTCCACAATTTCTCCATCTCCTAGACTGTGGAGATATTTCTTGGGGTTATTCTTTTTTATAGCAGTCTGATGAACAAACACATCTTCTTTGTTATCATTCCGGGTTATGAAACTGTATTTGTTTTTTACATTGAACCATTTTACTGTCCCCAAAACGTTCATGGCAAGGACTTTTTTACTTTTGCCAGGGGGTTTGTGTTGGCGTTGCTGGATGCGTTGCGGGTGCGCTGCTGCGCGAACTCCGTCCCGCTCCCGGCGCTGGGCGGCCCCGCTGGGCGGACCCTCTTGTGGGTCTCTCTCAGGTGGTGTTGGAGGTCGCCACCAGGGGGGGCGGCGTTTTCTTCGCCAGCTCTGCGGCTCCAAGCCATCCCGCGGTGGGGCTGTCCCGCCCCGCGGCAGCGGCGTCTCGGGCCGGTGCAGGGCTCCCGGAGCGGCGGCGGGGGGTGGGGTCGCAGGCCAGCACGGAGCGGCGGCAGCCCTGTCCGAAGGGCTCCGACTCCTGCTACCCCCGCCACGTCTTGCAGTGCTATAGCAACTCAGGTGAACACGTCTGTCGGGGGGGGGGGTGTGGGGAGCAGAGGGCGGAAGGGAGGACCCCGTGATTCCTGCCATGAGGTCTCCGCCATCTTGGGCAGGAGGAGTGCGGATGGGGGAGTTACTTTCAAGACTGACAGCGCATTTTAACAGCATACTAAATAAAGAACTCAAGTCTGCGTTAGCTCTTGACTTTTCATGAAGCACTTGTAAAAATTCATCGGTTAAGACTGAGTTTTGCGAAATATGAGGAAAATGCTTAAATAATAATTGTAAAGAATACTTCAAGTCGTCCTCGGAAGGCCAAAAATTTTCTTGAGGAAAAGACTTTTTAAGGTAGAGGTAAATTTCTTGTTGTGCGTGGGTGAGTGTTATCTCCATCTTAGCTCAGTCTCTTCGCAACACTGAAAAGTACAAGGAGGAAGGAACTAAAATTTCAAACTCACCACACTGGCGTAGGAAAATTGGGCGCCATTTGTTGTAGTTCAAATGCTGCTAGTAAGTCCGGAGTGAAGAAGCAGAAGAGACTTTTGCACAATGTCCATAGATGTTTATTTCAGCCGCGCGGCGTAGGTGTCCTGTCCCCGACCCCGTGCTCCTTCTAAGGTCCCCCAGGTCCCTCCCCCCGGGGCTTCCCAGCAGTCTCCAGACTGTACCCAGGTGAGGCCAATCAGGGAACAGGGCCTGAGGGCCAGGAGCTAGGCATAGGAACAGGGGAAGGAGCAGTGAGGCATAGGAGACCTTCCAGGGCTACCACAGCTGCACAGTGCCATCCCAGCTGCATGGTTGCTCGCAGTGCCAGGATGGCCCCAGCAGCATGGCCTGGCGGCCACATCTCAACAGAATCCAGCAGCCCCTTCTGGAAAGGTGGCCTGGCAGGGCCCCCCACTCCACTTTTCAGAGCAGAGCAGATAGCAAGATAGCTTCCTGTGGTTTTTCATTCTTACATATGTTATAATAGAGGCGTTATCAGCTTTCTTCTAATTGGCTTAGCAGTGTGCTAATTCTCAGAGGTAGCAAGCAATTGTTTTTCCTAGGCATGGAGGAAGCTGCTAGCTGCTCCTCACAGACAATCACTTCTGTGGGTGACTTTTTCCCTCTTCACCACAAATCAATTAATGCAAAACCAGCACAACCTACTTAATTTACAGAGAATGGTATCTATTGCACCTATTCTTCTCATTGACATTACAGGGACTGTAATGAAGACTGTACAGAAGATTTACAATTGTACAATTCTGTACAATGACGATGACTACAGGACAAGTGTCCTGGAGCGACTTTATCATGCCTATATCCTCATTTGTCTGTTTGGCCCAAAAATAAGTTTTGCACCTTTAAGACTGGTTCTGAGAGCAAAATGGGGAAAGAGAAGAAGCACGGAGTTTGTTTTCAGAAGCATTCACTCTTCCATATTCCTGCTCCTAGATGTACTGTCTGCAGCACATATAGACGGCGACACAGAGCTCTCCTTTGTTTTTAGTTAGTTTTTTGCTAGTTGAGGCAGAGGAATTCCCTAGACTGTAGTTTCTCTTTTTCTTAGAACTGTTTAAACCTTCTGTAGATTGAACAGCCATAAAAGCACCAACATCTAGAACCTGTGGCCTACTGGGCTAGGCCTGGGCAGCAGCTTTTCCAGCACCAAAGAGACTGCTCAAAATAAGTACAGTTTATGGTTTCTGCATCCTACACTACATCCTAGCTCCAATAGCATATTTTAGGAGTTTATTAGTAATTGCACCCAATTTGTTAGGGGAAGAGCAGGAGACGATGCTTTTCAGCCTTTCCTTTCGTTCTTTTCCTTTGAATCTGTTATGTCACTTGTTGAAAATGTTCAATTTCCCCTAAATGTTGAAGATACCACCACCCTAGTATTTAATCCATAAACTTCCTTTATACAGTCTGCAATTTTTCTAGAATAAAGGCTGAAACTTTTCATGTGAACAAATACAGAACCCAAATGATGTGAAGAAATACCTAAAAGAAAAGTGCCATAATGACTCTAAAGAAAAAAACATCATTGCAGTAAGCTAGGCCCTGGCCTATACTTATCACTCACTGCTAGATACTGTAGGGCAGTGTAGGGTTCTGTATAGTGTAGGATGCTGTATGGTAGTTTTACAGGAGAAACATCTATAGAAGTAATACAAAAGCTTCTGTGTAACTAACAGTCTGTAAAACCACTGAGAAGCTGTACACACCTCTGTGAAAAGCACATGTTAAAGACGAAAAATCCCGGGAAAGCTCTTTGTCTTCCAACCAACAAAAAAAGTAACACACCCCAGCCCCCTGTCTTGACCAGACCAGGCTAGGCAGCCCCAGCTGTGGGGCTGGGCCCCTTCCCCTGAGGCGCCCACCAGCCCCTCATCGGCTGCCAGGGAGGGGAGGGAGTACAACTAGCCAGGCCAGGCCATAGCTGAAATTTCTAACATCTTACCACTAGTCCAGCAGTAATTAACAAACCAAAAGCACAGGCAGCAGAGAGAAGCAGGGGGGCAGGGAGATAAATCAGCAGCTACCCCAATCACTCAGGCTGCAGCCAACACCCCATCTACTCAAGTTGTAGCTAAACCAAAGAGTAAGCCTAAGCCCATAGCTAAACCAGACAGTGAGCCTCAACCAATGGCTGTTGCTCCTACCACAAGAGGCAGAAAACACACAACCAAAACTGATCAGCCAATAGACAGTAATGATCCGGGGGAAGGACCCTCAAAGCCAAAACCTACACAAAATCAGAAGTCACTATTAAGTCATTTTCCCTATAAAACCTTCATAGCCTAAGAAAAGATTGCACTTGATGACAAAATAAATCTATAGTTAGTTCGTTCGTCCATCTTTAGAATGCTACAAGAAAAGCTACAATTCTAAAAAGTACTGAAGTGAGGCATTTGAGATCCCTGTCACATATTCTGATTATTGACCAAAGAATGATGAGGGGGGCTGACGCTCACAATTTCTGGGCACAGATCCTGAAAAGTGTAGCACAAAGATATCTATGTACAAACTATCTCTATATGCAACAAGCCCAGTAGAAGACCGCAGAATGCGGGATTCAAGAGAGAGAAATGGCAATGGCAGAGATTGTCTTCTCAGATGGCCTACACACTATAAATCGAGACTTGGTACCATATACATCCATAATGTAGCAAAAATTTGTATGACTTGGGCCACAAGAATATGCTTCTGCTTTAACAATAATAAAGCAAAATAACAGGGAAGAGACTGTACTTGAGATGGCAAAGAAGTTCCAAACATATGTAAATGCTGTGCATGGCCCGACACATGCGAAGATCACAGCTATAAAAATATGTTTGCAAAAATTAGAAGACAAAATAGAATAAAATCACAAAAAACTCAAGGAAGAGATGAAAGAGGGCTTTCTCCAAATCTTGGCAATACAAATCAAAAATTCTTGTACCAAATGCAAACATGCCCCAGACAGAGAAAAAAGGTACACCCCACAAGCTGAGCTGTGCTCTTCCTACGTAATTATTACAAAAACATTAAAAAATAAGATAGAAATCTACTGCTGCTCTAACACAATGGGTGCTTAAATTAGAAAACAACAAGATTCAGAGAGGAAGTTCCACCAAAAAAGAAGCAACTCCAACCAAATTGCCAAGTATAATGATGGTGACGACATGTCCAATCCCCTGGAAAGAACCTCCAAAACATATGGCTCCCCCCAAAAAAAGATAACCAAGCTTAGAGGGGCCCTGCCTCTAGCCAGGTAGAGGCTAGAAAAAAAAATCCTTTTTAGACTGTATAGATTCATTAGCCTAGCACATGAAAATCACAAAAATATAAAGGCTTAGTTGACACAAGTGAGCAATGCACATTAATTCCATCAAAACAAGTGGGGGCAGAATCTATTTCTATTGCTAGTGTGACAGAAAAATCACAAGATTTTACTTTAGTAGAAGCTAATGTGAGCCTGACTAAAAATAAGTAAAAGAAACACCCTATTGTAACTCGCCCAAAAGCCCCATGCATTTTAAGCATAGACTTTCTTAAAAATAAATATTTCAAAGACCCAAGAAGACTCAGGTGGGCATTTAAGATAACATCTATAGAGACAAAAGATGTTAAAGCAATTAAAAACCTTGCCTAAACTATCAAAGACTCCATCTCCAATAAGGCTCCTAAAAGTAGAAAAACAACAAATACCAATTGCCACTTCAACAATGCACCACCAACAATACAAAACAACTCAAAATGAAGTGATCTCCATCAGTAAAATGATCTTTGAGCTAGAGAGCCAAAAGATAGTCAACAAAACCCACTCACCCTTCAACAACCCCATTTAGCCTATGCACAAATCTAAAAGAGAATAGAGATTAACTATGGACTATTGTGTCTTAAATAGACTCCACCATTAAGCACTACTATACCAAACATATAAAAGCTCCAACACAAGCTAAAATCCAAAGCAACAATATAGTATGACACTATTAACAATGCTAATGGATTTTTCCCATTCCTTTAGCAGCAAAATGCAAGCCTCGAATTACCTTTACGTTAAGGGGCATACAATGCACCTAGAACCAATTGCCCCAGAGGTAGAAGCACAGTCCTACCAATTAATCCAAACTCCTACCATCTATAAATTAATCCAAACATCACTAGAAAAAGGTAAAGATCCAAAAGATCTACAATACATCAATAACATCATTGTGTAGAAGAACACAGCAACAAAAGTGTTTAAGAAAAAAAAAATCATCCAGATTCTCCTAAAATCCAATTTCACCATCAAAAAAGGCAAAGTTGAAGGACCTACTCAAGAGATCCAATTCCTAAAAGTAAAGTGACAAAACAGACAATGTCAAATTCCCACCAATGTCATCAATGAAATCACATCTCCCCCAACCAAGAAAAAAGAAACACAAGCTTCCCTAAGTGCCATAAGCTGTTTAAAAATACACATCCCTGAATACAACCAAATTATAAGCCCTCTCTATTTAATCACTCACAAAAAACCACTTTCCAGTGGGACCCTAAATTACAGCAAGCCTTTACCCAAATTAAGCAAAAGGTAGCTCATACAATAGCACTTAGCTCAGTCAAAACAAAACCAAATATAAAAAATGTGCTCTACTTTACAGCCAAGAACCACAGTTTACCTAGAACCTTTAACAAAAAGTGCCTAGCAAAACTCAAAGTCAACCACTAAAATTCTAGAGCCAAAATTAAAAAAAGTCTAAAGCCAACTACACTCCCACAAAAAAAAAAAAAATTAGCAACCTATAAAAAAGTTAAAATTGCCTCAAAAATAATCAACACTAAAGCACAACTCCTCCTAGCACCCCAACTACCAATACAAAGAGTAAATATTCAAAACAAAAATTCCTTTTATCCACCATGCCACCAATGCCACATAAAGCAAGTAAATTGCCCTCATCACACAGTGCACCTGTATTAAAAAACTAAATCGCCCTAAGATTTTAAAAATAATTACAAATTAACCTAAAAGTAAAAACTTTGGTCTCATAAAAATAACAAGAGCAAGTAACACATGCTGAAATATCTCCACCATACAACCAACTGCCAACAAAAAACCACGTGGCACTCTTTTTACTAATAGTTTTTGTTGCTTTATAAAAATAAAACAAATGTAAAAACCAGCTCTATAAAACCCCACACAACAAGTTCCAAAAGCTACTAAAAGAAAAAGTAAATCAGGCCAACTCACTAAACTCAAAGCAATTCAATTAGCCCTAAACATTACTAAAAAACAAAGTAGCCAAAGCTCTACTTCTACAGTAATTCATAAATTGTAGCCAATGCTCTTCAAGAATAGTTTAAAAAGTAGGAAAAAAAGCTAATTAGCAGCATAAAACCCCCCAATTTAAGCTGATAAAGAAGAATATATCACTACCAAAGTAAAGAAACTACCTATAAAAGTCTACCATATAAATACTCATATCCCCAAAAATAAAACTAATAAAAAGTGCCAAAACAACAAGCAAATCAATCAAGCTACAAAGATAGGCGTGTCAAAAATAGACTTAAATTAACACCAAAAAAAGTTGTTCCTAGCTAAATAAGATCATAATGCCTGAAGTCATCAAAATAAAAATGCCACTTATAAACAGACACAAAACAGAAAATAAATTTAAGTATAAACAATATTTCTCAAGTTATCTGCAATGGTAAAACATGTGCTAAAATCAAGCAAGCAATTAAAACCTCTATAATATAATAAGCAATAGTCCAAATTTAAAGAAGCCTAGCAAATTAACTACATCACACTACCCTAAACATGCCAAAGTAAATGCTTCATGCTCACAACAGTAAAAGCCACCACTAGATAGCTAGAGACCTACCCTATGCCTTACACTACAGCCCATTAACACCATCCTAAGCCTTAAAAAGCAAGTCCTTTAAAAACATAATACCCTTAAAAAATTAATAATGGGACTCATTTCAAAAACAACCTTATCAAAACCTAGTCTAAAGGACATAACATTAAGTAAGTGTACCATATCCCCTACCATGCACCAAACAAAATAAACAGTTGCAAACAAAATAAATAAATAAAATAAACTATTAAAAACACCTTAAAAGCATTAAGTAAAAAATCTTTCAAATATTAAGAACATCATCTAACAAAAGCCACCTAGTTAGGAAACACCCAAAGCTCCACCAACCAAACAAGCCCTACCCTATCTAAACCCCTACATACAACCGACAAAAAAAAATCCCAATAATACATGTTCAAAGTTTATTTAAAAAATTAAATTACTTCCACCTCAAATACAAACTCATTCATAAAATAGTCTTTACTCAAAAACTGTTACACAAAATAAATAATACAAAAAAATAAAACAACACAATACGTACCTCAAAAAATCTAATTATTAAGTAAAAACAATGTATAAATATCACTATTTACTAAATTTTATTACCATTATCGATATATAGCTCTATACTATATATATATATATAGTATAGAGCTATATATCGATATAGTGTTTATAGAGCTAAAATACATATTAGTTTTAGTAATAAGCTAACAATACGAAAATAAAGAGTAGAATGTCCCAAAGTAACTTTATAATACTTATATCCCCTTTTATCTATTTAGCCCAAAAATAAGTTTTGCACCTTTAAAACTAATTCTAAGAGCAAAAAAAGAAGGGGGAAAAAATCACAAAGTTTATTTTCAAAAACTACACTAACTCCTCCACATTCCTACTCCTGAACTATGTTATCTGCAACAACACAAACAAGACAGTGTTCTCCATTGCTTTTAAATAATTTTTAGCTAACTACAGCAAAAATAATTCCCTAAACTATAGTTTCTGTTTTTCTTAGAACTATTTAAACCTACTCTAAACTAAACACTTAAAAAGCACCAACAGGTCACACCTGTAGCCCACCAAATCAAGGCTGAGCTGCAACATTTCCAACACCAAAAAGACTAATAAAAGACCGAATAAGCCAAACGAC
Source organism: Calcarius lapponicus (assembly GCA_039654755.1). NCBI lineage: Eukaryota > Metazoa > Chordata > Aves > Passeriformes > Fringillidae > Calcarius > Calcarius lapponicus. Next base: position 61,685,286 of record CM077464.1, read on the forward strand.
AACCCACAAAGACAACTTTCTAAACTTATCATCTCTTTAGGAGCAATAAAAGATTTTATTGTTCAATATTATTCATTTTTTATACTAAAAAATATTTTGCCTATTAAATAAACAAATGTTTTCCACTTTTCTCAAAAAAAAAAAATCTTTTCCCAAACCAGTTAAGAAAAAAGCCACTTAAATCTATATTTTAAAGAAAAAAACACCTTTAAAATTTTCTTACAAATTTCCACTAAACGAAAACAAATACAAGTAGTAATGAAATTACACCTTGATGACTGGATGTACTTACACTATGTAAACTCCTTCCCTCAAAGGCTTTTTCTCTGCTCTCTTCCTTTTTAATTCTCTACCTTCCTAGTTTCCATTCACCATAACAGGATCATTGAATGCCTTGGGTTGGAAGAAACCTTAAAGACTATCTAATTCCAACTCCCTGGCCCTGAGCAGGGACATCTTTTAGTGCAGCACAGCAGGTTGCTCAGAGCTCCATCTAATCTGGCCTGGAACTCTTCCAGAGATGGCGTATCCACATCTTCCCTGGGCAACTTGTTCCAGTGCCTCACCAACACCACAGTAAAGGATTTCTTCCTAACACCTAATCTAAACCTATTCTCTTTCAGTTTGAGGCTATTCTACCAAATCCCATCACTACAGGCTCTTGTAAAAAAGTCCCTCATCACCCTTCTTGTCACTACCTTCAGGTACTGAAGGGAAGGCAGAAACTAGGTCATTCTGAAACCTTTTCTTCAGGCTGAACAATCCCAACTCTCTTAGCTTTTCATCATAGGGTTTTTTGCATCATCATTTTCTCTTTTTTTCCTAGAAGTTCCATCCCTCTGATCATCTTGGTAACCTTCCTTGCAACTCACTCTAACAGGTCCTTTCTGGCTTGGGGACCCCAGAGCTGGATGCAGCTCTCCAAATGGGATCTCAGTAGAGCAAAGCAGAGGGGAAGAATCACCTCCCTCAGCCTGCTGGCCATGCTTAATTTGATCCAGCCAAAGACACATTTGGCTCTCTGGCCTGCAAGCACACATTCTTGGGTCCTGTCCAGACTCTCATCCATCAACACCCCCTATTCTTTCTTGGCAGGACTGCTTTCAATCTGTTCATCCTCCAGCCTCAGCCAGAGGCAGCATCTTGCACTTGGTTTTATTAAACTTCATGAGATTCCCACAGGACCACTTCTTGAGTTTGTTCAAGTTCCCCTGGATGACATCCTGTTCTTCAGGTGTGTCAACTGTACCACCCAGCTTGGTGTCATCTGCAAATTTGCTGAAGGTGCACTGGATCCCAGAGTCCATCGGGACTCTGAGCCATTGACTACTACCCTCTAGAGTCACTGACTACTACTACATCCATCCAACCAAATTCTTATCCATTTAAGAGTCCTCTCATCAAATACATCTCCATCCACTCACACCCAATAGCTCAGATGCCTCTCTTCCCTCTCTCTAAGGAGAGAAATTAAGTGAGAGCTGAGAAACCTGTTTTATGTATTGGTTTGCTGTAAATATTGAAATGTGTGCACCGGCCTTGCTATAAAAGGAGAGGGCCTGGGGGGGAGCAGGAGGGATCACATTTTTCACAATGCTTTGACATTTCACTTTCAATTCTTATTCCATGCTTATTTTTGGCTTGGTGCATTTCTACACAACAATACATGGGCTGTGTGAGAGATCCCTTCACTAAGCATCTTCAGTAAACAGAAGATTTCAAGAGCCATCTGGCTATCCTGTGCAACAACTTGTGGGAATATGACATCAAAAAGGGACTTCGCAGATGTATGATATACCAGTGGATTAACAATGCCATTTTAATGCGGAAATATCTTCAGGATGAAGACCTTGTATTCATTTCTCAATAGCAAAATACACAAAACAAGAACTAAATGCATCTAAATTAATAAAACTCATTTGTCTGTGCTTTAAATGGTGCCATTTTGAACAAGGAATTTGTTGTACTTAAAATATAATCTTCATCTACCCTTAATGCATATTTGAACCACAAAACTGTTAGGTTCTACTTAGGGTCTAATGCACAAGCTCTGGCACCTCTAGTCATGGGAAGTTAATATCTTGTTATCTGCTCTGAACATTGTCCTGTGAGAGGAATCCACGAAGGGTAAAAGGGAATGTAGACCCACATTTGGCCTGGTTGAATTCCATATCTTTTCTGTTGCAGTCAGGTAGAAAAATGATAAAAGAAAGGCCTCATAAAATCAGGCCTGCTCTGTTAGATTGATGGCTGGCCTGTCATTTCTTCTAAAAAAAGCTAGTATTTTGCAAGTTCCCTTGTGAAAACAGTCCTGGTATGAATAGTTTGTTAACATAACAATCTATCCCTGGGCATAAAACAACTAGCACCTGCATAAACATTAAATCTATCCCATGAGAATCAGTGAAGAAAATATGTAAACAATTTAAGAACAGAGATATTTGACAGACAAGTACATGGTTACCTTTTACTAACCAATAGAGTAATTGGCAAGAAAGCTACTAACAAACTGGAGTCACACACAAGGTCTGTAAAACTGTATAAAAATGAGTTATGTGAATAAAGAAGAGCTTTTCCTGCATGAACAAAATGGAGTCTTGAGTGTTTTGTTCCAATATTCTCTAATGACTTACATCACCAATGATGGTCAGTACATATTAATGTATTGCTGGTGAAGTGGCTGAGTCAATGGATGCATTTAATTCTGTAGCTTCTGCAATACCAGGGACTATCTCTGATTGTGGGGTAGGTCTTACAGATGACATGCAGTTTTTTTTTTTTAAGAATGCCACAAGCTGGTAGCTTCAGCACATAAATCAGTCCATAGCTGAGTAGAGCTAAACAGTACTTCAATCATATAAGGAAGTATCATTGTCACAAAGGGTTCCTCAATGTCTCCTAAATATATCGCTTTTTCATACATTTTCTTTCATAAGCCTCTTCTTCTCTACCCTCTCAGTTCCCACACTATTTATGTCTAAAACTTCTCCTTTTGTCAAAATGTTTCTCCTTACCATGTAAGTTTGGCCTCTCAACGGCCATCTGCTTCTTCTGAGCTTCCAAAAAGGCTTGGATGTCAAATCCTTTTGCCACAGAAACACCACTGAGGAAGCGAGGAGGGATTTTTGTGCGGACATCAGGTTCTTCTGCACCAAACCCCAAATTAAGCAGAATCTCCACTGGATCTTTTTCCCAGAACAACAGCCATTCAGTGATGCTGTGGTGAAAACATCAAGTTTATTTACGTCACTGTCTTGGTACCACTTTTTTCTTGCAGTAGCTATCTTGTCTTTAATAATTTAATAATAAATGGTTTGTTTTTAATAATTTTCTTCCCTTCTTTTCCTCTCTTGTGGGTACTATTGCTGAAGCAGAAGTAGTCACATTACATTTTGGGTCACGTTGCTAAAAGATTAATATATGTTCCTTTCCCCAGAAAAATCTGGTGGCATTACATTTAGATAGCTTAGCAAGTAGAACATTAATAAAAGGTGTAGGTTCACATCTCTGCAGGCTTCCTTTGCTCTAGACACAACACAGACGAGGCATGCTGCAGCTGCCATAAAGTCTCACAGCCTTTCACCTTCCAGAGCACTGTAGCTTCAGGTAGGTTTTGATATTTTACAAATTCATTTGAGATCAGATAACTATTATTGAGAAGATTATTTTAATCTTGTTCTAATAAACCAGTACATGGCTTTTACAAATTAAGACCTTGGCTGCTTATTTAAAATTGTACTCACATTTGTTGATCTCTGGACAGACTAATAACTTGTATTCCTCTCTGGTAATATATGGATGTAACTAACCTTTGGGATGGACCAGTAAGCATGAGCACATGCGAAAAGCTGAGATTCTTGCAGCGTGACATAACTGGACTTTCTGAAAAGTCGAGCAGGGACCTAGTTGGTAAAAAAGCAACCATTAAATATGTTTACTTAGATATTCCTCTGGAACATCCTTATTATTTCTTCCTAGAGTAAACATTTGCATTTTGTCTTAGTTTATTATGATACATAATAGCCATGTCTTAGAAGAGGAGTTGATATGAGTGAGGCAATACACTTCTCAAGAGCAGTATGTTACAGTAGGTGTGAGAATGTATGTGTAAGGTACCAGTTAATTATAAAGGTGGCACAGTGGCTCACTTTTTGACAGATGGTGAATCTTTGGGGAACCTTTAGGGAGTATGATTTCTCTAGCCACCTATTTCAAAAGATATAATTGCTGCATAACAAAGTTTTGGCGACACAAGGCACAATGAGTTGCAGCAGCAGGAGTGATGAGAATGATCCTGCTCTTTACTTTATTGTGTCTGTATTTGCTAATCTGTAGAGAAATAACTGCTTTTCAGAGCCCTCACACTGTAAAAGGAATATTCCACACCATGGTAGTCTTTGCCAACAGGTTTTATCGTGCCCAAAATTAACTTTACCTTACACACACGTATTACGATTAGTAGCAAATGTTTACATAGAGTGGAAGCATTGCATTGATAATTTTTTTTACCATTGCAGGTTATCTACCAGCTCACATATTAAACAGGCCTAGAGGGATATGCAGATTTTTGAATTAACACTGTTGATATAAGTTTGAGAGAAGGAAACTGCAAAGAAGAACGAAAAAAATTTATTTTTTTACATTTTCCCCTCAAAACAGAAATCGTCAAACTAGAGAAAAGACCAAAAGACTGATTTAATAAAATAAGGAAAAAATTTAGCCCGAGTGACAAAGCTCAAACAAACAATATCACTACACTCAAAGTGTAGTTTACTCATAGAGTAATGCAATACATGTCAATAAGAAAAGGAAAAAAAAGTACCTTTATATTTCATGAATCCACAGCAGTACACTCTAAGCCCCTGCATTTAAAAGTAGGCACTATGAATTGGGTTCCACCATGTGCTGCAGAACCATTGAAGATATAGAGGAAATTTGATTAAAAGAAATTTCAATCCCAGGGTTTTTTAATAAAAACACCGCAATTGGAATGTATTGCTTTATATTCTCATTCCAACATATACAGGTATGATTTTTTGGTAAATAATAGTTTTTCAAGTATATTCAAAATTTGGTGAATATTTGTGAATATTGATTTCTCTCGGCTTAGCTTCATACACTAAATATGTTTGAGAGTAGTGACACATGCTGAATACTTGCAAGAGTTTCTGGAGCAGGAAATATAAGTCCAAGAACTTAAAACACTGTTTAGTGGACTCCAAGTGTGCTACACCTGTGAGCTGTCAGGTATATATTTGATCATTTCATGAGGATGAGCTAGAAATAAATTAGATAAAAATATACAGTGCCTGTAGTTGTGACTTCCTCTTCTAACACTGAAATAACACACTTGGCTGATCAGAAAGCTAGGGTAACATTTGCCTACAAACAGCAGAAGATACCTGAATTACATAAGATAAATGCTACAGGCTTTTTTATCTATAAAAATAAATAGAGAAAAACTGTCAAAGTTTTCTCTTCTACTTTAAAAAATTTTCTCAGTAAAGAAGGAGAAAACATACTTTCAGAGGATTATTATTCTGCTCGTAAATTCTTACATGAGTTTCTTCTATCTTATTCAGTAAAAGGATATCCATCCAAACTGAGAACATAAAGGGTACTGACATCCTGTAATTTGTGCAGTAACATAAAACAGACTTTCTAGCAGCAAACTGAGCATGTTTTGAATGAGAATCAACTGCTAGTTGTATACTATTTCCTACTCATGTGCCAACAGGAGCTGTAAATTCACTATAAAATCCTAGAAAATGTAAAAAGTAATATTAGAAAGTGAGAATTAATACAATTTTTCCCCTAGCAGCACATACGTACTCCTCTCTGTAAGAGAACATTATACCACAAACTGACTGCTGGTGTGATTTCCTCAATATCTCACATTGCCAGGACTCAGCGAACACAAATGCTGTAAAATAAAAACCTAGCACTGTGAAACACTGGCTAGGATGTTAAGTAAATAACATAATGAGGATTTTAATGATGCTGTGTTTATAGGCAATATAGGCAGTAGCAAGTCACCAAAAAATCAAATGAGCAGAACATGATGGGTTATTTCAAGTTGGATAAGAAGCAGTAGCTGGTGTGGCCATACTCTAAAATGAGGCAAACACAGGTTGTAACATCTTAACTAGCTTTTATTGTAGGCCAGAGTAAGTTGTCCTGTATTTCTGTGGGGCAAGGGCATACCAATATACTGCTACCAAGACTAAGACATCCAATCTGTTAAGTGGTAATAAACTGCTCAGGACGCCTTGTCCACCTTGTGACTTGGACAAAGTTTACATCTCAGGGCAGGGCAACACAGGTCATTTCCTTCATGGTTAGTCTCATGACAAATTTCTCATTAGAGAGGTCGTAATTTTTTAGAGTTTGTTTTCTCCATATTCAAGACATCACAGAAATTATGGGGAGGGCACAGTATTTGTTTCCTGATCTATGTAAGTATTTTGTTTTGTTCCCAAGACTAGAAACACTGAATTTGATTACCAAACTGGAATATACTTTGGGGGAAATAATGTCCTTTAGAAATCTGTCAGAAAATGTAACGAAGATAAACAAATAAAAAATGCTTTTTAGACCAACTATGGTGCTAACTGTGACTCTTCACTAAACATCTAAGTATATATTTGCCAATGAATGTGGCTCATATACTTGAGGAAAGATAGGATATTTTTAGCCTTAGTAAACTCTTACTAACAGGAGACAAGATTAAATCACAAACTGTTGAACTGCATCTTCTATTCAGTAAACAGGAAGTGTAGATATGGAAAGACTGATAAATAATATTTTGGGCTTCAAAAATATTCTTCTGTGGACATGAAGAGCTGTGAGGCAATCTGAGCTTCTGGTTCCTTTCCTATTAAAAAAAAAATTCTCTGAATTCCCTGTGTTCAACAGATGAGGAAAGTAGGTGAGAACAAGTGAGAAATTTTGCATTTAGGTCAAGCAGAATTACGGTCACCTAATAATCTCAGACCATAACTTCTAGAGTACATTGCAAACACATCCTAGAAACCTCTACTCCTTCAGCAGAAGAAAATAAAATCATGCCAGTGAAGAAGGTGAACCTGGGACTTTTTGGTTGAAGGCCTTATGAGAGAAAAAATATATACACCTTAACCATAGTATCACATTGTCCCAATAACTCCCTCCAGCCCAGACCAAGATCTGTGGTGCTTGATATTTTATCATTAAGGAGTCCTTATGAAAAATTATGAATGGTGTTTTGATGTTCTGTCTTACCTTCCTGCTCTTGGCCTTGCAACTTATTCACCCTTGTTGGTAGACTGAAAAAAAAAAACCTCCCCAAAAGAACATCTGCTCTGTCCCAAGAAGAGACAAGATCAGGAAGACAGTCCAACAGGCAGGCCCAACACAGGTCATTCAGGACATAGATGGGGATGGCTCATGGAAAAACAGAGCTATAGGCTCATGTTTCCTGTATGCATCTCCTACTTTCCCCTCAATATACATCAACTTCTGTTAAGTATTGAGATTCAAATCTTGAGTTTATGCTTAAAGCAAAACCCATGAAATTTTAGCATTCTGCATAAGTAAAGTCTGCCATTTCTGAACTTAAATGTTATTAAAGACCTAATTAAATCAGCTTATCTGGGCCAGGAGTGAGTAGAATGGTAGTAAAAGCCCTTTCATTGTATTACCTAAGAGGAAGCTGTATGATAGCTCTCAACTGTTCCATGTTTGCATAGTGACATGGTAATTAGTAATGACACCTGCAATAATAGCTAGCTCTCCTTTCTACGAATGTGGCTGACTTGGTCTTACCCTAATATTGAAAAATGTTGCTATTACTGTAATATAAGACAACTACTATTTTTTTTTTTTTTTTTTTGCTCCTCATCTCACTTCCAAATATCATTCCTAAGTCTGCATATGTTCTTTTTTTTCACGCTTTAAAAGTAGGGAATACATGAAGTTATACTGAAGGATTCATGGGAAATACCAATCTTTCAGGCTTTGTTTTTATACCAAAGTTGGACAAAAATTTAAAAATATCTCAATTTTGGTGATCAAAATACGATTAATTTTAAGTAACTTTAAGATTTAGCTATATTTCTCTACAGTGGTACTTTGCCTATGGAATTAGGTACAGTACGTGTAACCACAGTTTGTGCTATAAATCATTCTTGTACAGTTTGCTACATCTACCCTGGGGCATACAGCCTTCTGAAACTACCATGGCAAACAGACTATTTGATCAGAAAGAGATTGAGACACATGATGGGAAATTTTATCTTTCAAAGAATAGCCTGGAAATTATTGGAGCATTGAGACACATTTCTTATGAGGAACTGTGTCATAAGCAAGACAGGTCATTTCAGAACAAATAGTTATGTAGAAAGCATTTTGATGTAGTTTAACAAAATAAAAAGGTCAATCTTTCATTCAAATCAGCCAAAATAGAACATTTTGTTCTGAATTTTCAGGGGTCACAATTTTCCTATCAGAATCTTCAATACCAAAAGATACTATATTTCTTACCAGACAAAAAAGATAAATAATTATATAATGAAGTAACACAAACTTACAGAACACAAGAATGCAACTAGTGGTGGATATTTTCTTCTATATAGTCCTCTAAAAATAAAAGTAGAGCTCTCAGGAAGACCATTGCCAAATTATCTTACCAATTACCACCCCATTATATGACTTCATTGATGGTCAGTCTTGGAATGGATAGGAAATACTGGGAGAAGAGTCTAGTAATTTCCTTTAGTGGTCTGAGGGCTTTTTATAACTAAATTTGGAAAGAAAAATAAAATTGCAAACATTATTATATGCAGCCATAAATATTCTGGAAGTATCTAGCAGTCCTAGTGAAAATTGAAAACAATATTTTCTTATTTTGCATGAATGCAACCCAATACACAGTTCCTGCATAGCTTGAACTGTGGAGACTGTTCACTCTTGTGTAGAGGGAGGATTATCCTCCAGCAGAGCCAGAAATGTATTCCAGCTCTCCCACCTTTCTTTTCCGTTTTTTAACCCAAAGATAAGCAAACACGGCTCACAGATATTTAAGTTGTTGCTGAAAAATATCAAAGGCAGGCTTCTTTCCCTGCAGGTTCAACCAAAGCCAATGAGATTATCAGTTTAAGGACACATTACAGAGGAGGGAGGGAAGGGCTGATCTACAACATGCCTGAATTAGACATAAGATAAAGTAGGAGGTGGCTTCATTGCATTATTACCTCCTGGATTCAATGCTGCGAGTCTCATTAGCACAGTTAAAAGACATGGAAAAATTGCAACAGTCACAAGTCTTTACACTCAACTTTTAGAGACCTAATTTTGACATGTGGAATATGAATTTACAAAGTTACTCTATTTTTTTTTTTTTTTTTTTTTTTTTTTTTTTTTTTTTTTTTTTTTTTTTTTTTTGTTAAACTACAGCGCAACAGAGTTGTTTGAAGACTGTCCATGTCTGCCCAGCTATAACTCTGAAAGGTCATTACTGGTTCACTGACGATTAGACTATACCAGTAAACCAGCATGTTTTTTCTCAATCAATCTTTTCCGTTCCCTTTATGGTCAGTAAAAGAGTTCACCCATATTAGGAGGAAGACACAAAGAGGTGTTTTTCTCTGTTGATGGAAGAAGCAGCCTGGCCTTGGACTAAACACAGAGCTCTGTGATTTTATTTCCTGACAAGTGGCGCATTCACTCAGACAGAAATGAAAACAGTAGAACACTCGTGAAGGCTTGGTTTATTACAGGTTGCTGTATCTTTAAGATTAGATTCTGTTACACTGGCAATGTTTTCCCTATCCAATGAAGAAAAAGGAGGCAAACCACAATCATTACTATGACACTGAGTATCAATATAAGTATGTGGTACTTAAAAACTGGGGAAAAAAAAAGTCGTGCTTTTTTAACATTTCAATAGTGTAGTGGGTTGAGCCCTGGCCAAATGCCAGTGCATCCACCGTGACCGTGGTCACAGGGGTTTGCAGGTGAAGAGAGAGGAGAATGTTGACTCCATGATCAGAAGGCTTAATTTATTATTTTATGATATATGTTACATTAAGACTATACTAAAAAGAAAAGCAAGGAAAAGGTTTCTTCAGAAGCTAAGCTATGCTAAGAATAGAAAAGAATGAATAACAAAGCAGCTCTCCTGGACTCTCTGAGATAGCTCCATTCTTGATTGGCCATTAATTATAAACATCCAAGATGGACCAATCACAGGTGGACCTGTTGCATTCCACAGCAGCAGATAACCATTGTTTACATCTTGTTGCTGAAACTTCTCAGCTTCAGCAGGAAAAATCCCAATGAAAGGATTTTAATGAAGAGATGACTGCGACACATCCACTAAATTTTTTACTCGTTTTCTGTTGAGAGATAAGGATTAGAAGAAGGGCAAAAGCAGTCTCGAAATTTTAAAGGGTATAAAGAGAACTTTATTAACATTGCATTTAGGTCAAGCAGACCTAACAGTACTAACAGAAGAATTATAAGAATCAGAATAAACCTTCACAACACTTCTCCTCCCCCTACCTTCTCTTTTCTTTCCCACTGACAACATAAAGAGACAAAACCTGGGACTTTCAGTCAGTTCACCACCTCTAAAATAGCCTTTCTTCAGTTCACATAGGGAGAAGAGTCTCTCTTGCCATGCCATGGAAACTTCTCCACAAGAAACAGTTTTCTTGTGGCTTCAACATCACAGCAAGTCAGCTGCCCTGGAGACAGAAATCTGTTCACCACGTGAAAGTCCCTCCCCTCGACTTACAGCTTTCCCCACAACTGTTTTCAAGAGCTCAATCTTTGACTAATGTAGCATACTTTTAAGGATGAGTTGTTCAAAAGCAAAGGTTCTCTTCATCTATCTCTATGCTATGTTAAACCAAGCTATGTTAAACCAGGACGAACAGGAAATACAAAGAGGTGCAAAGATTCCACCAGAACCTCTGTGAGCAAGAAAGCAACATTGAGAATAAAAATGAAGATGGAATTAGTGACTGAGAGCAAAGCACAAATTCTTGTCACCAGTACAATACATTGGCCTGAGTCTGATGTCATCTCAAAAAGCAAGTCTGGAAACTAAATAAAAAAATTCCCTGCACTTATTTATTTTGAAACATCAGTGGTTTTAGAGCCCATCAGTCAATAGAGAGCTCCATTGCTGATGATATTGTGGGAAGATATTTTTTGAGGATGAATCTTTGGGTTGCTACTCTGGAAACACATATTCCAAATGGACAAATCTTCTCTTTCTGTTGCACATCAGTTTCCTGTGTGCAACACATATATAATAATACTTTGTCTTGTTAATAGTATCCTTTTAAATTGTAAGATTTCTGTCATTGTACTCTAATCAGTGGAATAATGTGCTCTTTTTTTCCTTTTTAATATCACTTCAGAAATTTTGAAGTCCTCTGAAACAGCAAGTGCTGGGGCATCATGTTTTTTATCACTTCTCATGTCTTTCAGAAATTAAACCTTTCCCAAATATTCACATGCCTTTGCAACCAAATGTGAGTTTAGTGGGACAGCACTGATATAGCTGTCCCGCTGCTAGCCCTCAGACCATGCAAACTGCTCCAGCAAACCACAAAAGCAATGTTCCTTCAATGCAATTTTTAATCACACCAAGGTTCCTGAGATGGCGAGAAGAGTAAGGAGAAGACATAGAAACCAGGCTGTGTTAAAGACATTCAGAGAGAAAAATGGATTAAGCCCTGCAAAAGCAGATTTTAAATGGCTTAGTATCAGGGGACATGGTGTTGAAAGGGAAGACTTATAAAATGCTGTATTATTCAGTGAATTTGGAAATTCTGACCTTGGGAGTATTGGTTCAAGGCACAGTTCAGCTGCCACAGAAGAAATGCCTTCACTTTGCTGAGACACTTATCTGCATCACCTGGGACAATGCCACCACCTCCTGAGGAAACCCCATCAATGAGGTGAACTGCATCTAAGAGAGGTGATTTTATTACTTTCTTGGCATGAAACGCTAAAAAAACCACGTCTAGGTCTGCAACAGTCATGCACAACAGCTCAGATGTAACACCAGAGACAAAATATGTTGCAAAAACACTACAACTGTTTGGGGTAGAAAAAAAAATTGCATTTCTGTTACAGAATTGCAAAATAACAAATTTGTAAGGGACCTTCAACACCACGTAGTGCAACCATCAGTACAGAACCAATATAATGACCCTAAACAATAACCCCAAGAACGCTTCCAGAGATGGTGACTACATCACTTTCCTGGGCAGCTTATTTCAATGCCTAATCACTTTTTCAGTGATTTTTTTTCTCTAATATCTAATAAGAACCTCCCCTAGTGGAACTTAAGGTCATTTCTTCTCATCCTTTCACTTTAGCCATGGCAGAAGAGACTGACCCCTACCTTACTAGAACTTTCTTTCATGTAATTGTTGGGAGAAATGAGGTCCCCCCTGAGCTTCCTCTTCTCCAGGGTAAACAACCCCAGTTCCCTCACCTGCTTCTCACAGGACAGATTTTCTAGACCCTTCACCAGCTATGTTGCCTGTTTTGAAGTGATTTATGATGATAGTCTATTCCATGATCATTTGCTTTATGCCCAAAAATGGTTGCTGTATCTTTAAGGCCCGGGACTGGATGTGTGCCAGACCAGGGAAAGGGGAAGCTTTGGGCTCTTTGGTGGCCATTTTTGAAGCCACCCTGCCCAGTCATTCTGTGGCGCTGTGTGGTTAGGTTTTGCTTGGCTATCTTGATTTTCTTGGCCCAGGCAATTTTTTTTCCCCTTCCATGTCTTGGAGGAGCTGCAGAAGAAATCTTTCAGTTGCCTTGAGGTCAACTGAACATCAGCTGGTCCAAGAACTGAGAAGCAGGACCAGCTGGAGTGGGCATCTCTGTTCCAACCCCAAGCCTCAGAAAAACAAGCCAGGGAGACAAAGCACACCAAGAGGCTCTAGCCCAGCTGCTTCACCCACTGTGATTGCTGTGGAGAGGAGGTTGATGCCAGAGAAAACCACCAGGTTTTTGCCTACCTGAACCTCCCCCATGGAAGCACCACTTTCCTCAGAGTGAAAGCTGGCACCATTTTGCACCACATGTCGGGAAGGGGTATTTCTCCTACATTTACCCCATTTCCCAGGCATTTTTGGGTCTTTGTTCCTCTATGTGTCTGGATGGGTGTGAATTCTGATAATTTGGTGTTTATTTGTTCTTTACTTTTCTTCCTTGCCTTGTGGGCATTTGTTGTTAAGAAACTCTTGGTTTGGATTTTTTTTCCACTTTCTGCTATTTGTATTCATTTTCTATTGGTGGAGGGGGATTGTTGAAACCCTTTAGAGGAGATGACTCATTGTAGAGTGTCCTCTCTTAAATATGTCTCAAAATTGAGATGCTGCCCTCCCTTTAACATGCTCCAGTACCTCAATGTCCTCTCTATTTGAGTATATTTTTGGTGACTGGGTTCCTTTGGCATGACAACAAAATGCTAAGTCTGCTTTTTGACATAGAACGAATAGGAAAAAAATATGCTTTTTTCAGATCCCATAGCTAGGATGAAAATTCTATTATCAACTCTATGAACTGTAGAGTTCATACTCTGTATCATTTATGAATTAATGCTGCTTTTAGGTAACACTTAAAAACAGAAAATGGGAGGAAAACTGCAGATATCCTTCATACTACAACTGTGGAGTCACTTATGTGACACAGTTGTGTTCTCCATTCTGATTTAGCTACACTTATGGCAGTTCCATCAGTATCTGTCTACCAATGGCTGCTCCAGTAAACAAGAAGAAATATGCATCTAGTCAGGTGCCCTGAGGAGCAGAATAGTCATTTTTTCTGGTCTGTATTATTCTTCTTTTCAGTTATCATGTATTACAAAAAAATCACTGCTTGAAAACTTACTGGTTTTTTCTCTGTCTTAATTAGTAGCAAAGGGACATGACAAAAACCTTTTCTTTAGCTTTAGGATCTGACTTTGGGCAGCTAAATGAAGCTGGGGTCCCCTTTCCCTGCCCATGAACATCCAAATTGTTCAGCACACTGAACTCAGAGCTGCTGTAGGATGATCTTTTTTTTTTTTTTTTTTTTTTTGTCTCTCCAGCATGCCTGCCATTGGCTTTGACAGAAACAAAGGACACTCAGTTTGATATTCAAAGCACTGCTGGAATATGTGAAAACTCACAAGGATGAGTGACTCCAGGAAATGAAGCTTTTCTGAAAGCGTAACAGGTAATGAATGCTGTAATAACACTTCAAGCTTTCTCATATGCTGGTAAATTTAAATTTGAGAGGGGTCTACCCATGTGAAGCCTTTGGTAAAATTTCTGTCCAGAGGCCATAATATCTGCTCTTTTCAAAGCAGAAGTCATAGAGCTGGTTGAGAGAAGCAGTGTTGTTCACTCTAAATAACAGGATTGGAAGCTGATGGTATCTTCATCCTGCATTTCACTTATTATTAGAGAATTCACTCTAATTGAGAACACTACACATAAAGGTAAATAACAATAGCTAAAAATGTTTCACAGAATCACAGAATTGGTGGGCTTGGAATGTACCACAGTGGGTCATCTGGTCTAGCCCTGCTCAAGCAGCCTCATCCTAGAGCACCCGGCACAGGTTCGTGCTGAAATAGTTCTTAAGTATTTCCAGTGAGGGAGAGTCTATACCCTCTCTGGACAATCTGTTTCAGTGCTTTATCACCTACATAGTAAAGAAGTTCTTCCTTGTATTCAAACAGCATGAGACTATGTAGAAGAGGGAAAGAGTTTCATTGTAAACCTTCCAGATACATAAGGGAAAGTACATAAATTCAGTGCAGAGGTTACAAAAGCAGAAAATTAAAACAACATTGGAAACGGTATCAATAGCAATAATTTTGCAGTACATTCAGTTTAAGTCTGTTCCCTTAGCTCAAAATTGTATCTGTCCAGTCAAAAGAGAGTCTATGAAGCTATGAAAGAAATAAAAGCTTTTTAAATCTGGAATTAAGCTCTTTTAAGTAGAATTAAAACCAGAAATTAGGAAAAAAAATTATCTTTACATCATATCTTACAGATAAAAAAAATATTTCTAAAATATTTTGCCATTACAAAGAAAATGCTAATTCTAACATGTATGGCTTGATTCAGTTATTAATATAGAGGAATAATAGAAAGCTGCTGCACCTCAGCCTCTGCTCTACCAGATGTCTGAAAAACTGGAATACAAGCACTGGCATTCTTCACTAGGCTTTCCACACCCATTGTCCATATTTTTTTGAAGATACCAAGAAGGTTAAGGAAAGGTTTTTGCCAAGAAGTAGTGTTTAAGTTGGCAGTTTGACTTGACAATTGTTTGTTAGTCTTTTGGCAAAGGGAAAGCAGAATAGAGAACTAGTCTAGCTTTTAACAATGGGAATTATAAAAAAAAGACAAGATAGGAAAGAGAGGGCGAAGGAGTGAGTGCAGTGATAACTGACACACAGGGAAAAGGATTGAAAAAAAAAGCAAAAACGCTTTGGTTGCTTCTCTTTCCATGAAATTTACTACTGTTCCTTTAACTTTGTATGCCTTCTTGGCACATATACCAGGGAGACGATGACACTTCACTAAGGAAGTAATGCAAACTTACCTTCATTTGGTTACCATGGATATGGCACTACAGGAGTCAAAGCCTACAATTTGCATTGCAAACAACTATGAGGAGTGAAGGACACACAATATGGTATTCTGGCAAAAGACTGTCCCAGGATCTTCTTTGTGAGAAGTAAAACAATCACCAGCTTTGGGTCTACTTTGCTATGAATACAAAAAATTTAAGGGATGTTGCATTTCAGATGAAGAAGGAAGAGACAGAATCACTCACATCTGCAGAACAATTGGTATTTCTTGTACTACTGAGTGTGAAATAGCTAATAGACAGGCATGACAACAATTCACCTTTCTGTCCTTTTCCCTGTGGGATACTGAAGCTAAATTAATATGCTGATAACCTGGACTAAGTAATTCCCACAAGCACTGGAATAGTTTAAGAAGCAGCCAGATCTTAGGACTGTTAGGCTTTTTTGCAACGGTTTTTATCTAGCTGAGTTTCCTCTTCATTCTGCAGAAGTACTGTATAATATTTTTGTTACAAAAGGACCAGTTAAATGAGCAGTTCTCTAAGGAGACCTAGTTGGAACCAGTGCAGTACAGTTAATAGGGAGGAGGAAAATTGTCTTGTTTCCTAAAAAGAAATCATGGATGATGATGTTTGGCTGTTAGATCACAAAACTGTTAATATTTTTTATTATTACTGCTTTAAGCTCTGCCAGATATAAAGTCGTATATCATTTTTATTTCAACTGACATGGGATACAAATGGTGCAGCCCTGCTTCTATGGAGAGACTTGGCCAAAGTGCCATTGGTTTGACAAAAAGAAAACTGCATACCAAATGATTCATCCACATGTGTGAATCAAGGGTTTTCTTTCCATAAGATCTTAGGCAGAATAGAAGTTCAGATGTTGAGCAAAAATATTTTCCTCCCTTAAGCACTGGACTAAGCACTTCTCTGATGGGGCTAGGGCAACTATATCATTCCAAGATACTCTTCTTATCTCCCCACTTCAGGAGAGTGGCCCACAATTATTGACAGGGCACCAGCACCATCTCAGTAGGTTTCTTTTGGTAAGAAGAGTGCAATCAGACCTCTCTGTTCTAACACCATCATTCTCTGTGGGTACAAGGGACTAATTAGGACCACCAACTCTTCAGTTGCTCTCATAAGGATCCATGAAATAATAGATTTGCACCAATATAATCCCACTTGCATCAGTGGATTTGTTTCCTGTTGCTGTCTGCCAGTGAGACAATTATCAGCCCCAACCATCTTTGCCTTTTCACTTTCTTACAAACCAAGCAGCTGGCACCGCGCCTATCCTTGAATGCATTTTATATCACTGTTGTCATGGGGAGCTCAAACCCACTGCTATTTTGTCCCTGAGCAAATACTGGAAGCAAAGAAGAGGGAGCTTGACAAATAGATTAAGTTACCTCTTTGCGCCTCTGTCCCACCTCAGCATAAACTCCTTGAACTCAGACCCCTTAGCAGTCATATATACACTTGAGGCCAGTTTTAGAAGTGGATAGCAACATCCTCAGATACACTGAGGATTTCAGGCATTTCCAGTAGCCCTAATACTAACTACTCATGGGACAGATTTTCAGGCCATTGGGACAGGCCTGAAAATCTGGGACAGGCCTTTCAGCCATTGTGCTGCTGGTGAAGAAGAAAGAGAAGGGAGCATGTATAAAACACAGAAATACTGCCTTAGCCTCATGTTGCCTATATAAGCACAACTGGACACATGTTTCAGTCTTTCTCTATCCTTTCAGAGCACCTGCCAATTAAATAAAGCCCTGGGTCTACTCTTTCCTCTTCCCCTTCTGCACTAGCCCATGAAGCAAGTCAAGAAGATGGGTGACGGTGCAATTTGAAATGGGAGCAAATGGCTGAACCAGCAGCAATCCCTGCACAATAGCTCTCCAGGGCTTCCAGTCGTCAGCCTACCCTTGCAGCAGTGCAGAGTGGGGTTGTGTTGCCCATGGGCTACTCATAATGCTCTTCCATATGCACTCCACAGCAGCAACAGGAAAGCATAGAAAATTCCAGTGCCAGCCTGTCCCATTAAGCCAAAGCAATTACAAATTCTTACTATGTATAAGTCTCCTTGAAAACTGACTTAGCATTTTGTTTACTGTTAGTCTCATCCTCCTGCCCTATGGGATCTTTTCCTTCCTCTGCTACAAATTGTCGCAGACATCTTCTCATTAAAAATCTTTCCTTAAGATTTTTTATTCCTGAGAAGCTGAGAGGCTTCAGGAACAAAACGTAAACAATGGTTATCTGATGCTGTGGAATGCAACAGGTCCATCTGTGATTGGTCTCATGTGCTTGTTTGTAATTAATGGCCAATCACAGCGGAGCTATCTCGGACAGAGAGTCTGAGGCAGCTGCCTTTGTTATAATTCTTTTCTTTTCTATTCTTAGCTTAGCTAGCCTTCTGAGATGAACTTTTTCTTCTATTAGTGTAGTTTTAATGTAACATATATCATAAAATAATAAATCAAGCCTTCTGTAACATGGAGTCAAATCTACGTCTCTTCCCTCATCCTAAGACCCCTGTGACAACCGTCACAACAAATTTTGTTGGGAAACAGTCTTCTTGGAATTTCTTTAAACAATGGTGTACCAGCCAATAGAGATGAGTGAGGTAGTCAGGATGGTAAGTCTCTTGAATGACAAATGACTCACAGGGAATAACCTATGAAAAGTACTGTCTTCTTTAATGTCTGAAAACATGTTTGGGCTCTGTCCTCCAATCAACAGGTTTATTCCCTCTATGTGTTCAGTCTTCTGTTTATTTTATTAAAAAACATATTGTTACTTTAATTTTAATAATCCTGTACAACTTCAAGGGGAATGGTAAAAGCAGCATTCCATGTCTCCTCATATCAGCATGACAGTGAAATCTTTACAGAAATGCTGAACCTATAGAAGGCAGATATCCTGCTATTTCCATTTCCACTGGTTTCAAGAGAGTTACATACAGATATTCCAGAAGAGGCAAATGGCCCAGTTGTTTTTATTTTTAGTGTTGTCAGAACCAGGAATACCTGCCCTCATTCTAATGGACAGAGCTAAATTTACAGTACTGAAATTTAGAACATTTTTTCTTCTTAATAAAATTAGTCTCTGTAAGTCATAAAGGTTACAGCAATAGTTAAGTGTACCAGCCCTTGCAATGTAAAATGAGTCCTGTAAGGAGTCATTTCAGGGTACAGCATCAGTGCAAACTATTTTTACATGTTGCTGTTTATAGGAATAGGTAGAATCTGATTCTCACCAAACTTTTTATCCCTACCTCATCCTCACATATGAGTTCAAATTTCTTATGAGAAGATAATAATGGTTCTAAAAGCCATTATGGGATGAGTATGTATTTCACTAATATCTCAATAACAGTTTAATACAGAGAAGCAAACACTAATTCATCTTGGTTGCAGCTAGTACTACACAGTTTTGTCATGTATTTGGAGCAGATTCAGATAACTTTTTGTTGATTCACAGGCAGCCTGGCTGACTTCAGTCAGAAGTCAGCATGCTTGATGTGTGTCAGTTTATAAGGAAAGAAGCCAGATGAGGTTGATCTTGTATCTCAGATTAGAAATACTACATGTTCACCAGAAGTGGCCTGACAAGTGTTCAATGGTAATTACTCTTTTTTTCTCTCTGCAATACAAAGTTTCAACTGATTTTTTTAGTACACAGGTTTTGTCCAAAATTACTCCTGATTTAACTGACAGTCACTTCAGATCTAATTCTGAGGCTACAAAAGTAAATTGAAAGTTACCCACAGAAAATTTGGTTAAGGTCTCATTCACATCAGACTCTGCTAGCCTTCATGAACATTAACTGTGCCCATCTGCGAACTGGCACAGGAAACCCTGAGGGCAAGCATTTTGCTTTTGTGTGTTGATAAGGGCATATTTGGCATACTAGAGTCACAGGAGGGACATTGTAAACACATGTAATCTTTTGTGTTGTAGGCCAGAATTTTTGCCTCTTAGTCAACCAGATATTTCATTTAAGCAATTACGAATTCTATCTCTGTATCTGAGAAAATGAGGAGTACAGTTAAGAGGTCAATAACTTAATCTGACTTTATACAAGCCAATGAAACTGCTTACTATCTTAGACAGTGTATGTTTCATTACTCAGTGACTTAAGTTTCAAGCTTTAGCCACTGGTAATGGCATTGTCCCATGCACCTGGAATAATACGGTATAAGAGACAGTCCTGCTGTGTAAGACACACCTTCCCTCCACATTAAATGTATCTGAACACAGTGGGACAGCAGAAAAGGAGTTTCGTCCTCCAAAGATACTTCCTTTGGCATTGCCCTTCTGCCAAACGATGCTTCTGTGGAGCAGGCTTACAAAACACATGCAACTTCAATAAAGAATAAGGGGAAGTAAACAAGTCTTACCAGTGCCAGCACAGGTACTGCCGAGCATGCCCTAACACTTCCTCAGAAGCCAGAGGAGGGACAAGTGAGAGTCTGCTGTAAAGCAGCTCTCCTATCTCAGCTTTACAACTCTGGAAAACTCTCACAGCTTTTCTGTTTCTAAAGAAGGGAGGACAAACATTTGCCTAACATGACTGATATTTTCATAATCCCCACCCATTGATACCCAACCTCCCTGATTTTCAAATATGCTTTGTCTACTCCATATCATGTGTTTTCAAGAACAGACAAGTTCAGGAAGTTTTGTATTGTTGAGTTTTTTCTTAAAATTATGTGAGAAGTGGATGTGACACAGAATTTAGAGCCTTTGACAATTATTTTGAGTGTTGCCATCCTGCTGTTTGCATCCATCTTCACTGTACACAGTGAAGACATACATGAATGCAAAACACTCTAGGCAATCCTGCGGGGTAAGTCAGAGACAGACTCGGAAGAGGTCCTAATGACATCCAAAACTGGATTACCTATGTCAGTTTATGGCATCTTCTACAGGTATGAAGGACCAGATGTCTGCAAGAAGCCAGCCTATCCAATTGTCAGTCAGGTGCTCAGGGATGGTAGTGATCACAGAGTTTATCAGAACAAATCCTTATGCCTTTATGACTCATGGAAACAGCACAAAGTTCTCTCAAACATCAATCCCAATACAAAAACAAGACTTTCAAAAAATTAGGTGGGCTAACAAAAAACAAACTCAGCACTGGAAATCTAATGAAAATTACACAGCCAAATTCTACAAAACTGCTCTGGTCAGACTTGGAAAAAACCAAACAGCCAGACAAACAAATAATCCAAGCTCATAAAGCTGCTCTCAGCAAGCTGGACTCAGCCCTTCAGCAACAGATTATTTTTTGTCAACTTTTTTTGGATAATATTTTAAATTTTCCTTCCCAATCTCCTGTTAAAAAACCCTAAAACGACACGGCAGCAACAACAACTCAGGTTCTTCCTCAGAGATTTAAAACCACAAATGTCTTGTGTATAAAGAAAGTTTGGTTGATGGCCTGTGACACTGGAGAGAAACTATTCCTGTCAGAGCTACTTATAAAATACTAGGCAAAAAAAAGAGAACATTTTTCAACAGAACAGCCATTTATAAGGAGCTATTGTCACGTATGCATGTGCCTGCTCTTCTATGGGTGCATATGGGGGATGTACTAAATTAGAAGAAAGTGTTGAAAGTATATTTTTCCAGCATTCTCTGTGAACTTAGCAAGAAACATGCTAAAGAACAAATCTGGATGGTGAAAAACTAATACAACTTCTCTTGCAAACCAGGGCAAAAATACATCAATCTGTGCTCTTGCCATGCCTCTTCTGCTACCTTTTTTGTCACACAGGACACTCAAAGTTGGAGTACTAAAACCAATTTGTGAAAACAACATATAAATGACAGGAATTTCCTTGTCCTGCGACAGCATTCTCCCTAAAGATATCTGGCTGGTTAGAATGTTTCTGAAGAATTTTCTTTCCCCAGCAAAAACCAGGGGTATGTTGAAATTGAGAATCTTCTGAGACTGAAGCTTTCACAAACTGGGATTTTTTTAATGTGCTTTTTCTTTTTTTAATTGTCTTTAAACAAGCATCTAGGATTTTCACATTGCATTTTACCACTCTGCTACTATGATACAACTGGCAAACACTGCTCAGCAACTACAGGAAGTGAGTACCCCCTCCCCCATTTTTTCTTTATTACTTTCAGATATTTATCAATAATAAAAGTGGGCACATATTTTCATAGAAAACAGTGAACTAGAAAATGGTACTGTAATGCTAGGAATTTAGGTGACTCCAGAATTCAGATAATGTTTTCAAAACAGACATATTCTAGGAAATCTACAAGGCCATAATTTTCTATTTCTCCATGCCTGCCTAAAAATTAATACCACGGTTCTTGCAAAGTTTGTTGGCTGTTATGTTTCCCTAAGTACCATCCATAGGAAGAGATGGAAAATTACAAATTTTATAAACACAAGTCAGATCACAAACCTTTTGGATTCTGTAGAAAGATTAGAAACAATCTATTAGTAAACACAGAATGACCATTGTCTTCCAAATCAAATCTATCTATTAGTAAACACAGAATGACCATTGTCTTCCAAATAAAATCTATCTTCTGTATAGATGATTCTAGTATCACTTACATGATTTAATTTTATCCTTACAGGAATCTGCTAATTATAAGGAGAGGATGAAGCCAGAATGGATGCCATAGGCAAAATGCTTCATATAAAAACAAGTATTTTGGGGTCACTCTGTCTTTTCTTTAGTTTTTCAGCAGTTGTGACATCCTCAGTAGTATTTCTTGGGCATATATATTTCTGGTAATGAAGAGAGGTGATAATCTTCTAACATACAGCAACTCTGAAATATTCCAGTTCCTCTTAGAAGATTACAGTAAAAAAGTAATGAGGAAGTAGTGCAACAGCATTTGGACACAAATCTTAATGAAAAGACCCAAATAATGATTATTTGAATAGATGTGCAAATTTCCACCAGCAGAGGTCTTTTTCACTCTAGAATGAGTTAAGGAATTCATAAAACACTGTCTTTTTTCCTAAGGGATTATCTTAAAACAGTCCAAATCTCTGAAGTATTCATTATCAAAGCAATCTTGGGTAGGATATCAACAAAACCTCTGTTACCACATTTCTGATATATATATGGGATTGATAAATTTAAGTGACCCTGCTGGCTTAAATATTTTTTCCTGAACATTTATGTTTGTTAGGAAAAAGCTTGCCTATGCAACAGTAAAACTTGATATAAGTCTCAGTAAAAATGCAGTGGGCAAATGTGAACCACCTGTTTTCTCCTTTTTTCTCATGTCTACCAGCATCAGCTGTGACTCCCTTCCCAAAAAGACAAATCCCATCCTCATATAACTTCCCTGGTGGCATGGCTGCCAGTGAGTGGCATCTCTAACAACCAGACTGTGTTCACGAGGATATACATGCATATAATTTTTCTGATGATCAAATTATGAACTAATACATATTGATATTTGAGGAAAGTAGCTCCTTTTAGGTTTTTAGCTTTAACAACAGTAAGAGCTCTTTAGGAAATGATCTGGAATTAAACAAAAAAAAAGTTACAATTTAAGAAATATCTCTTAGGCACAACTATGGCATGAACATGAACATTGAGCTGTTGTACTGAAAAAAATTAGAAATACAAATGGAGAGAAATGGGTTACAATGATTCAGGTAAATGGACATATATGGGAGGAGAGTTGATAGTAGCTATTCCTCATATAATCATACTAGGAAACACACATATGCTGGTTATCAGGGAACTCTGATTTTGGATTGTCTTCTTAACTTATGGGTAAAATATGCTTAGAGAAACGTTTCCCTCTACATTGTCAAACTGCCATTAAAATACAAGCACTCACTGGCCAAACTCTACTATTTAGCTCTTCCTTTTACTGAAAATACAATTTTCCGATCTGGATATATTGTGCTATCTGCTGATGAAATACAATATAAAATCAGTAATGTTTAACTTTATGAGTGTTTATTATCTGCAACATCACATTATTTTTTCCCACACCCCAGCAGAGGTGAGGATTCAACTGCAGAGGCACTGTGTCCACAAGCACGCACCGTCTTCTAAGTGTGTAGAAATAATTTCTACATAAGTTCAAGTAATTCCTAGCAATGCAAGGAGCATCATTTTATACTTCATTTGTAGTTCTAGCACATTCTTCTCACAAGATACACCCTAAACAGAGAGATCAACTGTCCCTCTCTTTCACACTTTATTTTTGTAGACTTCCTACCCCAAAACCTACCACGAGACTAGATCACGTATATGAAACTACAGATACAGAATCCTAGAATCATTTAGGTTGGAAAACACCTTTAAGATCATTGAGTCTAACTTTATTTATGTACCTATGTAACATTTGACTTCATAGTAGTATAATGCAGTTAAAAGCAACTTAGAGGAAAAAACACTATGGTATTTTTATTGTAGATCCAGTGTACGTGTGGCTCTCCCACACTTGAAAGAGACTAGCTGAATATGCTACCTTGTCTGTCTGGTGTTTTGAGAAGGACAATATATGTTGGCGTATTTCAGTTGCAAACTGGACTGTGGACAGGTGGTGTCCTGTACAATAACACACTCAGCAAAGATAGGCTTGAGTTTGATTCACAGCACCTGAAAGACAATAGGAAAATTTTGATTGGACCCAGGAACAAGGATAGCAAGGGACAGATTTTGTTTATAAGTGCCGTAAAGACAGTTACTGGAAACAACATGAAAGATGGAGAAAAGGATGTGAAATTTCCCTTCTAAGTCTGAAAACAATATCCCTATTTCCCCTTGGTTTACACCAAGGACTGAAAGGGGAGTTGAAGGAGATTGATTACTTTGCCTGCTAATCCATGCAAAGATATATTTTTCTGTTCCCCCATTTCATAATTTTTATTTCATCGAGTTGGGGTTTTTTTAAGATTGCCAGATGTCACAGTTTTACTGGGGACAATCCTGTTTTTTAAAGTACCTCCCATCTGCTCTTGAAAATACTTCTGTTCATTGCTGTCTGGTTGATTGCATACTTTTAGAGCAGCCAGCCAGCACAGGACTGCAGGACAGAGGCTGATAAATTATTATAAAATTATAAAAAGCTGTACATATTCCCACAATGCTGAAAAGTCATTATTTAGGGACACTTTTTCACAAAATGTAAATGGTCACCATGACACACAAGAAATTATGTTTTCCCCACAATTAGAGCCACTGCTACTCAGAGATTGCCCCTTAATGTACATACATTTCAAACTGGAAGCCATAGCCTACCCTTTTAGGGTACGTGAGCTCCAGTCACAGAGGGACCTCTGGACTTTTGGATGGTGCAGCCAAGAAAGGACATTCTCTAAACAGTATGGAAGGAGGACATAGCAGGAAAACCTCAAGCCAGGAGCCAGACTGCATGCAGGAGCAGTGGAGATGAGCAGCAGCGAGACTGCAATCCCACAAGGGAAGGAGGTTACAGGTTGATTAACCTAAATCCAGATAAAATGGATGCTCACTCCTAGAGTTTGAGCTCTAGAACTACTATGCGTTATTATGCATGTAGATCCCATTAATGTATTACATTATAAATTATGTATCACAATAGCTCCAGCTACTGAAGTCAGAGGAAATCTTTAAGAATCAAAGCTGTTCATTTAATGAGTTTGCAAAAGACTTCACAACCTCTATCACAGGTTGTGCTGAAACTAAATGCATAAAAGTTCTTTCAGTTAAACAGCATCTTTGCTCGATTTTTTTCTCTAATGTGTGGGGAGTCAGAAGCAGAAAAAAATCTATTGTTTTCATTCATCCATCAATACAAATATTTTAACCAGTATTTTAACTTTAATAATTAGAAGTATGATAAATATATTTGAGCTAGTGCATATAAAGTACGCTTGTGCATTTATAAACAAAATTCAAACTTTCTTTTGCAAATAACAGCATACAGGCGTACACAGTTTCTTTTGGGAGAGAGGATTTACCTAGTGATAAGGGTTCAAAACAAGGAAGAATAGAATACTAAAAAAGTAAAAGTTGCTTACATAAAATCTTGTGGAGACCCTGAGAAGCATGCCCTGGGTTAGGGAGACACAAGAAGTTTCCCCCAAAAGCTGTTATACCCCATTGGCTCCTTCCCTTGCTCCTATGTCCCTCAGCCACTCCCTCCCTATTCCCCCACTGGCCCTCATCTTTGTACTGCCCCAATACCACTGTTCAGCCCCTACCTCTTGATACACAAAAACCTGGACTCTCCCCAAGAGTTGCCCCCTTGGACCCTGAACATCTTACTGCACGGCTGAATCAAACATCTGTGGATATTAAGCAAAGGCCCTTTTTGCTTCCTTACCTTGGACTTTACTAGCAGCTAGTTCGGCTGCTACAAAATCTAAATGGAAGATTATGTCCATGAAACTCAGATGCTTAGAATAGGACTCATTTGTCCAAATGACTGATATCAATGGGAGCTACCTTCACCAAACTCACCAGACAGCAGGAGTGAGATGGAATGCATTCCACTCCTTTTTTTAGAGTTTAGAAAGCTTCCATATCTGCCCAATATTTACTGACTGTAACAAAACAGAATATTAAGTACTAACATATTTACTTTAGAGCGCAGCAGAATCATAAGAGACTAATAATGCTTGGAAACAGTAATTTACTTAAAATACTTATTTGGTACAGAAACCATTTTGAAGGGCTGGAGTACTGAAATGAGAGTATGATTCTCTGGCTTTCTTCTGGGATAAAAAAATCTAGCACAAGAAAAATATTCTTTTTTCCCATTGTGTTTCTAACCCATGAGAGGAAACTCTAAAAATGTTCATCCTGACTTTCCAGCTCTGTCTACAACAGTCACTTGTCTCACCAGTCAATACAGTCGTTCTGCTTCCCCTTCCTCATGATAAATGTCTTGCCTCTAAACACAAGCTTACTGGAGCAGAAAAAACCTGGGTTGTTTCCTGCACTGCAAGGTCCAGCTCACATGCAGGTACTTCAAGAGCTATCCCCCACTCTGCTGCAAGGCTCCTCTAAGCACAGCCCATGACACCTCCACATCTCTTTCAACACAGTAGTAGCATGGCCTGGCCACGTCTGAGCTTGTTCACAGCTGGAGCAAGTATTTCAGTTAAGTCATATAGCAATTCCAGAAGTAGCCTTGTTGTCCCTAAAAGCAGGATTTATCACCCAGTGTGCAGTATGCCAATCTCATACACAAAGCTGAAGTATTTGTTTATTTTTTGCTCAATGATTGGTCCTAAGTGGTAAATCCACAAAGATAGCACATTAATTTCTCAAAACTTTAGGTATACAGTTTAGCAACAAAGGAATCATGGTATACTAGCTGCAAATTACCTAGTTTTCTTGCTAATTAGTATTCTTCCTTCTATTGATTAAATTATTCTCTTGATTCTCATTCTTATTACCCTGCTTGATAAGTCATTCTCTTGAGTCCATGGGTTTCTTGAGTCAGTGGTCACAATCTTACCCTGCTGAAATTACCTTTTAACTAGCTGGGGCTGGTTAGTGCAGTTACTGAGTTGTTTTTTTACTTTTTTCTTATCTATGCCAAATGTCGAGGTCTGTCCACTATCAGTAGCATATTTTTTTACCAAACTCTGCTGTAAAGCCCTAGACCTGAACAAACTAAGCAATACCATCTTCCCCCCCCCCCCACCCACCCCATTTTGAGGCTATGAGGCCAAGTTTTTGATTCACTGGTAAGTCAAGACCCTGTTTCACAACCCAATTTACTTTCTTTGTAACTGTCTGGGTACATTATTAACCATGTCTGATTCTTGAGATATCAACAGTGTCACCATTTACACAAAAGATTTACAGAAACTCTCTGTCTTCTGCATCCTATGTTTATGTGAGGATGCCAGCAGTTTTTCATTTGGCATTTGTTCTATCTGTCTTTAAAAGGCTCTAAAGTTACAAAGATGCACTGATACAATTTTAGGTACATGGAGTAGAGCAGCTCAAACAAAATTTATTTTAAATTTTCAAGTCTCTACATGGTTATTTTGTTGTTTTCATCAAAGATAGGAAATGCACTTTCCCTCAGTAAACAATCTTAAGTGTCACTCATAAGTGGTTAAACTATCTGCAAATAAAAATCCTACACCTGGAGTTTATATAAAGCTATTCTAGTTTTGGCGTCTCTCTCTTTTCCTACTGGGTGAAATACACATTTTTGTCCTAATATGTGCCTGCTGAAGAGTAGTAGATAACTATGGATAAATACCATGGTTCAGGTATGCTGAATCTGCTGCTTCCAGGATGTGTACCACATACACTCTTGTGATTTTTACCACAAAGACTGTCAGCGCATATGCAATCTATCTGAAGTCCTCTCAATACTGTCCACTTCACAGCACATGTGGAAGAATTTCTGTCAAGAAAACATGCTAGACTCACTCTTCTTATAAAATGAAGTGCCCACAGTTTGATGCCTGTGAGCTATCTCTCATGTCAGTTCAGCACTTCACTCCACAGTTAGACGTGTAATTTAAATACTAAAGGAAATGCATTTTTTGTATCAGAATTTTGTCATTGCTTAGTCCAATCTGGATACAGAGAGATCAAGCAAAGTGTGAACATTCATTAATTCCAGAGACCAAAGAGTGTAAACTGTAGATCTCTAGACTATAGACAACTGTTCAAAAAAATAGTGCATCATTAGATTATTTATGTTCTATAAGTGGGTTAAAAAGCGAGATAGAGCTGTTAAAAATAGGTTAGAAACTGATGTAAAATATTTTATAATTGTTAAGCATGTACTGTTAGTTTGTTTGTTATATTGTAAAAGGGGTTAAAAGGATAGTTATAGGAAATAAGGTACTCAACATACCATAATACACCTAAGTGTGCCACCCCCCATGCAAAACAAGCCAGCCTGGGACAGTTCTGGACAGAACTGTAATGGGCCAATCAAGCACCTTAAACTTTCATGAAAATGAAGGATCCAAAAAGAAACAAATCCAGAGGGGCAAAAAACAGGATAAAAAGGTTGCATCTGACCCACTGAATGTGTGCTGCTCCACCTGGAACATCAGGGACATCACTGCTGAAGAAGACCCAGCGCCGGCGCTGCAGCATCCTCGACGGCAACGCTCATGCTCAGCCCACAGGCCCCCATGCTTTAGACCTTTCTATTATACAAAAATGCTGAAATCACTTTTAGTACCGGGAGTCTGGTCCCATTTTTAACAGAGCCAAAGACAAATCTGCCTACAGCATTAATTAATTCCAAAAACTAAAAGCAATACTGTTAAATAAGAAATTATGCAAATTTTTAATTAAATGTGAAACAAATCAATCACATACCTTTGGGAAGGTAGAAAACAATCAAATATAATCTTTTACCTTTCTTACCCTAATTTTCTCTAATTGTGATCAAGACAGGAAGTACCAGCATAAAAATATAAAATAAGAAAACATTATTAAATGTATTCTTGTGCTGACAGGCATTGTGAAACTCCTAATTACTCAAAACTATTCTAAAGATGTGTTTAAGTGCTTTATGTGTTTGATATACAGTCTTTTATTTCTCTAATAAGATTAAACAGAATAAATAAAGGGGGAATGAAGTGTTGTCTCAAGTCCTATATTGCACATCTGGACCTATAGAAGCCTTACAGGCAGGGGTTTTGACAGACCCTGGTACCAGGCCTGGATCTAGGTGGAGCGCAGAAAGAAAAGGGAGAAAACATGACTATTACCCCAGCCTGGAGCTCCTGCTTCCAACACCCAAACTATTCAGTGGATAAAAAAACAAAGCAGACTTACTCTCCCTTGCTTCCTAAGAAATGCTAATGAAGAAGAGGTTCCTGGCCTCACAGACTTTTCACTCCCAGGGAGGCACAGGAGCCCACTAAAATGTTTCTCTTAGGCTGCCTGCCTCATTTTGGCTCCTGTGCTCTGGCATGGTCTTACATGGCTTTGAGACCTTTCCACTTCTTGACCCCTTCTCTGATGTTGTGTCCCAATTGCAGAAGGGACGATTGTGCCAGTTGCCTGCGTGCTTTGATCTCCTTTCGCTTTCAGCACACGCACCAGGAGTGGCCGCACCCCGCCTTAGCAGCGGGCAAGCAGGATCGCAGTTCGGCCACTGGCTGGGATCCCAGACCGCCAGAAGCAGCTGATAAATGCGGACCCACATCGAAGGATTGAAGCAAAGGAAAAAGGAAGGACTCTTTGCTTGCTTCTCCAAGCTGCCTTTATTCTTTCCCACAGTGGGAGCAGCGCCAAGGCTACAACACCATGCAGAAGTGGGGCAGGTGACGCAGCACTGCATGGGTCCAAGACCATCTAATGAATCAAGGGCTAGATAAGAGGGGTCACAGGGGGACAAATGTAAACATAAAATGGAGCAGGAAAGGTACATACCAATGACAGAAGGGAAATATCATAACTGACAGCAAGTCTTCTGGATAAATGGGTGTAACAAATTATGACAGACAGGCTGCAGGGGCAGGATTTTGGAGAATGGACAGGGAAGAATCTGGAATTATCATAGCTGCCATGGAAAAAAGGTGGGAAGACAAGTGGAGGCAGAGACTAAACTATAATCTTCCAAACCCCACTGCCACAATCAGGGAGAGACTAAATATAATCGTCAAACCCTCATTGCCACACTGCTCTTTGCTCCTGCTATAGGAAAAAAAAAAAAGATTAGTTGATTACTCATTACTTTTTCTTCTTTTGCAAAACACCCTCAGCTGGGAGTATGAGCACAGGAGATACCTGAAAACTGCCCCAAACATTTGCTGTGAAAATGCTAATCTAAATCCACTTAGTTTTCTGCTTGGTTTCCCAGTGTGCCTTTGTTCAGCAAGGCTAATGTCTTTATATAAGGAAATTTTGTGTCTCAGCACAAGGGTAGCCTATTGTCTTGTTTTGAAAGACAGGTACCTGCCAAGGAAGGTGGGAACCTCCCTTGGAATGGAGAATATGACCCCTTTCCCTCTGGACTCTTCCTGCTCTTTAATTTCTCCTTTGTGGTAGTTACGCTGGTGGCAGGGACGCTGATGGCTCCCAGCAGGCAGAGCAGGTGCAATGATTGCCCCGCGGCTGCAGGGGGCGCTCTGGCGCGAGCTTGGAGACCATGCGGTTAATGGGGGCTTAGCCGAGACAGGAAGTCACGGGCGGCAGCTGGTCGTGATTGCCGAGCTACCGCACAGAAGTGGGCCATATGGAGGCACACGCACCCCCCCTGCCCCCCCACCCCCAAAAAAGAAACATCTGGGAAACAAAAAAAAGTGATTAAGCAGATTTGCAGGACATGAAGGTCACAGCAGACTGGGATCTTGGAGTCCAACACACAGGAGTGGTCCTGGCAACGTGCTGCGGGTAGAGGGTTTGGTAGGAGCCACCCCAGTGTTCTGGCACCACGTGCACTGGTTCTGAGCTCTGAGCAGTCAGGTGGCAGGGAAAACAGCAAACAGCTCCTTCCTCTCCCAAACCTAGAAACCCGACCGACCAAAACCCAGCCCCAAACCTCCGGAGTAACCACCTCACCTTATCACTTGCAACCTACTCCCAGTCAGGGCCATTTCAATGCAATGTTGTGACACCTAACTACATCCTTTGTTTTCTTAAGTATCTGTAGTTATTGTTTCTCAGCAATTTAGGGGACAAAATTCCATGAGAAAAAAAAAAAGGAAAAAATCCTAACTCCCAACACCTATTTTCACCTTATCTCACAGATAAGATTACATGTTTTATTTTTCAAAATCATTATTTAAAGTTGTGAGAAAGGACGCCTTACTTTTTAAAATTTTAAAAAGGTTTATTGAACCACAACAAGAGACTGAATTAGGAAAAAAGGACAGTGCTGGGTGCTTAGCTGCAGCCAGAGGCACACCACCCACACCAGTAACAATCCTTATATATGTTGTTGACAAGCCAAACTCCTGGTAAGCCAACCCTCCCCACTCATGCCTATGTCACTCTTCTGACCCATCACCTCCTTTGTCCCACCTCTTGGAGTCTGTGCAGTCTTTCATGCTTCTGCTTTCCCAATGGTTGGAGATCAACTCTCAACATTACAAAATTCTGGTAAAAATCACCAGATCTTGATAGAACTTCTTTCAACCTTATAACACGCATTCAACATTCACAAGACCCAACATCACACTGTCCATTTATTTCACTCCCCTCTTTTCCATTTTTGTAAGTTATTTGACTTGAGCGACAATTTTGATTATTTTGGGGATCCACTCATGCTTTTCATAGATCTGTTTGGCTTATTTGAAGGGGTCATCTAGTTTCTTCTGCTTTTTCAGCACCATTATTCTTTGTGCCATTCTGGGTATAGCCTATTTTGGGTCCATAGGTGTTGCCACTCTTGGCATACCCTGAATTACTCTTGTGATTAATCAAATGAAACAGGGCATCATACAAGGAAGAAATAATAATCCTGCCACTGTACACATGAGGAGGAAGCCTAACTTTTCCCACCACTCCATCCCCAGTAAGTTGTCCCACCAGTTGGCTTTTAATATTGATTCCCATTTTTGGACTGGGACATGGGCTATTTTCCTGGTATCTTTAGCGATATCCAGGATGGCATCCCTGTTGTCATCTATTTTCAAACAACAATCAGATATATTGAACGTCCCACAGACACCCCCTTCTTCTGCTAATAGGTAGTCCAAGGCTAACCTGTTCTGATATCCAGTGGCCCTTGTTTGTCTTTATTGGTTAGATATTAACTCTAATGCTAAAGCAGTTTTGTTAGTTATTACTTCTTCAAATGCTTGGAGCCTTATGATTTGATGTAGCAACAAAACCCCACCTCCCTCCAGGCAGCCAATCACTGTCCCCACAACAAAAACCCTCCTCCCTCCAGACAGCTAATCACAAGTGCCTTCTACTCCTTGCAACAAAAAACTCACCTCCCTCCATGCAGCCAATAACAAGCCACTTCTTCACTCTGCAACAAAAACCTGCCTCCCTCCAGGCAGCCACATCAAACAGCAACAGAGCGATAGAGTACTTTTTATTTCAGAGCATTCATTTCCAATCATCACTCGTCATATGACACATTCCAAGGGGCACCTGTCCAAGCCCTGCTAGTCAAGTCAACCCCAATTCAGACCCCATCCCTCCATCTCGTCTCACAACCCTCAGTCCTGTCTCCCAGCTCTCAATCCAGTGTTCTCCCTGAAGCTCCTATTCGGACTTAATTCCTGCTTTCACTCTAAAATTTTGTCTGATGCTCTTGGGTTTTTGAGGATCCCCAATCCGGCAGTTCCAAATGTCTGTAATCTGGCTAGGCCAGATTCTCTTGGTTAGAGGGTATGGATTCCCCCCAACCCTCAACCCCACAAGCCTAATTAGTCCTACCCCTTGTCCCTATTTGGGCATGTTGTGTTATCCACTCCAGCTATCCTACCATCCCTTTGTGTTCTGCCTCTTGCAGCCTGCTGCTTAAACTGTTCTCTTTTGGGAGTTTCCTAACCGGAGGAAATCTCATCTACTTCTGGCCAAAGTGCCTCTTTGGGATTTGGTTTGTCACGTCTCGCCCGCAGTCTAACACAACCTCAAATACACCCAACCATCCTTAAGCTTTGACAGACTCAGATCCAAATCCCACGCAGTATGACTGGAGCTAAGATTCCTGCACTCGGGTTACAGGCAATCTGACCAATGCGATTCCATTTCCCTAACGGTCTTCCTAGCTTCTTCCCAAGCTAGCCTAACCACAGCTATTCCAGGGTTCATTCGGTCTCCACTTTTCACTTAGTCTATTTGCTGGGCGGTCTTCTCACTGAGATACGGAACCAAGGCTTGGAAAGACTCACCTCACTGCCCAATATGTGTCTCACACACCTCACTGCCCAATATGTGTCTCACCAGTTGAGCTCCTGCATTCCACCGATGTTGTAGTGTGTTATGTTGGTTTGTCCTGTTGCTCCCCCATTTTGTATAATGGTTCTGCCCTCAGTTGTTTTTCCCTGCCTGTTTCATGTCAGTTAGGTAGTTGCTATGGTTATTCCCGCCTTAGGTCTTGTCAATCCCCTGCTTTTGTTAAGTCACTCCCGGTTCTCCTCCCCCTGTCTCCCCTATATGGGAGCATGTTCCTCCCTTTATCCCACCCCTGGTCCCAGTCAATCACTCCCAGCTCCACCATTTTCTCCAGAAAGTTCTCCACTCTGGGAGCTATGATTGGCTGTGAGGCCGGGGTCCCTCCCTCATTTTGTATTTATTGGGTTTCCCCTCATGTCTGTTATTCTAAGTTTACTCCCTCACCTCCCTTGATTGGTCCTATTGTAAACCCCTCCCTTTGTTTCCACCCCCTTTATAACCCCCCTGCTCCTGGGGGTCGGTGCCGTTCTCTGGCTGACTCCAATAAAACCTGACTGTCCCCAGAGGGTGTCCATCTCCTGCCTCGTCCTTCCTAGCAGCCGGATTATTATTTCTCAGCGCGATCTCGTCCCCACGGACACAGCCCAAAGCCTTTGGATGCTGAGGGGTGTCCATAGGAGCAGTCCTGGGGCCCTGCCACCGGGACTGACTCCCCCCTGCTGCAGTGGCCTGCTGGTCGCCCCTGCTAGCCGGACATTTAACATCTAAAGACCGCTGACCGCTGCACACCTCTGTCTTTCCCATGCACCATACTCATAATATTCCAGATCTTTTCGTGCACGAAAAGGTGGCAGGTTTATTTCCACAGTTTTCAGGGGGCCTTCATCCTGTTTCCCCCTCTTTCCTTATTTGATCCCTTGTGGTCCCTGGAATGTCAACCTGCAAATCACTGATGACACCAGAAGAAATCTATCAAGCCACCAAAGTCAGCGGGGCGCACCTCTCACCCAAAATCTGCTAGGGCAATGGAGATGAAGTTTTCATCCCTGATGAGCCCTCAGTTGTAAGATGTGATGCCTCACTTTTTAAAATTTTTAAAAGGTTTATTGAACCTCAACAAGGAACTGAATTAGGAAAAAGGGACGGCGCTAGCTGCTTTGCTGCAGCCAGAGGCACACCACCCACACCAGTAACAATCCTTATATATGCTGTTGACAAGCCAAACCCCTGGTAAGCCCACCCTCCCCATACTCATGCATATGTCACTCTTCCGACCCATCTCCTCCTTTGTCCTGCCTCTTGGAGTCTGTGCTTTGTGCTTTTGCTTTCCCAATGGTTGGAGATCTACTTTCAACATAATGAAATTCAGGTAAAAAACACCAGATCTTAACAGAATTTCTTTCAACCTTATAACATGCATTTAACATTCACGAGAGCCAACATCACACTATCCATTTATTACAAAGTGATTGCACAGCAGCTCCATGCCTGCTATGTGCCTGTCCCAGTTTAGGGCAAATTTCAGAGAAAGCCTACAAAGGGGTTCCTCTAGAAAGCAGATTCAAGCGGCCCCTCCAACAACTGTTTGGGGAAAGATTTCCCTGGAGAAAAGTGAAAAAAACCCTGTTTATTTAACAGGCAAAGCATTCACCAGCACAAAAAATGAACAACATTAAACAATAAAGCCTCTCACCACTCCAAAGAGATGACAAACTCAGTCCCCTTTGTAGATTTCAGCTCAGCTCACTTAGTCTCTTATCTGTCCCTCAGGAGGTGGGTGTTCTGGTTTGAAAGCAAAACCAGAGAAAGTCTCCAAGTCAGAAATACAATTTATTAGGAAAAGAGAAAAGAAAACCAAAATATATGCAATAATACAAGAAAAAAAAAACCACTGACAAAGTCAGAATACAACCTGACACCCTATTGGTCAGGGTGTTGGTAGCAGTTCAGTTGGATTGGTGGCTGCAGACCTGGAGTAGCAAATGTGGTTCTGTTGAAGCAGTGATCCTGTAGAAAGGGTGTAGTCTTCCTCTGAAGATCCAGTGGAAAAGACAGCCATTCCTCTGGGAATCCAGTGGAAAGACTCACTGCTCTGTCCCAAAATCCAGCTTATATCCAGATGGGAATGCTTAGCTCCTCCCTCCTGGGTGGAGCATCTCACAATGGGCTGATAACATTCCAATGAGTCATCCGGTTGGTCCTTGATTGCCCGTTAAATGGAAATGGCTTCCAGAGGGAGTTATGTCTGAGTCATGTGGCAAGACATTGATAGGCCCATTAAGAGGAGATAAGGAAAAAACAATCCCCCTCCTGGTTTCAACAGCTCTTGAGCATGGGAATAGAATACATCATTATATTGTAACCTAGGATAGTGGGAAATGCCAAGGCCCTGGCCAGGCCATGATGGCCACAAGTGTGAGCTCCTGGTGCTCTTCAAACAGTTCCAAGAAAAAGGAAAACCATAGTCCAGGGAACTTCACTGCCTCAGCTAGCTAAAAACTAACTAAAAAGCAAAGGAGAGCTCTCTCCTACTGTCTGTTCTTCAGACAACACAGTCCAGGAGAAGAATGCGGGGGAGCAAGTGCAGTTTCTGATAACAAACTGCACGCTTCTTCTCTCCCTAGCTTTGCTCTAGGAACCACGCAAAATGTATTTCTGGGCTAAACTGGGGAATACAAGCACCATAAAGTCACCCCAGGACAGTGCCTCACTAGCAGACAGGATACTTTCTAGTCCTAAATGTAAAACAACTCTCCTGTGTTTTAACTTGAAAATTCTAGAGAGACAGTGAAGCTTTAGAACCTGCATGCATAGATAGATTCGCTGGCACCTATTTGCTAGAAAAATAGGATGAAAAATCTTTATCCAAAGTCAGCATATCTACTTAAAGGGTATGGAGATTATGTCTAAAACTTGGCCAGTTGTACTTTTTTCTGTAATCATTTTAATACACATCACCTCCATGATGACATTTCTAAGTCTATACAACCTCTAAAAGATTTATCTTTATGCACTATATTTTTCTTAGACAGGTGGTCAAGAAAGTCTCAGAGGAGATAAATTACATAATTCAAATCACCTGAGAAGTCTGGAGCAAGGCAAGACTTTGCACATCATCCTTCTTCAGCCCCTCATCTGCCTGTTTTCAGAGAATCAGAAATATAACATACACAAAGAGCAAATTGCCCGAAGAAATACCACCCCAATTACAAATATTTACTTGAATGGTTTTACATAACATATTCCTATTCTTGCAGGATATTTCACCCTTTCAGCTCCTCTTTGCTTCAGTTTAAGCATACTTGACATTGCCAAAACTTTGGGGCCTTTCTGTCTACAAAGTAGATTGTGCATGTGAATATCACCAGGTGCTGCTGACAGTACAGGAGCTCCCTCATCATTTCTGTGGCAGATGAGGCTGTGTACTCTTTGGTTTTAGATGTGTAAACCACTTGCTTAGTACAAAGTGGATATATTTTTTCCAATGCAAATAAAACAATTTCAACTTCTTATGACCTCTAAGATTTGAAAAATCAAAATGATCCATTAGGAAATGAAATTATCTTTAAAAAGCTAATCTACTCAGCTCTGTTCTCCTGGAGTTTAAGGAAGGGAGACAAGCAAAAGAATTCTCTTTTCTAGCCATGACATGAAAGTATATAAAATGAGCGAAACTAAAATAGTTGCTAACTCTCACAAGAAGAAATGTAAGAAGAGTGTCAGATAACTAATGCATTGCTTCAGGGACAGAAGGATTATGTTTCTGTGCTTGACAAAATTGTCTCTACCTGGACAGATTGTGTCATCCACATTAAGGGGAACATTGCTAGATTAATTACTGAGTTTTACAAAGTAGTCAGTGACACGACTGTCTAAACATATTCAGTGTGGAGTATGACATTTAAATCAGGGAGGAAAGAACCTGTAAGACTTTGAGGGCTGCAAATCTTTCCAGCTATTTTGGAAGTACCAGTTTTCCCCATATGTCATACCATCACATTCTTCCTAACAAAAAGTCTGGTTGCAGTCCAGTTACCTCTGTAGCAGGAGTAGCAAGGGACTAACTCATTGCAACTGTTGTATCTAGTGCAAGCAATGGTCCAAAAACTTTTTAGCAAGATTCCTGAATGTGTGGTATCAAGGCATTTCAGAATAAAGATGCTTCAGTTGAATTTTAAAATAGAAGCTACAATATTTAATAGCTCTCCTGCTTTACTAAATTTCCCTAAGTATTATATGATTTCTATAATGCAAAAAAAAAAAAAAAAAAAAAAAAAAAAAAAAGATGTCTCAGTAAAATAATACAGTTTGGCAAAATCAAGGCAATTTACTTCAACTTCCCTTATTTTTCTGTCTTGATTTTAGAGTTCAAAAAATTCCAGCCAAACCTACCATTTTTGCTCCAATTAAAAAAACAAACAGCTTATTAAAAGGCATTTTCAAGAAGTGGCCTCTGTCAGCCTTTATACAGATATAACAATAACAGGGTGTGGGACTAGCAAAGTGCTTATCATTTTTTGAGAGTGACAGTATACTTTTTTAGTAGCCATTAATCCAACCTTTGCAGGTAAAGCAGAATATACTGTCAACAATTACAATTCTGTTAGCATAAAACACCATCATCTACCCCTTAAATGCCATACATCACTCCTTGCCCTGCCTATGCATGGTGACTATGCCCCTCCTAATAAAATAACTGGCACTGACCAAGTCATTAATATTCACTGACATTGTCAGCCAGTTTTCTCTGCTGAGATTTAACTAGTTGGAGACAGCAGCACTTGGGAATGAACAGACAATGAGGACTATACATTAGCTGTCCAACTGCCAGCAGCATTCCCTCAAATAAGTGAGGATGTAAACACATACTCCAGAGTTGTCATCCTGTAAAGATGGTGCTGTTGCCAATTCAAGCTGCTGCACAGTTTTGAAGATAAAGGAAGACATGGACAAAGAAAGACAAGACCAATTGCTAGCTGAAGTAATCTGGCTGCAAACACCACACACCTGTTTGCTACCTTGATTCCTCTGAACAAAAACAAGTAAGGCTGCAGCCTGAGCTCAGTGACCTTGCTAGCTAAGCCTCACATACGAACATGAGTGCAACATCAGCAGTCCAGGAAGTCCTTCAGGCTCAATTTAAATTTTATCACAGCCATGATTTAAAAACATCATTTGCTTTAATCAGTATAATTGTCAGAGTGCAAGCGCACAGCCAGGGGTGAGTAATGCTGATGTGAAAAATAGAGTGTAGAAGATGGAAAATCTTCTAAGTGTTCCAAAACACTTTGCTGTCACTTGCCAATGCCAAGGTGCTGCATTTTTCTTTTTGCAACAAATTTTCTTCCTAGTCTTTACAGCTGTTTTTTATGGTTTTCCAAGAAAGAAGAGGACCCAAATCAATGTTTTGAATCATGAAGCCCAGTTTCAGGACTTCTATAAATGCGTATGACTGTTACTAACAGAATTGTTTCTGGTTTTCCCAGTTATGTATCTGTATAAAAACAAAAAAAAAATATATTCTGGAGCTGTTTTCCTTTCCTTTTTGCACAGGCATTAATACATTTTTTTTCTTTTATTCTTTTATTGTTGTTGTTGTTGTTTCATTTTGTTTTATTTTTTGGGAGTTTTTTGTTTTGTTTTTTTGTTTCATAGCTGCCAAGTCTTGCACAGTTCTATGTGTGAATTTATGTAAATTTCAGAATGTGCTAATTCACATATTTGCAAATTGGCAAGTGATCGGCAAACATGTAAATGAGGTCATTTAGCCTTTTGCCTCTTTTGTTAAAATGTAGTTTAGGATCAGTACACTCTTCCCCAAGTTATGGCAACGAGGAGAATGTAATGCAGCCACGTGGGTCTTGTAGTGGTTTGGCTTGGTGTAACCATGTGCCCTGCATATGGGTAGAATACTAAAAAGATCTCCAGATGTGGTAGGAAGACATCAGAGGAGTACTTAGAACAGCTGCAGATGTATCACCAGTAAATGAATGTTGATGTGATCATGTTTAGAGTGGTCAACAGCTGAAATGTCTCAGGGTGCAAGGCAATTCTGGCTGTAGAGGGAGATAAAGAGCTGCTTTCATTGGAAAGGGGCTGCAGTTTGGAATATATTTGATGATCCCAGATGAGCGAAAGATGGTCTGACAGGGGAAGGGTATGGATCAGAAGGTATGGTGATAAAAGGGACCTCTTGATTCTTCTGGTAGAGCCTAAGGTTTTGCTCTAAGATGGGCAAGCAGGAAATTGAGTAGGAGTGGATATATCTTAAAACCCAGGATCCCACTTGGCTGGTGTTTCTCTGAACTAAGTACATCCTTTGGCACCCATCTCTCAAGAACTCCTGGCAGTAGCTCCTACAACCTGAAAATTGCAGGTCACAGTGAGGGTAAGACATAGCTGCTACATAGGGGTGAGCCATGCCAAATGCTTGGTGGTAGGCAACCACCAAATTTTTTCTTAATTTTCCCTCTTACCAAGAGAAACTTACTGCTTTTACATGAAGGGTAGTGTCTCATGGAGAAAATGCTACTCTCCAGTTTTTCCACTATTCACAGCAAGAGAAAAGCTGCGTGCAAAATGTGTGCTGCTGAACTAAGTGACACCAGAATTTCCAAGGGTTTTAGGGCAACCTCTGATCTTCTCCCTCTGTTTACCTAAGCCAGAAGACACTTGAAGCCCTTGAACATTATCTGCTAAATCATGCTTTATACATTAAGAAGTTCCCAATGACTGCTAATTCCAGCCAGCACCAGTTGTGTCACTTTATCTCAGAACTAGCATGTTTGTAGAAAGTTATACCACATCTAAAAGTGAGATGCCTGGTAATTTTGGGTGACAAATTCAGCAGAGAGTAGAAGTAAAAGGTTAAACAAACCAGGATCAAGAAACAAAACAGGGAAAAGATGCCAGAGAAAGTGTACAGTTTATCTTCAAATAATCTAGGGCAGCTTGCCCTAGAATTACCTAAATTAGCTTCCTTACCTTCTTTTGTATGGAAATATTGTATGAACAATAATCTTGCTGTGGCACTCAGGTAGTTAAATCCACACAATTTGCTTTTTGAAGCTTGGATTTCGCTGACTTTATTTCAAGCAATGAAAAGTATCTAATTTGCATTCACATTCACATTAGTGGCCCATATGTTAGCCCTGTTTAAAAGCTATATGCTGCATTCATTATGAAATACTTGGCTTCCTAGCTTTATGCTTTTGCTCTGAAATTATTATGATAATATTGCAACTCTTTTTTTTAGGCTATTTTCACATACAAGGGATTTTGTGTGATTTGGTTCTTTTCCAAGGGAAGGGCCTTTAAAATTTTGTTTACAGAGTTATATGGGAACTTACAAATTGGCAAAATATCTCTCTGCCATCATTTAACACAACCATGTATTATTCCTCCTACCTAAAATTTCATTAAAATATCAGGAGTTCAGTTGATCTCTGCATAAGATTTCAGACACATGCAACAACATTAATACCCTTCACAGTTCATCATGCTATTCACTGGACTAAATCAGTATTTCATTATGATAAAATTTAGCTTCATTACATTATTGCTCTTAAGTTACTTTTTTATTATAGAGCACAGAGTAAGGCATTTGCTTTTTAAGGAGTTTGCAATCCAAATGCAATAAAAGTAAATTCACAGAACTAAAGAAAACCTGAGTCATCAGATGAAATACCCTGCCTATGGTCACATAAAGACTGACGCACAAGAATTAAATCAAGGTCTTCCAGGATGCCCTGCTCTGCCTAGGATAGAATAGAAAACCGCCTCATATATACTCTTACCTGTCCCATCAGATCATTACTTTTCAGTACTTGCTATCATGCATGCATCAATACCATCACCAAAGTTTTACTTCCAGAATAATGGT
Source organism: Calcarius lapponicus (assembly GCA_039654755.1). Lineage (NCBI taxonomy): Eukaryota > Metazoa > Chordata > Aves > Passeriformes > Fringillidae > Calcarius > Calcarius lapponicus. The sequence continues at coordinate 61,726,547 of CM077464.1, forward strand.
TTTATTTTTATTCTCTGGCTTAACTATTGAACATCTAATGCTCATGGTTTGAGACACAAACCCTATTTCTTCCCATAGAAAATACTGATAGGTGATTTCCCCTTAGAGACGGACCCTCATACGCCTGAAAACTTGAAAGATAAACTCCTTTCTCACCTGCATGTTCACTGTACCTTCTAACATTTGGAAAATCCTTTCCCCCTTTCCCCAGAGAGCCTTTGGAAGCTCTCTTGACATCCTAGAAGGTGAAAAATTATTAATTTTCTGCTACAAAATGAACATCACAAAAGGGTATCTATTGAATATGAGACAAAAACCTGAAGTAAACACCTCAAAAGAAAAACAAAAGAACAACAACAAAACTCCATTAAAAATCTAGTAATCACTAAAAAATTGCATCCTTCTTCATTGGTCTTAAACCTTTACATGAAATCTGTTTGAGAAAGAGTTTATTGGATGGGTGAAAGAGAAGCAGAAGGTTGATTAAACAAATTGTTTCTCAGGTTAGTAATTTAAAATTACTAGGTTTCTCAAACTCTTGCTTGAGTCAGTTTCAACCTGACATCATTAACAAATTTACATAGTACTCCTGAGAATGAATTGTTACTGGTCAAACTCAATTCCAATTACTTCCCAAGTACAAGGACTGCACCTTTTGTAATAACAGTTGCATATGGGAGGAGCATGAATAGAAGCCATTGGGTTATGACAGCACCCATCATGAAATCAGAAATTCAAGGAATAATCTTCAAATCCCACCTGGTTATGGAGAAATGTGAGACGAGACCTTGAGTATCCCAGGGAAGGGAAGGGAAGGGAAGGGAAGGGAAGGGAAGGGAAGGGAAGGGAAGGGAAGGGAAGGGAAGGGAAGGGAAGGGAAGGGAAGGGAAGGGAAGGGAAGGGAAGGGAAGGGAAGGGAAGGGAAGGGAAGGGAAGGGAAGGGAAGGGAAGGGAAGGGAAGGGAAGGGCAGGGCAGGGCAGGGCAGGGCAGGGCAGGGCAGGGAAGGGAAGGGAAGGGAAGGGAAGGGAAGGGAAGGGAAGGGAAGGGAAGGGAAGGGAAGGGAAGGGAAGGGAAGGGAAGGGAGTACACACATGAAATATAAAATATCCAGTTATGAAACCTGAAGTGCATAAAGGAGTAGAAAATCACCACAGTGCATTTCTGTTCACTGTGGGCACATCTCTGGCATGTAACTATTTGAAATAAAGAGGAAATACTGCTTTTTATCATGAGGCTACTTCTCTTTTTTTTTTTTTTTTTGAGAAAAAAATTCCTTTACATTTTGAAAAAAAATTTCTTTACAATGCCTGAATAGTGCAATATTACAGGATAAATTATAGCTAATGATCTAGAGATCTCTGAGCTAGGTAATCACAAATAATAATCAACTCACAGCTTGTGAGTTTTTTAACAGTTCTTTTTATGGTATTAGTTTTAAGCACATCATGCCAAGTTTTAAGTCAAGTAGAAAAAAATCTTGGATGAACTCGATGTGCATAATAAATTGACTGACTTTTTCATAACCCCAAGAAAACTTAGGTGAGTACATAGTACTGACAATACATTGAATTCTTCCCTCCTCCAGAAGCACAACAGTTTAGAAAGTATAGGCACAAAGCCAAAACAATACTAATTCAGTACAGTCCAGTTGTTGCTGTGGGTCTATTGGTCCAGTTTTCTGGAAAGGTATAAGTGATACCGGGTAAAAAAAATCCATTGGGCTGAATATTTGCTGTGGGTGAAATCATGCTTTTCTCCTAGCATGTGTTTAAAACTCTCATATGAAATAAAAAAATGAAATAAAAACTGAAACTTTAGTGTTTGGGTGTGGGGGTAGTAGAAAGAAAGCCAAAACCTTCTTCCTTTCACTCTATGTCATTTATTGGCCCTATGCAATTGTTTTAGGCAGAGGCAATGTCAATGAAAAACAATGAGTATTCAAGTTAGAGGAACCACTCAAGGTAAAAAAAATAATTCAGACATAGGTGTGTTGGAGGAGGGGGGAGAAAGATAAGCATATGGAAATGAGCATGTATATTAACCTTCACTAACATTGAAGTCATGTCCAGATCTAAACTTTCAGTATTTCATTTGTTTGGCAACTGAGTTATCTCAGCTACAGACGTTAAACCAGCTCTGGCCATAAAACCTGAAAATAACTTCCAAAACATACATATTTAGCCTTCCATGAGCCTTAAAAAAATGAATACAACTCTTTTATGCTCCTGTGTGAACATACAGATTTACTCCCTTGAAGTGTAAATACTAATGCTTTTGTTCTCCTCTGGGGTATGCTGCCTTCAGCAGGAAGGCAGGGCGACCTGGTTTCAAAGAGCGATACGACGACCCTCCTCGGCCGTTTGGACCCAAATGACAGACGCTACACCCATAGGGCGGACGGTCAAAAGGCGTTTATTATCTCATCTCCAGGGGTTTTATAGACTAGGGGACTTCTCTACGTCAGGGGGGTGGTCTTACAGTACTTTCTAGGGTTAGTGTGAGTGGAAAGTTACTAGCTTCTATGTTAGAGGGGCTTACTGGCTTGGCTACATTCCAGGGAAATCCCTATCTCTGGGGTTGGGGGGAGAATGCATTCCTGTATCTTTCCGTGACATCGCGAAATTTTCCGAGCGCCTGTCCCTGCTCACCGCGTTATGAAGAAATCAAAAAAGAACAGATTACTGGCTAAAATGGTGTTAGCATGAAGGTAAGGTTAATGCTCCAAGTTTGGAGTGTCTCAAAGTAATTCCCACATTGCTGTTTTCTTGCCATTTTAAGCCACTTAATTGTAATCACAGTTATTAGGACATGACTGTATCTTGGCAAAGTGCTTTGGATAGTCCAGAGTTTTCTGTGATTGACTGAGTATCCTCTTGACCTTAAAAAGTCTGATTCTTTATTGTTCATTTTCTATATCACTGTGAAATACAAAGCTGTGTTTCATGTCAGGTACATATAGCCAATGTGTGTATTTGTGATTGTGATATGTGTGGAAACCAACCATGGGACAGTTACAAAGATGAATTCTAATAATAACTGAGGAAAGTAAAGCATGGAAGAAGGCCTTTGAACCTATCTTTTGTTCACAATTAACCTTAGTTGATTTAGGAGCATTTGAATTAAAGCGTTAAGGATGTTGCTCTTTGCTTGTAGTTAACCCTTAAAGAGTTTTGCAATAATAACCTTCTGAAGTATGATTTTAGAATATTGCTTGTATCCTTGAAACTATAACTTTGGAATATATATAAAGGAAACATGCTTATCTCACGCCATAAAAAATCAGCGAAAAGCAGCTTGAGAAAGGAAGATGAATATCAACTCAAGGATTTATAGTTTCGACCAAGGGAAGCTGGACATCACTGTTATGAAATTTATAGTCCTTGCATTTAAAAGATGGACCCACATCTGGGGAGCTGAACTTCACCAGATGGGATTCATCTTTCTTCTTTTGGAAACTGGACCACCACCATCTGGGGGTACTCCTTTCTGGGATACATCCTGAGAAAAATTAAATCACAATAGTGTATAGAATTGTGATGTAAAAATTTGGAATAGAAACTGCTGATGAGTAAAAATTGGAATAGAAACTGCTGAGAAAGCTTATAAGTACCCCTATAAATGCCTGTAAGCCTCAACTATTGGTGTGCAGTTGAAGGGAAAACTTCCCCCACTGTACCCAGTGCTGTATTGCTCATACTTTACCATATTAATTAATAAATTGATTGCTGCTTGCATATTGGCCTAGTCAAGCTTCTTATTTATAACATCACATATGCTATCCTCTGCTACCTTGAGATACATTTCATCAAAACAACACAAACACCTACATCTGCCTCGGGAATAATGTAAATGGCATATGTAAAGTAAAACCTTCTCCATTCACGATCTTTATCTAGGATTTTGCTGCTCTCTTCCATACTCCCCTCATAAAATTTCAGAAGATAACAGCACTATCAGCACCTATCCCCCATTCTGTTCTCCTGTCTTACAAATCCAGCTACATGATTCTCCAGTGCTCAATGAACACATCAAATTAATCACTTTGTTGACAGGTAATAAATATGTCATTTAGGAGTGTTAATGATTAAAAAGATCCAGTCCTGCTCTTGTTGCTAGCAATTTCTTTGCAATGAGGCAGAGCTAAAACTGACTGTGAAAAGAGAGATTGTGTGGCAGATCCTGCATTTTCTACTAAGAATTCCTTATAATTTCATACTTTAAGTTTCAAGTCTCAAATGTTCTCCCCATTTCTTTTCTACTCAGTGTGGAGAGTGTGAAGTGTGCTGTGATCTCATTGAAAGTACATAACCATAAATACATAGACAAATCTTGCCCATGGGTTTTAAATGCTACCTTTTAGTATGTGAGAGCTAGTTTCCACATTTAAATGGTTCCTTTCTCCATAAAGCAATGAGACAAAAAGTAATGGCACTTATGTATATATCGAAACCAGAGCACCCCCAATGAAGGAAATTATTGGCATCTGACTCCAATGATTCAGAAGGCTGAACAATTGCTTTATGAAAACTGTATTATATTACATTATGCTATACTATATTAAAGAGATGCTATACTACAAAGAATACTAAAGAATACTATATGATACAATGATATATACTAAAGAAAAAACTGTGACTGTCTGCCAACAGCCAGGACACAGCTTTGACCCAATAGGCCAATTAATATAAACAACCATCACCAGAGTCCAATTAAGAACTCACTTCAGGTAAACAATCTTCATAAAACATTCCACATGTGCAAAAACAACAGGAGCAGCAAGCAGAGGTATGAATTGTTTTCTCTTTGTCTGAGGTTCCTTGCTGAGATTCCCAGGAAATATCCTTGGGAAGTTGTGCCTGCCTGTTCTCTATGAACAGAGCTGCAGCTACACGTATATGTATTACTACTTGACATGAGAATTTACCTGAAGTAGTGCTTTAATGCAGAGCTAAACTACACTCCACTATGGTACTCAGCAGCATCAGAGTGCATGGAGCTCGTGCAGAAAACAGAGTCCCATAAGCTCTGATCTAGCATAAGTCTTTCATATAATCACAGAGCACACCAAATACAGGTCTGTGGTTAAACTCTTTTTCCAGGAGTGGCTAAGTGCTATGGCATGTATACACATTTTCCACTGGAACTGTGTACCTTGCATAGGCTTCTTCGTTGCCTGGAATGATTTTTCTGTTGCTGTTGACAACTTTTGAACCAGTTTAAGCCACAAAATCAAACAGTCATTGTTACAAAGCTGTACTGTGGAACCTTATCACAGCATAAAGATGGTCTGTATGCCTCATAAGCAGAACAGGGGCTTGGCTACAGAGAGCCGGTACCTGATATGAATGCAAGCAGGTAGCTATTGGTCAATAGTTGGGTGGTAACCAATCAGAGTCGAACATGGAGTCTTTTAAGTAGCCTATAAAAAGAGCTGGGTACATGAATAAATGCTCTCAGCTGCTGAAAACCCTGATTTGTGTCATCATTCCATCTCCAATGCACTGTGACAGGTGGTGACCCCATGTGAACAAAAGAACTAAGCCAGGAGAAAATGAACGAGACGAAACAGCCGAGAGCCACAGCTCACAGCTGTGAGAAAAAGACAGAGCTAGAGACGTAGCCACAGCTGTAGAATGTGACCAGAACTAGAGACGTAGCCAGAGCTGTGAGAAAAGGACAGCCAAAGAACTGTGTGAAACAGAAGCTGGAAAAGCCAGTAAAGCTAGAAATCCAGGACAGCGTAAGAGCCAAAGAAACAAGCTGAAAAATAGAAGGAAAACCCCACCAAAGAAATAGGCAGATTTATCTCTGTAAAAGAACAACCAGTCATTAAGGTATGAACTTTTCTTTTACTTCAATGAGGAGTAAAATATAAGCAATAAGTTCTGAAAGCCACTATGGACTTTATAAACTCTTGATGTTTATCTCAAATTGGCTGGGGCAGTTAGAAGCCAAACGGGATGCAGAAACAGCAGGAGAGATGCCGCTCATACCACAGCTGGAAAAGCCATCTTTAGGCTCCATGCCCTGTTCCGCCAGTAACACACCATGGACACAGCCCACAGAAAAAACCCCAACATGGAAGACACCATGCACTTTGGACTCAAATCACCCAAGATGGCGGTCAGCACATGGTGTGTGAGTCACTCACCCAAGATGATAGTTGCCACATAGCATCGGAGACACTTGTTCAAGATGGCAGAGTGTGGCAGGCAGCCCGTGGGAGGAGAGATGCCATGCCAAATACGTGGAGGCAGTGGCCAAAATCATCCCTGCATTGGTGCCTGGGGCTCCAGCCAGTGGCGGTCCACCAGATCCTGGAAGCATAGCAGCGCCAAAAGCAAGAAAAGGCTGGCAGCACTGCCACCAACGCCCAGGGCTGTAGACTGCCGCATGTTGCCATGTCCACAGTCATTACTCGAGAAACCAAGGCAGCCCAGTGCCGTAGTCAGTGCCCAAAGGCCAGTGCCGTAGCAGTGTCCCAGCAAGCTCAGCGGTGCTGAGTAAAAGTGTCGGTGAAAAAGGCGGAAGCAGTGGCAGGAAACAAGGAGCTTGGCAGGGGCAGCTGGGTTTCTGTTATTACTGCACACAGCTGGGAAGATGTCCTCGGGAAGGGGAAAGAGTTGGGGTCCCAAGGTTTTTCCCCCTGAAGCACCTGAGTAGATGGTGACGGTCCTTTCCAATGTGATTGGGTGTTCAAAGTCCCCTCTCTTACAAGCAAAGGCTCACCCACTGTAAGGAAGAAGAAGTAAGGGGGGCCGACTCCCTGCTTGCAGTGAATTCTCCCTGTGGTAGCAGTGCAAGTGAGAGAGAGTGAGGAACTGAGGCCCAGCCCCTCAACCTGTCAGCCAAAATCTCACAGTATCTCTGCTCTTCCCAATTGAAAACCCCCTGATGTTATAGATACATATTATAATATTGGCTTTTTGCAAATATTAAAATGGATTTTATATGCGTGGGTGTTCAAGTAACTTTGTTATAAAGATATAATTTTTATTTCTGTTGATAATTAAGCTTAGACATAGTAGTGAAATAGCTGTTATAAGTATGCCTGTGTTCAAGTGCCTGCTTGGAAGGGGATAACATCCAATGAACATATGATGAAGACACTGCACAGGTATACCAACTATCAGCACTCACCACCTGAAGACAGTGTGGGCCGCGGGCCCATAACTGAAGGTGATGGTAAAAAAAGACTAAAACCACAACCAAGGAATATGCATGCTCTAAAAAGGTAGACCAAAGGAGGAGCTATGTTAACCAGTTACTTGAAATATGTAAACTAGTTTGGAGAAAAGCTTACTACGCATAATTGTCAATGAATATGTAACAGGGCTGATGCAAATGAAAAATAAAATGGTATATAAAGGGGTGTTTCCAAAAATAGCAGGCGTTCTATAGGCTGATTGCCAGGATGCATCCGGACTTGCTCTATGGTCTTTGTCTCCTATTGTAGTTTATTAAACTTTTTAAATTTTCACAGGAGAGTGTATGTGCTGGCTAAGAGAGCAACCAACTGCATCCTTCTCCCCATCTTGGCCACTTCTTTTGTGTCTTAAGTACTGATCGTTACCATCTCTTAGGGTAACAAATGGGACAAAATTCCCTGAAAGAAAAAAGAGGAAAAATCCTAACTTTCAACAGACTTTAAGGCAATTTTTTAATCATGGCACAGTCACACAGAAACAGCTTGAGATTAGGCTGGTACTTCTGAGGAGGGGACCCTGAACCAAGCAATGTCCTAGGCTTTTGTATCCTCACAGACAGTCTATGCACATAATAGTGGTGGGGCTTTCCTATTGAGCCATCAGTTCCCACCCACCATACATCTGCGGGGCAGGTCACCTGGCTGGTGCCAAGGCCTTCCAAAGCCCTTTGTTATGCAAGCACTTGACAGCTCATTTCTGGGGATCCACCATTTCCTCCTCCACCCAAAGCAAAACCTGCAGCTTGCACTGCACTACAGCAGCTCACTGAGCGACCCCACTAGGCATATTCTTGAACATGTCTGTCATGGCTTGACACTGGCACAATGCCAATGCCCCCATGAAAATACACTTTCCCAGGTGTCTGCTGTGGGATATGACCAGGAATAAGCAAAGCAGGCGCTTAAAAGAAAGTTTATTAACTAAATTACAAGTGAAGGAAAAATGAAAACCTTACAAATACATTCTCCTACTTCCCCCCACCAAATTCCCAATACCATACATCTTCTAAATCACCAACTCTTGGTCTGGAACCACCCTTTTTGAATACTCAGTCCACCAAGAGGAGAAGGAGTCTTTCTTTGTGCCATAGGCTTCCCCTGGAAAACACCGTTGAAACCTTTGGTGTTTCCAATGTCACTTTCTTGACACTGCCCGGAGATCATCTGCCATCATGACAGTCCTCCTTCCATGTGCAATGCTCTCACCATTGCCTATGGACCAGAACTGCTTCTAGGGTCCTCCTTTTAAGGATGCTTTGTCCAGTTCCAAAAAAGCACAGTCTCTCACCTTTGGGACACCAGTCCCCCCCATATTTTTCTATATACCCCCTGGGCCGAGGGGTACCCACACTGAAACTTGTCTCTGGGGCATTGCTTCCCCCTAAATGCAGTCTCTGTGTCACAGGAAGAAAAAAATGGTTCCGTCCATGGCTACACACGAAAAGTCCAGCCAAAAAGGCCACTCATCATCCCCCCCCCACTCAAGAGTCTTCTCCCACTTCTCTCATGGCCCATCCCTTCTTATCTCTCACCCCTTATCTCTCTTCTCATTCAGCTCCAGGAGGATCAGCATTTATAAGGTTTCCGGCATGCAAGAAAAGGGTTAAAAATTTCAGTCGCTGCCCATGCAGTGCGGAGCTCTGGAACTCCCACGCTGCCCTGCTGGGCACATTTCGTCCCACCCCCTCCCTTCTCCTTCTCGAGCCGCCGCTATCAAAATTCAGACGCCGCTCTCCCTCTCTCTCTCTGACGAGGCGGGGGGGGGGGGGGGGGGGGGGGGGGGGGGGGGGCTTGCCCGATGTCTCGTGGCGTTCTCCACCCTTCATGCTCAAGGGCCTCTTCACTCCTCACCTCAGTCCCAGGCCCAGGCCCTACTGCGTGGGGCTACCCCTCCCCCACCCAGCAGCGCTGGACGGGGGAGAGGATCCGATCTCTTTCCCACTGAAGTCCCAAGTAAGCAGCTCTGGTTTTTAACCCCTGTGTGTTCTCAGAGGCGGGACCAAAATTTCAGTGGTCAAACTCATGCCATTGTTAAAATCTGAGCACTCATTGGCCTGACCACAGCATCACAGAAATCCTGTTTCCGGGTCAAACCATGACAATGTCCCCATGTGCCTTTTACTCCAGAATGGGACACTCTTGCCTACACTCTTCCATGTCAAGGCAAAAAATTTCTGTGTTAGGAGAAGAAAATTACAAGACTCAATATTGTTCAGCAGAGTAGAGAGTAATAGTATAAAACTATTTTACATAAGGTGCAAGTCAAATGTAAACATTCTGATAGCAAGGCACTGGTAACATATAAGAGCTAACCCAACACAAATTCACAGTACTTTATAAACCTTCACAGTCTTGCAACACACTCTCTACTGGCATTAAGATATTACAAGGCCAGTGCCAGAGAAAATTCCAACATTCACAGAAAGAGGGATTAGCCCTCTTTTAGAGAACAAAAAACCAGAATACACAGATACCTAGCCCAAAGTCATCTGTCAGCATAGCCAAGACAGCAACTGTCCCATCTACCTCCCTGTCTTATTCTGAAACCTCTTGACTGATATACTCTTCTGCTGACTCTATTGATTTTGCATAGCCTGTTTTTTCCTAGTGGTAGGGGTACAGAGGTGTCTCCTGTGAGAAGCTACTGGAAGCTTGTTCCATGTCTGCAGGGCCAGTCCCTGGTGGCTCCAAAGACAGATGTGCCACTGGCCAAGGCTGGGCCAATTAGAAATGGCGGTAACATCTCTGTGATTAACAGAGATATCAAAACAAAAAGTTTTAATCCTGACCACAGAAGAACAGAGTGAGAACATGTGAGAAGAACTCTGCAGACACGAAGGTCAGTGAAGAAGGAGGAGGAGGAGGAGGAGGTGGTCCAGGCATCAAGGCCCAGTTTCCTCTGCAGTCTGTGGTGAAGACCGTGGTGAAGCAGCTGTGCCCCTGAAGCCCAAGGTGGTCCACTGGGATGCTTAGATCCTCCTGCAGCCCATGGAGGAGCCCCACACTGGAGCAAGTGGATGACTAGAGGAGGCTGTGAGCCCACAAGAGACCCATGGAGTGAGGAGCCTTGCTCCCATGCTGGAGAAGCCTGTCCTTGAAAGACTGCCCTTCATGGAAGAGTGACCCATGCTGCAGTTTGAGGGGTACTATTGCCCATGGGACTGCAGCTATTGCTCGTGAGATGGATTGACGTTGGAGAAGTTCATGGAGAGCTGTCTCCTGTGGGAGGGACCCTACGGTGCAGCAAGGGAAGGACTCCTCTCCCTGAGCAGTTGGAGGACCCTTGGGTGATGAAATGACCATAACCCCCATTTCCTGTTTTCTTGCACCACTGGGGTAGGAGGTAGAGCTAAGAGGAGGGAGGGGTGGGAGGAAGGTGTTTCTGAGGGTCTTGCTTTTACTTCTCATCATCCTGCTCTGATTTCGTTAGTAACAAATTCACTTCATATCTCTAAGTTGATCCTGTTTTGCCCATGATGGCATTTGATGAGTAATCTCTCCTGGTCCTTATCTCAGCCTATGAACCTGTGAAATAAATTTTCTCTCATCTGTCCAGCTGCAGAGAGCAGTGAGTGACTGGCTTTTGTGGGTGCTTGGCATCCAGCCAGTGTCAACTCACAACACTGACAGATTCTATGTGGATCTTTGCATGACACTTTCAAGCAGTGCCTGCTAAGTTGCATATCTGTCACCATGAAAGAGGCATGGAAATGGAATGCATCATCAGAGTCAGGAAATGCCTCACATCTAGCTCTGAGCAGTCCATTTATTGTGCACCTTACAAAATTTCCCCACTATAAAGAATGAAGAATTAATCCAAATACTGAATGCAAAAGCTGGTGCCAAATCAGTCAGTGCCAACTCAGGGGCTTTAGGTAGCCTGAGTCCTCCCCAAAGCATCCGGCACTGTGAGGACCTGTAGACAAATCATTCTCTGTTTCCCTAGGAGGTGAGCTAAAGGAGGTGAGCTTCTACCCCACAGTCCTACCACTGACTGGGAGTATGCTTTGTCTTGTTTGCATACAAACATTGTATGCAATGTTTGCCACAGTTTGACCTCTATGCATTGAGAGATTTACTGAAGGATTATGACCGTTATTTCCTTCCTTCCAGAAAGAAAGGAAATAACAGTCATAATCCTTCAGTAAAGGATTCCTTCCAGGAAGAAAGGAAATAAATTCTCCTAAGAAATATTTAACTTCAGATTGATTGCAAGGGGGAAGGGAGAGGAACAACAAGAAGTCCATTTTTATTCTTCTTGAATTAGAAACATGAATTTTCTTCCCCTCCTACTGATTTACCACTCAGCATTCAGCTAAGATGAACACCAAGAAAGGAAAAGCAAATGAACAGTGATGTTTCTTGGGGTATGAAATACTTTACGATTAAATAAGCTGCTGAAGACTATTGTACCAATCACCAGTGATTGGTTGCTTTTCTGCTAAGTTGCAAATGAATTCAGCACAGGACAGCATTCCAAATTGCTCTTACAAGGTTTCCTTTATTATTTTTATTTGGTTATGCTCTGACTCTCATCCAGAATTGTACTTAATGCCTTCATCTGAAGTTGTTGAAATGACACCCCATGGCATAGCATGACAGTGAAAGGATACTGCCTTTGGAAGCTGCTAATGGTCCATGAAAAGAAAACAGCAGAACACAGGAGAGCAGTTGTTCCAAAATCATAAGAACAAAAATCTTTACGTTTTTAGCTCATTACCTTCCCATTGTCAGAGGATCAAGAATTAGTTTAGAGCTAATGAGGACATGCAGATCCAGATGGGTTACAAAACAAAGATACAATAGTGAAAAAATGCTGCATCATATGAAACAAAACTGTTTAATATTTTTTATCTTTTACTTGCCTCTCAAACTTAATGTTTGCCATATAACATTATCCACAAGGTATCATTATTCCCTAGGATGGAAGAGATGGACAAGTAAAGTGTACAAAATTAGTAGAAAGGGTTGTTAAGGTCAGGCCAATCAAAAAAGCCTCAGTCCTGGTTACTCTGACTTAGACAGATACTTCAGTAACCCCCAAGACCAGTGTGACACAATTCAAAAGAAGCTCTCTACCTCAATTTTTATAAGCTTAGGAGTAAAAAAAATGGGGAAGTCCTAATTCCTCAGTGACTCTACCCTAGACTTACCTGCAAAATACTCCAGCAGGAGTACTACAAAGGCAAAGCAATAATCACGTGTCCAGTGCCAACAGGCAAGCTATGAGCACATATGCGTTTTAAGAAACCCATTTGTCCTAATTCCCCCAAAGTGGTGCGTTTCCCTCACTGTGAAACACACTTGTACAGGTAAAAACAAAGAAAAATCAGATGTGACAATAATAGTGCGTCATTCATTTAATTTCTCTCTCTCTACTCACAAGAGATTTTCCTTCATTTTTAGATTACTCTTATTGTTGGAAATGATATAACTCATTAAATTTTGAGTAACTTTAGTCATGGGTTTGTTTGTCTTTGCCAGGGATAGGGACTGGACAGGGGAAGAAATGGAGGTTTCCTTCAAAAGACAGTTTACTGTGGGTTTGAGTTTTGCTGGGTGAGGCCTGATAAGGCTCAATCCTAGGAAAAAGATTCCTAAACTCTGAGAGTTTAACATCTACATGTTGGGAGTAGCCAGAAGACACAGGGGGGATAACCAGACATTAACAGACATTAAGCCCTGGTGTGGTAGGAGACACCTGATCAGGGAAAAGATTGATAAGAGAACCAAAGAATGAGAACCAAATTAGCATTGAAGCCTAAGGAATCAATAACCAATAAGGGATCAAATACTAAATTGTGTAATATAGAACCAATGAACAAGGATTTCTTTGAATTTCTTAACATATAAATATGTGAAAAGTCTGGTAAAAAAGCATGGGTGGATGGAACTATTTCCATGGCACATCCTGACCAGAATAAAATAATGCCTGATTCTCTAACACTTAGAGGAATAGTGTTGGAGGAGGTTTTCTTCTTTCTGAATTTCAGTGATATTATGGCCATCATAAGTTTTGGCACCTGCTTCTGCATCCCACAGACCACAATAATAATAAGGCACTAGCTAAACCCCTTCATGTTCCCTACCAGTCTACCGATTTACTCCATGTAGGAAAAACAAGTAGATACTGATTTCTTGGTCACAGAATAATAATATCAAGTTTGTGCGGAAAATCATGCTGTGAGAAGTCATTGTCCAAAGAAGACAGAGGAGTCCTGCAACTTTATTTTGGAGTCTATTAAACCTATGTATTTTTCTCTAAATTTCAAAAGTTCAGACTGTACTCAGCTCTGAAACAAACTAGTGTGGTGTGATGTTCATAAAGACTCCCACACCCATTCTTCCAGAACATGATCTGAAAGGTCAGATCAAGTAATTTTTGAAGACATTGGCACTCATTTGTCCTAATGTAGTGGAGTCTTTCTGTCTGAAGTTACTTTAACATCGGTCTACCTTGCAGTGTATTTCACTACAAAGAAAAGTACAACATCCTTTCAATATAACACTTACTTAAATGACTTACTATCATAAAATTTGCCATGTTTTCTTTTCCTCTCTGTCATGGTTTAATGCTGGCACAATGCTAGTGCTCTCATGAAAATACTTTCTCTTTGGTAGGAATAAGCAAAGCAGGCTCTTACTTAGAAATAAAGAAAACTTTATTAACTAAACTACAACTTTAAATAACAAGAAACACACAGGGAAAATGAAAACTTTCTAAAACTTTCTAAAAACACTTCCTCCTCTCTTCACCAAATTCTAATACATCTATCTCCTAAATTTCAACTCTCAGTCCATCACCACCTTTTAGATAATCAATTCTCAATTCATCAAGAGGAGAGGAGTCTTTCTTGTGCCATAGGCTTCCCCTGGAAACACCGTTGAAACCTCGTGTGTTCGCATGTCACTTGTGGCACCGCTCGGAGTACATCTGCTGTCGTGACTTCTTCTCTTCATGTCTAGTGCTCTTACTACTGAACATGGACCAGAGCTGCTTCTAGAGTTGTCTTTTTAAGGATGCTTTATCTTGTTCTAAACAGAGCACAGTCTCACTTTCAGGACACCTGTCTCTCTTAAATTCCACTCCCCGGGCCTGAGGGGTCTCAACACTGAACCTTCTTGGGTCTGAACCATTGCCTCCCCCTGGATGCAGTCTCTGTGTCACAAGGAACATGGTTCTGTCTATGGCTATAACAAGAACAGTCCAGCTAAGCTACTCTACCATCTCTTCTTACTTAAGATTCTTCACTTTCACACTTGCACACTTCTTTCTTCTGTTTCATCTCTACCTCTCTTCTAGGAAAGGTTAATGTTCTGCAAAGTTTTCATTGTCTGAAAAAAGGGTTAAAAGCTCCCACAAGCAGCCGGACACCTTCTAGCTGCACCCCTCTCCCCTTCTCCGCAGACCGGGCTGTGCTGCCAGCACATGATACCAAATTTCAGGGTGGCACAGGCTCTCTCTCTCTCTGTCTCTTGCGGGGAGCTGCCCGATGCTTTTTGGTGCTTCTCTTACCTTTCTATGCCAGGGCCTCTTCACTTCTTATCTCTGTCTGATCTCTGGCCTACTTCACAGCCTCATGGCTGCCCCTCCCCCACCCAGCAGGCCCTGCTGGGCCGGGGGAAATCTGATTTGCGTCTTTCACCGGAATTTAAGAGAACTTCTTCTGCGAGTGCTCTGCTTTTTAACTCCTGTGTTCTCAGAGGCATATCCAATGTCTCCAGTGGCCACACCAGGTGCCAATATTCAAATTTGAGCACTCATTGGTGTGACCACAGCATCTTAGAAAACTTACTTCCTCTCAAACCACAACACTCTCCAAACAGCAAAATGATGAAATAATAATAACAATAATTAGAAGGGAAAACCGTTACCACAGGAGACAGTTACATTTACTGATTTCCCAGTATAAATTAATTCAAAACAAATTTATATTCTACACTTAAAGAAGATATAAATAATTCATGTTTTTATATCATGAGTACTCTGCATGTCATACACTGCATGTCATACCTGCAACTTTTGAGTTTATTGGTTTAAAATTTTAATTCAGGAAGTGATTATCATGTTATTTTGCATTTCTGTTCCACTCTGGTAATGTAATAGTCTTCAACTGATTATGTTCAATTAAAATGTATACAGTTTTGCCATTCCTAATTTTCTAGCTTTTAATTTAATTGCTGTAGGCTTCAATTTTGCTTATGTACTATTAACTCACCTTGCTCACTGATTCTGCTCTCAGAAATAAGAAAACACTACTCCATAAAGACTGCAAAACAGGGTTTTACTCCTCTTAAACCACTTCCACATAAATGTCACTCCATCTGTTTTGGACCAGTGATTTCCATAACTTCTGTGAGCAGAGCCAGGTCCCATTGTTTCATTTTCTAACAACCATTCTTCATTCATATAAACACTGAACACCCTTGCCCACTAATGCACTCCATTTTCCTTTGACAGGCCCTTCCCACAGCAGCCTGGGATCCCACAGAAGTATCTGCTTGCTCAGTTCCTACTGAGAACTGCTACCATGCCAGTTCTTGCAAAACCCCCCAAGTCACTGATGTGCTCAGAACTGGGCTTTGCTGCAGAGAACAAGATAATGCTTCATTTCTTGTAGGATCAGTGACATGACACGGAAAGGGACCTTATTCCAGTCACTGGAGGTTGATGTCTCGGGACAGCAGAGGAGAATAAGTTTGATGCCTTAAGAAAGATAACACAAGGGAATAGTGACCCATGGAAAGGTAGAAGATGGTGATTCAGGTTTTCTTCTGGACTTTTACAACTTTGTATAACCACAAGCTTGGGGGATGGTTTCCCAGGAGGATCCACAACTATTTCTGAATCTCTGCTGCCAAAAGCAGACTTCCTAAACTGTAAAACATATAAGCACTGGTCTCTTACAAATGTAATACAAGTGTTGACTGAAAAAAACTAAAAAAACAAGAAAAGAGAAAAATAGCTCCACATATGCCCATCTGACCCTATGTTGCAGGGAACAACATACCACTGAGGCATACAGTGACATTGTCAGGCTTGCATTGATCTGTAACTAATTGACATAGTTTATAGTTCAACCTTTACAGGTACTAACATTTTGCCTGTATTTTTAAGCTCTTACAGAGTGATGAGTTCTGACTGACCTGTATTCACTGGTATTTTTTCCAAGTAGGAAAAATTTAGCTTGTAACCTCCAAAATGAATGGGTCATTTCAAACTCCTGCTTCATTATTCCAAGTTAAATTACTTGCATTTATCAACCCAAAGTATCCTATGCCATTGTGTTGTCTTGTCTCTTTCTGGATTTCCATATGACTCTTGACTAGCATAAACAAATATAAATTCTTCCACCTGAGAGTTTATTTTCCTGTTTTCAAGTCTCAGTCACTACTTCCCCAGCTTTTTCTCCTATAATGAAAAAAACTCAAATTCTTCTTTATTTCTACTAAGAGAAACCTTAGTAGAAAGAACTAAGAGTTTTTATAGATGTCTTACAGACAGAAAAATTTCCATCTATTAAACACCATCTTTAATTTTTATACATGGAAAGATATTTTAAAGAGTGAATATGAGTAAAATCAGGAGAAAAATTTGTTAGAAAACAATTTCCAGTCATCTGAAACTACTAAATTTATGGTAAATATCTTGGGAAAGCATGGTGCAAAAATTGCTTTATATCAATCAGGCACACAAGTCAGAAAAAAAAAAATAGGTACATATGTATGTCAAAAATTGTAATCCTGTTGCACAAGTTCCCCTTATTCCCAGGTGTTCAAGTTGTGCTAGACTTAGTCTTTATATATCCTCAGATTGCAATGAACTTGACTTTCCCTTTCCCCCTGTGTATATGGATATGCTGTTATTAAAAGATCAAAGGTCTATCCAAATCTAACTGGCCATTCAGATTATTATGACCAGCTTTCTGTAGTCAGTGACATGAGGACAGGCAACTTGCTCAGTAACACACTTGACTTGCTTCAGAAACCATTTATACATAAATAACCATAGATGAGGGATTTGTTAAGAAGAGTTTAGACTCACTATTCACTGGGCTTCATAGAAGCAACAATAGCTTCTATGAACAACAACAACAGCTTCAACAATGCTAGAATCAGATCCAATATCTCCAACAAGGGTCAGTGACATGAAAGCCTGTGTCATGGCCCCTCTGTGAATGGTAAGGTCTTCCCTCTAGGATGGCCAATACAAGCAAAAACTGCCAGCAAAAGAATACCTTTTTTCTTTCTGTGCAGTGATACATCTATGTCTTTCTTGAACCCAGACAGAGAGTTTGATACAGAGTTTTTTTCTGTAGTCAGCAGTAATATTGTTTCATTAAAAATTAATGATAGCAACATTTAATTACATTTAATTTTTAATCTTGGAATGATGTTTAAGGCTTTAATCACTCAAAAAGAAACATTACAAGGAACCTCAAGGTGTAGTGTCCCAAAGCAACTTGAACACAGGAAAGCAAATTTTTTTTCTTGTAAGTTTCAAGCCATACTGAAGTTGAGCTGAGATTTTGTGTGACAAATCTCAGTCTAAAGAGAGGGTGGTTTTGGCTACAGTATAAGCCCTGGAGAATGGGAAGCAGTCTAAAGGAAGAATCAAATAGCATTTTACTACTGTGTGGTGGAGCAAGTGGCTATGTTACAACAAAATCATTCAATAGGACCATTTCTAGGGTTAGTATTTTAATTAAAATAAAGAATACTTGCTTCTATCTTACATTCTACAATTGTCTCTTCAAATTTCTCAGACATACATAATGTAAAATCAAAGAGAAAATAGGGTCACAAATCCTAGCAGACTTGAAATATAACTCAGAAACTTAGTAAGAAATATGGCAAATAAAACCAGAATTAATGATTCCATAAACATTTATTTGGAGGCAATATTAACAGGTCCATAAAGTATTTCTGGGCAATTGTCATGGTTTGACACTGGCATTTTGCCAATGCCCCATGAAAATGCACTGTCCCTGGTGTCTGCTGTGAGATTTTGACCAGGAATAAGAAAGCAAGCAGGCTCTTACTTAAAAAGGAAAAAAAAAACATTTATTAACTAAACTACAAAAACAATAACTAAACTACACACAAAAGAAAAAAAAGGAACACACAAGGAAAATGAAAACCCCACAAAACATTTCCCTCCTCCTCCCCTCAAATTCCCAATACAATACACTTTCCAATCATCAATTCTCAGTCCATCAACACTCTGTAGATAATTAATTCTCAATTCGTCAAGAGGAGAGGAGTCCTTCTTGTGCCAGGATGACCTCTTCCTTTTAATGTCCAGCACTCCCACTACTGAACACGGACCAGGGCTGTTTCCAGGGTTGTCTTTTAAGGATATTTTGTCCCATTCCAAAAAGAGCACAGTCACAGCTTTGGGACACCTGTCCCCCCCATATTTCACCCCCTGGGGCCGAAGGGCTAAACACGACATAATCTTCTTGTGTCTGGGACATTTCTCCC
Organism: Calcarius lapponicus; assembly: GCA_039654755.1. Taxonomy (NCBI): domain Eukaryota; kingdom Metazoa; phylum Chordata; class Aves; order Passeriformes; family Fringillidae; genus Calcarius; species Calcarius lapponicus. Next base: position 61,745,239 of record CM077464.1, read on the forward strand.
CCTGGACTCAGTCTCTGTATCACAAGGAAGCAGGGCTCTGTCCATGGCTATACAAGAAGAGTCCAGCAAAAGCCACTCCAGTCATCTCTCTTCCCACCAAAATTCTTTTCTTTCCATCCACAATCTCTCTCACTTTCTGCACTTCCTTCTCCCAATCACTCTAACTCCTTTCTGGGAAAGGTTAATGTTCCGCAAGTTTTCATTGTCCAAAAAGGGGTTAAAAGGTTCAGTCTCTCTCTCTCTCACACTCCCACGGCAGCCCTGCCGCTGCTCTGCGGGCCCTTTCGCCCACAGCCCCCCCTTCTCCCTCTCAGCCGGCTGCTATCAAAATTCCGACGCCGTCTCTCTCTCTCTCTCTGCCGGGGGGGGGGGGGGGGGGGGGGGGCTGGCAGCCCGATGGCTCTCGGGGTCTTTTTGGGGTTCTTCACCTCTCCACCCTTCCATGCTCAGGGCATCCTCTCTCCCAACCTCGGTCTGGGCCCAGCCTACCACGTGGCTGCCCCTCCCCCGCCCAGCAAAAGCACTGGGTGAGGAAGGGCAGCTTCTCTCTCTGCCGCCGAGTCCCAAGAGGAAGTGCCTGCACAGATATCCCTGATTTTAAGGTGGTCTCAGAAGGTGACTCATATTCCCAGAAATCCCATTTCCGGGTCAAACCATCACAGCAATAAAGAATAAATAACAATAAAGAATTAATAACACCTATTATTAAAGTAATGGTAAAAAAAAAATGTTGTTTACCGTACCTTTGCAATACCCTAGTTTAATACATTATTAAACAGCATCCCAGAATGGATAAACACAGAAACTCCAGATGTAGAGATATTGCTGTGGTTTTATCAGCAGCAACATGGTTAATGCTAGCCCAATCCTGATCCCAGCATAGAAAGGGCCTTTGGTTTGCTCTGTTTGGTTTTTGGATGAATAATAACATTTACGCTAACTTCACGCTGGGCTTGGTGGTTTGATCAAATCACTTTCCAGTGGGCACAAAATCTGCCTCTAATGTTTGCACCTTAGCTTTCATTTTAAAGTAAATCACTGAGATGAGATGCTGCAAATTTAGCCTTGCATGCCACTTTCTCCAGCCAAACAGTTGAACAGATTGTCCCCTGCAGGGTCTTCCACCAAGAGAAAAACAGGCCTTCTCCCAGCCATGCCAACAAATCATCCAGGAGCCTGCTCTGCATGTCCTCACTGGTTTCCCCCAAGCAGCGTCTCTTCAGCCCAAATGCAACTGTGGAGGGAATAGTGGTTACTGGCACCATACGTTAGGAACTTTTAAGGTGTGCTAGACCACTTCTCATAGTAGAGAAACTCCCAAGGAGACACAGGGCTTTCTTCATTGCCTTTCCTCTTCTCCACCCAGTCAAGTTACTCTGGGTGAGAAATTCAGCCATACCCAGCAGGTTTCTTAAGAAAGATGAGAAACATAGCACAGACCAGCACTGTCTGAAAATGAAGTAAAAGCCTTTTCTACTCACTTAAATTGAAGGTCATCTTCTCACTGGAGCCCAGGTCATATTAGTTTATGAAAAGGTATTGCTGATGCAATTCTGGAGGATCAGGCAGATCCATGAAGGGTTCTTGCCCTATCTCCAATACCCATGGCCCCCAGATGCTTATCACATCAGCATCCTTTCACTTGGGCAGTAGTACTTCAGCCTGATTGATATTTGCCTCCCCAGTGTGAAGATTTCTGTTATACACAATTGTATCTCCCTCTAGTGACTAAATGTATTTTTGAAAGCCATTTTGAAAGCCCCAACATAATTTTTAGAGTCTGTAAAGTATGTATCTACCTATGATGTGTAGATTCAACTCTCTTATCTTTCATTCCTAATTATGCACGAAGGTATTAATTGGATTTTGCTTAAAACTGTCCAAATTTTAAGAGAGTCATAGTGCTAAGCAAGCATGCTTAACTCTGTATTTAAACAAAGAAGATAGTATCTGACCAGTAGGAATGATCAATATTGATTAAACATTCATGCCATTTATTTCATACTGGGAGCTAATCTTTGTCCGAATATTTAAATTCAGACAGTGATATTTAACAGCACCTCTACTAAATTTATCACTTGTGCTTATCACAGATATGAGGATCACTCTTTCTTATTTGGCAAGCTAGAAGACATCTACGCATCCTCACCAACAAAACAGTAGCCCGAATTTGGTTTAAAAGTCATAGATAGAAAAAGAAAAATCATGACCAAAGTTTCATCAACTGAAGATAAGAGTGGACATGAGATGAACATAGAAGAGACTGAAAGCTTGGAGCTTCACAAAAGGACTGGCATTCTAGTTTGTTCTCAGCTTATCCCACAAGCAATAACACACTTTACACTGATAATAATCCTCTAGGTCTTTTTACAGAAAAGAGGAAAAGACAATGTGATTTAAAATCTACAGAAACTGATCGTTTGTAAGTAGGACTAATGCCTGAGGCTAGAAGTCAAGTCTGTGAGGATTCTTGTATTTTTCTTACCTAATTTCAAAAAAGTGCTATACTAATATTTTATTTGGCCTGAGATATTTTTAGTTTTTAATACCAATAAAAATCATAATATGACTGCAAAAGGTAGAAGAGAAGAGCCCTTAAAATTTTCATTAAAACTCACTGTGTCCCTACTATGGTTTCAAGTTTTGTTTTTCCTTCTTGGTCAGCTGCAGTTCAGCTTCTTAGCTCTATTTTGATCCTGTTACAAATTAAATATATAAACTTAAGTACATGACCCTCATCTCAGGATGTTTGTAGCTTCCTTTATCATAGAATAATAGAATATGATTTCTTTATCATAGAACTTTAGAATATGCTGAGTTGGAAGGGACCCATCAGGTCATCGAGTCCACCTCTTGGCTGTAGTGTAAATATGTGAAGCAGTAGTTGTTTGGGGGTTTTAGCTCTGAAGGAAACAATTTTTTAATAATATTTTATTTTCAATCATCTACATTCACTGATTTAATTTTGCAGCTCCAAGTCATTGGCTAGAGCAATAGTATGTCCATACTAGAAAAAAAAAAGCAGGGGAAGATAAAGAAATACCACCTGTTTATAAACTGCGCAAATACTACAGCAAATCAACCCTGCTGCCAAAATCCAGCAAGTGTTGAGGTGCTCCGTCTGTAAAGTACACCCCAGCCCTGCCTGTTACTCTTCTTCTACCTGCCCATAGGTGGCACCAGTCCTGTTCGTAACACCTCAGTCTGTGTCTACCAATATCCCTGCAGACCTCGACTGTAGTTTCCACCCTGGTTTCTTCCTTGCTGTCGGTGGATGTGTTAATCACCAATGTTAAATACATGCAGAAGCAACTTCAGACAAGCTAAGCATGAAATACTCTTCTATCTGCCACGTCACACATCAGATGTATAATTAGATGTATAATTAGACACCTCCTTCCATTCCTCTCCTCTCCAAACAGTGGTGTTTGCCTAGGGCTTACTACTTTCAGAGAGAATTACAAGGAAGAATTTACTTCAGACACATGCAAAACTGCTCCAAACAGCCCAGGAACTACCTCACTTGCTCTGTCCCCCTCTAAGCCCAGCACTTGAGAAAAAGCAGAGAAGAGCTGGATCAGCTCTATTATATCAAGGATTCATTTACCTAACTTTAGACACCTAAAATGAAGATGTGCGGTTGAAAGCACCCATATAGTGGGGCTCAACGCTCAGTGGAGAGTGATGATCCATCTCAGTCTGAAGTAGTTTCTGTGGGTTAAACTGTCCTCCAGAAATGTGAGTACCTAGTGAAGCAGCCCACAGAACTAGTTTATACTCAGCATGTCACATTTATCTGAGTGTAAAGACCCTGCACATGTACCCTGAAAGAAGAAGCTGCTTTTGGGATACAGTGCACACAAAGGTAGCTGTGTTTCTCCTTCACCTCTATCCTCGCCAGCCAGATGCAATCTCCATGGCTAGGGTTTTAAACCTTGGTCCATCTTGATGTCATTGTTTGGGTGGTTTCTTGCATCCTGTGATGCCCTGCCCTTTACCCTTCTCCTTAGCCACCAAGCAAAGATAAATATGTACTGTAATTGCCAGGCTTTTCTTTATAGGCCAAGAAATATTCTAAATATACAACACTGTATATACTATACTGTAACACATTCACAAATTATAAAGAATTTTCATTCACAAAGAATTATAAATTATTCCTTTTGCAACATTACTGTAATTCACTTTTCAGTTAGTTTATTTAAATTATTAGTCATTGCTCAACTTTTATCATTTAAAAAGAGATGCTTTAACACATTTCAGCTCTGTTAAACTACCTTTTACACATGAATTAGTGTGAATTTTATTGCTGTATTTTCCCAGTTTATTAAAAGAGTGGTACTTTACAAACAAACCTGCAGGATGGATTTATTATTTGCCATCCTTGTCCAAGCTTTCACACCTACTTAATATGGGTAAAATGTTTAGGTTTCCAATGTAGTCCAGCCACATGACTCAAATCAAACTTGTAATTGCCTCTTTGGAATTTAAAACTATTAGAGTTGCGCTTTTATATTCTCTTTTGTTTTGCTTGAATCACTTTCTCGTGTCTATGGAGTACAGCTGACACAATAAAAGTTTGATCAATGCGTAACCAATGGAATGTATATTTCTTCCAGATATGTAATACCAAGGTGAAAATTATTAATCTATGAAAATGGTCTTTTGCAGCTACCTATTCTTGGAATTAAAATCAGTTTCAGTCTTGAGGTATATGGTTTGGCCTGAGACTTTCCAGTCTGAGCTTTTCAACAGTTTCTTGTAATTTGATCTATTGAAATGAATGCTATCCTGATGTAAAGTTTCAATTGCCAGGGCAGATTTTTTTTTTCCATACTGTGATACTTGAATAAAATTATCCTGGTAATACAAGAATTAGCATTAGAAAAAGTCTATCTATACAAGCAGTCTTTCTTTCCTTACCAATTTAGTCTCCTTTCATGTATCATTGTCATGGATGCTATTGGATCATATTCTCAAATACTTTAGGCCTCAGAGTCATGCTTTGGGCATACATGAAATCACCAAATGCCTGCAAAGAAATTTAAAAATTAAACATTCAATAATGAAATTAATTTAATTTATTGAATTCAATTAATAAAAATTAAACATTTGGCAACATGAAATGGTCTTCTGGTTCTGGAGTACATTAACCTGATAGATAATTATTTTTGTTCCCTCAGATTGATTTAGTATTCTTCTCCAGCTAAAGCCTGACTCTTCTGGAATTGGTGGTGTGCTTAAATAAAAACCAAGAATTCAGACTCTGGCCTTCAGACAACATTTATGACACACTACCTTTTAAAATCAAAAGTAAAAAGAAAGTAAAAAAACAGAGAACATGTCAGTACAGACATTTTGGTGAAAGATTTTCTAAATAATGTTGTTTTAAAATATTGTAGGTATATACCAATATAAATCTGTGGAGCCAGCTTAAACATGGTGATGTCAGATGTCATGTATTTCAGGAATTTTCACAATATTTTGTGTTTTTCTCTGAAAGTTACATTTCAGGGTTTAAATTTTTGCATTAGCCTCAGAAGCAAGGCCCCTGATAAAATGGGTAATCTTTGTGAATACGTTTTGAAGCCAACATTTGTAATTCAGATCCTGGATTGCTTACATTCTGTTCCATGTTATATGTAGTACATTACATAGCCCTGTGTTGTTCCAGAACATGATTGACTTTGTCAGGCATGAAAGCTGTCCATACACCATAGCAGAAAACTCTCACAGCCAGACTAATGTACTAAGGAAGGAGCCCACCTTCATAGGAGTGAGTGGACTTCTTACACTGCCTACCCAGTAGGTTTGCTCCAACTTCATGTACCAGAAAAAGTTTGTTTGTGGAAGTATGCATAAAGACGGAATCTCTAGTGCTTTAAGATGTCTCTCCTTCGTACTCTTTATATATGTATTGTAAATAAGTTTATTGGAACAGAACATCAAAACAAATGTGGTCTGACTGAAAGCTACTGCTATAGTAAATTTGCCTTGTCTCAGTAGAGTGGAGGCTGTCATACTATCCAGAACTAGACAATACTCAAATTTCTTCTTTCTGTCTTTAACTTAATTACTACATTCTGAATTCTGGAGCTTATATGCGTATTTATAAATCCAAGACTCACATCCTGTTAATGCCTTTAAATAAATAGTTAATATCCATAGAAATATCAAGCCTTACTCACTGTATCTTTAGCAACATGTCTAAGTTTGAAAGACAGGCGTTATCTAGGAAGGCAGGAGCCTCCCTTGAAATGGAAAACGTGAACTCCCTCCCTCCAAATTTTTAGGATTTTGAAATTAAGAGACTCTCAGGCAAAGATACGAGAACAGGAATGACAGTTCTTTACTAGTATGTATAACAAAGCAAACAACCAATAACAATTACAGCATTAACAACAAACAGAACCATGAACCCAGCCTTCCTTGGCAGCAGCACTTCCCACTTTGGTGTCGTTACGGTTACAGCCGGCAGGGGCGCTGGTGACTCCCGGTGGGCAGAGCAGATGCAATGATTCCCCATGGCTCCAGGGGATGCTGTGACAAGAGGTGAGTAGCACAGGGTAATGGCAGCTTGCCCTAGATGGGAAGGGATGGAAGAGAGGCTTTGCTTTGCAAAACCCAGGGGCAGTCCATCTCGGTGCCGCAGCAGGACTCGTAGGAGCACTAAGCTGGAGCAGCAGGAATGAGCAAAAAACCCCCTGAGTGGTGGATGAGATGTATCAGAAGCTCTGTGGCAGTAGCTGGAACTGCAGGATGTCCCAGCAGGGCAGAGGGTGCAGGGCTACTGAGTAGAGAAACCCAGAGCAGGTGCTGAAGAAGCGGTGGGCGTGGGGCACCCATAACTCGGCTCCCAGCAGGGAAGAGAGAGGTGAGCTCAGGATCCTGAGCACCTGAGCAGATGGTGATAGGTCCCTCTTTTAGTGAGGTAGGTGTTAATAAGGTCCCAATTCAGTGGCTGCTCTAGCAAGCAGAGTCTCACCCCACAGCAGAAGGAGCAGCTTTGGGCTCGGTTATGGTGGTGGAAGTGAATTCCTTTCCCCAAGCAGCAGCTCTGACCTTCCTCCTGCTCAAAAGCCCAGAGAGGGAGAGAGGTAGCAGCGGCCCCAGCTCTGTCCTTTACCTGCCCAATTCTCCCTCGGAGAGAAACTCCCAGAGAAGAGGAGTGCGACCAGACACTCTCTTCTCAGAGCTTGATCACTTCTTTTGCTCCTTAAATGCTCAGTCATTGGTGCTTCCTAGCAACTTATGGGAAGAAATTCTGTGAGTAAAAAAAGAACAAAAGGAAAGAAACATGCACCCCCCCTTCCCGCAAGATAACACAATGAAGATATTTTGCATATTCAAGCATAGTCATATAGCTGGTTAATACTCGCTAGAATGATTTTCCATCTATCTTGTACTTTGTCATCAAAAACAGGTGTAGCAAGAACATATTCCCAAGTGCTATATGTCCCATCTTTTTTTCTAGAACAAAGGATACACACAAGATAAGAACAATGATCATTCAAGGGAAGACGCCCATTAACCAAAGCCACTGAACTGGGGAGAAAGTCCTTGGAATGTTCTGTGATATTCACTTTCAACGTATGTCTTAAACAGTGAACTTTATATTTGCTAGGTCAGATATGTCTAACAATTCTTCCACACTATGGAACTCTTCTTCTTGATTGTTTCTTTAATTAAGGCTCTTAATGGTGTTCATATAACTCTGGAAGACCTGACTCTACTGTAACTGGTAGTAATCTTCCTGAAATACCTCAGTGATTGAAAAAGATGGCATTATTTGGCAGATCTCAAGGAGCTTTTCAAAAAAACACCTATTTTTTAAACTTTTACTGCTAATTGCAAGACATCATGCTCAGATGGCTTTAGGTATAGTTTCTTCTGTTCTCAACTGATTGCTCAGATCTGGCAACTTCAAACAGTAAATAAGCTGTATTGCTTATCACGTTCTAGTACTTAGGCCATAACAGTCCTCAGTCGATTTTTAAAATATATGAGGGGTCTTCTTGCTATTACATTACATTTACTATTTAGAGAGAAAAAAAACTCCACCGTGACTTATTAGTAAAACCTCAGTTTTCTTGAAAATCAATGGACATTCAGCTCCTATATTCCTGCCAGTCCTGAGAGCGTTAAGAAAACATCCCGGTCTGATGATTGGCAGACACTTCAGCAGTCACATTCCCAATGTCAGACACTTTCACTGCTGGGACTGAAACATCTTCACAGTAGGTGGCTGCAGTGAGCCAGTGGGTGGCTCGCTTTACCTATCCCAGTCATGCAGTCAGACCAGGTTTCCTTGGCGGTTCGACCACAGGTTCCCCAGATGTCCATAAAGCAATTTATTCCTAGCACAGTAACAGAAGATACGGCTTGAGCTGATGCCTCTGAGGAGAACCTCCAACAAAGGAACCTTCTCACAATCTACATGCGGGAAAGTCTTGCTCTTCTTGAGTCTTTGGCTCCTGCTGTGTCTCTCATGTCCATTCACCTACCTGACTAGTAGCATTTGCACCCTTTGTTATGCAAAGGATTGGCAGTTCACGGCCTTGTGTCTCTCTGGGCTCTCACACAGAGCTCAGTATGCATCTTGAACTGCAGTATACAAACCAAGCTACCTGCACCAGGTGTGTTGCTCAACAGAAAGTTGGGCTTTGGATGTTGAAAGTGCAGATCCATGCCATGAATTCTTCTCTATCAGATCTGCCTCAAGAAGAGGTTTTTTGCACCCTCCCAATAACTGCCCATTCCCACTGCTTCCCTGTCAAAGGCTAAAATCTCTCCATTGTGACAATACTTGTGTGTTTATATTCAAGACTACTTTTTAAAATTTCCTTTTAAAAAAATTATTTCACATAAATTAGAGGATAGTTCTACTACAGTGAAGAGCTGGAGCCAGGATAGAAAGGAAATTTCCTAAAATTATTTTTCTATCAAATGCTTTATAAAGTTGTAATGTATGTGTGGTGGTTTGACCCGGAAACAGGATTTCTGGTATGCTGTGGTCAGGGCCAATGAGTGCCCAGATTTTAATATTGCCATCTGGCCCAACCACTGGGCATTGGATCCACCTCTGAGAACACAGGGTAAAAGCAGGGCTCTCCCCCTGGCAGCTCCTCTTTGGATTTCCGGCAGGAAGGAGTTCGATCTCTCCCCCGGCTGGGCGGGGGGAGGGGAAAAGCCATGTGGCCCGGCCCCCCCAAGGGTGGAAGGAAGAAGTAAAGAAACGCCGGGAAGCAATGGGCAGCCCGTTCCCCCCCTTGGAGACAGACAGAGAGAGAGTGCAGCCTGTACTTGTGGCTATGTTATCTTGAAATTTGGTAAACATGTGCTGGCAGCAGGCAGCACGGCTGAGAAAGAGAAGATGGCGGGGGGGGGGGGGGGGGGGTGCAGCCAGGAGTCCGGCCGCTTGGAGGAGTTTTTAATCCTTCTTGGACAATGAAAACTTTACAGAACATTAACCCTTCCTAGACGAGAGATAAGAGTAGAAGGTTAGAAGGTGAAGAAGGAAATGGGCAAGTGATGAAGGTCTGGACCAGAGAGAGAGTGAGAGATGTTGGAGGAATGGAGAAGATGGAGTGGCATTTTATGCTGGACTCTTTTGTGTAGCCATGGACAGAGCCATGTTTCCGTGTGATACAGAGACTGAGTCCAGGGGGAGAAATGCCCCAGAGCCAAAGAAGATTCAGTGTGGGTACCCCTCAGTCCCAGGGGGTATATAAAATATGGGGGGGACAGATGTCCCAAAGGTGAGAGACTGTGCTTTTCTGGAACTGGACAAAGCATCCTTAAAAAGACGACCCTGGAAGCAGCCCTGATCCTTGTTCGGGTGGTGAGAGCACCGGAACAAGACGGAAAAGGCCACCACGACACATGGAAGGACTCCCTTTCCTCTTGAGGAACTGAAATTTGAGCATTCTAAAGGGTGGTGCTGGACCCAGAATTGGTGATTTTGGAAGATTTATTGTATTGGGAATTTAGTGGGGAGGAGGAGGAGAGTGTTTTTGTGAGGTTTTCATTTTCCTTGTGTTTTTTTTTTTTCTTTTGTGTGTAGTTTAGTTATTGTTTTGTAGTTTAGTTAATAAACCTTTCTTTTCAAGTAAGAGCCTGCTTTGCTTATTCCTGGTCAAAAATCTCACAGCAGACATCAGGGAAAGTGTATTTTCATGGGGACATTGGCCTTGTGCCAGTGTCAAACCATGACAATATGTTAGAAATAATTCATGCTATAAAAGAATGTATTTTATAAAGATTTTGAAATCCAAACGAGTCTCTGACCGCAAGCAGCCTGAGAGGTAGATGTCTATTCATGCTCCAAAATTCCTGGAGTCAGCCAGATAACGATCGGCATTTAGCCTAAGAATAGACGCACCCAATGCGATGATCACCGCTATCCTGAGCCATCGGAAGATGCCTAAGAGTGATCATCGCCCTGCGGATAACATTGATCAAGATAGCTGAAGTCGCCACAAAGATACATGTGAATACGCGACTTCCTGGGATTCAATCAATGCTGGCTATCAACCAGGAGATATCAACCAGGAGACGGTCATTGTCCAGCTCTGCACAGTGAAAGAACCAACTATGAATATGCAGAGTTACAAAAGAAACTTGGACTCCTTTGCCTCTGGCACAATGAACTGTATAAAACATCTTCGCTAGAAGCGACTCTCATGAACGGCGGGGGGGAATCAATGCGATCCAGGTCCGATCCAGGTTCATCCAACGCCCATCCCAGGCTCGACGCTGTCTCTTTGGCTGTGGTTGTTTTGAGGACCGTTTTTTGGTCGCGGAAAAAGATAAATAAATCTTTTCAGATTTTTTATAATTTGGCTTTTGATTGATCCTTTATAACAAAGCCTTGTAATGTTCAATAACCAGAAATTGGGGTTCTGTCGCCCTCAGCCCTCAACCACCATCACATCCCAGCATGGGAGGATGAGAGCCACAGAATGAAATGCTTTTGTCACTCTGACATATCCTCTCTATGAAAATATGTTTATCCCATCTAGCTCTTGCTATCAGTCTGAGACTTGGTTTGTCAAAGTTTAGGTCAGTTCAAACATTTGCAAAATAGTTCCCTAGTTTTGATGGTGAAAAACTTCAGCAACAGAACTTCAGGCACAACTGCAAGTTGGATGGTGTGTCTGCGAAGCTTCTAACACAACATTCGTGTAGGATAGCTGCAATACATTTCAAATTGTGCTGTTTCAAAATAAATTACTTTCCTTTTGCAGCACAGTAATAGGGGTTATTATTTATAAAACGCTGTCAATATTTGCAAGTACTACAGGGGTACACACAGAAGACAGACTTATGGAAGGATTGTTAATTTATTTTACCAGTCACCTATAATGGTTTTTTGGCTCTTCTCACTTTTAAGAAAGAGGCATGAGGGAAAGATGTACTATATGTCTTTCTATCATTCTTGAAATTAGATATTTGTATTAAGACCTACAGCATCATTTGTAATGCTCTACTCTCTGAAACTGCTGCTTTAATCAAGTGTAATATAGGAAACAAGGTGTACAAAGCTGGAAGGAAGATAACACATTCAGCCATGCATGGCCTAGTATGTCTTGACTCTCACAAGAAGGCCAGAGCAGCAGGTTGTAGAGGCTGAAAGTCAAATACTTAGCCATCATAAATGCTGTATGGTGGTTCATGCTCAATAAAGCTTCCTACCTAAACCACTGCAAAGCTTTTTTCATTCACAGCCATCATCAAAAAAGTAGAGCACAGCTGAACCTCCATTCTAGTACTTTAGATCTAAACATCTGTGCTGAAGCAACCACCAGAGAAGATCTTTAAAGTCTATGGTGTGAGGAATAGCTACTCATTTTCATTGCTTAATTAAACCTTATCAAAAATACAGCAGAAGACTAGAGAAAAATATTACAGCACTGGGAGCAAAAGATTTTCCCTGCCATGTGCTCTCTCCCCTCACACAATGGAGGTTTTTCCCTTTTAGCCCTTTAACCCCTCCCAAAGTTCTGTCCATCAACCCCTCCTTCGCTGTCCAGTGGTGGAGATCTCTTCCTCAAATCCTGATTGGAGGTCAGGTGTTGCCATACTGACAAGCCAGCCCTCCCAGATGTCCCAACCCCAGATGTCCCTTGATAACCATGTGAGGGAGTAAAACTTAACTATAAATCTATAGAACTTTTCTTAACCTATTTACATGATATTTGTCTGTTAATTGTAAGAGTCAATCATCACATTACTCATCCATCACAATGGTAAACATAATTATCTTGTTTTTTGGCCAGATCTTCGACTAACTAGAAACTCAGCTCCCACAGGATGACAAGACCACTAGAAAACTTCTTGTCAACTTACATGGTTGTATGATTTGGATGAAGTTGCAAAAACTTGTATTAGGGAGCTTCCTTCTGACACTACCAGTATTTCTGGACCCCTCACGGTTTTTTCCCCTGCATGTGGTATACATACATAAGACATATGACTCTGGCATGCTCAGCCATGGCAGGCATGTTCATGACTCAGAGGGAAAGCATAAATTTCAGCCTCAACTCCTTGAAATGACAACTTCTTCCCTCCATTTTGTCATGATCTTTCCTTCCTTCAGAGACTCTGTATACCATGTCTCATCAGCAGATGATGGATGGGAAGGGAAACCAAAATGTTCTACCGCATGTGCATGAGAACAAGACCTAATTAACCGAGAATGAGAGGTGGAAATTGGTTGTGCAAGACCTGCATGAAATGCTAGAGCCTTGATTTCTCTGCTCTTCTCTGTGAGCTGTCTTCATATTCAAATACCTTCTGGTGCTGTGGTTGAAGGAAAATTTCTTGAGGTTAAAAGAAAACTTTACCTTTGCTGGAAGTCTTCTGTTAAGTCTGCTCTTGCTGGGAAACTCTGCAGCCTTTCCTCAGGGCTGAACTATGTAGTCTTCATCTTTAATTAGCTTTCCCTTGACCCCTCCTATATAAGGCTTGCCACTGGAAGTCCTCACAGGTTGAGGAAGACATTTGCTTCTGTAAGACCTTTCAATAAATTTCTTTAGAAATGCTAAGGCTAAGAGAGCTGTCAGAACCTACAAAGCACTCTGTCTTGGCTTCACAATAACAAGGTTTTCTGCAGAATACTCCAGAGTTGCTTCCAAATAATGTAATTTCAATTTTGCCTCTTTTGTCTCTCTGACATTGCCTAGGTTCAGGCCATTCACGGTCATGAATATTTTACACACGACAGAAGAAAAATAAGTCTTTTCACAAAGAGACCTCTTGCTCTCTGCAACTCAGCTAGGCACCCACATGCAAGCAGCCTGTGCCTCAACTAAACGGGGCATCATGTATTGGGCACAGACACATGCGGTATTTCCTGTCAAAAAGTCAAGGAAATTTTGTGGCACTGTTACTTCAAATCAGATTCAGCTGGAAACAGTTTTGTTTTTGCAAAAACTTATCACAATACCTGCCTCAAGGCATCTTCCTACAGAGCATCCACCACAAAGCTGGACTCCCAGGTCTCTCCATGGTCAGCAATGAGAAATAGGCACTGTCAGACAAAGGCATAGTCCAGGACCCTGCTGCTAGTGCCTAGAACTGCCCGCTAAAAATGTTTCTCTCTCTTCATTGATGATAGGTGGTACCTTGGAAGGTGAAACTATATTTTGACAGTGGCAGAAAGCTGGGTGGAAGCTTCACTGCAGCTTCACTTTGATATCTGCTTTTCCTAAGAATGTTTTGCATTTCTCCTAACTGACCACAATTTTAGCCAAATACTGTGCAGTAGGGTTTTCATCTATTAGAAAGGAAGCTTTCTTCCACCTTCCTGCTTTTAGTCATAGGAGGATTTCCTCTTGCTTCCTTCAGCCAGGAAGTCACATTATTTCCTGATCTTTCCAGCACTGGGCCACAAAATGGGCAACACCTTCATAACTGGAGTCAAAGGGAAAACCTCATCAAGCACATAGAAGTCACTCAACTGTGTGAGGAAATGATGTGTTTCATCTTCAGTCACTTTGGGTTAACTGCCCCCAAGATGCCATGGCCTACAAACCATTAGTTGTTGGTGCATCAGACGCCCATTCCCTTAAATTGCCAAAGGTTTTCAGGCAAAATTTCTCTGTTTTCTGGGATTGTTTTGGTGGTAAATGTTTGGTTGATTGTTTTGGTATCTAACAGCCTTCTTTTTTTTTTGAAGTGGCCTCAAAAATTTCTGTTGTCATCACTCAACATCAGAGAGTTTTTCCTCCATGTCAGAGAACACAAGCTGCTGCCTTACTTTTCTAGTTCCAACTCACATGCTCAAAGGTTTCCCAGAACAACAGCCCTGCCATGTGGAGCACATCTAGGAGTTTGTGTGTTATGATGTATCTCTCAGTGGAGAAATATTTAATTGGGAGGATATGCCTCCAAATCATATAGTACAATATGAAGGTGTTTGCTGGGAGTACTTTTTCAGGCTCTGGCCACAGATTCTTTTGACTTAACGTGCTACACTTTGCACAATTCACTTTATTTTCTCTCCAAAGCAAAAGAAACTCACTCTTGTACAGACCTTCTTGACATTATTCCATCTTTCAAATGACTGATTACATCATCACTTTCTATTCATTTCCTGGTAAGCGCTACTGCAACATTTTTTAAATTCTTCCTTCCCCTTTGGAACATGCTCCCCAACACAAATGCAGTCAAGGAAAATCTCCTAAAGGAATTGTTCATCCCAACTTCTATTGTGCTTTTCAAGAAGCACCCTCACAGTTTAAAAGTGAAGTAAAGAAGTCTGGGCCGTGAGGATACTAGGGGTTTGTCATGAATGTACCCTAAGGGCCTGTGATCTGCTTCAGTGGTAATATCACAGCTACATGTGGTGACTAAGCTTCTGACACTCAGGGAAAACAAGAATAATATTTTTTTTCCATCTGAATATAATTTTGCTGTGTTGATATATATGCTTTGAATCCCTTTCACTGTGTGCTTCTTCTTGTTCAAGAGCTCCTTTCAAGCAGGATTAATTGTTCCTTGTGGTGGGACTTCCCTTTTTTGCATGAAGTATTTTGTTTCTTTCCCAACAGCATCCTTCATGTTTCAGACTGCTGCCTCATCCCAGCTTTTTATGGACACACTTTGACTTCTGCTGTTCTTGGTAGATTGGTACCATTACTAATTGGTAGGTAGTCACCCAGCCCATGGCTTTCCATTTCTTAGGGGAAATTGTTTTACAGCATTGACTTCATCTGTGGTTCCTGAAGTTCTCAATTTTCTATGCAGTAATTTACATTCTGCTGTAATCCCAGTTTTAGTTTATTCTTCCTGAATTTTGACTGAGCAGTGGTATTCCCTCTTGTCTCGGTCACATACATTTACGCTGTCGTATGTTTTCACTGCCTGTCAACAGTCTTGCATCATGCACCCTTTTCCCAGGAAATCTTGTGCACTGATAACAGGCCAGCAGGTGTTTCCTACCAAATGTTGTGGCTGCTCATGTCTTCTTCCAGTCCCACTTACCTTGCCCAGGATGGGCAGTTTATATTCAGAATATGCTGCAGGGTCCTGATAAATTATAGCCTATTGCAAAAGGAGCCTATTCTTTTTCAGGGATCAGTAAGTGTCCAGACTGTCTTTTTTTTTTTTTTTCTTTTTTTTTTTCTTTTTGTACCCACCTTAGAGGTTTGACTACTTCAAATCACACCCTTTTC
Source organism: Calcarius lapponicus (assembly GCA_039654755.1). Classification (NCBI taxonomy): domain Eukaryota; kingdom Metazoa; phylum Chordata; class Aves; order Passeriformes; family Fringillidae; genus Calcarius; species Calcarius lapponicus. The sequence goes on from CM077464.1 coordinate 61,760,916, forward strand.
TTAGACACTGAGATTCCTTTGCATCTCACTCATGAAAGTAGCTGCTGAAATACCTGGATGTCAGTACCAGAAACTTGGGAGGTCACTTATTTTTGCAGTTTCCAGTTTTGCCCATGTTTCTGGACACAAAAGTTCCTAGCTTCTAGAAAAATATCATTTTACTTGCCTCTGATATAGAATGGATTCCACATGTATAAAGTTTTTTATGAAGTGACACCATTTTTCTGTGTGAGGACTTATTTGATAGCATGTCAACCACATAGATTCTGACCTTTCTCTTTGCATCTATAGTCAATCTGTAGTTCTCCAACAACTGGGGTTGCAGAATTCCATATTTCATTAGTGGAATCCAAATGGAAGCTGTCTTTTGTCCTTCTTGTGTCTAATGAATATAAAATACTTTTTCTCCAGCTGTTTATTCAACACTGAATATCACGGGTTCTCCTTTGGCCCTATGCAGCTAATTAGACATAGGAAGCTAGCTACATTGTTATTCTTCTTTTTGCCATGTACTGTAGCCAAGAAGAGTGCTGTGTCATTGCTGCTGCTAGAGTCTCTTTGGGGGTGCTCTCCAACTGCAGGCACCAACTGCACTGTACACCCTGTGCTTTTCTATTTGCTTATGCATCATGCTTCTGCAAAATTATTTACTTTGTTTTTGGACTCAAACAGCCTTGCCAAAATGCAACTCTTTTGGTAAAGAGTTGCTTTTTGCTTTACTCTTTTAGTAAAGGTATAATGAAACATTTGGACCTCATGAAAACAGAATGTTTTGCTATTTTACAGGGAAGTTTAGGAGAGGGAGAACAATTTCTCAGCTGTTGAGTCAGCATTTGGACAGTGAGGGAAGTAAGGGTGAAAAGGATCTCCCTAAATGGCCAGAGCATTATTTTCTTTTATCACAGTTTTGACAGTCAGAATTGGAAATAGTGTCAGAATGCAAAGCTGCAAATAAAGGCAAATGATGCTTCAATCTAGATTCAAAAGCAAATTCACAGCTGCCTGTGAATTAAAACTAAGACCAGCTCAGTAGAGCCAGCATGTGCCTGCACTTCTGGCTGATGGGGAACCAAGCAATTCTTACCTGCCAGGAGGATAGCTGTGTGCACATGGTGCTGAGTCCCTTAATATGCCATCCCAACAGGCATGTCCTACATGATGGTGAGCACCTACGTAACACAGTGCTATAGTCCCAGACCAGGGCTGCCTCATATGCATCCATGTGCAAATGACTCTCCACCTGGGCTAGATTTTTAAAGACTGCCGAAGGGTGCAGATAGAGAACTCTGTGGGAATGGGGCATGAAAAATTATTTGCCTCTATTGGTCCTGAATGTGCTTGAAAATCTGTTTATGTTTCAAATATAATAATGAGTTTGGTGGAAGGAAGTTTGATTATTTGATCCTACAAATGGTTTGATTATTGCCTGAGATGACATTCCTATGGGGCAAATTTTATTTATGCTTATATTTTCTACTAATTGTTTGTGATGCAATTGACTATGATAGAATTTTAAATATATATTTTTATTGAAGGATGACTGTAAAACTTATATCTTCGCCTGTAGTGGTAAGAAGATTCTTTTAAATAGCATTCTTTACCCATATTAGTTCTTTCTTCATCAAATATTTCTTCACAAATTCCTTCTTACTAGTATTGGATTTCATAATTGAAAATAATAATATTTTAGAAATAGTATTTTAGAAAATAATATTTTCTCACTTGGTAATTGTTTTCAAATACTGATGGTATATATCAGAATTTTTGTAGTAAACAGAGAATTAAAATTTACTGATTGGTAGGGAGGAAAGAATAATTTTGCTTGCAATCCCACACAGACGTCATAATAACAAATTATCATACATTGGTGTAGGTATACAAAGGAAAAACAGGGCTTTCCTCATTTCATAGGGATGATTACATTTTGAATTATTTTGTACATCTCTAAAAGGGTAGGGGCATCTTGAGAGGTAATCAACATCTGCAAATCTCAAAAAAAATATTGGATTCAAGTTTATAATATATTCCTGTAGACTTGAGCCCAGTTTGCAGTCAGATTTTACAAACTAATGATGGTATACCAGAGAGTACAGAATTTGTATTTGTAAAGTGTACATTAGCTTAAGTTTGTTCCTGGAATAATATAGAATTATACTTTATTGAAAGTATAACTGCAGTTGCAACATAGTTCTAATAGTTGTAGTTAAAATTTTAAGCTTAGTATAAAAAATTAAAAAGAAGAAGGAAAGTAACTTGTTATAGTATTGCAGAGGAGCTAGAGAGAAATTGGACTTCACTGTGCTGTAAGTGCATGCTGATGGCAAGTGATCAACAACAGTATGCATTTCAATCTTTGCAACACTTGCACCACTGTCAAAGTGGCACCAAATGGCTGAAATCTGATCAAAGTTTTTGAACAAGGACCCAGTGAACTTACAGAGAACTGTTTTAAGGCCAGCCAATTCCACTCTCAGTAATCTTGAAGGGGAGACAATCAGTCTCAGTAGGGGAGGACTGAAGATTTCCTCCAGATGTAGTGGAGAGAGCAAAGTAAAGTGCCCCAAAAAGGTACTAGAACTCCTCCATTGAACCCCATGAAAACTAGCTCTGCTATGTCACTCTGAGAAGAGCACTGGTAATTAGCCTACAGATATTTTGGCATCTGGGTATCTCACCTGAGAGACATACACATCATCTTCAATGTCCTCTCAAATGTCACTAAAACCTGGGACAATAGCTGTCCAGTCATACCAAGTTCAGGTATGCAGAGCGGAAGGTCTGGTTAGATGTATACCAAGAGGCTTATCTACAACTGTGTCCAAGGAGGAAAAGACAGCAGCACAGCAACCTAGAAAGCTAATCACTTATCCTGGGCTTTTCTGGGCACCAGTGAGTTTGGCTTTTGGCATTAGGAATTGATTATTTCCAGTGTAACTAGGAAGATGGGAAATAGCCCTGTCCCATCAATCACACAGAAAGAAGGTTTTTTACAGGTTCCCTTCAGCACCAAAATCAGAAGATCTGCAGGAAGTGTCCTGCCTGAAGATCTGACTGTACAGAACCATCAATGAGTTTCATGGTTGCAGTCACTCAATGCAGGAAGTAAATGAATGGGAAAACCAGGCAGAAAAAGTGATTAAGAATGAAAAGCAAGAAAAGAGTATTAAAACCTCCGGCAGTCTCAGTATCTTAGACCACATATTTGCACTCCGTTCTTCTAACAAAAGACAATTATGAACCTGTGTGTGTGCGCACACTCTCTTGCTTATTCTATGCTTTTTCTGGCACCTCATCTGGCAGCCGCTTTCCGGTCCAGCAGACACTAACATCTAATGAGACAAACTTCCCATTTTCAGACTAATCAGTCGGCTGCACTAATTGCAAATGCAAATATGCAAATTTATATTCATTAATTACTCTGCTAATTAGTTCTGCAGTCTTTTTGGGGTAATAAATCATTGTGCAGTGGAAGGGAAACACGTCCTGTCCCATTTCACTCCACATAAAAATTTAATGTACTAATTGAAGGAAATATATTTTAAAAACCCAGATTCTGACTCTACTGATAGATTCCCTTCAGAAAGGTATGATTGAAAGAAGTCTTGCACATCCCCAGCAAATGCCATTACTAAGGTGCCTGTTAGCAATTTAATTATCGCATTATGGGCTCCAGGAAAAGCCCGTTTGCTGTGCTGCAGGCTGTGACTCTGAGCTCCATAATTGACACATTTTGCAGCAAAGGCTGTTTATACATCCATGACAGATAATCTGGAGGAAAACACTCACTTTGCTCTACCTGAATATTCTGTTAAGGCTTGCATTTAAATCTCAGGAATCTGGGTCTACTCTTTAATTCTGCAGCTTCATCAGATCACATTTGAATGGGTTGTTCAAGGAAAACGGAGAGTAGCTGAAAAAGAAAGTTCTTGCAGAGCCCTTCCCTGGTCTTGAATTTTGCTTTGTCTCTACTCCATTTCAACAGGACTTTCAATTCCCCATCTGACACCACCTCTCCCTTTCAATCCTTACCTTGCCATGACACCCTGGGAATAGAGGGGTCATTCCACTGCCCTTCCACAGGTGTTTTGCCCAGCCTCAGGAGATCTGTAGTCTTCCTTCCTCACTCCAATATCTGCAAGGTGCAGCAAGTTCCCAAACACTGATTTAATGCCCCAGCAATGGCACACAGGACATCATGCTCATAGAACCTTAGGTACCAAAGCCTGACAAGGTGTGAACGTCAGTGTGGAAGGTGGGGCTTATTGTATGTTTTACTTTTTTTAGGACAGGGGAAAAAATCCATCCTTATAGCATAACAAGCCAAACACCTGGCTGTAAAAAAAGAATTCCCTCATCAGATGAAGCTACACCAACTACCAGCAATGCTGTAGTACACAGTTCATGGAGGCATTCTTGGAGCCCAAGACTCTCCTAAGCGGTTTAGAAAGGCCTTAAGCAAACTGAACCTTTTTCTGTCACACAAGTTCAAGCTAACTGGAAACATTCCACAGCTCCCAGGTTTTTTCATCTTCCTTACTTTTTTTGCCCCACAGTCATGTACCATTTTTTCCATTAATGTGAAACATCTACAGAGCATTTTCTTGAGAGTTTGAGTGTATCTTAGGTTAACCTGCCTTATAGATGTAGGTTGTTAACCAGTCAAAATGTTGTAAAAGTCAACAGAGGACTTCTATTACCAGAAATTCAGACAACTCACATATCATAGTCTTCCATTATTAAAAAAAATCTAAAGCATTAGCAAACGTTTTGCTTTATGTTTTAAATTGAAACAATAAATAAGATTTATAGGTAATTAAATTCCAAGGGCCTGCATCATTCTAGATTCAACCAGAAGTTGAGCTGTATACTTTTCTCATAGTTTGAAGCCCTAGGATAGCTTCTTTTTTATTTATTTTCTTATCCAAACACTGGAATAAAATACTGTTAAACTGAAAACTTGAAGTCTTATGATTTAGGCTCTAGGAAACAAAGGAAAACTAAAAACCCCTTAAAATAGCTCAAATTGAAAGAGCAGTTTATAGAACAGCCAAAGACAGAATTTATTTTTCAAACACTTGTCATTTTTGTTTGAAATACTAATATACACTAATGGCTATACCATTCAACATCGTGCAAATTAAAAAATTTATTTAAAATCAAACTGCCTTTTCTCTTTGCAGACTTGTGGCATCCTGGAGTCAAAAGTTGTCCAAATTATTTGGTTTAGAGTGCAGGCCTCCCCACCTGCTGGGAGTTTTGCAGCTGCCTTTTTTTTAAGGTCTACAAAGTTTCAGAGATTAATGTGTGAAGATTTTAATAGAATTCAAAAGGTGCCTCTTAAATAATAAATAGGTACAAGATGGTAATGTTCTGATTGTCTGTAGTGTGCTTTAAAGATTTACATTTAAAATTTAATTGTACTAGGACATGAGATGTAACTTAAGACGTTTGATAAAATCCATCCTTTGATGGGTTTCCTTTTATTAGAAAACTTCAACAGGACATGCATATTTTGCAAATTGCAGTAGATTTTTCTTTTTATTTTTTCTTTTTCCTTTTTCTTTTTCTTTTTCTTTTTCTTTTTCTTTTTCTTTTTCTTTTTCTTTTTCGCCTTCTTTTTCTTTTTCTTTTTCGCCTTCTTTTTCTTTTTCTTTTTCTTTTTCTTTTTCTTTTTCTTTTTCTTTTTCTTTTTCTTTTTCTTTTTCTTTTTCTTTTTCTTTTTCTTTTTCTTTTTCTTTTTCTTTTTCTCCTTTTTCTCCTTTTTCTCCTTCTTTTTCTCCTTCTTTTTCTTTTTCTCCTTCTTTTTCATCTTCTTTTTTTGCCTTCTATATTTTTTTTCTGATTGTGTTCAGAATACTTATATATAGTAAAAAAAAAGTGATGCTAGTAAAGTTCCATCATAATATGTTTATGCCCTTTCACTTAATTCTGACTGATATTCATTCTCTTGTCAGGACTGTGAAATTAAGACTTTTCTTAACATATAGAACAACAAGACCCATTTGGTATCCAAGATGAAACCCAGATGAGTGTTAAGATTGACAGTGTTTTCACCCTTGTAATTAGCGATTCACACAAATGTGGGTTTAGTTTGCACTTATGCTTGGAACATGGCACCTCTTCATACAGAGAGCATCATTCACATGTTAACATTTTCACATTTGCTTTTTGTTGGCAAGTAAAGCAGCATACTTACTACTGAGTTCTGTTAGCTGTATATTTGCTATATACTTTTCATTATTTATTAGTATTCTATTCAAAAATAATTTAATGTGAGCAAAGCATGAACAAGAACAATGTAATGCTCCTCTCCTTTGCCCTGCTCTGAAGGAGGACCTTACCTGCCTAATGTCACTCTGCTGCTTCCAAGTGAATGATTTCCATGAGGACAGTGCTGGGGCACTGTTTTCAAATATATTTTTCTTAAAGTGTAAAGATCCACCTTGCTCCCTTGGTGAGGGAAGGATGGGTGGCCTCAGTACAACAGAATATATACCACACTGCTGAGTTTATTTGCAGTCACTTTCTTGATTGCGTACTGACTCAGTAATGTCTGGAGGAAGGGCACAAGACTAGGAAGCCTTATGGCAATACAGCAACAGTTGCCAGAAATTCATCAAGGATTTTGATGGGTTTTGAACAAGTCTGTTCATTCTAAATTGAGGATTAAAAGACTCAGTGATAGAAGAGAAGGCAAAAGGATGGCTAAAACATCTCTGTTTTGCTAAAGCTGAGATGTGACTGACTTGCTCATACATACTAGGGGTTTAAACAGAAAAAAAAAACCCATAAATAAATATCCTAAATGGACTGTGCTCATAAGTCTACTTAGGCTAGACAACACACTACCACAAGAAGTGGATTTCCAGAATGTATGTTTGGAAAAAGGAATTGATATGCATATCAGAGTACCAGTATCAGTTAATTATAGTAATGCTTTTTGGGTCATGCTTCAAGGCTCTCAGAATTCAGCAACTGTTAGAGAACAGGTTGAGATTTAATAAGAGTAATCTCTTTTTAACCTTCATATAAAGACTTTAGGGTCTCTCTTCATCAAAGGTTAATGCTAGAAAATATATATGAGATCAGAATGATCATAGATCTAAACAAATACCAAAAATTACTATGTTCTGAGTTGTGGACTATATGTCTATGTGGCCCTTTGTCTTATGGGAGTGAATGGCTCTTGGAATTTCATTTAGTCTCTTTTCTAATTCCTTATAAGGCTAAAATGCAAAAGGAATGATAAAACATTCAAGGAAAACTTGATCACTCCAGTGATCAAGCAATAGAGGTAGCATAATACACATGGTCTTTTGTACCCAACAAATTAATTCATATTGTTAATCTCTTTAGAAACAATTGCATCCACAATGGACAAGAGGACAACTATCAGGCTAAATTAACATTAAGATCACATATAAAATCATTTGGGGGAACCAAGGAGAACAAACTAATGGTGGAGAAAAAGCACAGAGAAGCCCTAAAGGCAAGCAATAGAATCAATAAGAATGGTAAATGCAAACCACCTAAGCAAAAAATAAAAATAATGATTGGGGAAATAACAGTAAAATAGAAAAATAATTTTTCTATACTGAAATTTTCTAATTTTTCTATACCATGTACTCAGCTCTTTGCCTCCAGGACTCCAAACACAAAGATGCCTTTTCACCCCAGTAGCAAGATATCCAGAGAAGCAAATTGAGACTGCTGTTCAGCTCTCGTACAGGACTAGAGTGCTGCTCTAGTGCTCCCACATGGATGCAATACCATCACCACAGCTCAGAGAGGGTATCTGAATGAGGAACCACACTCGAGACATATTAAGATATATAGCAATGGGGTAGACCAGGGTTGGGACACTGGTTTACAGCTGCCCAAGGCAGCAACAAGTAACATTTCTAATACAAATCAAGGTGTGAAGCAATTCAGTGCTTCAGAGAGATGTGTGCAAGTCACTAGTGCGGGTCAGAAAAGTGAAACTAAAGCACTGCATCCCTACTGGAGAGAAAAGGGCCTGGCTTCCTCTTTTTTTATTGTATTTCAAAGTTCTTTGCTCAACCTGTTGGGGGATATCTCACTGTACCAAATTGAGGCAGAAACAATAAACCTGTCATGTAGCAGGTTAAAATGAAGTTGTGGCTGCAAAGTACCTTGAAGTATTTCGGGAAAATGAAATCAGAGAATTTTTTCAGTGAGTTACGACAAAACTTCCATGTTTGTTTTCAATCCCAGCCATGATGACATGTTGAAGTATTTTGTTGGTATACTCCCTCACAGTATTTTCAACAGAAAAAACTGCGCGTAAATTTCAGAAGCTGATATTTCCTGCTTTGATGTACAAAGTAGAGAGGAACAGATCATTGCCAGACACTTATAAGAGAGAAATACCTATTTAGTGAAAAGCTGAAAGAAAACACTGTCTTTCAGTTAAAGATTTTTTCATCAATTAATTTCTCCTAAAGTATCTAAATTATTTTTCTTTTTCAGCATTTTATTTATCCAGAATTGAATTTATCTTAGTGCAATAACACAATATGAACTATGAACATTAAGTTTGTAGCTGATTCTTAAATCACTTTTCCTATATAAATATGTAAATTCACACCTTTTCTTCTGTAAGAGCAAAGACACATTTGTCATATTTTACTTTAGCTTTACATAAACAAAGGTTAAAGTGTTAGCACAAAAGATTTAATCAAGGCACAGGTTTTTTGACCACACACCTACAATTTAAACATCTGACTTACTCTAAAATGAATTATTTGGTTTCTCTGGAACAGAAGAGGAAGTGCACTTAGGTCTAGATTGATTGTATCAGACTGTGAACAGGCGGTGACATAAATTGAGAAATACTTGAATAAAATAAATAAAACTTGAAATACTTGGGCTGGAGAGGAACAGAAAAATGTTTATGCTGTGCTGCATTACCTCCACATGCTCCATAGGCAGCAGTGTTACTGACCTTTTATTTTTCTGTCCTGCCCTCTGTCTACCCTCTTCTAGCTCACACCACCATTGCACCAGTAAATAATCATCAATTCTATCACTCTTGCCTCAGTCTATCACTGGTAAGATGTTTGAGAGGGCAATCAGCCCAGCTGGAGAAAACATAAAAGTGGAAAATATATTTCCGCTTAGAAAATGGAAATATTATATTTATACTTAGGACTTGGACACACCAGGTTCTCAAGTGGTTCTCTAGCTGCCTGAGCACCCTTTTTCCTAATTACTTGTAGATATAATCATTTGCAGATATAAATTGTATTTATTATGTGCATGTGGTAGCAGTGTGCATGGAATATTCACAGCATTCACCTCTGGGAGATGGTCCCTTATGGTTTCAGTCAGGAATATATGTTTAAATACATAGCTGAATAGAGATCTTTTTCTTTTCCTTTGAGGCTGAAGAAGAAAATTGTTTCCTTCCATGATTATCTCAGAATTTAGAATTAGGTCAGTGGGAAGGACACATGTGCAGAGAGTGAAAGTTGCTGAGTTCTCAGTGTATTTCTCATTGTACATCTAACTCACCATGGGAATCTGAGTGATAGCTCGTCTGTCTGTGAAACACTCCTTGAACAAGTAGGGGCACTGAAGCTAAATTTCAGTTCATACAATGCTGTAAGATCTCCATTTGCCACATGCTGTAAGAAGCTCAAGGTAACTTTCACAAGTACAGAAAGTAAAATAAAGTAGGTTTTTCTTGCACAACTCAAATGAAAATCCATGGTGCTTTGAGTACTTTTTCCAGCCACAGATGGAATGTAGCCATTTAAATAGTTTTTATTCCATAATATTACTTTTGTGCATAAACAGTCATTGTAGTATATGGTAGAGATAATTCATGCTATTAATGTATAAAATATTGTAAGATCCAAACTATGTCTTTTGACCACCCTGGCCGGGAGCAGTGTCTTATTCATATACATCTAGTTCCCGGACCTTGTTGCGATAACATCAGGGTTTTAACTTAAGAATAGAAGCTTCCAGGGTGATAATCGCTGGCTTCCCCGGGTCACTGGGACCACTCCAGAGTGATTATCAATGATTACATCTACCACGATGATCGATGGTGCCACCCTGATACATGTGAATGCTGACTTCCCTGAAGTTCTCTGACAATATCTCGACACCTGAACTGAGTCTGTGTCAACCTCTGCACATGTAAAGCCACGGTTATGCATGTGAAGTGACACAAAGAGCATTCGGTCATCTCTGTCTCCGGCAGAATAAACTGTACAAAACTTGCTGCGCGAGGCAGCATTCGTGAATGGGGGAGACTCTGACATTCGGAGATCAGATCTGTGTGTTCACCCAGCGCCGATCCTGGGCTCGACGCTGACCCTTGGCTGTGGTGGTTTTTGACGACTGAAATTCAGTCTCGCGGACAAATTAATAAATCTTTGCTAAATTTTCTTATAAGTTTGGCTCTCAATTTGATCATTTATAAGTCATTAACTTTTCATCGGTGTCTTCGTGGATTAAATTGTCCCTAAGTACATTTTAACAGCACGGATTATTATGGACTCTTGTAATTTAAAATGGAAGAGAATGGAGATTGTGTGTGTGTGTACACATTTCCTTATTCCCTCTCTTTCATAAGCTATAAGGTTTAATAGCAGTTAACACTAGACCACAGCACTTCTAAATAACAATGGCCCTGCCAATTCTAACTGGCATTCCAATTAGTCTGACAATTCTACTAATTAAGAACATTAAACTTTTAAACAAAGGCTATCTTTTTTGTGTTGGGTTTGGCAAAATGGAATTGAGGGTATAAGAAAGCCTGAACCTCTGCTCCCAAGAATTGCTGATAATTAAAGGAAATAAAAATATTTCGGGAGCATGTAGAAACATTTAGATATGGTAGTTAAACAAGAATTTAGATACGGTAGTTAAATAAGAAGCATAGGCTATCTAATAACCTCTAATATTCTATTGTAGAATATTGTAAATAATAGAGAAATGGATTAAAAAAGTGAAAACTGCAAATCCACAATACATGGGTGAAAGAGGTTTGCTTTTTGGAAATTATTATTTAAGCCAGGTGCTATAGGGATTTCAGTGCTTAAGGCAAACTGAGACATTCCTTTCTTTGACGGAGAAATCCCTTTTTAAATTTTTCTTTCCTTCAGATATGAAAAAAAGCAAAGAAAAAAGTATGTTCTGCAATGAAAAATTTCCAGTGAATATCTGTTTCAAATCAATAATTTTTTAAAGATTTGCTCTGGTTTTGATTTTATGTATTACATGAAATTTTGAAAAGAAGCATCCTTTCAAATCCCTTTGAAGTGATTTAAAGATCTTTCTTTTCCTAAGTATCTTATTCTCAGAATTAAATTTCATTGCAATGCACTTAAAACACAAAGGTTTTTTTGCCAAAAAATAAACACATTCATCTGAAAGATTTTTTTTTTGCCACTTTATGTAACCAGGTCAAACTGCAAGTATCTTCTTCATAATCAGGATTTCTGTTTCTGTGGGAGTAAGAGCCTTTTCACAGAGTCTCTGCAAAAAAATCTTACTGTTAATTTGTGCCACAATAAGCAAATGAATAACAGGTGGAATGGAAAGCAGTATTTACTCTAAACCCCACCAACCTGAGCATCAGAGATTTCATTCTTCCACCACCCAGCCTTCAAGACATAGTTCAGGAACTATGAATCTCTCAGGATTTGGCCTCATGCCATAATGCCGAATATATTTCCTATGTTGCCTTACCAAATCATCACTGCACTGCCTGTATTCACACTGTTTAAGGATTTAGAAATACTGGGAGAGATGGCTATTCTAGTCACCATCTGCTAACATCAGCTGTCTTCAAAATTCATAGCAAAGTACCCTTTTGAGAGAAATCTTATCTATCTGGCTTTACATAGCAAGATGTCTTACAGGTCCAAATGCAGAATGCAGACTCCAGCATGCCTCTCTAGGCAGAAAGCTCACTTCAACCCAAGTCACACACAAAATTCCTGAACATATGAATAAAACCTGAACATACCATAGCACACTCTTCAGAATGCATGCCTTTGAACAATTTGTTACGTGCATTATTTTTTTCTCTCCCAGACACAATGCAGTAATGAGGGTTGAACTGCTTGGATTTCTCAAAAAATAGCAACTGAATTAAACATGATCAGAAAGAAACCAAAATAAAGCTAGATACATCAGATACATATTGTCTAACACTGGGAACAATGACATGGGAAGAAAAAAAGGATTTCTAACTTGCAAAAATATGTGCATCTTCAGTGCTGCTTCTGCTGGCCACTGACTGTTTCAGCATTTTGCAAACTATGCCCTGTATGAACTTTTCTCAGCACTTCAAGAGCTTAAAGAGGCAGGCTTACAGTAAGGCCGCCTGAGCTAGATAGAAAGCTAATATGGCAACCAGCACAATAGAGGGGAAACACAAGCAGAAATCAGGATCAGCAAGCCACGCTCCCTTCTTAGGAAAGGGATTTTGCCAAACTTCTGGGTGCCTTCTGGCCGTGGCTATTTAAACTATTTGGAGATTCAAACTAGTCCTCAGCCAGCCAAAGGACTGAAATGAAAGCTTCAGGCTGCCGAAAGGTATATAATTTCCTTTTCACATCCTGTTAGGTGAGATCACTTGACAGAGTGGTTACATTCAAAATCAACACTGAGTACTCAAACTGTGGCATGGAGCACTGATTTTCATGGTTGGTGGACAAGGAAGCTGGCAAGCTGTAGGATTTGCACAACTCTTTTGAGATTGCTCAGACATGAGGGCTATTAATTACAGAAAGTACTGTTTACTTCGTCTTACACTTAAGTGCCTCACTTCTATTTACAGCAGATCACAATGTCATGTTGATTTTGGAAAACTTGATTGATTGTTTAGAAAATGCTGTTTCTGAGAGGGTGTCCATGTATTTTGTAAAAACCTCTATGCAGCTGTAAGTAAAATCCGCTCTTGATTCTGTTTCTTTAACTATATACGTCTATATATGGGAATTGAATTTGTTAGGTTAAGAACCTAAGAAATTTACATCTTATAACACCATCGTGTCTGCTTGATCAGCATATTTGGTGAAAAACACAATTACAATGGATTTTTTATAGATGAGAAACATCAGTTACTCTGAAAGTAGATCTGCAGCTAGAAGTAATAGAATTGTTCATTCATCACTGAAAAAATTGTTCTTTAAACATCAGGTTTTCCAAAACAATTTTGGGAAAATATCATTACAGCCCTATCTGAATTCAGCACCATTTTGCAGCTAAGATGAAATTAACTGTCCTTTCACTTTTACAGAAGCTTGAGGATAGAATCCAGAAAATAATTGTATAAATTCCTATTCTGTTTGCAGTGGAATTCCACCATTGAATCTCCAGGACTCTCAGGGGAAAATTGATCCTGTGGGTATAAGACCTCAAATGTTCCAGCTTGTCTCAAGGTAAAATGAGATGGTCAAGATCCTTCAAAATATATAGCTATCCACGTTCCACTGTTTTCAAAGCAGTGAAAGATGCATATAGTTTTGTGTAACTAGAAAAAGCAGGAAGGCTAGGTGATTCAGTAACTGCACACACCACCTAATCTTTCAGAAAAATAATTTCTAGCATGTCTATCAAATAGACATTGAACTCTTCATGACTCCTAAATCAGTGGAAAAAGTTCAGGATCAATGCTGTAAGATCCTTATGCCTCCCTTTTCCTCCTAGAAAGTAGCATTTCTCTGCTTCATTCCTATAAACATTTAATTTTTGTACTAGCTTAGGTTTGTTTATTTTGCTTTGTGGTTTTTAATCCAAAATTACCTTTTGTTTCAATAAGGAAAGAGCTCTAGTAAGGCTTTAAGTACATGCATTATCACAGGTTGCAACGCTGTTTGGCAGTCATGGATGCTAGGACGAGTCAAAAGTGTAGTAAGATTTGAGAAGCGTAAGGGAGACCATAGTTCATTAACAGCTTGGGATGACTGATTGCACAGTGTGATATGTAATGGAGTTAATTCATGCTGTATAAATAGATACGTGTGGATATAAAATATTGTAGAAATTGTGTTTAACCTCCCCAGCCAGGAACAGAGCTCTATTCAAATTGTAACTAATTCCTGGCAGAATCGAGATAGCATCGGGCCTGTTTAACGTCTGAATGGGACCTTCCTGGACTATCAGCAATGATTTCCTTGTCTCCTCCACCTGGGAGATAACATCTGGGCCTTCCTGGCCCGTGATTAATTGCAGTGTCCCAAGAATTTCACGAGATTCAGACGCACCCTGATTGCATCTGGGTACTCAGGAACTGATACCAACTTATTACATGTGAACACAAACCTCCTGTGTGCCCAGACTTCTGTCTGCAACTGGGACCTGTCTTTGTCTATTTCAACATATGTATAGAAATGGATTTGCATTCGAAGAAGTGAATAGAAAGATGTGGTCATCTATGCCTCAGGCAGAATAAACTGTATATAAGCTGGATGCTGGAAACACTTGGGGTAAACTCCTGGGGAAACGCTGCCGGTTTGTCAGTGGACCCGAGTTCACCCAGCGCCTGCGTCCGGGGCAGACGCTGCCTTGATTGTGGTGTGTTGCTGTGTGAGGTCATTTCCTCTCAGCTATCCCAGTCCCTCCCTGGTGTGGTAATACCTTCTTCCTCCCCCTCCCTTTGTCTCCTGCTAAGTGCTGTCAGTCAATCTTAACATTCCAGCAGGGGCATCCTCTGGTTGGCAGAAGTTCAAAAGATGCCCCTCATTGCCAAGGTCATTGGCCTGTCCTGGGTGTCACTCGTCCCCTGAGACCCTGCCCCTCCCACCTGGTTGGTGGCTCACCTGTCCCTTCCCTCCCCCTGCCCGAGCCTTGAAACTGACTGGGACCTCATGGTCCGGGATTCTAATGGAGCTGTTCCTGAGATTCAGATGCCGTGAGTAAAGTCTGGATTGCAACCCTTCATCAGAATCCTCTCCTTTTCCTCTTCACCTAGCCTATGGCCTTTCACCAGAGGTAAACTGAGGTCCTGCTAGCCTGGACTTGTTCCAGTGCCCAGCTGCTACATCCAGCCAGCCAGAGGTATCTCTGTGGTGGAACCACCACAGCTGTCACCTCAGGCCAAGCAGCGAGGGCCAGTAGAGCCCAGGCACTTTCCATCCAGTAATATTGGAATAATACTCCTATAGTGGTGGTTGCACGAAATTCTATTTTTTGTAATTTACCCAATAAATCGTTGTTAAATTTTTGATAAATTTGGCTATCGATTTGATCATTTATAACAACAGCTTTTCTGCTTTTTTAATGAAAATTTACTTAATCAGACCGTATCTCAGGAAAAGCCCTGTCCTAAAAGGGTTATAAATTCAGATAATAAAAGGCAAATCAAAAGGAGCATATATTTCCATTACAGTAAGCCTGAGTCATCCTGCTAAACACTTAATATTATTTCCTATAAACAAGCACCTCTGCTGAGCTGTTACGAAAACTACCTGCCTACTTGCATTTAGAGAGAATGAAGGTTTCATAGGCAATTGTAGCTCTGGCATTTACTTCTGTCAGCTACTTGCCTTCTCACCTTTAATAGTGTACATTCAAAATAGGCTTAAAGTTTTTACTTTTATTTATTTATTTTCCTAACTTGTTCATGCTTATAAAAAGCAGGAAATTATGATTCCTACATATGAGCTTACAGCCCACCTGGACTTAGTGGTTTCATGGGGCTAAAGAAGTTAGTTCTCTAGTCTGAGGACTTTCTCCCTGCTGAGTTTAATTTCTGCTGCAAATTATTAAAGTGTCAGACTTTCTTATAAAGTTTGCAAGGAATATTGACAAAATTGCCCTTAAAAAGCATGCTATAATTTCCTGGGAAGGAACTGTCCAACAGAAGCTAATGTTGCACTTAAGTTTTATTTATACTTCTGTCAAGTCACCGTTAATTTAACTTCTTGGTTTCCTTGCATTTTAAGATCCAATCAGTAGAGAGATGCCTCTACCCAAATTAAGGTGCAAATGAGACCATATATCAATGTCAATAGTATGGATTTCATTTAACAGTAAATGTGAGAGAGAGAAAGAAATTGGAAAGGGGGAGAGGGGTTGAGGGGAGAAAGAGAGTGAGATAGTCACCATCTCGTGGATCCAAACCATGTCCCATTGCCCTTCTTCTGGTTTTCTCGATGAAGGGGCTCTCACAAAGGAAAGTCCAATGGGTTAATATACTTTCAGGTACAGGTGGGAATGGCCAAGCACCTCCCCTGTTGTGGAGAGCTTTACATTGTCTTTTGCAGCACTGAGGATCTGTTGCAACACTGTGTATCATGTGCAGTCCCCTAGTGGAAGTCTTCAGAAATGTGTCTGCAGGCTGTGGCCTCCCCTCGTGGGACCCAGGCAGAGCTGATTTTCAGGACAGCTGCTGGGTTTGGCTTTCCTTGTGGATACTTCTCCAGAAGCCTTGCTTACTTCTCTGTAGACCTGAGGTAAGTGGACAATAGTAACACCTTTAACTTTTCGGAAATTCCCATCAGGTGACTTAACTCACAGTCTAAATTCCAGGAATCCAGGAGGCATGCTAGGGATAGGCAGGAAAAGTAAAGGGGATCGGTAAGGGGGTTGGGTTGGGAGGACAGGTAGAGGGCTGGTCTTGGGTGGTTGCACGTGAGCAGTTGCTTCTTTATATTATTTGCTATAGTGGGCAAAGTCCTTCAGTGATCTTAACAGTGTTTAAGGCAATTGTGATATTTAAGTCTCTTACACTGCATATTGAATTTAATTTATAGAATCCATATATTTAAAAAACCGATATATATATACACACATATACAGGTCCTAATCAAACTGCTCATCTTGTGGCATGTGGTTTTTGTAAGGCCACTCTGCTCTTCTGTGCCAGTGCTGTAGCCATGTGCTCAGAGCTCCCACCACTTCCTGGCTAGTCTTTGTCCCTGTTGTAGACATCTTTTGTGAAAATCCTTTTCTTTAGGATTTTTTCCCCTCTGAGAAGCTGGGGCCTCAGAAACAAAATATAAACAATGGTTATCTGCTGCTGTGGAATGCAACAGGTGACCAATCTGTGATTGGTCTCCTGTGGATGTTTGGATTTAGTGACCAGTCATGGCAGAGCTGGCTCTCGTTCTCTGTCTGAGCCACAGACCTTTGTTATGCATTCCATTCTATTCTTAGCTTAGCTAGCCTTCTGAGAGGAAACCTTTTCTTCTATTTCTTTTTAGTGTAGTTATAATGTAATATATATATATCATAAAATAATAAGCCTTCTGAAATATGGTGAAATATGGAGTCAAATCCTCGTCTCTCCTCTCATCCTGAAAACCCCTGTGACCACTGTCACATGATCCCACCATGTGACATGCAGCATGTCATCACTCCATGTGGGATGAACAACCCTGTGACAGGGAGAAGACTGCAGAAAGGGAGAAAAAAGTTTTGGGAATATCTACACAGGTAATATAGGGAGACTATCTCATCAGGCACCTCTTGCTGACGGAGATTTGCAGTGGGGAGAAGAAAGCAGCCCACTAGTTTTAGAGAGATTGCAAGCAAATCTATGGAAGAAAAAGCATACATCATAGTTCTGAGTCTCGTTGGGGAGGGGGAAGCAGTGCAGGTCTCTTCTGGGGTCACACACACCCACACTATTGATGCCTACAAATTTTAGTTTTTTATACATTTTTCATATATTTGCAACTTTGCAGACTCTTAATACATAGTTAATACACAGCTCCTGATAGCTTTCGTACCCTGTCTCTTAGATATTAGAATAATAAGCTAACCCTCCTAATCCGTACTTGGAATTCTGTTTAGTCTTATTCTTAAGAAGAAGAAGCCTGCCAAAGACATTTTATTTTCCACTAGAACTTAAAAGACCTAACAAGAAATGGGGCAAAGAAGCCCCTGGAACATCTCTCATGAGGCAGAACTCAGAGGAAATTTCCTAACCAACTGGTCTTCTAATTGAACAATATTTTTAAAACATACTAATTTGTTAAACTTACAAAAATTGCAGAAATCTCATTCTGGATGTGCCCATGACAATGGGGAAGC
This sequence comes from Calcarius lapponicus, assembly GCA_039654755.1. Taxonomy (NCBI): domain Eukaryota; kingdom Metazoa; phylum Chordata; class Aves; order Passeriformes; family Fringillidae; genus Calcarius; species Calcarius lapponicus. The sequence goes on from CM077464.1 coordinate 61,778,937, forward strand.
TTTCAATTAAGACCCGCTTTTTAGCTCTATTTTAACACTGTTGCAAGTTTTGTTTTATTTGATTTTAGGCAACACTATATCTACTAAAAAGGACTAGCTGCAAGGCCCTTGAAAAAAACATGCATTGATGGGAACAGAGAATCTCAAAATGGAAACACAGAGGAAGAACATCTGTGAATCGCTGTAGGCATCACATCACCTCAAAAGGAGGAAAGTCATCATCACTGATTAGCTGTTTGACAGAGATTGCCATTAAAGAATGAATAGTGATGAGCAGTGTCAAGGTGTGTCCTTTAGCCAAATGTCCCCGCAGCAGCTTCTAAATATTTACAAATGTACTGATCTCAGACCATCCTCAAGGTAGGGTCACAGAGAGTGTGACCACTTCAGTCACCAAGTATGGATGAAAAAAACCATTTCTCAGATGTACCACAGGGCTGCTTCACACCACAAAGCAATAGCAATTATCTTAACACCCTGCAGTTTTAGGAAGCAACACAGCTACATGACTGGTCTGACTAGAATATTTTACACCAGGGAGACAAGTACCTTAAATCCCATATTCTTGCAAAGTACACAATCACCTCTTCATCTGGTACTAAAACTTTCAGGCCATATTGTGCCTCTACTTTTCTAGGTAATTTAAAAAAAACAAAGGTATTTTCCATTTTTAAATTATTTGGTTCCACCATCTTTCAACTTTTTCATATTTGTGTGAACCAGGAGTAACTCAAAATTTATAACATTATCCCAAATGTATTTTCTATCTACATAAGACCTATTCTAGTCATGTGTTTCAGAAATCTTAGAGAAATTTCTGGTCACAAACTTATTTTTGGTTAACCATAAGCAATTACAGTTAGCAATAATTTTCAGATTCTACATTAGTGTTTTGCTCAAATAAATCCCATTTAAATAGAGTAACTAACCCCTTTACAGCTCTTTCCTATTTGTGTCTAACAGCTTATTCAAAACAGGAAACTAAGGTTTTCTGATTAGAGAAAGAAGTATATTCTTAATAAAGGGGGCCTAATGCGAAACATATTTTGCCACATTGGCAGATAGGTTAAAAATTGTATTTTCAGACTGAACCAAATCCTCCTGAGCTAATGTAGTTTATTTCTCTGAAGCCAGGGGTCCTTATTGGTGTTTTCTAATCTGTCCTGAGAGAAGGACATATATTGTCTTAGAACTGGCAGAAGAGTGCTTAGTCAACTTGATGGGAACGGCAAGTTCCCTTCATAAAAAAGTCCACAGTCTACAGCAGTATACTGGGGACATGGAGAGGCAGAAGAGGGACAATTCTTCACAGACAGAAAGACATATTACTTTAGTCCCATGGTGTGCTAGCTGCACACAGGATAGGCAGCTGGCATGCAACATGCATGTGGCACATGGTTCTGGTTCTTTCCCCAGCAGCTCATTTTGTAGAGACAGTCCAGGCTTTACCAAGAAAGTCCCAAATCTAACCAGTCTGAAACTCACTTTCTGACCAATCTGAAACTCACTGAGGTTAGCAGACCAGGGTCCCTGCCCAAGATACTATCCTCTTTTGAATATTTTTGTAAAACAATATAATTTAAATTTTAAAAAAAGTAATTAAACCACAAACCCCAAAGCAAACAAATCCAAACCAACCAACCCATCAAAACCTCAAAAGCACACACAGAACTCCTGCCAAAGGAGGTGTTCTCACCTCCTTCTTAGCCTTAAACCCAGCAGGGAGACCAGAGCCACTGTTTTCTACACTCTTACCCATGTATTTGTCCCTTATGGTCTGACTTCGCAGTTTAGGATGCACTAGACATATATTTTCCCCCAGTCTCACTCTAAAGGCTGCAGTTGCTCTGGTGTTTGGGCTGTGCATGTGGGTGCTATGGCAGGAAGGCAATCTCACGTCAGGTCATGAGTGTGGAAGAGGGATTTTGGCATCAGGATTGTCATTGTGTCTGTGTTGCAGTGATGTCTAGTGTGTACATTAGAAAGAAGAGGAAACAAATAAAAGAAAATGATTTAGCTATCTTCCCCTTCTAAACAGTTTCTTCCTGTCCGCTGCGATGTGGAGGATCAAGAATGGGACATCACACCCATGATCAATGTGATCAAGTGAAGCCAAATTTATTATCCCCAAAAGGGCTATATTTATAATAAGTTTCTACTGTTCACGCATCTCTAGCTAATACATGATTGGTTAATCCTAGCTGTTCATGCATCTAAAATAGAATGCTGATTGGATCTTCTAATTTTTCATGCACCTTGCTGTGGTCGTCTCACCCACCCATTGCTTCTCTTTTTTCTCACTTTCTCAAACTTGCTGAGTCTTGATGGCTCTTCTTCTTGTATCTTTCTCAAGGATATACTGACCCCGTTTCTGAATATGTCCATTATCCACTGTTTGTGAACATGTCCATTATCCACTATTACCAACAGGCTGGATTGTGCATTGGCTGAATGTGGCCATTGTCTTGCAAAAACTCCACAACCTGCAAAAAAATCCTCAACAGTCCACAAGGTCCCATTGCTCCCAGTGAATGACCAAGGTTACCACACTTCAAAATGTTCCTGAGTTCCTTAATTTGATGTGGTTTTCCTGTTCCAGCAAAATGGGGAGGTGTGGGCCAGTCAGGAGAGGGTTTGAGAGGATGATTAAAAAAAAAAAAAAAAAAAAAAAAAGGAGAGAGAGAAAAAAGAAAAAGACTTAAGGTCTCCAATCATAGTATATTGAACTTACTTGAAGGGCTCACATTGAACGCAGTGCAGTTTGGGTCAGTCCCCTTCATACCCCATGGAGATTTTGGAGACCTTGGAACTCAGTATTTTTTCAGTAAATTTATTAATGATTCATTATTATTTAAGTGAATCTATAAATATTTGGTTGTGTTAATATTTATATATATTAATATTAACGCATTATTTTAATATTGCATTTGAAATAAGTCTCACTTTTAATTCAAGACTAGACAGTCCATGTACAGGGAAAAAATTGTGATATGTGTTCTGTAGCATATTTGCTGCTGTGCAGCCATTCTATAGAGTGCATTTAACTGTATTTTGTGTACTATTCTTAACATGCATTCACAGTAGACAGCAAAGCAGCAGCTATTCGGTATGCTGTGAATGCCTATTAACAGCAGTACCTATTTGCATATCATGGATCCATAATACAAAATAGGCATATTAAAAGCCTTATGAAGAGTTATTATGCATGCACAGTAGAGGCTTTTTAAGCCTTGATATCTCAGCTATTTTGTTTCTCGACAACTTATTTGAAAATATTAAAAAGGTCAAATGATGGATTAGGAATGTGTGAAACCGTAGTATTACTCCTATGGAGGTAATCATTCAACACAAACTAATTCATTTTTGGTTTTATTAGCACTATAAAAGATGTTCAAAAATGCATTTGAGTTGTTAAAAAAAAAATCACCTACTTCAATAATAAGAAAGGACAGAGAAAATAGTTTCACATATTTTGAGCACCATGTGATATAATTGAGAATTTTGTTGGTCCTTTCCTAAACACAGAACTATTCCAATGTCAATCTTTCTTTCAGTATCTCATGGTATTTTTTATTTATTGAAACAGTGTTGGCTACCCTAGGGCTTTTAGGTTTTAGATTATCTTGCATTTTTTAATACTTTGAAAATGCAAAATCCTTGAAAAGGTGGATAATCCCTAGAACCTTTAACAATATAAATCTTAATACATTAATTCCTATTGAGGATAATGGGATTCTGCCCTCTCCTTTGTTACAGATTGTAATGTTTGTGGTAAAAATGAAGTGAATGCTATGAATAGTACAGCACTTGCTCTTTTTTGAACAGTTTCCCTTAAAGTTTTGACATCTTTGTCACTTCAGATAAATTTTCCTTAATAAACAAAAACTAAAAAAAAAGCCTCTGTTTTATAAAAAATGAGAGAAGACTGAATGTCTTACTTCTTTAAAATAAAACAAAAACCACAAACCCTCAATGTTTGGGGTGAGGGTTTTTTTTTTTTAATGAAAGGTTGTAAATTGTTGAGCACATTCATATAGATGTATAAGACATGATCTTCCCACACACATGTTGTTCTGTACTGCAGTCTTATTTTTTGTTCCCGTTTCTAATAAAAAAAATGCCCCAACATATTTAAATGAAACTTTGTGAAAGAAAAAATAATTGGCTGAGGGCTTGAGGGCTGAGAACATTAATGCCAAGGTTTGGGCCAATGTGAATTAAAGCAGATGAATTATAAACCCTTCAAAACCAGAATTTATAATGAAAATGCTGACAGGGATCCATAACAATAGCAGCTCTGCTAAGTATTAATACTAAAAGCATACTCAGTCACTCATTATTTTATCATAGAAATTATTTTGTTACAAAAAGGCAGTGATACACAATAATAATGAAACTAAATTTTAAAAAAGAATGTTTCTAAGGTGACTCCTGTAACTCCCTTGATATCACTTCTATGTGACATGGCACTCCTTGAATTAAAAAAAAAGCACAAGCCCCTAACACATGAAGGTGGAGTTTGTAATAAGCTCTATGGCAAAGCTGAGCTGAGTCTTTGTCAGCTTCCTTTAAGTGTTTTGCCAGCAGAAGGAGACAAAAGGGTTAAAAAGGAAGAGCAGGGAGCACAGGAGAGGCAGCTGACAGGAGAAACCAGGGCATGAAGAAAGGAGAAGCTAGGTATCAAAACAGAAGAGCAGGGGGAGATTTTTAGGAGGTTTTCAAAGGGAATAACACAGTTTTTAAAGAGATATTCGGGAAACATTCACGAAAAGGCCAGGCAGACTGAGAAAATATGGCAGGGGCCAAACCCTTTGAGAATCCTAAGCTACACTTTTGAGCAGGTGCGTCCCAGTCACATTGCAACATGCCAGAGCAGGTCAGTGAGCCTTGCCACATGCTTCAGAAAACAGGCATGATTTGTTAAACCTTCATGCTGTATGTCCAGTTTTCTATAAATGCCTCTTTTATTTTGCAATGTCAAAAAACACCAAGAGATGTGAAGGAAGGATTTCTTACAGATGGCATGAGGTTTTTTCCTATTATTCTGTGCTCTGGGGCAACAAGCTGCACTCCAAAAAACCCCACACCCCAAAAATCTCACCCAGCATCATCACAAAAAACCTACTTTTTGTGACTGTGCTATGCATTATAGAACCAGCATTACTTCCCTATTACTGCCTTCCTTTCCTTGCCTTTTCTTTTTTCTCCCTGGGTACCAGGTGCACTGGAGGGACTCAGATCAATACAAGACAACATTTCTCATATAAACAATGCCATATTAACAACCAGAGGGCAGCTGTACCTGTAGGCAGGGATAGCACCAAATGCTGGCATGTCTATCCATGCAGCTAGACTGCTAAAAAGAAGCAACCGGAGTGGAAATGTACCTACTGTATGTGAAATGCGGGTGCAGAATTTTTTTCTTTTCTTTTTTTCTATCAGTCTAACCTTCTGTGTTGATACATGAATGCTGGTACCCACTTAGAGGGATGCCAGATGATCAGTGCAGAATGAAGGTCCCAGGAGAAAGACTCACGTGGTTTTCTCTGCCCCGTGACGTCACTAGCAGATGGCATGGGTACCAGCTCTGGCAGTTGGCATCAATGTCACTTTTTAGAGATCAATGAGATAGTGCAGATATACACAGATCTAGACTCCAGCAGACGATGCGACATTCAGACTGAAAAGATTTGGAAGGCAAAAAATGAAAACTGATTGTTGAATGAAATAAAAAGCTAAGGTAATACAAATAAAGATATATTTCAGTTGGTGTTGGGTGTGCATGCAAGTGTTTAAAGATACAGTATCATTGTCTTGTTTTTTGTGTATGCTATTTGCTGTCTAGTAACTCCTACCATTTTATTCTTCTGATGCAATTACAAACTTTCATTGCTTTTATGTAATACTGCAAATGTGTAGACAGTACTGATAGAGTTAGTCTTTGACTGGGGTTTTTGTTTAATTTTGTTCTGTTAAAAGTCCCTGCATTTACTTTGCTTGTCTCCTTGAAGTCCATGGGATACAAGGTTTTGCTGTTCCCAAACTGCAAATGAAAGCAAAGTAATTGGGAAAAGGAAATTATTTTTCCTTTCCAGGCTGGATTCTGAGCACACGTGCAGGATTGCAGTCAGAATCTACAGACCGCTCCTGTCAGCTAAGAGCTGGAGGAAGACATCTGAGCCTCGCAGAACATAAACAGTGCTATAGCGGGCAGGGAATTTTTCACCTCCCCCCCCCCCCCCCCCCAGTTGATGGGAAAGAAAAGAAAAAGGAGAAAAGAACAAGAAAAAAAGCAAATAAGTTGATTCTAACAAAACAGATAATATCAAATAGAATTTTTGCTTGAAAAAAGGAGAAAAAAAGAGGTAGGGGGATTTTATTTCCTAACTCTAATCTGAATACGTTTAGGGTTAAATAATTCTGATTTTTGTCTTAATATTAAATAAGTATTATGTGATTTTAATACAAATACCTAGGAAAAATGCTTTGTTTTGAATTATATTACTAGCTGAGGGATTTGGGGGGTATATTCCATTTTTTTTCCTTCTCAGCTACTGTAACTTACTAAAGTTTAGTATCTTGATACATGAAGGAAGAAATGTGGAGAGCAAAAACCCACAATTTTGAAGTATAAGTCAAAAAGTGATTTTAAAATATTTACCATCAGGTAATAGAGATATGGCACTTCTTTTTCAATTTTAAAACTGCATTCCCTCTCCTCATTTTTCCACCCAGGGGAATTTGGGTTAATGAAATTTCTGTAGTGCTTTGTCACATTCTCCATTTCTTTGAATTCCATGATGGTGAGAGTTTGAAGGATTTATTTAAAAAAAAAAATGAACAGGGAGCTAACTGTACATTTAAAATATGAATTTACTCCATATTTATCTGTGATAAATGTAGCTTTTTAGTTGCAGGGTCAAATGTTTGAAGTGATTTTAGAATTCTCAGCAGCTATTATTTTTTTAACATGGGCATTTGCAACTGCCATTTTATTAAAAAAAAATATATGGAGCATTTATACACACACACACATACACACATACACACATACACACACTCTTTTTAGAAGAGCTTACACACAGACACAAATAAGGTGCATGAGGCTGTCTGTGTGAGTCGGAAAACTTTAAAAATGAAAATATTTAAACATTGTGCTGGCATTCTTTCAGGTAACTTAAGATTGTAGAACCATGTTAACACTACCATTTGATGAGTCTGTTGTAATGCCAGAATCCCAGATGTGTAGAAAGTTTCCCAGAGAAACTGATGACCAAAAGCAAATGAAGAACACAGACAGCTTTTCAAAGCAGATCATCCTCCGAGGAAAGAATATTAAAAGATCTCCTGGAGAAGAAACAGAAAAAGAGGAAGAGGAGGAAGAGAGAGAAGAGGAGGATGAGAATGGCTTGCCAAGGCGAAGGGGCCTTAGGAAAAAAAAGACAAGCAAGATAAGGATGGAAAGAATTAAATTCAGGCGTCAAGAAGCCAATGCTAGAGAAAGGAACCGTATGCACGGCCTTAACGATGCTCTGGACAATTTAAGGAAAGTTGTCCCTTGTTATTCTAAAACACAAAAACTGTCTAAAATAGAAACTTTAAGACTAGCCAAGAACTATATTTGGGCTCTTTCTGAAATACTGCGAATTGGGAAGAGACCTGACCTGCTCACCTTTGTCCAAAACTTGTGCAAGGGTCTGTCCCAGCCTACTACAAACTTGGTGGCAGGATGCCTGCAGCTGAATGCCAGAAGTTTCCTAATGGGCCAGGCAGGTGAAGGTGCCCATCATACCCGCACACCCTACTCCACCTTCTATCCTCCCTACCACAGCCCAGAGCTTGGCACCCCCCCAGGGCATGGGACTCTTGACAACTCCAAGTCCATGAAACCATACAATTACTGCAGCGCTTATGAGTCCTTCTACGAAAGCACATCCCCTGAGTGCGCCAGCCCACAGTTTGAAGGTCCCTTAAGTCCTCCCCCAATTAACTATAATGGGATATTTTCCCTGAAGCAAGAGGAAAGCTTGGACTATAGCAAAAATTACAATTATGGCATGCATTACTGTGCAGTGCCACCCAGGGGTCCCCTTGGGCAGAGCTCGATGTTCAGGTTGCCTACAGAGAGCCACTTCCCTTATGACTTACATCTGCGCAGCCAGTCTCTCACCATGCAAGATGAATTGAATGCAGTTTTTCATAATTAATGAGGAAAATGAAAATAAACAGTGGTCATTCCCCTCCCCATCTAATTAAGAGCAAGCAGATGCTTGGGCACTGCGTAATTGGCACAATTCTATTTAAAATGTTTACTAGTTCCTAAAGTGTGTTTCAACTATTGTGAAGATTTTCTATGTATTAATAAACCCTTTTTATTGTAAGTATTTTTTTCCTGTAATCACTGTGAGAATATGTTTCCTCCCAGAGGTTTTCTCCCTCCTTTTTAACTTTTTGTTTCCCTATTTATTTGACTTGTTGAGCAGTGTGTCTGAACAATATTACTGAAATAAAAGCGTACACACTGTGTGAAGTCAGTGTCTATTTTGATTGTATAGTAATTATACAAATGCATGTTATTGAAATTAGATTGATAAAAATTATCTATTTATAATTGGTAGAAGATATATATTATGTATTCAAGGAGAGCTGGATTAAAAATATTAAGAATTTTAAAGTAATTATCCAGAACTGAGATGGGCTTGCAATGTGCAGAGGTGAGGGGGCAGCAATATTGAAAGCTATGCAAAAAAAAAAAAAAAAAAAAAAAAAAAAAAAGATAAAGGCAAACAGGAAAATGAAATAGTTTTTGGGTTGTTGGTTTTTGGTAAACTAAGGAAAAAAATGATTGTCATTGACATTATTCAGCCTGATTTTAGAGTGTTGCTGACAGGGGACACATGATTATATTTAGAAGATGTCGTCAAAAATTTGCCTCAGTTATTTTGACCATATATAATAAGCACTTTTTATTTGTGTTATTATGACTTCAGATGTAAAGGTTTGTTACAAAAATGTATAACTGTGGCTTCTCACTACATACTTGACATGCAATTAAAGATAGATATTTCCACTTTTAAAATACATCTATTAGCTGTGATACTATAGCTGTGTGTATTTTGTCTGATATTTATTATTTCACAGTATGCAGTTGCCTTTCATCTTGTCTACACACCTTTTTTCCCAGAACACTCATAATGCTTAAATCTGGGTAGGAAGTCAAGAATTATCAGGGTGAACCTCATGCTATTTTCAGAAAGATGTATTAGTGATGCAGTAGATTTAAAATACCACATAAATAGCTGTGTGTTAAATGAAATTACAGTTTATGGAAAGAAAGTAACTTTGGATCTCAATGAAATGCCAAATTTCATATGGGGAAGAGCCCTGAGCTAACACACAGGACACTAGCTGCTCCTCCAGCTCTAGCTTATTGGGGGAATGGCAGGAGCATGAAAATAATAAGGACTTCAGAGAAAAAGAATTCCTGGACATTGCTAAACTTAGTGTTGATTGAAAAACAGCACCAATAAACTACAGATGTGTATGCAACCCACACTAGTTCAGCAGCTACAGAGGTCTGCACAGTCCCACACACCTTAGGAGTTTAGCTTAGCTGAGCCTCAGTTGTTTTCTAACCAGCTAGAGCTATTTATCTATAAACTGATGAGTGATAAAATGAATGAACTGTTGATCTAAAAGCCAACAGTCTTTAAACCTCTGAATGAGCAAGACCTCTTTATTATGATGAATAAACAGCAGCTGTCTGATGAGCAAAAGTACTCTGCTCTAAATGAGGAGGGAATACTTTTTTAAAAGCTGTATTAAAAGTGTAAATTTCACATGCAAATTGGAAGCTCCTGGCTGAATCATAGTCAGAGTCATAGTTTGTTAATGACACATCAATCTCACAGCCTCACTTGAGTACACAGCTGGACAAAGTGGGGATGGGCCAATTTCTCCTGATAATTTGCTTAATATGTCACAAGCAATACTTGTTGTAAACAGTCTGCCCTGCCAAGCATTGCAGCTCCCTCAGGACAGTCACAACCTGATGTTCATGTCTTCTAAGTAACATCAGGCTGCCCTCAAAGGAAAGTGATAACATACCCCAAAGTTTGTATCAGGGTCTAAATGCTTCCACATTTGCAGAAGTAGAAGGACAAGCGTGGGATTTTGCTCAACCAGTATCCTCCCTAGGCACAAATACGACACCAAAATGGAGTCTTTTGGAGCAGTCTTGGGCCAAATTTCAGGGGTTTGGCTCAGGATCATCCCCGGTTTCCTCAGGGTCAGGCATGGAAGGCACAAGCAGCCACATTCCACCTTGGATGAAAGGTGACGGTGATGACTGTCAACTCAAAAGCATCCCCAGGTGTTCTGCACTGAATATAGGAGGGATTTGGGAGAAAAGAAGACCCTAAAATATATTACATTTGCTGTTACCCAGAATTAGCTGATATTTGGCAAGCCATGGAAAGCTGATAGGAGAGAGAAGGGGGAAGAAGCCGTTTGATGAAGTGAAAGCACACAAGCTTGGGCGCAGATTCATGCACACCGAGAAATAATAACATATAACGAGGTGCTGTAGGCAAGAGGGTACAGAAACAGGGGATAATTTGTGGGGAGGCAAATACCCCCCATTTAGCATTGGCAACCAACTTATCTAACCAATTTTACTAAGAGAAGCCTCTTCTAGGAGACTGGAAGTTCACAAAGTATTTCAGAGCTGTCTTGCTGCACAAGGGGAGGGTCTTTGCATAAGTTGAGAGTGGTGTGAGGAGGCAGCCGTAAAGTCCTCCACCAAGGGAAAGAAATGCTTACTGCAATACATCCAGCAGGAGCCCAAGGGGTGTTCAGTCTTCAGGCTCTGCAATCTGGGCATTTCCAACTCTGTGGCCCTATATTAACTCAATAACTCATGGGCCAGTTCCTATTTCCCCTTCTGGCAGCAGAGACAAAGGGAAAGGGGGAAAAATTTCCCTGCCAGTTCAGATCTTTCTTCCGCACTCCACAACAGATGGGGAGGCAGTTTGCAGCCAGTTTCCCCCTCTGGTAGCTCAAGGCAAGAACCACACTTGCTCAGGGCATTGCAAGTTGGAAAGTCACAATAAATAATGGAACAAGTAATAGGAAAATATTGAGATTACATAAAAACCCTCCAATGTTCTCTTTCTAGGAGGGTATGGATTATTTAGAGATGAGGATGTAGGAAAATCCCTTGACAGCAGGCTCTCTTGCATACCTTCTTTTATGCACACAACAAACATTTCTGTGATCCTTCACTGGCCAGTCACAGAATAAAAAGGTGCTCCAACCTCTGACATGATTTTTAAAAGTTTTTGAAGATGCCCTATTTTAGGGAAAATATCTGAGTACTAATAAAGGTCTGGTCCTTTAAAATCACAGGAATAAAAGACAATGGGTTTCTTACTCACTATCTCCACTTTTTGAGGTTTGTCTCCTTTCAATCCCTTTCATACAGCAAAACAAAACTGGTCAGATCTGTGTGTCTTGTTCTCCTCTTCACTGCCTTCAATTTTTTGAGGATAGAATTATGTAAAAGAACAACTGCTTCAGAAAAATTAGGTGAGAAATTTCTATTGTTCTGTGTCCTTTAGCACAAAAATATTGAAAGCTTCTGTCAGTTTTAGAGATGGGATCCCCAAAGCTGTCAAAAGAAGAGCTATTTAATATGTGGCTTTTTTACACAGTGGCACTCTTTGCCATTTATTATTTCCCAAAGTAACATTTAGTGTGATTTTTAAAAAAGCAAAGTGTTTTTTTTATAGTATTGGAAACACACTAATTATTTAAGAATGGCTGTACTGGTTCAGATTAATCACCCATTTGACCTAATATTAATATGAGAACATAAAAAAGTTGTCCAAATGTGTCAGAAGAGGGCAAGGAAAATAATTTTTTTTAAAACTAATAAAAGTTACATTATGTTCCAGTCTCTTTGAAGATAGAGATGTGTCTGAATTGCAAAATGGGCCAGGAGGCATAACAGTGTACTGTAATGTTAGCACTCTTTCCTTTGCAACACTGGACTCATCAGTTATCACTGAGTAGGATACACTGGGTAGTACTAGGTGGTACCACGCCAAGAAAAACCTCATCCAGACTACAATTTAAAACCTGTGGCCCAAGCTCAGTCCTACAAATGCCAGTGAGACAACAAAGAGAGAGTGAGGGGCAGCCACTGCTTTGCCAGACCTTAGTGGAGATCTCAAACCTTTTCTGAATTACAGTAGGAATACCCTTGTTTTAGGACACATCCTGACAGTCCCTTTGGGACTGTCTTAATTTTTTCATTTCATAGCTATTTCTACAAAGATTTTTAAAATGTATTGAGATTGCAGAAGCACAAACATGATGGGAATTTTATTCTATACTAGCAATTCCCTCATCCATTTTTATCCCTACTTTATTCTTCTTTCTCTGCCTTGCCTATAAGGGCTCTCAAATAGCAGCAATTAAGTGAAATGCCATCAACAAAGATGAATGAAATCCCAGTGCAATACATGGCAGAATTTTTCCTTTCAAAAAAAAAGGGTCTTTGCATGGTTTTGCTTAACAGATTGTGAATCTAGCTTAATAGTGGTTTTATTTTATGGTTACAAGGTCAAAGCAGGTTTAATATTAGTACCAAAATCCTTCAGCCTTTGATGTATAAGTAGCAGATACAGTGCTGCTTTAGGCTGAATTATAAGGAAAGCAGCTTCCCTTACAAAATTTCAGCAATTTTCAAATTAAGAAGAAACAAACAAAAAATACCAACCCTCAGTAATCTGGCTGTGGGGCTGACCCAGAGCTGAACCATGGCAGCAGGTTTTGATTTTGCTCTGGAGAGACACAGATCAGCATGGTGAACAGCTGGCACTGTGCCATTGCAGAATCTCAAGGGCAGACCTGTCATATCTCACTGATACAAATCTAACTACAGTACACAGGGCTGCCATGCAGAATCACACTCCCAAGCCTTCTCCACCACACAATTCGACCAGAGCAAATCATCTCACAAAAATCTATGCTATGCCAAAAGGATGGCATGTTTTCCTGCAGAGCTTTTTCCCTCATCTCAGAAGATGCGCAAGAATGAGCTAGGAAAAGGGAAAGGCAAATTTGCAAGCAAACAAGCAAAAGAGCTCTGGGGGGAAAAAGTTTGGTTGGTTTGTTTTGTTTTTTTTTTTGAGGTGGGGGGGATTGGCTTGGTTTTTTTGTTGTTGTTATTGTTGTTGTTTTGGGTTTTTTATTGGGGTTTTTTGGGGTTTTTTTTGTTTTGTTTTTTTTGTAATGCCTACAGTGTGGAGTCCTTATGACTCACAACTGGCTTTAAATTGGCAACAGCAGCAAAGGTTGTTACAGAATGGTAAAGAGATTTCCTCTCCCTACTTCCCCTAAACACCATTTTCTTTTGACTGTTTCCTTGTCACTTGCTCCTTACATTTACACATTTATCCCTGTAACTGCATTACTTGCATTATTTAATTCTATTCTTGTATGATTTAATTCTACACCATGTATGTAGAACACATCTAATCGTAGCTGAAAATCTGCACTACTTCAGGCAGTTAAAAAAATATTTGCTGGGAAAAAGTGGCGCTTACGGTTGTTCGTTTTTATAGTATATTCAGTATATTTTCATCCTCACTCCAGTCTTGTGAACATTGTACTTTCTGATACTCTGAGGGTTTTTTTGCATTTCTGCAGAACATTGCTAAGCTGGTCTGAAGGCTTTCCCCCCTCTTGGGATTTTTTTTTAAATTGTAACTGATTAGTATGTGAAATAGTATTTTTGAAATTGATGACACTTCCTGATCTGTAAGTATGCCCACATGGCAAATATCATTAATCCTGAAGTGCTTGGACATTCTCTTTGCAAAATCTAATAATCAACTGAATTGAAAGTTCTTGTACAGATAGAGAATAAAGGCACAACCACAGATTATATCATAAATTTTGTACTCATGAAAGCAGGAACAGAGGACCTGGGTCCACTCATGTTCTGTTGGAATTCAGCAGATGCCCGATTGGAGTCTAAATCACATGGGAAGATAAGCGTAGGCTTATCCACGGTGTTATTTATTTACACATGAGCAACTGCAGAATGCTTAGATGCAACTGAAATGACATTTTTGTTGGGCAGATAGCTTGCAAACAAAGAGACTGACAGGACCCTCCTCAAAATCCAGGGAGAGGCTCACATGGATGTTAGTCAATATTTGCCCCACATGGGGAGAAGTGCCTGTAGGAAGAAAAGATATGGAGAACACCAGAAGCAGGACTCCTGCTAATTTCAATAATAAGCAATTGAGATTGCATTCCCAAATTCTAAAGGAAAGTTCATGTCAGCCATGATGAAAAGCCTTCTCCATCTGGATTTACAAGGAGAGCTGTTCTTGGGCTTAGCATCTTTGTCTTGGTAACAGGCATTACTTTAGAAACGGACATATTTTCCCCACAATAGATATAATAACCATCTTAGTTCACACCCATCCGTTTACATACAAAGGCACACCTACACCCATTGGGACAGATTTTGCAGGTTTCCACCAGAAAGTGGGTAAAATCATTTGAATGCATGTAGTTATAATTATTTTGATGTCAAAATGCCAGAAAATTTATTAATGTGGCAAGACAGTGAGTGAATAGCCATTCAATATGTACAACGACAAGTTGTCAGGTGTTTGGATTCAAAAATTTCCGTCTCATAGATTCAAATTAGCCATAGCCATCATGTTCCCATTACTCCTAAATTTCATATAGTCTTATTCTTACTATACTCTCAGTTTTTCCCTTCAATTAAATAATACAAACTTAGCTAAAAGGATAAACCTGTCCCTGTGCCTCATCTCACACTCTCACTATAGAAGAATCTTAAGATAACCAAGCCCAGAAATCAGAATGACAAATACTGCAGCAACAGAAACACAGCCCTAGCATAATGAGTGTTGCAGGATGTGAATAGAAACCATGAGAAGTATGGCAACATCTTCCTAGTGAATAGAGTAATAATTCAATGCAAGATGCACTGCAGCACCCAGCAGAAACACAGGTGTGGAAACCTCTGTGAGAAAAAAGCAACTTTGTGGTCACAACAAATTCAGCTAATTACCTCCTCGGAGACAGGCACATTATAAGTGAACTGGGGTGCCAGTCTGCTTTGCCTGGACAATATGTCCCAAATACTACTCTGCCAATCCCCATTTTGAATGAGCTGGTTGCTACCCACAGTAGATCATCTAACCCACAACAGTTACTTCAGCATTCATGCTGGATTCACAGCCACTTCAAACAGCTGAACCTGCAAAAGTATGCCCTAGAGGAGATTATGCCACTGTATAATACATCCACATCTTAGTCACGGGTTCCCTGTACCCTCAGGTACTTACACAGATGTCAGCACGTTCTGTAGAATGGTGGCTGCCGTGAGTAATGGTCTCTACCACAGGCATAGCCTTATGGAAAAGCTCTTCAATTAAGATATGCCTAGTGGCCTCCATGAATGATTAATGGTGAGTGATACTGCTTGAGTATAGTATCTCACTGATACTGTGGTCATGTTCCCTTAACTCTTTTTGCTATCCGTGTGTTGGGATGAGTCCTCCCTTTAAATTTAGCATTCTTCTGGGCAAAAATAACACTACAGAATTAGTTTTAATATATTAATTATGTTATTAATGAACCAAGGCATAAGAGAAGATATTTTATAAGGGGTCACACACATTTCTGGCAGTCCCAGACTACAAGCATACACTCACTAACATTCTCTGCCTTCCTAAAGTTGCCAACAAGTTGTCTGGGAAGCAACTCTTTTCCCAAAAAGGGATAAGTTATTGGCAAGGAAGGACTGCACACAAAGAGGGATATCTCTGCTCAGATATCCTAGATCAGTGTTATACCTGCCCCTTCTCTTCTGCTGGCCAGTATGTGTGAAGGTAGTAGTACTAGACAAAACAGAGTCTTTGCTTTATTTGTCCATTTCATCTGATTTATCCCAGTTCCTGTGTTATGTAGAGGTAATCTGGTCTCCAGTTCACTCCATTGCTCTGTGACAATTTACTTTTAAATACCTAGAGAATTACAAAATAAACCCAGTCTCAAATTTGAATCTAGCATTTATTTTTTTTCTAAGAAAACATCTTCAAACTTTTTCCTAAGTATATTTAAATCTTACCAGTGAACATGGTGATGGTTATTAAAAAGTAATTCTGAATGAATTAGCTTGCAGCTACAAAATTAATGTAATTCATTTATTACTTGCAGCCACAAATCAAAACGTTGTTAACACTGCTGCATGCAATTTAATATGCACAGTAAGTTTCCATATGGCTTCAATTTTAGGTTCCCTGGTCACTACAGAGGCTCATTTGCAGAATGGTCTGTAGGCATACGAAATCAGCTTGTGCTAACTGGGAAAAAGGCTGTTCAAGGTGGTTCCTACATGGCACAACAGTCCAAAAAGTCCCAAACCACTAACACCTCTTGAGATTATCATATCCTACCTAAGACTGAGGAATATCTACACTCATTCACAGAACTACAGATATAACCAGTGCTTATTAGAAAAAAAGCATCTGTAGTCAGAACTGCTATTTACCAGTTCATCCTCCTAACCATGAAGGCACATTTTTAAAAGCATCTGGTATCTCTTTGAGAGGCAACAGAACCAAAATATAATGTTACATCAACTTTACAAAGCTTAAAAAAAGGTCTACAAAACTTAAAAACAACTGAAAAGCCTAAATTTTGACAAGGATATATAGATCACCTGTAAGTGAGGTACAGCTAAATTTTTGCATAATGTACCCAGAGTTGTGCATGCACTGTGATTAGCTTGAACACATCAACTAGATAAAGGCACTATGCTGCACATGCATTTCATTATCAGTAATCTTGTTGCTCAAACATTGTCATGATTGAATGAGCAACAGTGCCTGTTTTCAAAGTCGTGTCTCTTACCTTCTTTGATCACACCAAATTCCAGCAACACCTAGCTCATTTTTACTTAAGAAAGCCGGCTGGACAGTGATTACAGTGGATTTATACCCCTGGATTCAAGTCTTACCTGACTAAGAGCAAGAGCAATAAACTAAGTCCTTTCCAAATAAGAGTAGGCCATGAGCACCAGCATCCCATGCCGCAGCTCTATTTACTAGATTGCAAGCTTGCACAGGTCACAATATTACTTATACCTTCCCTCTTTCTCCTTCTTGAAAAAACTCATTCAATGAAGTACATCTTATAACCAAAGTAAGATATTTCAAAGTATTTTTGCTTTGTTGGAAGTATTCTGATCAGCTTTCTGATCTCTGGGGTTAATAAAGTTGTCCCCAGCATGCTTTCTCTTTTTCTTCCAACTGGCACCAGCTGTGGCATGGTAATCAACATCAACAGTAAATAAGGCCGAAATCATAGGTGCAGAATTATTTTTTCATCAAGTGCGACTGACACTTGTTTGATAAGTCAGCATCAGTTTTGGTTTGGCATTGTTTGTCTATGCCTGGATTTCACTTATACCTGGGAAACCACATCCAGCACAATGCCAGTTATATCAAAACAGAATGAAAAGGCATGGGGCTGGTGCAGAAAAAAGAGGCTTTCACATTGTGAGGCTATAGTACATCAAGTAACAACCTGGAAGTACCTATCAAAGGCATGAGCACAATCAGGAGGTCAGGTTTATCAAATGTCCATGGAGCTACTCAAGAAGAATGAGAAAAAGGTTCTTGATGACTATTTTTCAGAGACACACCTGAGGCATCATTAGCTGTTGATGATTCAGAGTGGTGGTTCTGTTAAGCACAGCATACACAGATATATATTTCCTCTCCTGGAAAATATCTTTGCCAGACCTCTGCCAGACAGCAAAGGCATCAGCATACCATTGCAGCCAGGCTAGACACAGACAAGGAAAAACCATTGGAGATCAAAGTACTAACAATGCTGAACCCTGATTGTGAAAGTATTCAATGAAACAAGTCTCGGATCTAGGCTATTCTAGGATTTCAGGCTATTTTGACTAATTTCTAACCTACAATTCTGGGACAATCCCAGACTAAATTACTGTGAAACAAGTGAGACAGATGGAGAGAAGAAAATAGAAGCAGGCTGCCCATTATAGTTTAATTCTTACTCTTTCCAACACTCCTGACATTAATAAACCTTGTCCACCAGAAGGGCATCACAGTGAAGAGAGGACTCACAGATATATTTCACTGCATTTACACAATGATTTCCTGAAATGTGAGGGAGCGGGGGAGTTGCCTTCTTTATTTTAGTACTGTCAACTGTTAGTACAGAGAGTCTCTCTCTGCTGTTATGTTCTCGTGAGCTGGCAGATCTGTTGGGAAGATAATGAGGTCTGTTCATACACCTCCATTTCTAACAACTTACATCTCACATGCTCTCCTGATTTTCTTGAGGCTTAAGGACCAGTTGACTATGCAAATGAAATAAGAGAATGTAGAAAATGAGTTTGACACAAAGGGAGTTGCTGGCAAATGCCGCTGCTTCCTCCAGGCATAATGGTAAGAGACAGATGCTTCTGCCAGCACAGAAGCAGTAGCTGAGGGGGCTACCACAGCTCTTTTGAAAATCTTTTGTCTGATTAATAACTAGGCAAAGGCTGCATGTATTTCCAAGGGAGGACCCCCAAATCCAGGGCTTCAAATCTTGCTCCAGATTATCATCCACTGTAAATGCACACAGGAGTGATGTCAGATGTCTTTTGTTGAAATCTGTGAGTTTATTGTCTTCCAGTCCTTTGTAAAAGAGGAGCAAGATAAGAAATGGACTGTGAGAATGTGAAAAGCATTGTCCTTCGCAATTTCCAAAAGTGCTATTGTAAGAATACAGTTATCATTTTTGCAGCAAGATGTTGCTTTTTGGATCAAACATTTTGATATATGAGCAACGCCAATAACTATAGAATAAATAACCACAAAAATATTTAATCACTGCACATAATACTACAGTTTTATTTCACATTTTCTTTATGAGTTATTCCCTCAAGTAATTATCATGGCAATCGTAATTCTGATGACACATGTGTTGTGTCAATCTATCTAATAAATAGTGGCAGAGTACTGTAACTGACATGAAAACATAAATATTTTAGGATTCAGTGATTCTTAAATTGTTTCGAAATAGTTATAGTAAGCAGTACATACTGACACTTTTCTTTTACCTGTAAGAGCATCTGTCACTTGGAGAACTGACACAATGCTTAGAGTACCATTTTGTGGAAAAAAAACCAACAAAAATATTTATTGATGATATTAAAGGAGCAGCTTAGTGTTGTTCAGCTCTGAGCATAATAGCTATCTGGAGTGCCATATCAGCACACAAATACAAAATAAAATCCTTCCACAGGAGAGACCTTAATTTCAAATGAGAGAGAAAACAAAATTCACAATATTAAATTATTAAAAGCATACTATATTGGGAAAAAATAAAAATGGACATTTGTGCTCTCATCTTTCCTGAGAGGATAGGGACACATGATACTTTTCAAAGTTCCAAAGTTAGCAAGTGGTAAATTAAATTCACGTTTCCTGATTTTCCATCCTTTCCCCAGCACTTCCCAGGAAACATGACAAATCTCAGCTGAGGTTATATATGCTCGCCAACAGAGGGCTGGTTCACTTTGGCAAGGTTCTGCCCTCATTCCTACCAGCAAAGCTCCTTTAAACACATTGGATTTACTCAAATATTAGTGGGGACAAGAATAAAAATTTGCATTTAGTTCTGCCAAAGTTCAACATCCTCCACACTTCTTCCCAATAACAAATCCAAACATCTTATTCTTATAACATTCCCTTCTTTTTTATTTCCCTCAGAACACCTCGTATCTGTGAGCTGGCACTATTACTACAGTTGAAACACATGAGAAAACCCAAGATGAACTGGCTGTCCCAAGAAGTTACAAACTAGGCAAAAACCTAGTGATCCACTTCCTGAACCAAGCTGAACCCAGATTTCTTAAATAAGATTTCAGATGTGTGACTTGGCCTAATGGCTGCCATGCATCAGCTGAGCCCCAGTGAAAATTGTTTAAATTAGCATGTGCTACCCTACATTTGCAACAGCTCAGCTGCTACATAGGACCTCATTAAGCTATGGTAACTTGCTCAAGAATCTGAAACCTCAATCTAATGTTCTACCCAGTGGAACACATAACTGCCCAAATCATGCCCTCTGCCTCCGTGCCAATATACCTCCTGAGCCCATCTTTCACAAAGCAAGGATGTGCCCAAGAAAATAAGCTCAGTACACTTTTCCAGTGAGATGCTTCAGAAGAAGATTTATTTAGATAAGCAGCTAGATCTGGATATCTCTGCAATTCAAAAAAAACTTCATGGATGGTACTAGGATTTCTTTGTGTCCTGTCTTTATCTTCTCTTTTATATACCAGGTTTTCTTCTTCAGCTCACCAACAAGTATTACACTATAGATTCCACTTCCTTAACTATTTTAATTTCTCCTTGTGATCATCTCAAGACGTACTTCTCCAGAAAAATCCAAGCAACTGCTTTTTCCTAGGGAATAAAAGAAAATTTAAAAAAAAAAAAATATATATATATACTGACTCCTCCTTAATTTAGAAATCCAGTTTCAAGTTGTCTTTATCATTCTCTCTTCCTCTCTAAACCATCTATTCATATATTGTCTATTAGAAATGTAGTGCAGCAAACTTTACTTCAGCTGACGCCACATGAAATGCACATCCTGATCCTTGAGCCCTCTTATACTATAGAGGGGCCCTCTATAATAGGAGGTATAGGCCCTCTTATAGGAAAGAGGGCACATATTCATTCTTGTTTTCTTCCTTAAACTCTCTTTTGGAGCATTGTAGGTGTATCATGTAGTAAATACAGGATACAGATCACATAAAAGTGTTATGCAAAATTAATTAGTATTTTATTTCTTGTTATTTTGCAACCTGTAATATCTCTGAAGATAACTGAATTATATTAAATACAGAGCAAAAGTGAATATCCCAATATACCTGACCCAGCATAGCTTAGCATGTCACCTTTTCTAAGGCACTAGTTTAAACTTTCAGGGAAGTGTTAGCTCAACAATTATGTCTGCAGGTAAAAAAAAATTGGATTCAGCTAAGAAATTTTGCACATATATAAAATTATCAGGATAAGATTTGCAATTTTGCAAGTCAACTAATGCAACAACAAAATAGTATTTTGGAGTGGGTAAATGCAGGATGACCAGTCACTGTCTGATGCCTCAAATTTTTGCAGCTCAAGAAAAAGTAGGCTGCTCTTGTTCCATCTGGCAGTATTATCATATCAATTTCAACAGGTAAATATAATTTCAGCTCTGTGCTGTGGCACAAAAGCATTGATTATCTGTGAGTTACCCCTTAACATACTATGATAATTTTCCTAGACTTGTGCCTCATGAGCTCACAAGAAACTAAAGACCCGCTTAGCTATTTGGAGTACCTCCCAGGGCTGATGGATGTGCTATGCTAGCACAAGTTCTGCTAAGAATTGCAGTTTCCTGACTGAGGGAAGAAATAGGAAAGTGAGGATTACTGTAGTTTTTTCATCTGACTGAACTGAGGCCTTGCTTCTTCCTTAGCCCAGTCCCACCAGCTGTGAAATAATGGGACTCTAAAGGAGCCGTGGCCATTACCATTCTTCACTTGTTCTCTCAGCTCTCTGAGGGAAATGCCTCTTACTGCTTCTATGTATGAAGCAATGTCATGGATTTAGGGATCAACCTGTCTGTCAGAGCATCCTGCAATCTCTCCATTGTCCTTCAGAGCAGCTAGGAGGCAGCTGTCAAAGTCTCTAACCAGGCAACAGTGGCCAGGGAAGGGGCTGGCCCAGGTTTCCCTGAGTTAGGCACCTAATAGTCTTCTCTGGTAGCAATTTGTTCACATCATCAGCAAGTTTTGAAACTGTATTCATAGCAAAACGTCCGGGAAAACACAATAAAAATTTTGTACTTTGGCATCTCCATGAGGGAACCCATACTTTAGATCAATCAGTAGCTACTTGAGTGATGGAGAAAATGAGATGTGAATCCTTTTCAACAAAGGGGAAAAGATATCTGTCCCTGAGTGGTTATGTCTAGATTCTATGCTGGGAGCAGAAAACTGTACAAATGAACAGGAAAATGTTTTATAATAAAAAAAGCAAATAGGGTATAGTTTCCCAACAAAAATGAATGGAATGGAATGGAATGGAATAGAATAGAATAGAATAGAATAGAATAGAATAGAATAGAATAGAATAGAATAGAATAGAATAGAATAGAATAGAATAGAATAGCTCCCCCACTAAAAATATTGCTGGAGACAAAATCAAATGCATCTTATTACATTTTGCCAGAGCTAGGAAGAGAGAACCTAGCTCATAAATTCCATTAGGAGCTTGGGGATTTTTGATATAATGAATTCTACAGTTTCAGAGGAGACTGTTTTGCTAATAATTATGTAACAGTAATTAAATCTGAAAAAGGTTGTACTCTAACTATGTTGATTTATTGCTGCTCCAACAAAATATTTCTAGAGTGTGCTTTGGAGCGTGCACCTCCTCCCTCCAGTTTTCTTTAAATTCTCACAGAGCACTGGGTCACAGATGGTCTGAGATGCGATATTTTCCCTATTAAATTCCTAATAATCTTTTTCTGAGGCTGAGTCATGGAAGCCTGGGGATTTCTCATTTTAATTAGAAGGTTTAAGGAGCTAACTCTGTTTGAAATTTCCTCTTAGGAGATAAGGGTGCAGGTGATCCCATTCAGAAGAATGACACAATATCAAGGCCAACACCTCATTTCCATATTAGTTTGCATCTAGTTTGGCATAACTCTTGATCTGGGTGCTGATAATGTGCAGCCTGAGTTGAAAGCATAACATTTCACCATTTGAAAACAGAATTATTTTAGGATTATGTCTGAAGACATTTTAGGTTCTAGGTGGATATTGCCTACTCTATGACCATGCTCCATCACTCTGTGTAGAAACCATTTATAAATATGAATTATTTATTAGTCTGATTGAAACAATTAGTCTTTATCATTTGGAAATAGCACTGTTAAGGATGTTCATACAAAGAGACACTCTATATTGTCCAAAGGGTTGATCCTCTCAGTATTTAAGATATTAATGTTTCAGATTAATTCTATCTGCATATA
Organism: Calcarius lapponicus; assembly: GCA_039654755.1. Classification (NCBI taxonomy): domain Eukaryota; kingdom Metazoa; phylum Chordata; class Aves; order Passeriformes; family Fringillidae; genus Calcarius; species Calcarius lapponicus. The sequence goes on from CM077464.1 coordinate 61,802,103, forward strand.
TTATAAGCTATAAAAATAGAACACACCTAGCAAAATGTTTTATGTATGACTTTGGCATTCATAGTATGTGAAGAACTAAGTCCCACCTCTGCCACCCAAAGAAAGTTATTCTTAGGCACTCATAGTTTAGCTTGATCATTCATAGAATGCTTCTTAAGAGTTTGTCTAGTGTACTATTCACATGTACCTTGATAGTCTGCTGTGAAAAAAAAATCCTACCTCTTATAAGACAGCTTTTGAAGTTTCATCAGCTTACACTCTACAGCCAGTTCCTGTGCTTTAGGAAAATGAAGAGCATCTCTTATTCTTCCAGAATGGTATGCAGTTGTCAAGAAGTCAAATGGGACATTATTTGCCTTTTATAGCACTACATATCTTTTCAGCTTTCAACAGACAGAAGTGACTGTGATTTGGGAAAGTAAAAAATTTCACCCAGTCTCAACTGCACCACTTAGACATGCTAAAAATAAAATTTTATTGGAAGTAGTACTGCAGCATATAGTCTTGGGTGTGAATAAAAGAAATAACCTTTTCTATGTTAAATCCTGACAGTTGTGCCATCTCCTTAATGAGTTTTTTAGAAGCCCAAAGTTTTAATTTTTTTATGCATTTTAAAAATATTCTGCTGAAAAAAGATGAAGTTGACATAAATTGTTTAAAGGTTTAATTTCTATGTATAATCCATTCATTAGTATATGCAATTTTTATGCCCTAGTTGCTGAAATGTTCTAAATATTTGGGATTTAATATAATGGCAAATATTTCTCTTATGTGTCACAGAATCTATAAACAAAGACACAGAACAGTGCTTTATACTGTTTTTCAAAGATCCTTACCTTCTGCAAATCACAGCCTGCAAATGCCTCACAAATAAGGTTACTCTCAGTAAAGTGCTACACCCCTCGTAAAGGAGGAAGAAGCCATACTAGTTTATGAGCAAGAAAAGCCAGCCCTTGCTTGGAATATGGTGAGAATGTAGAATTTGGCCCTACCTTAGATTGCACATAATATTTTGTGTATGAAACATCAATGTGCAAACTGCAAAAACAGCCATTCTTCTGAATGCTCACAAACCCATCTGATGCTGTAAGAATTGGCTGGATTTGTCCACTTGCTTCATAACACCTTTTGTTAAGCCCAAGAAGGAGGCAGCGGGTGGTAGCTGCCTTCCCAAGGCACTCCCATGGAAGTAGCTTGGCCTCTGTGATCTATTGTTAAAATACCATCTCTTGTCAGTGGAAGGAATGTACATCCCATGCTGTAATTGTGCGGAAAATCCAATTGTGTTAATTTCTCCCAAAACCAATGGAGAGAATAAGAAGTCCTGCTTTTTAGGCCCCATTCACATAGCAGTTGAGACACAAAATCAATTTCTCAGCAGAGGGCCAGCAGAAAACACAACAACAGGTTTTTTCCAAAGCAATTAGACTTCCAATAATTTTCTCCCCCTTGAAGGTCCAAACTGTGAAAACAACAAAGAGTAGATTTAAAATACTCAGTAATGCAAAGAGTTAAAGTGGCAGATTAAATCACATTCTGTAATGAGTTATAGGGAAAATGTCTCTGAGTTCTGATTAATAACTGGGAACACCTAGAGCTGCTTTGGCTGTCTCAGCAGTACATGACTGGTGCATCAGGGCAATGTCTAATAACTAATCCCTGACACCAGAATTAAGTCATTTTGCAAGAAAGCAGGTCATTAGAAGCTAAATTGAAATATAAGTAGTACAATCTCTGTGGAGGATTGTAAATTAATTGTTTTTTAACAATAACACTTCTGTATTTTATTAAAGCAGTGTAAGAATTCAGAGAAGAAAAGGATGTAACAGATAAACAGGGCAGGTGTTGATGATGCAAATGAAATAGATGACAGATGGTTAGTAGCATGATCACTCACTGTGTGTGTATAATGGATAGAGGTAATCAAATTCCTTTGTGAATTGGTGACTTTCTTTACATCAAGAACCATAACTATTCCATGCTTATCCAGCTTCTCCTTAAAAATTACCTCCATTCCTTGTCATTTTCCTGGGGTGCAGAACACTCATATTTGCATACTGTCATAGTCATACACACACACTGCCAAACCCACACCCACCCCCACCAAAAAAAAAACAACAAAACAACAAAAAACAAAGAAAACAATCCAAACTAAAAAACCAAACCAAACCAAACCAAACAAGAGCCAGACATGCAAATAAAACCCCACCTGGGCAATCACCTACCTTTACAAATTGGTAATAGAATACTAAAGAAGTGTCTGCCATCAAAGAGCAGCTCACCCCCGCCCCAGCAGCCCTCATGACCAGTGGTGTAAGGTTTTTCTCCAGCCCTGTGGATGAACTGCTGGGCTGAAAATGACTCCATGATATGGCTGCTGCCCCTCAAGTGCCAGGTCATAGTACTGTCTTGGAGGAAAGGGAAAAGTTACTGCTTTAGTAGAATGACACGACTTCTTGCATGATATTTGGTGCTATACTCAGCTCATTACAAAAGATATACTGATTTTTGAGGGAGGTTTATTTCATGGCCCCCAAGACCTGTGCTTGGTGACTTGACATAGACTGTAAGAGAAAACCACCAGGCTTTAAATGCAGAGATAGCACATCATTATATATCTCTCACTCACACAGATATATACAAACACACCCAGAGAAAAAGCAGAGAATGTTTGAGTCAGCACTTATTTTACAGAAAGCTCCGTCTGTTCTGAGCCAAGGAAATTAACAAAAATAGTTGACCAAGGGCTTCAGACATCATATCAGGAGCCAATCTATTAGCAGAGCAGCTTCCAGGATGTGTACAGAATGGACTGCTGATGCAGTAGATGGGAAATGGTATCTAAACACATCACTTTCTTAGCACTCTGCATTTCATCAAAACAAAGACAGGTCTTTTCCATGAAAGTACTCTGCCTACACCAGTGTTGGAAGAATGCCTGCAGATATTTCTAGGACTCCTGATGAAGCCAGGTTGACATTACTTCTGTCCTTGCTCTTTACAATGACAAGCATAACTTCACTGCAGCACAGGAGTGGTGTTGCAAAGATGTCTTTAGGGCAGCATAAAAGGTGATGGCTTTCATGGTCTAGCACAGTATTTCTGTAACAATATGTTCTACTGAAGCACCTGCTTTGCCACCCTTTCCTCACCATCAAGAAACAGAAGTGATGCCTGCAGGGGTAAGAAGGGTGGCAGTATCCTCTGCAGCATCTCTCTGTTAAAGCTAATTCTACTAAAAAAACTAAAATCCTGAAAAACTGCCAAAACCTCTGCTAAACTCTGTAACTGTTCAGCAGAAGGCTTTGTTTGCTCTAAGGCTAGAGCAATTTCAGGGTCACAGTGTCAGCTGCTTGTACCTTTCTCTATCACCAGAAGCTGGAGCCTGGATAAATGCAGATCATTCACCGTGCTTATGGAGATAAGCATGGTGCAGAGTAAATATTGTACTTGAAGCTAAATGTCAAGAATTCTAGCAAGCTTTTGTGGGGAGGCAACAGATATATACAGATGCTAAAGAAAGATTACTACTTTTTATATTATAGAATCAAAAACTTCTCTCTATTAGATGACAGAGCATGTTATTTAATACTTTTTGTAATATTTCAAGAACAGGGTTCTTGACGTGGTTTTGGAGCAGAATACTTTTTCCCCAAAAAGTTACAGCTAATCCCTATTGAAAAGAAATTATAGCAGGTTGCTGTATCATTAGAACAGGGGAGATCATGCATAACCTAGAGATTACCATATAAAATAAAAGACTGGAACTATATTCAAGATCCTTAGGTGTTTCAGTTTCATGCTGTATTTCTGTGTTATGGCTCTTTATTATTGAACAATTATTATTTCAGCTTATTCATATCTGTACTTATGAGTGACATCTCCAAACAATTTAACAAAGTTATTATGGAATTTTATTATTTTTATAATATTAATTTTCCCTTGGCAAAACTGCATATTATTTATTTGGGGATAAAAATAGAAAAAATGCAGCAACTTTACTTTGTTACAGCAACTACGCATAAATGCTAAAATATCATAAGTATTTGGAACAAAGAGAATGAATCCCACTGAATAATAATAAAAAAGCCATGTAAAATATTTTGTCACTGCCTTTAAATAATATCTGCTTAGGCATCAAATCTTTGTTGTTACTATTGCTGCTTCTGTTCTTTGTCTGCCCTGTAGAGACAAAACAGCAAAGAATGAGCTTGGTTATTTCCTTTTAGAAGCAATGTTGACAATGAACTGCATAATACATGGGCCAGTGTGTTAACCCTAACTATGTGTTACATCTAACCTTGAATGAAAAGTTGTGGCAGGGGAAAATATGGACTGTTGCATTTTCACTACTAGTGTTGATTAACAACTAAAGAGGAAGGTATTTGGATTCCTGAATGGTAGGCTGAGTTTATAAAAGAATTTCTTATAAGGTAGATTTTTACCATAATGTAGAAACTAATAAGGAACAAAACTAACTGTGGAAAACATGCACACAGTATTTTTATGATCATGTTTCTGAGCCAAAATATATTTTCAAATGAATGAGACACCATATAGAGGTATTTAACTGTCAATTGTTCACAGGCAAATACTAAGAAAGGTACCAGAACAAGAAGAAACTATGTGTGACCATGGCTTTCTAAATAGCTCTGTTAAAAAACAGTTTTAAAATCAGAGTCCTATGACAAGACTGGGTCCTGTGTACACTCCAAGCTAGGACCCCAGCTCAAGCCTACCAAGCATTTGACTACTGCCTCTGTTAAAATTGCATTTTGTCAACACTGTTTTGACAAACTGCTGTGTGGTCATTTTATACAGATAAGAGATCTCAGAATGAGTTTCCATAGGATAAGAGTCCTCTCCTGTGGGGACTGGAACTAGTGTATCTCAATATGATAAGAAGCTTCTTTAGGAGGCCACACATTCAGCTCTGTGTCATCTGGGGTTCACATTTCTGCCCTGGTACCTAAAATTGCTGTCATTTGTGAATGATTACCCACTTAAAATGAATGAGCATTTGAATATTCATCGATTTTAGCTGTTCCCTGCCACCTTGGGTCATTTTGACAAAGAGTTACAAATTTCCCAAAACTGGCAACATACTGCTGGAGACCTCAATCCTGCATTCCATATGTATACTAGCATCTATACTGCAATCTCTCAACTATATTCCCATACTTCTTTCAGATCATTACATTGCATTGTATTGCATTGACTAATATGATATATCTCACTCACCATAAGGTAGGTGTGTTACTGAAGGGAGGAACCAAATTAAATTAAGATAGACTTCAGGTGAGCAACTGCTTTCTAGACCTGCATGTGTTGTGATAAGCAGGTCTTTGGAAAAGTAGCAGAAATGCAAGATTAAATTTTGCTTTTTGGAATGCAAGGTTCTTCTGGAATTATTGGTGTTGAAAAGCTGAAATAGAGAAGAAGGTTAACAAGGAAAAAGTGCACTCTTACAACATTTTTTTCTTACCTTTCCAAAATTCCTGCTGCCAAAGAGGATCTAGAGTAATAGTCTGATCATCACTTACTTTTCATCAAAAACCTTATTGTGTGTGGAGCTTGGAAAAGGAGGAAACTTGGAAGATACAATAAGAAAGATAACTTAATTTTGTTGACTTGGGGAATCCAAATATCAAAAGACTCCCCATAAATTACATGGGTCTTTTCTTTGAGCTATTTTTGAAGGCACAGGAGCTCACTGAGGTAAAAATAATGGTCTGCATTCAAAAACTTGAATGTGTCCCTATTCCAGTAAAAAAGAACTTCTATGTACACTCTGCAGCAGTTGCAAGAATGAGTAGCTCTGCATCACTCCTCTGGTCTGTACTCTTTTAAATGACGAGTAAGCATCAATTTTTCATCTTGACCTCTGCCATGCCTGTATATGACTGGTTCTTGCACTGAAGTGTTACCATCAAGTTGGTCTCACAGGTCGTAGGCAGAAGCTAGGTTTTGGTGAGGTTTCTTGTTGGGATTTTTGTGGTTTGGTTTAGGTGGGTTTTTTTGCTTCTCTTTTGCTTGTTGGTTTGTTGTTTTGATTTTTTGTTTGTTTGTTTGTTTGGTTTTTTGGTTTTTTTTTTTTTTTTTTTTGTGATGGAACAGCAAAAAAACCACATTTGCCTCAAAGGCTTCACAAGATTTTTGGCTGCTGTGGGCTGGGAGAATGATAGAGCAAGGGCTGAACATCAGGAGACAGCATCAGACACAACTCTGTAACCTGATACAGGCCAATAAGGGAAACTGGACAGAAAGAGCCTTTAAAGCAGGCTCTTGGGAACTCCTAAAACTGCTCTATCATACTTTCAGAAAGAATTTTAATGTTTTTAAGTAGGATTTACTTTTAAGCTCTTAATGAGAAGTAAACGGCTTTTCTTTTTCGATGTCCTTTTAACTCAGAAAGCACATAATTTCTGCTACATTAACCTAATTTTGTGGCTGATATATTCCATATGTTTGACAATGAACTTTCCACGTTTGTCTTGAACTGGAATTTTGGAATAGGCATCTAATATTGTAAAAGTATTTGGTAACTATTGAGCATTGCCCTCTTCTGCTAGAGTCTAAAGACTCAGCAGCCCTTAAAATTGCTGAGGCACTTCAGATAGAAAGTGGCATTTGCTGCAGGTCACACATGATTTCACTGCATGAGGACAGAAAGGAATAGCTTCCACAGCTTTAGGGGAAAGCAAATAACCAGAAAAGGGAAGTGTTACAGTAAAGACTCTTTCCTTCCTGTGCAAAAGCAAAAAAAAAAAGCCTTCTATCCTTGGACATACAAGAGGCATCAATGATAAAATGTAGAAATATCGAAAAATGGACAGAAAATATTTGTCATGAGCTGGATGTAAACCTTTTCCAGAAAAAAACACTGCCAAAGTATCCAGCTGAAAGACTGTATCTGCTTCCCAGTAACATCACACCAAAGGCCAAGTTAGAGCTATGCAATCCATAGAAGTTAATTTGTTTCTGAGAAAATCTGTAACCTAAAACTAGCAGTAGACAACACAATCCACTGATATGACATGCATATGTGATCCATGATATCCATAATGCAGTCACTCAAATATGTCATGGAAGGATTTTGAGTCGCTTTCACAAGAGCTTGACTGCTGCAGAGAGGGCATTTGAAAGGTGTTTTCAGCATAGGTATAGCAATAGGAGCTGCACAGGAGATGAGATGGAGAAGATGCTGTGGAAAACACCCAGACAGCAGCTGGACAAGAGACATGTGAAAAGCCCAAGCAGAAAAGAAAACATCTGCACTGAAGCACAGCAATAAGCATTTCAGCCCCTGCACTTATTGATGATGAATAAGGGGAAGTTGCACTACACTTGCATTGTTCAGAAATTTCTTAAAGCTAGGAAGCTCCTTACAGGCTGTATCAGAATGGCAGCCAGCACAAGGAAATGTGAGCCTCTGTATTGATACCAAGATGATTTTTTGCCTTTTCTTTCATATACATTTTATATAACTTTTATGTATTCTCAGTATTCTTAACATGCATACTTGTAATTCCTTAAGTCTGATAGTTTAGCATAGTCCTAGTATTTTGTTAGACCAGGAGACCAAACACTCTAAAGGCCTCATAGCAGGAGGCCAGAAAACCCTACACTATCTTGAGAATCCATGGCCCCCTCTAGAACATATCCTGAAACTAGAGATTTTGCCCATCCAGGGGGGAATTTCTCAGATGGGGGAATATCATGCCATTCATTCAGGCCTCCCATTGGGGCATTTTCTTTAGATATGCTAATTTGTATGGTCTATAAATTGCATACGGGATTTATCATGTGTGTGCATTGCAACACATCCTTGGCAAAACGGTGCACCATAAGGATCCTTATTAAATATTAAGTACCAAGGTAAATCCCCCTTATTCCTGAACTGCATCTGGCTCTCAATTTTTTTAAGACCAGGAAAAGGCATCAGTGTACCACAGGCAGTATGCCCAACACTGTTGTGGCTGAGACTCACAAGTCACAGTTCCCCACAACCACCTTCTTGTCAAAAACAACCCTTACTTAACAATATGAACAAAACACACATCAGCAGTTGCTTATAAACAACCTGTTGACTCAAACAGAAACAATCTGTTGCAGCGGCCCTGGTTCTGCACATCCACACATGACTTTCAGGTGGCAGCAACAAGAAGTACCTAATCTACCTCCCTGCCCAGATCAGCTCTCACAGGCATCTCTGCTTAAGTTTAGTTTCAAGGTCTCATTATAAACAACTGGTATAGTGCCCTCATTGCTCCAGTATTTTGATGAACTTCAATGTCTTTCCACAGAGGACACACAGTTGCTGAGATTGGACGCTTCATGCAAGAGCTGCCTCATGTTATATCTGCAATATGCAGCTACAGCCTCCTGGTGTAGAAACACACACTATCACTCACTGCAGAACTGACAAAACCTAAGTGGTCAAATCATACCAAGGAACCTGTTTTCTGATCTTTATCCTTTATGACACCAACATCAATGCCTAACTGTGCAGACATTGTGCTGTGCAGCCATCAGTTGCAGAAAACGTCAGCAGGTGATGATTCAAGCCTCATTGGTGCTGTTTTATAATTTAACAGTGGTATATACAAATTAGATCTGCCTTCACTGTCTCTTTCTTGAGAGAGCTGATATTATTTTAATGCTGTTTTCCAGCAACCTCCTTACTCATGGTTAAGGGAGAGTAGAAGTTACTTGCAAAAATCTTCTCTGGAAATGAAAAGATAGGCTACACTTGTGATAGTTCATTTGTGGAAGCTACCACACCAGCTATAAAATGTATAAGGAATAGATTAAATAGGAACCAATATACAAATGTGAAATCTAAAAAAAGAAAAGCAAGAGAAGAATATCAGATTAGGAGTAACACACTGTTTTTCCCTTCTAATTTAGAGAAAGGTGTGACTGTTTTGTTCCATGCAGAGGTACACCTACTTTGGTGGTTTTTTTTTTCATCAGTAGGTTCAGTAAATTTTCTTGAAAGAAACTCTTTTTATGGCCTCATCAACATCTTCTAGATTTATTTTTTGTCAGGTCAGTACAAAAGAATCCTGTTACGTCATTTACATTTTTCAATTTTTAAGTGACCTTCCTTATACCATTTCAAAAAGGTAAGAGTCCCTTTCACTGTTGCAGCCTGAATTACTGCTAGTAAAGTCCGGGGGAAAGAAGCAAAAAGGGCCTTTGTATAATATCCACAGATGTTTAATTCGGGTGCCTGGTAAGATGTTCAAGTCTCCAAGCACACATTGAGGGTCCAGCTTCCTCTCCCCCCAGGGGAACTCATGGACCACCTGCTCTTGGGGCAGTACCAAGATGAGGGCCAATCAGGGAATAGGGAGGGAGTGGCTGAGGGACATAGGAGAAAGGGAAGGAGCCAATGGGGTATAACAGCTTTGAGGGAAGCTTCTTGTGTCTCCCTAACTTAGGGCATGCCCTCCAGGGTCCCCATACTTCACAGTATCTTTTAAGCTCCTTTTTTTTACTAGAAATTTTTGAAAATAGTAATAGGAACAGGGATCATGCTATTATGCTCTTATGCCATTATAACACTATTATTATGTTGTAATAGTGTTATTCAGGTTTCCTGGGTCTCCTCCCAATGCTGGTCAACTGCAACACACATGGCAATCAGGACCAGAATTTTACAGAAAATTTCTTATATAGATTCTCTTGGGACTTTGCATCATCACATTTTTTTCAGCTACTGAATATGGTAGATCCACAGCCACTATATATTTCCCAGATTTGAATCTTATTCACAGTTATAGCTGAGGGGGGAAAAAAAGTCTTGTATCATTACAGGAAGATAGGGAGAAAAGAGAAGGAAGACAAAATGCCAAGCCAGGAATGTGAGATTTTTTTTTTAGTCAGTTTCAGTAAAAGCTGATCCCACATAAATAACAAGATGAAATTTTTTGCACCTTGTTACCTTTTGGAAATCAACATTTATTGACACCAACTCCAGTTTTCACATTCACCTAGCAAGGCCTAAACCTCTTCTGCTTCAGCAGTCTGGTTAGCCCATTTTCCAGCCCTGACAACAAGCTAAAAATCTCCCATTCATTGTTGCAGGGGAACAGTAACTATAGCCTGAGAAGTGGCAGTCAGTAATTCAGCCTCTGGAAATACTTTAGTAATAAGTAAAAACTTCTTTTGTTAACTGCTTCAGCAACTGATGCAGTTGACTTACATTTACTCGCCATACCTGATTTAAATACCTTATTCAAAGCTGTTGGATTAGGTGGCTAAGGAAGACTCTTAATTCCTCTATCACATGGTGTGTGTAAGTCCCCATATTTGTCATTATTTACATAGCAGTTCATATAAATCTATAAAAAATTAAATAAATCTAGCCTTTTTGGACTACTCTCCAGAGAGAAGACAGCATTTTTTTAATGTGAAAAAAAACCAAAACCAATAAAACAAAACAAATAAACAACAAGAAAAAACAAACCAAAATAAAATAAAACAAAATAAAGACCAAGCCAAAAACAACAAACCCTCAAACAAGCAAACAAACAAAATCAAAATGAAAACAAAAAAAAACACCACAAAAACAAAATCCAAAACAAAACCCCAAAGCTAAAATAACTTATTCCTAAGGAGTAAGAAAACGAATGTCTTTGGAAATGCCACTCTGTCTCTCTTTCAGCTTATTACCAAAGCAGAGCAGATTTTGAATGATTATCCCCAATGACTGAATTGCCTGCTGGGGCATACTAACACTAAAACATATTCATTTATAAATGAAATGGGTTTTTTTCAGCTTGCTGTCTTAAAGCAATCCCCATGGTCTGCTGTCTTATGAAATACCAAGTTTTAACATGTTGGTGATGCTTTATACATACTGTATACTGATAGTTCTGTTTTTTAAATACAGATATTGTCAATTGTGTTATCCCTGACCACATTTTACATCAATTTAATTGGTACTGCTGCTCAGCAATATCAGTACTAATAAAAACAACTAAAGCACTGAGAATATAGCAAATGGTTTCTCAGCTGAAGATCATCATCTCCACTGACCTGCTTCCCCCCTTTCTGTCTCTGAAAATAGAGCAGCATGAATGGAAAAGTACTAGACAAGACTCGATTTACAGCTAATTTGGTACTAGGCCACTTCTTAAAGTCCTGCCCTATTTTAATCACAGGAAGCATTGTGCACAAAGGATTTATGTGTAACTCTGTTGCAAGCAAGGGTCTACTCTAGTTTAAACCAAATCCCATTGCAGTCAGAGTAGGTCCGCCCTGAAAATATGCACCAAGCCCTACCTCTCGATAGCACATGAATACTTATTAACCAACAGTATCAGCTAAAGCTGTTTGAGTAAAAGACCTCTAGGATTTCATAGGTAATAAAAGCTCTTTAAAAAAAAAAAAAAAAACTTAAAGAAATAAGTTTCCTCACTATAGTTTGTGCAATATTTAAAGGAAACTACAGAAATGGTGCAATTCCTTATCAAATATTAAGAGGTTCTGAAAGAACAGTTTCTGGGGGACCCATTTAATTTCTAAACAGTCTCACTGGGTTTCATATCTTCTGAATTCCATGGGGAAAAAAAATGAATTTGCATTTAACATTAATAAAAATCTGATAACAGGAGGGGAAAACATCTTGCAAGCACTGCAATCATTCCAGAAAAAAAATTAAAAAGATTTTTTAAACAAAAATTAAGGACAACTCATAGTTGAGTATTATATCTTAAGGCACAGAGCCAAATGCAGATGAATCTAGCCATGTTTTGGACCAAAGCCAAATTATCTCCATCCCAGTTGTTCAATTTTATAGTGAGGGAACAAAAAGGGGGGTTGATATAGTATCATTTGGTAACCAATGCTTGGGGGCTTGTTAAGGGGCAAGTGAGGGCATTTATGTGAAAGTAGAGCATAAAATTAAAAGCGTTCTTCAAACTAAAGGATGACATGTGCCACGTAGCATTGTATTTTGTTATTATTTCCAATAGCAGCAGGGCAGCTCAGAGTAACCATTTACAATCAAAGACATTGTGTCAGTCCTCTGGGTTTCATTTCACAACCACCTTGAGAAAAATCAAATCTAGAAGTGATATGCTGTGACAATCCCAAATTTACTGTGGCAATTGTGTTTCTATCTGCAGGCAAACAAACATCTACAACAAGGTGTTTATTCTTCTCTCACAACATTGATCAAACAAATTTAGCAAATCAAATCCTAGTGTCTGGGAATATTGACATGTTAATGTTAGGATTTTGCTCCAAATTGCAATGCATTCACTGAGTCCTTCATACCAGACATAGGGGAAGGGAAGCTGACAGCACTGTACTGGAACAGGGCAGAACAGGTGATTATCAGCAATGCCAGAGACCCATGCCCTCCCTCTCCCCTCCAGTCACTCTAACGTATTTCATGGTGTAGAGGATCACTGAGCGGAGAAATAACAGCTGCAGAGTCAGTACCAGCCTCCACAGACCTATGGAATATTAGCAGGTACATTGAGGCTGATCCTCTTGTTATTAATTTCCTTGCTGTCCTCTTCACAATGTAAAACTCTCCCTGGAAGAGTTTTTGGGCAGCAGAGTAGAAGCTCTAATGGCCCCCAAAGTGACTGGGGCGACAGTGTCTCTGTGCCCCCAGCCTGGACGTCCATCACAGTGACAGTTAGGGGTGGCTGCTCTTCCAAGGGTGGAAAAGACACCTTTCTTCTCAATGTCTACTGTAAAGCTAGCAAAAAAATGTTAAGTAGGTAATGATAATCCTAGAGATTTGTAGCTGCAAGAACTTAGATGGCTGGTTGGAGGGAGAATAAAGAGCCTTTTTCATATATGGGATATTTCCAGTGGCCAAAGAAACCAACTGTAAGGGGAAATACAGAATCACAACTTCCAAGCTCCAAACAGGGAAGAAATGTGATAGCCAGAGGGTGAGGATGGGCACTGGAATGTGTGTGGAACTACTACCCAGGGCTGGCTCTGACTCCAAATTTACACTCCTAAAGAGAAAGGGAATGGTGAGGCCAGACCATCCACCACTGCCATGGCTGTCCATGAAGGCCCAGGAACATCTGTGACACATGCTCCCACACAGGCAGAGACAGCAATAGGTCTTAGAGGATCATTTTGAGTACTCTCTGGTGCACCTCACTAAGCCTAAATTCAGCTTGAGTACAGACGACTGCCTCAGAGTTGAAGTCAATGAAGTTGCACCCACCTACACCAGATCTGAACTGACTCTATGAATAGCTATGTACAGGGTAGGATATTCAAATTCTGTAGTTGCCAAAACCAGACATCTGTGTCAAAGCATTTGACAAGTGCACTGATATATGTCAGCAAATTGCCTGAGATACTTACTAAAAAATCACAGTAACTTTTTCGTCCTGAAATACTTAATCTTCACAATTATTAGAAAATGGCTACAAAGGCAAAATGCTAATAAATGTCTGCCTGAGAATTTAACTGTATGCTTGTATTCAAGAAGTGAGACTGAAATTTAAATTTTGTTATATTCAAAAGAAAAAAGCCAAACAAACTCCACAACATTCAAATACTGTACCTCCAAAAGCATTGCTACCTGACAAGGTACTAACAGGATGGGACAAAGTAGTTCTGCGATTACCAGCTCAGCCTGTAACCGTTGCAGGAAATTCAAGATTATCATAATCATCAGTTCCAGAGAGCAATCTCTGTGTGATGTAACATTGATGGGTCAAGTGCCCTGTACTGTTTCCTAGCTTAATAATAGAGTTGCACACCAGATTGCTTGAGGAATCCATATGCTGACATTCTGACTCAGTTGTCTCAGCCTGGGCTTCACTGCTCATTACTGGTGTATCTGGATACCACATTCAAGCAAGAAAAAAAGCCAGATTAAAAAATAAAAAAAGTTCTGTTCTGTCTCCTTTTATTGTCAAAGAAACAGAGCTTCTAAGGTGTGAGAAGAGCCATGAGAAAATTCTGCAGAAAGGAATACCCAAGACTGAAAGATATCACCTGTTTTTCAGGGAAGGAGGAATTCAGGGAAGTTTGGATTCCCAAGAGACACAATATATATATTCTGTTTTGAAATGAATGTGGCCTCACAAGTAACATCAACAAAGAATACCAAAGCAGCCTATCCAGGTCATTGATCATTAGGATTTGTTATAAATCCTAATGGATTTGCTTTGATGTTATAAAGATATATATTTCTTTTACTTTTGCATAAAAACCCAAACTCACAATTGCTGCAAAACCACAGTTATGGGCTTTTGTGAATTCACTGATTCAACATTCAGGAAAAAAAAAAAAAAACAAGCCCACAAACCAAAGGAATTACAACAACTTCAAAAAAGGAAATAATTTATTTTTAAACATCAGATATTTTGAACCCAGCCTGGATAATTAAAGAAATTATGTAAAAATAAAAAGATAAAGATAGATACAGGGAATAAATAAGTACAGGAATATATTATATAAAACAACTGACATAAGGTAGTTGGCCAAAACCAAGCACAAAAGGCAGTTTTCCTAAAAATATGAATTCATCTGAAAACAATTAGTTAGTAAATCTTTAACAATGTTTAGAAGCAGAGCAAATTACTCTGGTGCTGCAGTTGTGACATGGCTGTAGTTATTCTACAGAACAGGTAAGAGTATCTCTTATAGTACAACAGTATTTGAGATAAATTTATGTGAAGTTGCATTGCACAGATTAGCTGTATTTTAGAATTTACTGTAGCTTATGCTATGTTACTGTGATGACTGCAAGATTTAGTTCAGTAATTTTATGCAATTGGCAAACAGACAGAAACAGTATAATTTAACATTTATGAATTGCCAATTTCCTCATATAAATACTGTAAAGAATTCTGCAATTATGCAATTATCTAAAGACAGTAAATTGCAGTTTGGAATGCTGCTTATTTATTAAAGTGATTTATAAATGAACATAAGCACATCGACTTAAAGAGTCTAATCCAGTAACTCAAAAAAATGTTACTCTGCCTAGCCCAGGTAGTTTTGTAATTGTGATACATTATGGAATTTTGCTGTGTTTAATGGATCTATAACTCACCTTTCCTCTTGAAAATGAACTATTGAGTTCTTTTACTGAGATGTGCTCAGGAGACATTTCTGGAGTCAGAGGTAAATTTAAAAATGTTTAGTACAACTGAATTCAGAAGCCTAAAATTCAAAACTATTCTTATCAAATATGTTATGGTCACTACAAGGTATTTAATTACCTCCTTTTCTCTTGCCTACAGGCAAGAGCAACTCCTGTTTCCCATCCCATTTCCAGGGCTGCTCAGAAAGCCCTTTCTTCAGCAGCAAACACAAGACTGGAGGAACAGGCAAAGTTAGACTTAATGCACTTGCAGGAAGGAAAGTTTCCATGTATGAAAGTAATTGTGCAAAGAGAAACCACTTATTCTCTGAAATTTGACATTTGTTGCTTAAGTATGAGATCAAGCCCGCAACTTGGAATTAATCAACAAGCAGAAAAGTTCCAAAATTCTTTGAGCCCCAGACACACAGAAACATATGTACTAAAGAAATGCATAAAGAATGCATAGAATAAGATGGAATGGGTTTACTGTAAAAAAGAATGTATATAAAAATACATAAATAATTGCTTTTCATATGTTAGCAATAATATTTTATCTACAAGGACAAGCTAAGAATTTCAGTGATTTGCATTTGCACATTGTCTTCTATTGCTTATTTACATATAGGCTTTTCTTGGAGAACAATATTCAGTGGTCCATGTATCTCTTTTTGACATGATCCCAGAAAAGGAGCAGTAAAAACTTGACAATTAATCAAAAGTAATTCTGTTCAGTCTTTCATATTGTGTTCATCATTACAGCATCAGAGGACCTTCCATTAGAGCAGGAATATTCCAAATGTGAGTCACACATTTGTTCTTTCTTCTTCTCCTCAAGAGGACAATTGTGTGTGGCTTTTTGCTTCATTTGTTGCACACATAGACTGCTGGGTAAAATTTGTGCTGGTGAAGTAGGGTGCAAGACTTATGTTAGTGTCAAACATGTTAAATTCTATGGTGCTACTTCAGCTTTGTGCAAAAGCATTACAAGGCCATACAGAGAAAAATGTCCTCTGAGTAAAACCATCTTTTAGCCTTATATACTCAAAGTTGTTCTCTCATTGTCTTAAATATTTACTGCACAAAGCATGTGCTGAGGGCTGAGTCATCTGTACTGTAAAAAATTCAGAGGATTCGTGAAAACTTGGTCACAACCATCCACTAGAAGTCTTAAAGGTTTAAGCTGAACTGTCTTCCATTAGCAGACATGCAAAGTTATGTATTGAAATGTTCAAACCACAAAATCACTAAGAAGAGCCTTAATGTTAACATTTTCTCAACAAAACTCTTCCAACAGCAAACTGGTGTCCTGACTAAAAAAAAAAAATTACAAAAAGTACCTGCTTTCTATGGAAATTTTTCCTGCTTGTTGAAAAACTAAAAACATGAAAAGTTTTTGAAACCCATTCTCTGAAAAGTTCTAGTCACAGACATAAACTTAGCTTCTTTCACACATCTTGACAATGTTTAGATCTGTTGACAGTGTTGTTATCAAGAAATGCTGAGGGGACACGGACAGAAATCTGTTTCATGTAGCTCATTTAAAATAATACCTTCCCCTACCGTTTGCTATCCCAGCACAGCCAGTAGGTCCAGAAATAGATGGAAACAACTCTGTGCAAAGGGTGGTTGGTGATAAATCTATCAAAATTAAAATTCAAGGTTCGAAAACCTTGACAACAGAAGGGATGCAGATTTGAATTTGACAGCAAAATGAAAAGAGCAACATTCTCATTATACACTCTTCCATGGTATTCAGGGGGATTTTATCCTAGAAAGTTGCATCCCAGCCAGGTGCAGGTTCCCACTGCTCTTCTAGAGGACTACCAGGCTCACTGTCACTTTCAGGGAACCATTTTGGTTCCCATGTGTTATAGGGCATGGTAAATAAACAAAATTGTATATTGGCCTTGGCTTTGTTTTCTGTTGTTAAATGAATGAATTAAATCTGTCTGAACTGAGTGACCACTTGGGCTATAAGTTTGAAGCGATGATAAATGAAGGATAACCTTTCCTTTTCTCTTCTCATAGTTTGTGATTGGCTCAATGGCCTACTGAGAGATAGGAGGCTAAGAGAAAGACAAGGAACAGAGTAACCCTGGATTTACAGTGTCTTGTGCTTGGGCGCACTGATAAAACTGTATCATGCACATAATCTTGGAGAAGTCTAAATATTTTTTGGTGGCAGGTAATCTTGCAATTATAATAGTGTTTTTTGTGGGAACGAATAACGAAATGTTCTTCAATCAACTATTGAAATAATTTCCAAACCTTAATGTCCATTTATAAACATGTATAACTGTAAGACTGGGCTGACTACAACATCTTAGCTATGTTCTGAATATTTCCATGAAAGACCCCCTCTCTCTGGTCAGTCACGGATGGAGTCTATGTTCCTACATGACTCAGTGTGTTAAGGTCCCTAACTGCAATTTCTCATGCATTTTCTTCTATTGTTTACTTTTCTCAAATGCAGTTGGTTTTATCAGTGGTATGATTGGAAAGACAAACTCCTGCAGCAACTCCTGAAGAGGAGTCTGCCCCTTATGCCAGTATGTGAGGACAGCTGCTAGTCTCCTCGTCTCTCCAGGGAAATGAGTAACAGTGGTAGCTGAAGATAGCAAGATCTAGTATGTCTGAAACTGATCTGGAATGCAGGAAGCCTGGACTTTATTCCAAATCTGTCACTCTGTGTTGTGTGACTCACCTTAGGTAAATCTTCTTTATCATTTATTAGCTTATTTCTCCACCAATAATATTCTTTATTATCTCTTCACGGTATAAACTCCTTGAGATAAGAGCTGCTATCTTTACATATAGAAAAACAGAAGACCTAAGCTGGCCATTACACAATTAAATTATAAATTCAGCAATTCAGTTCCAAAGTAACTCAGCACTGCACATAATTTTTAAGCACTTTAGAAACAATCAGTTAAATCTGCTTTTCCAGTCTAGTAAATTGACAATGAGATACTCAAGTAAAAAGCTTTTAGCTTCTGAAAATGAGTAGCAAACTACGGACTACAGACTTGAAACCCTGGCTGATACCACCTTCTCCAGTAGTTGTTCTCTTTCTATGGAATCTGTTAAGTTTTTAAGTATGTTATCCCTTTTAGTGATACACATACAAAGAGCTTGATAAAAAAGGTCTCTAAACTTACATAACAAATGCACAAGTGTATTTTAGCTCAGAAGCATTATGGATCTGGAGCTGGCTTTACATGTCACAATTACATTTTCTTACCCATGCTTTTACCATGTGTTATAAGCATATGGCATGTTGGCAATGCATGACAAAAATGCACAAAGTATGGTGTTAAAAAATATCCTACCAAGAAGTTTGAGAATCTGCCTATTACTCTGTTCTGTTAAGTAAGTCAGGCATTTTCTAAAGTACTGATTTTCTTGTAAACTGAAGATTCCCTCTACACTCGCCAGAGGCTTTTCTTTTCACGCTAAATAGAAGCATGCAGCTCTGGAAGGGACTTGAAATTATGGTCTCTTGCTGACAATAGATACAGGTTAAATTGTCAGCTGGCTTATCCCAGTAGAGAGTATAGACCATCTGGGTTGACGAGGAGAAAGCAGTGGATCTTGTCTACCTTAATTCCTGCAAGGGTTTTTTTCACTGTCTCCAGTCCTTATAGGTAAGCTTGCAAAATGCAGGTCAAAGGAATGGACTGTGAGGTGGATCAAGAACTGGATGAATGACACAGATCAGAGTGTCACAATCAGTGGAGTAGATTCCAGTTGGAGGCTTGTAGTCAGTGGCGATCCCCAGGGACCAGTATTGGGTTCAGTCTTATTCAACTTGTCTATCAATGACCTGGATGAAGGGATAGAATGCATCCTTAACAAGTTTGCCAATCATATGAAACTAAGAGGAGCGGCTGATACACCTGAGGGCTGTGCTGCCATTCAGTGGGGCCTTGGTAGGATTGGGTGGGGAGAAACCTAATGAAGTTCAACAAAGGCAAGTGTACGGTCCTGCACCTGGGGAGGAATAACCCCAAGTACCAGCACATGTTGGAAACTGACCTGCTTCAGAGCAGCTCTGTGAATAAGGACCTTGGGGTAGTGGTGAATGACTGTAAGACAGCAGTGCCCTCGCAGCCAGGAGTGCCAATGGTATCCGGGCATGCATCAGGAAGAGTGTGGTCAAGGGAGATGATCCTGCCCCTCTACTGGGCTCTAGTGAGAAGTATTGTGTTCAATTCTGGTCTCCACAATTCAAGAAAGACACCCATAATCTCTGCCTTTTCTCTCTCTCTCACTGGAGGGGGTGGAAAAGGGGAGGAGCTGTAGGGAGTTTAAATTCCTTATTGGCTTAAATGATGACAGTTTTTGATTTGCACTCAGTGTGGGATATGAAATGTTGAGATAACAACAGATCTGATCAGAATGGGTTGGAAACAATTTTGATCTAAGTATTTATATATTAGCTGTGGAGCCCTCAGGTTACAATGTTGTTCAGTCTTTTAATGCGATTGGGGTATCTAACCCTGTATATGTTTCACTACATGCAATATGTCCCCACGATGGTGCTTTTTCAGAGTGGAGAGAGGGATCAGGATTACTTTGTAGATATGCTTTATGATATCAATTTATGGCATGATAACATCAAGGGCAAAACCAGTCATTTGGGATGTGTATTCAGAGTTGTTCTCCTGCGCTGGACTTGGCTTCTACCACTGGCAATTCATTAACTATCACACCCAGCCAGTGAGAGGAACATGATTTTCCCCAGCTTTTTACGCCCTTTCCTTCTTCAGGCCTGTTACAACAGCTTTGGATAATGCTGAATTCTATTTGGATGTTAAGGAAAGCGTGTTGTTGTTGTTAAGTCTGCCAGGTCCTCTCAGTGCAGTCCATGCCATGGTTAGAGTCAGCATAGAGATTTATAGGAAGGTGATTCAGAGATCTGCCATGATGGTGGATAGTCTGAGTGGCATGGAATGTGGGAGAAAAAGGCTGAGTTGCTGGAGATATTATCTGCTCCAATTACTTGGGAGTTTATCTCTGAACAACTACAGGACCCGGATAAAGTGATAAAATATTTACAAGGAGAATGCTGCGGCAGTACCAGACAAAAGCAATTTATTGCTGGACCCTGGCTATTATTTATTGGACCGTGCTCTGTACTAGACAGCACCCTCAGGGGGAAGAGAACCAATTGCAGCTGAACCCATTGAACAACTTGTGCCTGTAGCAGGTGCCCCTATAAAGAAATTCAAGACAAATTTAGTTCACTTAGTGAAGGATGAAGAGGAATAGGGCACTCACAACTGGAGGAAGAAGCAGGGCCAGAGAGAATCACCTGATCCCTACCTTCAGGTGAGCTGCAAGATATGCAAACACGTTTCAGCCACCAGTCAGGAAAGCCCCTTGTGACCTGCCTGTTCTGATGCTGGGATATCACAACATGCAATATGAAACTAGATGGTAGTGAAGCCAGGCAATTGGGATCCCTGTTCCAGGATGTAGGCATTGGCAAGGGGATTGGAAAGAGGACAGACTCTCAGCCTCTGGAGGCAGCATCTGTCAAACATGAGGGAACAGTATTCTCTCATGGATGACCTAATAGTGCACCGAGACAAGTGGAATGCCATGGAGAAAGGTATCCAGGACCTGAAAGAATTAGCTGTGCTGGAGGTAATCTATAAGGGATTCAAATAGCAAACAGTCCCCTGTAGATCCAGATTGGATCTGGTGTACACAGTCCACATGGCACAAGTTTCTATGGTGTGTGCCATCATTGTACACCAGCCCTTTGGCACTGATGTCAATGAAAGAAGAAGAAACACTGCTTCCAGTGGTCACCTGACTTCGACAATATGAAGTCCTTTTTTCCTCCCTACCAACCCGTGCCTTGGCTGTGAAAAGACTGAACAAGACTGTGGACAGACTTGAAAGACTCAAGCAACCTAGAGAGAAAATGTCCCATGCCCCTGCCAGTATGGACCCCAATCTCTGCTATTGGGAGCATGTACCCCTCTGCTGGAGAGAGGGGTACACACCACAAGGTAACCTGCAGTTTTACCTGCACAACCACAGAGAGGACATGAGAAAGTGGGATGGAAAACCCACCTCTGCCCTAACCGCAGGGGTACATGAATTGAGAGGAAGAACAACCACCAACAGAAATTCTTCAAGGATAATCCAGTTTCCAGTGGGCAAATCTTCAGACAGAGTGGAAGGGCTGAATGTTATTCCTGATCCTCTTGAAGAGATCTCTAGTTCATGTTTACAAGAACTGAGCAATGACTGCCATGACCAGAACTACAGGGGCCCTGCCTCCAGCCATGTGGAAGAAAGGGAGAATCAGATCTATTGGATGTGTAGATCCCATGGCCTGGCACATCAGACCCACAAGAGTAATAAGGCTTTAGTTGACACTGGCACACAATGTACCCTGATGCCATCAAGATCTCTATTTCTGGGGTGACAGAGGGGTCCCAACAGCTGACAGCACTGGGACCTGAGGTGAGCCGGGTTGGGAATGAATGGCAAAATGACCCCATTCTGATTCGCCCAGAGACCCCATGCACCCTTGGCATAGATTGACTCAGGAGAGGCTATTTCAAGGACTCAAAAGGGCATCATTGGGCTTTTGGGATAGGTGCTCTAGAGACAGAGGAAATTAGACAACTGAATACCTTGCCTGGTCTCTCAAAGGACCCTTCTGCTGTGGGACTGCTGAGCGTGGAAGAACATACCGATCACTGCCACAACAGTGCATCATCAACAACACCACACCAACCTGACTCTGTGGGCCTCATCCATCAGATGATTTGTGAACTGGAGAGCCAGGAAGTGGTCAGTATGACTTTCTCACCCTTCAATAGCTCCATATGGCTATTGTGTAAGTCCAGTGGAGAGGGGAGACTGACAGTGTACTATCATGGCCTGGACAAAGTCACACCACCCTGAGTGCTGCTGTGAAGACCATGCTGGACCTTCAGTATGAACTGGAATCCAGGTTCCCACAATTTGCCATGCACTTATCCAGACTGAATTGGAAAAGTGTGCGGCTCCAGAATAGTTGCAATACTTTGATGACATATTCGTGTGTGGCAACAAAGCAGAGGAAGGGGGGGAATCCTCCTTTTGGCAATTTCTGTCATAAAGGAAAGCAAGGTCAAGGAACTTGCCCAGGAAATTCAGTTTTTAGGAGTAAAATGGCAAGATGGACGTCATCAAGATTCTCATGGATGTGGCCAATAAAAGAGAAGTTACGTCCCCACCAACCAACAAGAAGGAAACATGTGCTTTCCTTGGTACTGTGGATTTGTGAAGGATGCATATTCTAAATTACAGTCAGATTGTAAATCCTTTCCATCAAGTGACCCAGTAGAAGAATCATTTCTAGTGGGGTCCTTAACAACAAGAAGATTTTGAGGAAATTAAACAGGAGATTGTTCATGCAGTAGCCCTTGGGCCAGTCAAGACAGGACAAAATGTGAAAAACATCCTCTACATTGCAGATGGGGAGAATGGTCCTTCCTGCAGTCTCTGGCAAAAAGGTATCGTGTGAGACTTGAGGATGAACCTTGGGGCTCTAGAGTCAGAAACACATAGAATCTGAGGCCTGCAAAAATCCAACTGACAAAGAGATAGTGGCAGCTTACAAAAGGGTTCAAGCTGCTTCAGAAGTAATTGTCATTGTGAAAGCACAGCTCCTCCTGGTACCCTGACAACCACTGATGTGCTAGGTGTTCAAAGGGAAAGTCCCTTCCACACATCATGCCACTGATGCTACATAGACTAACTGGATCACTCTGATCACACAGCAAGCTTGAATAGGTAATCCCAATTGCCCAGGGGTCTTGGAAATCATCATAAACTGGACAAAAGGTAAAAGTGTCAGACTATCATCAGAAGAAGAGGACAAGAATGTGTCATGTGCTGAGGAGGCCCTACCACATAACCAACTACCAGAAAATGAAAAGCAGTACCTTCTCTTTAATGATGGTTTCTGCTGTATTGTAGGGATACATTGAAAATGGAAAGCTGCTGTATGGAGTCCTATGAGGTGAGCTGCAGAAGCTATTGGGGGATAAGGTAGATTAAGTAAGGTTGCAGAGCTGAAAACTGTATAGCTGTCTTTAGATATCACTGAATGAGAGAAATGGCCAACACTCTACACTGACTCACGGATTGTAGGGGTGTAAGAGTCTTGGGTTTGTAGCAAGATAGGAGGAATAAAAAAAGGAGGAAAAATCCTGAGCTCCAACTCAGTCCCCAGGCTTCTTCCCTCTCTCATGTTGTACAGGTCTATCAGCCTCAGTTTCAAAGGAAATTAGGAAATTCTCTATTTTCTATTTTCTATTTTTCTGAATAGAAAATGCAGCTACATGAAAAATGCAGCTTGGGAACCAGCATAAAACCCCACAGAATCTATCCACAGACATCTTGAAGCCTGTCAACAATCTCAGCTGACAAAGGTTGGAGTTTTTTTCTGAGAAGTTAAATGCTTGCTTTAAAACTTCAGTGTAAAATGTTTTCATTGTTCTTTTCATTGGGATTTCAATTTTAAAGTATCAATGTTTAAATACATATGCATATTTTGAGCAGCATTACAGACTCAAAAATATGGTAAATTTTGTATAAAAATGAACACTTGGCCACTATTTTTATTTCTCTTCAGTCACTGAAACTTCAAATTAATATAAATATGTAAAATTGCTAAAGAATAAAATATTTTAGTGGGTTTCACTTATCTTAAACTACACAATGTCTCAAGTACAAATGATTAATTTAGCAAAATAAGAATTCAAGTTAGAGCATTCAAATCAAGAAAATCTCTACTATGCCCCAATATGATGTTCTCAGAATATTCTTGCTATAATTCAGATGAGGTTATTCCTTCAATTAAAAAAAAAAATCATTTTTCTGTTTGTGACCACAGGACTGATTCCTTCCTCAGTTCTTTTTGGTGCTACTGACTCACTGCAGGAATGTGAAAGCAGACATGTTGTGAGAGCCTTTAAATTGCCCATCTCCATGTAGCAGTGTAATTGTGAAGTGCAGTGAAAAATGGAACAAGCAACTCTCTCTTGACATGTGCAATTTCCTCAGAGCCACTGAAATCAGTGGAACTGTTGCAAACGTATTAACATTGGGTGGAAATATGGTTCTTGGCAGAATTACCTGTATTATATAGGCTCTATTTAAGAGTTATAAAATCTGTTGATCATGGCACATTTAGTTCTAGCCTGTAATAATAACTACAACTAGAAAAAATAAATATTAATAACTGCTTAATTACAGCCTATGTTCTTCAAACACAGCCTCAACTGAGGTCTGAATTAGTTCTATATGAAAGGTCTTAAATGACAGTTATTATGCTGCTAGGACCATTTGGTACTTTTGAACTGACAGAGGTGCTAAAGTCTGTAAATGACCCAGTTTTAAACTACTTCAATTGGCAAGCTAATTAGTGTCTGTTGTGGTTTAGGAATGGTATTCTGTGGTTTATTGTCCAAAAAGGACTCCTTCTCCCTGAAAGAGACTGTCTTCCCACCTGCCCCTCTTCTGTCCCCCTCCCACCCCTCACCCTCATCCCCCCTCAGCTCCCACCCCAGCAGATATGGAATAACCTCCAAGTCTCATCCATGCTCCCTCCTGGCCAAAAATTAACCCTATTGTGGCTGAAACCAGGAAAATCACATTATATGAAAGTCTTTGAAATTCATCCAATACTTGTAAAGGAAGAACTCACCATTTGGTGAAGACATGCTGCGCTGTCCAAAGGTTATATACATATATATTTTTTTTTTAATATCTCTTATATATGCTAAACAGTACCAAGTTGTAACTTTTGGATAGTGTCTCTGTGGTGTGAAGCATTATCTGTTTTACAGATTTGAATGGGCTGTAAATATCCTAGCAAATTGAGAAATTTAATTTTAAATATTTTCTAACATTTTCTTGTTATACTTTCATGAAAAAATTCACCTACATCAAGCAAGTCAGTGCAGCTTGCATTCTTGAAAGAGATCTTACCGTAACAACTTCATTGCTTTTACATAGATATACTTTTGGTATTTAAGTATAACTAAAGAACCACTCCAATGAAGAGGTGCAGAAATGCTCTCCTCTCCTGCCAAAACAAACTACAACTAGTTGATTAGAGTACCTGCTTGGTTAATGATATGTTTGAATTCCATCAGACTGAGAAGAGAATTATATTTAGTTGCTTCAGGTTGGGCTGCGGTTTGCTGTATAAATCCCAGCAGCAGCAATATTTCAGAAGGAAATGAGCATAACATTTCCTGAAAGGTCCAATTCTGTTGATTTTCATGGGGAACATACTTTCTGGCTGAAGCTACTGAAGGGACAGAAATAATGGAATATGGAGGTTTCTGGATCCTCATTTTATTTAAACAAGCTGGAAATCAGTATTGCCTTGCTCAATGTCTTGCAGGGTATGAGCATAGTTCTAGACACATGGGCATCTCAGGAGTGATGGAGATGAAAATAGAAGCTAATAGGCTTAGAAATTCTATATCGCAACACTGTTTTTACCTTCCATATCCATCCTGATTTAGGTCCTGAATTTCTTTTACCAGTGAACCTTTTAACCAGAAATCAGAGAACATAATTTTACTATGATTTTATGTTCTGAGGAAAACAGCTTGTGCAGCGTTGTTATGCAGCCTGAAAAGTAACACAGTGAGTTACATTTGGTACAAATGTACATTTGGTACAAAACATTCAGGCTGGTGTCTTACAAGTCAATTCACTTATAGCACAGTTTGCATACTTATATTATTTGTAAACACTGTTGGGACTCAATCCTGCATGGTTGAAGAGTTTGATTTAAAACAAGGTAACAAAAATGCCCGTAAATGGCCTAATTGCATTTAAAAATATTTATTCCCATTTAAAAAGAAAATCATGCTAAAATCAAGTGATTGGATTCTATTTGCAAATGATTGGGGTAAAAATGTAAATGGATCCAAAATGCAACACTATGAACCAACCGTGTTCAAGACACCTCTTTTAATTCACTTTATTATAATATAAGGAGAAAAAAAAATAAGGTACTGTTGTTAGTACATTATTTCTGCTTAACAGACAATATCAGTAATTAAATATATTTCTGCTGGTTTTGTGACCATATGCCTGCAAAATGTAAAAGAAAATTTTTCTTTTAAATGTCTTTTGTTCCCAGCACTGACTGCCTGTCAGAGTGAACCCTCCAGATTCCTGTGTGTTGGTATCCATGGGCTCTTTCTTGCCAAGCTGCCAGTCTGGAACGTCACACCTTACTGCCTTTAAAGATTGCCCTGCAGAGATAGAGGAAAATGGCAATTTTTACATGATGCAGTCTGGCAGCCCAGGAGATTTGAAGTCAAAACTGGTGCCAAGATTTACCCAGGAGAGCAAGCAGAGGCGAAAAAGAGAATGTGGGCCAAAGGGAAAATAATAAAGCAAAGGAAGAGGGAAGAAAAAGGCAGGAAAGCATGGCAGAGTGGGAGCAGTTTATTTTATCAAGCATGGAACACAAGGCTAAGTATTGGACACTACATGTTGCTTGCATGCATTTGTTGAGAGGGTCAGGGTCCTAAAGAAAGTCAAAAGGAAGAGGTCAGCTTTTTTTGCATGGCCCAAATTGTAGTAGATTGCAGAATGCAAATGAGACAATTATTACACCAGTGCTCATCAAGCTGTGCTGGAAAGACTTCAATAGCCTGATGAATATGCATGTAAATTTGTTAATTAAGTTAATTATTCTGCTGAAAATTCATTTGTCTTCCAAGGACATTTTCCCAATGATTTTAACATGCTTGTGCCATTAGTCATGCTCCATGCTATTTAACATTACTTTTTGTCCACTTTTTCTTTCCCTCTCTTTCTTCTTGCTTTTCTGTTCTATTCAGTTTCTGTTGTTGTTGCTTGTTCTATTTTGATTTGCTTTTCTTATTAAAGCTTTAAAACCATATAATTGTTTCTCTTAATTGACCCCTGCAATGCTGCAAGATGCTAGCAGCCAGCTCCATAGGAATCCCTTAAAACTAGACTTCATTCAAATACTTATTTCATATACAAAAAATCCCTAAAATGTCACCTAGGAAAGAGGGGGTGCCAGGGGGACGGGAGCAGTGGGAGCAAACCTATCTGGCATCATTAAAGCTGGAGTCTGAATGAGTCCACACAGGAATCAGGAGGGATAAATCTGTCCTTGCTTCAGGCTATTTCCTCAGCACAGCCTTGGTTTGGCACAAGGTGTTACCTTGCTCCAAAAGGTGTGATCTTGTCACACCTCCCTTCCCTCTGCCTGTTCAGCTATACATAGAAACATATGTGTTCAAAGAGGAACAAGAACTGAGATACATTTCTGTCACCACAAGGGCCAAAACCTGTTACCATGGTAACAAAAGGAATCGTGAGTTTAAAAATCATGTCTAAATGGCAAAATGAGATAATTTAAAGAAACAGAAGGATTTTTTTTTCCTCCTGTGCAAGGGAACAACAACATTATTACAACTTTGAGTGATTACATTCTCAACAAATGGGATCTTTTTCTATCCATTCTCAAATCCCCATAATTTTAAAATGTATCAGAGTACACAATGACTATTTTACATTTCTAATACAGGCTCTTTCTCTTAAGTTCACTCATTTTTATTCCATTATTCTCTTGTTCTAGTCCATTGCAGATGAAAATAAAATTTGTTTGGGTTTTTTTTAGCAGATGGAAAAAGGCCAAGTATGGCAATGGTATGCTTTCTCTCTTCCCACAGCAACAAGGACACCAGGAAAAAGCTTAACAGAAAGGAATTAAAAGGAAGAAAAAATTGCAGATAATGGAGTTTAAGAAAATTAATTGGTGAAGATTCTTTTTTGTGCAGTCCTTATACATTACACAGTCTGAATGGCACTGTAGCGTCACATAGATCGTAAACCAATTAAGACTGCATTCTAAACCCTGTAATTTCTGTAATTCCATCTGCTTTAGATGGTTTAATTAGTGAAAGTCACAAAAGCCAAATATATTACAATATTTTGAAATCAAGCCCAAAGGCAAGAAATAAAAGTTACAAAAGCCACTTTATATGCAAGTGGGCATATTGCATGAGTATATAAAAAGAGGAGGGTAACGCTTTTTCTTTTAATTTTTTTTTTAATGGAAGATGGGTCAAAACGTGTTAGTAGTGTAATCCTGATCATAAAAAAGACAGTGGCAAAATTGCCATGGACTCTAAAAGGACAAGAATTCAGCCCAAAAGGGACTCTGACCAAAGTTTTCATTTGCAGAGTGTGGTTGATGAACTCTATAATTTTTCTGACTTTAAGGTGGCAAAATGTAAGACTGGGCAGTGGATATAGCCCTTTTATTCCAAGTACCCTGTCTTGAAGCAGTTGCCCTAACTGTTTTATATTCCTAAACTTTACCTAATAAACTGATGAATACTTCAATGAAAAACTATGTCTTAACTGGATGATTATATACAACGTAGCCCTGTTCTTATCTTTCTAAAATCTACCATGTCCAATGTGTTTCCAAACATTAACAGTAAATAGTATAACATGGAAAACCACTGTGCTGGCATCTTCTCTCCTGTCAACAGTCCTAGAAAAGTTCTTAAGAAGGATTATTTGCATGAAAGAGAGTTATACAAACAACCCATACAATCACTTTTACAAACCAGAAAGAATAATGTCTTACTTTAAAAAAATGAAGTTTTTAGAACTTTAAAAACATCCACAACCAATTAAATAGCTCACAATGCATTGTATTTGTCTAGTGATGGTATTTCTCCTGCAATACAACTGTGCATTATTATGGACCACAAATAGCTCCAGTCACTGTTGACTGACAGCAGCATACTGAAGACAGGGTGTATGCTATGGCACTGTCTGTCACCCTCTGATTGAGGCACCGTAGGTGTCCAGGACTGTCTTTGCTTGCTGTGAAAAATTACAAGGTAAAACTGTTACTCATAAAAAAGATGACTTGTCTTCCCCCTTAATGAGAACACAATATAGAATTCAGCTATTAATTCATGGTACCTCCTACAGTTCAAATCACTTTTGTTCTAGCTGTTGTGAGAAATGTCAAGTCAATGAAGATATCTTACATAAAAACAATTACCAAGCAGTGATGATGGCAAGGAAAAATTAAGGGGAGACAACAATTATATAGCACGGTTAAAAAGAAAGGGGGGGGACTAATAAAATGCCTGTGTCTTTATAGGGCAACAGCTGTTCTCTGTTAGGAAAGGTTTTACTTATAACATCAGTCGCATACTCTTGTATATTTGATTCTATAGCCCTTCGTAATGTGGTAGTTCTAGTTAAGAGGAGAAATTAAAAAACGTTTCTCTATACAAAATCTACACTGTTGACTTCAAATGAAATCATATCAGAAGCAGCTGCAGAGATGAAGGACACCTCCTGCTCCTGAGATTGCCTAGATGTTTGACTCTTTCTCTGTATAATGCAGGCAGCCAACTTGCTTTCTTTTCCATAGCTGAAAGGTTGCATCCAAATGTTTAACGACTGAGACACAGACCCAGACCGGCAGGGAATCTGAGTCATTTATTCAAAGAAATGCGCCGGGTTTATACACTTTTTCAAGGCACAGTATTTCCTTACATGGTAATTCTCACTAAATGACCTATCCCATGTGGCTTTCTAAATATCCTATGGGGTGATCACGCACTGTTCACCCGTCTGTCAGCTTCCAGCAGGCTCCTCTCCCACAGGGGTCTGTCACGTGGCACCTTCTCCCACCAAGGTCAGGTGGAGACAAGCCTCTCTGTGCTGCCATGTGCTTCTTTGTACTGCCATGTGCTTCTGCAGGCGCTTCCCACAGCCTGCAGCTCAACTCCATCCCATCTCTTCCCACACAAATATCCTTGTGGCAGCCAGTAATCATCATTGTAGGTGTGAATGTACACCTTTCCTCCCAATTCACAACCCACTGGTAAAGAGTAGTCTGAACTTGTGCTCGAAGTTGCTGAGAACAACTGAGTGTCTGACTAGTGACTCCATTATGAATTCAGTGTAAAGTTTTCAGACTATGGACTACAATTTTGACAAACACCACTGAAGTCCAGAAGTACCGGTTTTTCAGGTAATCTCTTTGGGGCAAAATATTTGTGGTTGTATGTTGTATTAAATGAGCAAATTTGGGTGAACCATACATCTTTGCTAGTAATTTTTTATAAATAAAGCACTTTTGCTTAGCATCCAAGAGCCTCCTTCCTTTATGCAGCTCTGGTCCCTGTGCCTTTGCTTTGTATTTCTTTCTTCTCTGGACTTTATCAGTACATTTTGGGATTAATTTCCATTCTTTGCTACTCTATGACTCCAGTGTAAGAACACCAAAGATTTAGCCATATGGACAACAACAAGCAATTGGTGAACAACAGAAAATCAAGATAAATATTTATGCCACAACAAAGCAGAAATAAATTAAAGAAGATTAAAAAATCCAGAGCTAGGGAAAAAAAAAAGAAAGAAAAAAAGGTAGCTGTTTACTTGGAGAGTTTACAGCAGAACACTAGCGTTCAATAACTATTAAAATTCCCTCCATAACTATAAAAGTTCCACAAATGTGTGGAAAATCCATCCCATATTTCCCCATAGGTATAGTCAGTGAAATTAGAGGTCAATGAGATGCCTGTTGTTCAGTGCTAGCAAGCCACAGTGTCATCTTCTGTGGAGAAATCACAGGATCCTTTGTACCTCTGTGCTATCTGGTGTCCTCAAGGCTCAGGACACTGGCAAAGGGGAAGAGCATAGCTCACTTTTCCCAATGTGAAGACAGGCAAAAAAGCATCTTGCTATCCACTGCAAGGAGCAGCTCCTGTGCTGCTGTCCTTTGTGTTGCTGTAAATCAAATACTATCGACTAAAACCTCGTTTCCTTTTCTGGCAGCAGCAGCATCCCTTGTGTCATGTAGGGCCCACAGACTCATCGTGGGGAGACTACCAGAAACTCCTCTCTCCCCTGCAAGTTATAGCCACGCTCTTGCCAGATCTGAGAGGTCTAACCTACCTCACAGGACACATTCATTTCACAGAGCTGCAGTAGTTCTTTGGGCTCTCTACCAGCTCCCAAAGGAGGTCTGTGTCTCCTGGGCATGAGCCACAGAAGTAGCTTCACCATGAGATAGAGCTGACATTGAGTCCTGATGATTTTAACAAGCCACCAGAGCAGTAAGAATGCTTCTATCTGTTTCTTACACAATCTAAAATCTTGAATGGAGAATGGTTTACTGCCATGACCATTGACAACAATACTATTATAATGTACTATTATTCCAATGGCAATTTTACATAGAAGTTAGGCCAGTGCATCTCATAACTTCCTTGTCCTGCTGCTTTCCAAAAAGCACCAATCAAACGGCAGTAAACTTTTACAAACTTTGGGCTACACTGCAAAGTTCCTCCTTCCACTGATCCTCAGAGAAGTACTTTATGTGCTCTGAGGGACTATTTTCTTCAGGGTATTTCCCCTTGAGAACTGAGACAACCCTTGTGTTCCTGCCTCCTCTGCTGCACTTTTTGTTGATATCTTCACTGTCAATTGTGGCTGTGAGATGGAGGCAGCAACAGTGGTTATAAAACCTTAAAAACACTGATACATTTGAGTCTTCAATTGCAAAATAAACTTAAAAGGGAAGTTGACTCAGCACATGTTTGCACCAATTCACTTTCTTCATTTAAAAATCCAACACAACCTATTTTAAAACAGAAAACATGTGGGAAAAGAAAAGGCGATAATCTTACCAGTGAATTAGTCAAGGCAAATCTGGAGTCTTCTGAGATGGGCAGAGCTACAAAACTATATCTAATCCTGTCACAGTTTAAATTTAATATCATAGCTCACTCTCCTTGTGTTCACCAGAGCATTCATTGTGATTTTCCCTCTTCAGGAAAGATTGTATGAAATTCACAAACTGCTGAAGCACTCATTGGGATCATGGTTGGAAATGCCCAAGCAGTCCAGAGGATGATAGGCTGTTGTGACAGACCTTCCAAAAGAGGGAAAGAACTTGGGTAGGGAGACATGGGTTGTCAGCCCTGAAGCCACAATTGGGCAGGAGCTTTCCCCATGTCCAATGGTTGCTTCCTTCTGTTTTCATCTGCTTCCCTATAAAGGCCAACTCTATCCTGTTCTGACAGCACAGCTGTGTTGGTCAGAGGTGTAATGAGATATGTACTCTGACGGCCAAAGCTGCCACCACATTCTGGCATGCTATTTTTCTCCAGTTATCATTAACACTCACAGTGAATAAACCTCTTGATACAGATTGTTGCAAATCCCTGTTTGTCTTCTGTTCTTTTAGGTGAAGAAACACAATATGTGTCTGACTTGCAGTCACAACAAAGTCAGTAAGTTCTGCCCACCATCCAATCTAGTTTTAAACCAGCAGATGTGTGAATGCAAAGCCACACTACAGATGACGAGACAGATCAGCTCCTGCTGAGCATCACCAATTAGCATGAATAAGGCCAATCCAGGTATGCCACACACATTCAAATGTATCAAAGGCTCGCCATAAAAATCCCTAGTCTTCAGCTGAAGATGCAACTGTGAATTACTTGCCAATGAAGAGGTATTTGTGATTTCTCTCAAATCCAAGTGCTTTTGAATCATGAAATCTTGACATCAATTTCAGCCTCTGGCTTGTAAAAAGAAAATAAAAAAGTGTTTATCCAGGAAAAAAAGTCAGCAAGAGACCCCCCTTCACAAAAAAATTAGGAAGCAACAAATGTCTTGAGATTTTTTTTGAGGCTGGACACACGAGCTGTTACTTAGCATGTTTTGATTTATTCTTCACTTCTTAAAACATTTCATCTGCTCATCTCCGCAGCAAATGCTAGTGAAAGTTTTGACATGATTTGCGCTTGCAATAAACTAATGTATGCTGATCCATACACTCAAAATTCTAGGAAAGACATGCTTCTGAGAGTCCAAAACCCAGCTACATTAACAATTTACACAACAGGGTTTTTCAGCAACAAGAGGATTTTATGCTCTGTTGAGCAAACATCCGGTTCTTATCCCACAACTCTTCATCATGATATTATTCTGTTACCCAGTCCAAAGGAATAGACACACAGTATATTTGCTTTATGTGGTAAAAAAAATAAGACACATACCTGGATGGAAGGCATCCTGCTCTGCTCATAAAGAGCTGTGTGTACACCTGAAGTGCCGGCAGGAGACAACTTGTGAAGATATAGAAAGAAAAAAAAAAGGAAAAAAAAAAAAGAGAAAAATTTAAAAAAGAGAAAATCAACAAACCAGTTCATACTTCCATGCCACTGGTTGCTAAAAATTATAATGGGAAAGATTGTTATAACATTTGCAAATTAGGACACTGCTAGAATTACTTAGAGGTTATAGTAAACCACATGGAGATCACTGTAAACAGAATTTAAACATTCCTGTACACATGTTGATCTAAATCTTCTTGCCCAGAATAGACCAGGGTTAACTTTCAGAGGGCTTTATGACTTTGCTTTCTTTGCTTTTAATGGGAAAAAATTTAAAAAGACAGATGCTGAACATATATACAGTTAATATGAACACATAGTGTAATGCCAGTTAGAAACCAATTCAATGGCAAGGATTTTTTCTCTCTGTATTCTTTGTTGTGTCATGTGAATTATCCCTTCTGAGCTTTTTTGAAATTACTCAAGGACTTCCTTGCAGAAGTAAATAGGGCACCTTTTTCAGTGTTTCTTTTCCCACTTCCTCTCTTCTTTCCCTCCTGCTCTCTCCTGCCACCCCCCCTCCCCTCTGTACAATTTCAACTATATGTACTGATAATGATCAAAAGTTTAAATGATGTAGTGAGGGTGGTTAACACTTTGTCAAACCAAGATCTTCAACCTCAAACTGGCAAATGTTGCAGGGAGTATTGGTGGCTAAAGAAAGGTTTTCAACTAAACCTGAGCAAGCACCTGATGTCTACATCTGTTCTGCAGAAAGGCTAAGTATCTTTAAAATTGTAACACAAGTACACTGACATTGCAAAAGGAAAATCAAATGTCATTGAGAAATGAATGGTTAAAAAGGTTGCTCAGGATCCTATTTGCATTTTTTGATGGCGAAATTAGGTCACAAGGGTTAATATGTTAAAGAATGGTCTATTATTATGTTTGCTGTCAGAGCCAATCTCAGTCAAGCATAACTACAGACTAACGGTCTGTCTTTGATCAAAATCTGAGTCCTTGTTTAGTCTCATTCAAAATGAAAAGTCTAATAGTTAATATTTTAAAATATTTTGCAGCCTATGTGCCATTGCAGTAGAAGTCATGCTGTGGAAAAAAAAGTGATGCCAACACTATCATACCTTATCATGGTACAAAGCATCAAACTGATAGTTTAAATTTGTGAGAATGCCCCTCTTTCTTTCATAAGAAAGGCTTTGTTTTCCTCAGCACCAGTCCAGTACCATCTTGTTTCAAGAACTTTCTCAATCTGAGCAACTTTGGCTGAAGACTTGTGTCCCTGCAACACAAGTTTTGAATTGGAACAAAACCACTATTCCTATGGGCATGTTCCCCCATTATGATGAATAATTTCTCAGCAGTCTAGGTTACTTTAATGGATATACCTCTTTACACTAAGCTTCTGCATCAGGTCTGCCCTCTAACTATGAATGCAAAAAGATAATTTATGATTGCATCATAAGAAAGGAAACTGCAATTTAAACACATGTGTATGTTCTTCAATAAATGCAGCATGCAATCTGCTATGTTTTTCCCATGTGTTGGAAACAAATCAGATGGAAAACATGATGCACTGACCAGAGGTCTCACTTCATCTCTCCCTGTATTCCCCCAGCAGAAAAAGGTTTTTATCTCTGAATGACTCTGTCAAAGAAGAAAACTGATAGAAGCTGTTCTCCTACTTCTTACACAGTACAAGACTGAATAATGCTGAGCAAGTATTTCACAGGTCTTAATTTATTTAGAAAGTTTAGATGTCTTCTGACTTCTGAGAGACTTATTTCTGCAATCCTTCTTAACATATTAGGAAAAAGTGACACACAGGGGGTTACCCTCATCCTTTTTTTTCATTGATGTTACGTTTTTAAAAAATAATTTTATACCTGCTTTTGTTATTTTTTCTGTTATCAGTTACTGCAAAACCAGAGGAATTTTTCTACCATTTTTATTCCCAACCCAACATGGGGATTACTGGGCAACATGGGCAATTCTGAACTGCTATCAGATATATCAGTTTGGGCAGATTCAAGTAGAACACAAGTTACTTGCTTCATGTCACCCTAGCACAGTGGTTCTCAGTAGTAGGACAGTAAATTATTGCATTCAAAGCTTTCATTTTTCCTCTTAATATTCACTTAAAGTTCACAGTTTCAATAAATATGCCTATTAACAAACTCTTGTGTGAAATCCAAGTATGAGTGTGTAAATACTCAGTAAAATCATTTTTTTGTCTACTCATTTCTCCCTATAACACTATATATGGACCAACAAAGGTACAGTTGAGAAGTCATTTTCTCTGGCCTATCAGTCTTACTGCTTGTTTTTCTAGGTACTAGCTTAAGGCTAGGAGGATGATACGCTTGCTGCAATTTCCTCACACAGTTCTACAGACTTTCACTTCCTTCGCACATTTCTATGTATGTTTCTGAAGAGTAGACTGTAGGACTCACATCCACAAACTCAATGCTCTTATATACCAATATGTTTTACAGAACAGCTACAGTATTGTGGTTTTATAGTTTCGCCCCCAACTATATAGACTGTCAATCACAGCACAGGAGAAGACATTAGGAGAAATGCTGATGTACCTGAAATTTTTAACCATATTTACTCCAGCTATGCCTGATATAAGCCATTGTCTGACCTAAAAAATTCCTCTCATTTAGTTTGCCTGTAATTTTATGGAAGGGATGGTATTACTGAAAGTTGAGCTTTTAGCTGAATTCTTAG
This sequence comes from Calcarius lapponicus, assembly GCA_039654755.1. Lineage (NCBI taxonomy): Eukaryota > Metazoa > Chordata > Aves > Passeriformes > Fringillidae > Calcarius > Calcarius lapponicus. The sequence goes on from CM077464.1 coordinate 61,838,115, forward strand.
ATCTCTGATGTGTTGAGATGAGATCTCCAAAGGCATTTGAAAGGAAACCATCACCTACTAGTGAGCTTCCATGATGATAGGGTATTATCTGCATACTTAAGAGCTTCAGCTGGTCACCTAACAGACTAGACTAAACTCCATTTTCATAATTATATCCCTATCTTTGGACACGTACTATGGTGTGTGTGACTTTTGTATCACTTTCCTCTATTGAAACAACAGGAACTGTTCTTAGGCCTTTGAGAATCCTACACAGTAATACCTGTTAAAAGGATGGAACACCCAAATCTTTAATTTTCCCTTGTTTGCATGGTTGTTAGTATTCTACAATTCATTTTAAGTTTGTAACAGTATCTCAGGAGTGTTTGGTGGTGTGGAGAATGCATGAAGCTATCTATTGAGCCTCCACCCTTTAAATACCTAACTATGTGGCTGAACAGCCAAAGAACAGCAGTGCCCAAACACTTCTGTCACTGCTCAGCAAATGCTGAGCAAAACTTGAAGTCTAATGATTTAAATGTCTGTGGAAAAGCCTAGATCTGCAGATTTCACTGAGGTCAGTTTAAAGTTGCATGGCAACTTGGCAAGCCCTGGCTGAAAAGTGTATTCTGCCATACACTCTCCCCTGGACTTGACATCATTCTCCAGAAGATATGTATTCCTGTACCACACAATCTGTGGCACTAACATACCAAACTGAAATGTATGGAATTGCTTTGATAGATCTGAGGGCTCCAGTTAGAGAGACAGAAGCTGAGGTTTGATCCAGCATCATACCCAAAGCCCATTGTGGAGACAAGGGCAGGCAGCCCACAGCCCTACCAGCCGCTTGCACAGGCCCTCTCAGTGTCGCTGAGCTGTGATCCAGCCAGAGTTATGGGCTAGAATATTTCTGATGAGCCCGTATCAACTCACTCCAAGCACCAAAAATCCACAGCACTGTAAAATTTGGGCAGAAAAACAGATTTCATGCAATATCATTCATTATTTTCCTTTCCTTATTTCTCTCCCCAACTCCTAACTGCTAAAAGGCAGCAAGGGCAGCACAGCAAGACACACTAGGGCTGGAGACTGGGCAGTAATGATTCAGCAGCCCAGTCCAAATGTACCCTCCTGCCCCTTTCCTCCGCCATCCCTGGCTGCAGTAGGCACAGCAAATGGGCTCTTTCTCACTGCAGCAGTTGGCTTCAGTTGTTTCTCCTGGGCATCAATAGGCCTCTGCCACTCTGTTTTATCCCTGGAACAGCAAGTACCCCAGCAAGCTGCTGCACGGTTTGTCTCTGTAGTCTCCAGAGACAACAGAGACTGATTTTTTTCTCAAGAAATGACAGGTGTCTGCTCTTTGGCAAGGAAAGTTTGTCTAGAACAGCAGACATACTGAGAAGAAAACAATCCTCACCTGGATTGTCCCTCCAGCATAAAAGATAGTTTCACTTTGTAGGTTCTGCCTGTTCTGGCAGTTTGGTGCCCTCATGTTGGATGGGGAAGGGGGTACAAAATTAGAGGGAAGCAAAGCCAAGCCTGTAAGCACTATGGGCAGGGCCAGTCCCTCCAGCTGCTCCTTCCCCTCATCTTTGGGCTCTTCACTGCTGTTTGCCCTCTGTGAGAAGTCAAGCCGGGCCAGACAGCATGCCTTTCCCTTTGCCTTTTTTTTTTTTTTTTTTTTGCCTATATGCTTTCTACCCTTCCTGATGATTTCTTCTCCTCCTCCCTGCCCCCCAACAGTAATATGCCCGTTTAAAACAGATCCACCTCTTTCCTCTCTGCTACTCACTGCACTAACTGCCAAAAACACCTATATTCTTAGTCTCTGAGATTATGCCTTACTCCTGGTTCTTGCAAATCACAACTTATGGAACAGATGCCCATCTTCCCCTACAGCTCCTGAGGACTGCCCTGGTTCTCTCATCAGGAGAACCTTTCTTGCATCCATAATTGCAGCAGAAACCCCTAAGGACCCAAATAAGACAAAAAGAAGCACAGTTTGGGGCAAGGAGACAGTGCTGCTGGTCTTTCTAATGGGTGTTGATGATTGATGAAACTATCCTCTTTCATGGGCTTTTGTCCCCTACATCGTCCTACTTGTTCTGGAGTGCTGCGAGCCTGCCAGGAAGTAGGCTGACCTAGAGAGAGAAACAGATACATTTTTGGTGATGAGAAGTGAGCAAGAAATGGGAGGATTTCTCACTGGTAAGAAATATCCTTTACAGAACAGCATCAAATTTGGCAGCTCTGAGAAATCTCTCTGGATCTCCTAACCTCATCATATGTCGCAGCTAAATGATAAAGCATGTTGTTATCTCATTAAACAACAGTGACAAAATTCAGAAAGCGGGACATTGCTTTCTCCTGAATGGTGCCACCTCTCAGCTGAAGGCCAGGTAGGCTGCAGGAGGACTTTTGCCACTGATATTAAAAAATTATCTCACCCTCAGTCTTAAATGTTATGAATAAAAAAAAAAAGCAAAGTAAAGCAGGTGATCAATCAACTCTACAGGGAAGAGCAGGGGTCTGTTATGTGAGTAAGGACCCGTCTCACAAGCAGCAAAATTTTCCACACTGAAGGAAAGACTGAATGGTTGAGGCTGAGTACACTTTCAGATAATTTCCAGAAATTTCATATTTCAATAGGATTGTGATGATCTTCTGTAGGGCCACAGCTGCCAAGCATTTAAGCAGCCACCACTAAAGAAGATATTTTTAAACTGAAATAAAAAAAGAAAATGCTAAAAAATAAGGATTAAATTAATGTTCTTCTTATAACTTTGATTCTTTGTTATTTCATGTTAGCAAATTATATGCACACATACTTTGAATTAATGGACACATTTTAAGCTTTTCCAGTTGCCCTTCTGCTGCAGCCTCATGTAACAGAAGGGTCTCATGGCTCTGCTTTGGATGGACATTGAAGTGCTTTCAGACCACAAGTACTTCCACTGCAGCCAACTGAGACCATTAAATTCCCTGTGCTAGAGTTGCCTGTAAAGGCCTTACCAGAGGAGGCCTTATTCTATTTGTCTCAACTAACCTCTAAAATTCAACTTTTCCCCCATCATTCCCCTTCTTGCAAGAAATAGAATGCAATCAGAATCATCATTACCACTCCTCCCCACTCCAGTCCAACTAATTTCTTCCACCCCATTAATGTTATGCATATATCCTCTGCAGCCCAATATATGCAGCTCATTTTAGGAACCTATGTAAGGTCAATTTCTGTATTTATCTTTTTATTTATTGAGTTATGACAGTGGTATTTCTTCCATTTTTCCATATAACTATGTAATATTTCACAATATATCTTCTTTACACTACTGTGGTATTTTATAATGACTATTTGATCAGCAGTTATTTCAGTAACAGAAAGCCTGTAATTTTCTATAATGTTTGTACTATCCAAATAGGATTATACAACCTATGTTAATAATTGATCATTCCTACACAATGTTTAGTAATGTAGCTATGTTCAATCTTGTGTAAATGAGGAAAACAAAAGGTAGGGAGTTTAAATGGCTTGCCACAAGGCTTACCAAGAATCAGTACTGAAGCTACTTTTCAGGCTTAACTTTTCTATGTAGAAAGCTTTGGCCAATAATTCTTTCAATTCTTCTGGCTACATATACTTGATTTACTGCAGAACTTACTCTGGCAAATTTCTGTAGGCAAAATATGGTAACAATACTGCAAAGAATCAGAAAAAAATTCTTAGACTTTTTTCACACATTTTAGTATGTATCTGTTTTTCTAGATTTGGGACAAAGAAGCTTATGTTTCAAAGCTGTTTCAAATCTTTGGCAGACCCCAAAAAACACTGAATAGACTTATATAAGTGAGACTTTGGTATCTCTCCCCACACCCAACTAAAACTCTGGCCACCAACAGCATAGCTCCAACTAATCTTTGGTTGTTCTAAAATGAAAAGTTAATGTGAAAGTAAAGTGTGATGTAATTTTACAATCCTTGCAAATGTAGCATGATGTTTTTGAACCAATCTGCATAACACTGGGCCTCAGAGCTACTGGCGACCTACACTGAAACCAGAGAGTCAACTCAGAAATATCTCAAATCACGTGCCAAAAAAAAAAATAGGAGGTACTGGTAAATTATGTCAGAAAGCAAAATCAGATGCAGCCTAAATTATGCAGCACAGTAAAATCCACTTCTATAAAGAATTAACACCAAAGAATCCAGAAGTCAAGTTCTTCACCTGCGGTAAGGGAATTATCGCCTGAATCTAAAATAATTACCATAATTTTCCATAGTTTTCCTTTTTTTTTTTTTCTGAGTGCCAAAGAAGATGCAAAAAAACCCCCAAAAGCAAAAAACACCAAAACAAAACAAGACAACAATAACAACAACAACAAAAAAGAAAAAATAGAAGAAGAAGAAAAAATCTCCACCGAAGACAGTGTCATCTGGAAAAAAAAAAGCGGACTACTGGCTGGTTTCTGGTAGTAAGCCTTAAATATCATAAAGACAAAAGGAATGGGAGATAGGCTAAAGGAAAGGAAGGTGGGAACAGCCCTCACGAGCTGCTCCGGCTGGGATCGCCTGCTAGCCCGGCCTGCAGGACCCCACCGCTGCAGCTTCTGGGCACCCGCCACGCAGGGTGTTCGCTGGAGCTTGCTGAAATCCCTGGTTCGCAGTGACCTCTAGGGGGGGAGTTGTACATCTGCATCCACGGTTCTGAAGGAAGTGTGTTTTTCTTCTAGACAAAAAGAGCCTTAAGAAGATTATATTGAGGATTATCCAAATATTCCTCCATGAGTACCTCGGCAGTGTATCTAGATATTTGAAACAATGATAAGTATTTCCAAATATAAACATGACACAAAAAGGTTGCTTTACAGAAAACAGGTTAATGTAATGATCTGAGAACATGATCTCAGAGTGTAAGACAATAAAAACTCAAGTCAGTACCTCTGTCTGTTGAATACAGTGGCAAAATTCTCAGCTGCCTTAGTAAATGAAGGATGCAATGGATTCTCATTCACTTTTTACAACAAAAACAGAATGCAGGCATAGTCCTACAAAAAGAATTATGCTCTAAAAACACCCCAGCAATCCTTTGCACCTAAAAGCAGGTAATTTATGAATGTCATTCTGTGATAATCCACTCCCGACTAAAAACATTGAGAATCCAATTACCATTTATTCAGGGATTCCTTTTCCTTGCCAGGTCAACTTAAAAAGTCTGTAAGGCAGAGAAACGTATACTGCCAGGTTATGTTTGAGTAACTTAAATGAGGAATTAAAAGCTCAGTTTCTGTTATTAGTAAAAGTTTTGTAATCAATTTGTAGCATGGATTAAAAACTCAAGGGAGCTGGAATAGGTTAAATTAGTAATTTTACTACTGTTTAATTAAGCTATAGTTGAATTCTAAGGGGAAAGACACTGCTATAACCTGGAGGTTGTAATTTACAAATGCCACTTCCAATCCTAGGATAGGTGTTAAGGAAACCCTCCTGTTTGACCATACAGGACCCAGTCTGGCATTCTCACTGCTACCATACCAGAATTTCACCCCAGCTAGTGGCAAACACCCTTTGCAGTGGATGGCTCCAGTAAGTCACTGGGTGCCTTGCTAGACTCCTAATACACCACTCTCACAAAGTCAGACAAGTTTTCCTTACAGGTTCAGCCACAGATTTCCCATAACAGAGTCTCAAATATCTGATTTCTCTAAGTACTTTAATCATGGTAGAATCACACAAAACTAGCTTGAGATCAAGCTGGGTGCTGCCAATGAGGGACCCTGACCCAAGAAATCCATGGGCTTTTATATCTACAGTCCATGCACATAGGGGTGTGGGGTCTTCCTGCTGAGCCATTGGCTCCCGTTGTATCTCAGAGTGGCTGGTGACCTGGCTGGTGCCACAGGCTCCCATGCACCTTGTGCAAAGGGTCAGTGCCTGATCACTGCTCTTGCTGGAAGCTCCAGTCCTTTCCCCACACACAAAGCACAACCTGCAACTTGCACTGCATTGCAGCAGCATATCAAGCTACCTGCACTAGATGTATTCCTCAACACCAACCGCCTCTAATATCCAAGCTTGGATTTTCTGGCTTTTCTCAGGCTTTTTTCCAGAGATGGCCTTGCCTGTACTGGTGTTTCAGAGGTAAGCATTTAAATGGAAAGGGGTTACACAGAGAAACAGTTTTATGGTCTTTTTACTGATCATGGATGATTTCATCATGTGTGCAGATGGGGAACCTATGTGCTACGTAACTGCACACCTTGGCTGAACTGAGGGGTCTCACCACAGGGTTGCCCATGGTGTCTGAAGACACAGCTTGCAAAGACTTCTGAAGTGTGGATGTTTGGATCCAATGTTTGAGATGAAAGGAGGTGACACATAGCCGTCCTAAGGAGAAGACAAAATAGTGTGATGATCTGTCCAGACGGCTGCTGAGGAATGGTCTTCTACCTTCTTCCACCATGGCTCATCCTTGTATATTCAAAGGTATTTAGACATCTGATCTAGTTATTTCTCCAATGTAATTTTTTGCCATTAAAATTTTAAAAAATGTGAATTTCTCTGCAAGAGAAAAAAATATCACAAGCTGTAGAGCAGCTAGTTAGGATTTAGTGGACGCAAGACCACAGACAGGGGAAATACTGCCTGGTATAAAATGAAAGGTAAAATAACTTTTAAAAGGCCCAATGTTTCTTTAAGCAAGGGACAATCAGAGCAAAACAGCCTTACAAATCAATCATCTGTTACAGACCAGAACATATTGGCATTTCAGTCTGCAGTCACTCAGGATGGGGGCAAATGCTCCTGATGCCAGCATAGCTTGAGGCTTTCTGAGACATCTGGTCATTTCACTATAAGGTGAAGACTGCAGATAGAACAGAAATTATATGAAAATTAATTTAAAAGAAGGGGAAAATCATCTTGTGAGTGTTGTTGGGATGATTGGTGCATTGACTAAGAAACAAGCAGGAGGTGGAGGGGAGTGTAGCTTGCTGCATATAACACCATCATCCAAAGCAATGTATGATATTTTCATAACCTTACTGGAAACAATAAAATAAACAGATTCAAACAGAAGTTGAGTGACATAACATTAAAGGTCACTCTAGAACAAAATTAAAGGCCCTGGAAGCTCCTGTTAACCCTGCAGAGTGACAAAAAATAAGAAAACACAGCCAGAAGTGCAAGAAAATTACACCAGATTTCACAGTGGGTTAGTTTCTTTCCCCCTGACTGTAGTTTTTTAAAAATATATAATATTGATACATCCATGCCCTAAACAATATTTTTTCTCTTCTCCCACTGATACTCAAAAAGATGGAACAAGATCTGGCCTAATAGCTATGTGCCAAGCTGGAACTAACTGTCACAGGAGAAAAGGATTTCATCTTCATTGATTCCGTTCAATTACTGGGAAAAATATTATTGCCCATGATAAATAGTGCAGTTTCACTTAACATACGAGAGTTATCAAATGGTTCCAGAAGGGAGGTGTGGGAGGGAGGGAGGGAGTGGGCTTTTTCACCAAATTACCAAAAAAAAAGAAGATCAATGTAAAATAACCAAATCTATTTATGGCATCTAACAACAAGGTCCCCTGATGTTCTCTGAGTGTCTTTACTCTGTCTTCAGTAGCTTTTAGTCTGCCTTTGCAAATGGAGCCTCTTCTGCCATGGTTACTTTTCTTCTACTTAATTTCCCTTTACATAAGGAAATTAGTTATTTTCTGTCTTCTCAACTGTACAGCAACGCTGTCTTCACTAAATATTGGCTCTCAGATCTTTTCTCAAATTTGTGTCTCTTACTGCAGCATATGACTTGCTTTCATTGATAGAAAGTTTGCCATTTTGGTAATAAAATCCCCATTTTTAAGAAAGAAACTGAACATCTCTTCTAATTACCAACATTCATATAAATGAAGATGTTAGTTTGGTAATGAATATGTCGAACTCCAGTGGTAATTAGCACTTTACACTGGCTCTGTGTGGGTTTGCAATAGCATTTGCTACATTAAAATCACAAGGTGAAATCTTGGCCTCATTTGAATCAATTATTTTTTTTCTCTTTCAGCCTCCTCAGGACCATGTTGCATTGGTGCCCATTGCATTTAGAGGTATTACCTGTTTGCTATGAACATGGCCGTACAGACACATCCTTTGCCACATAGCATCACATATGAATATCTGACCTTCTCTCCCAAGAAGTATAATATGTGTATATTATATGATGGTGCCATAAAATATTTATTTAGGTAAAGTCCCTGCTCCCACCAAAATCTACAGTAAAGAATTGTGGTGATTTCAAAGTGACAGGATTTCATCCTATAACATACAGAAGGGCAGTTCTGTAATTTGGGAGCACAGAGAGGTAAAACTTTAGTCCTGGAAGCAGTTTTGCTGTAGAGTTTTCTTTCATATAGATGCACAATTATAGTGCATTGCTTTTTCACTGCACTTTCCCATGTGTTGACTGTTTTTTTGCTACGCAAAGTCACACAAATTACACAAGTTACATTAGTGACACCTGTTACAAAAGTGTCAGATTTGCTTTCCCTCCACTGTCTTTCCCCTAAAGTAAGGGGCATCCATTAACTCAATCATAACTAGGTAAAGCTGAGCAGTTTATGATAGGTATGGGGTCAGGGAAGACTGAATCTTTCCTCCAGTATATCAATCATTTATGGCTTCCAGCAAACATCTCAAGGAAAAGGTTGAACACTCCTTTTATTCTCTCAGTTTCAGTTTATTTTTTTCAGGATTTTGTTGTTAGAGGAACTACAATAATATGTGAGAAAAAGAGAACTCAAGTAACAAATAAGGTGAAAATAGAAGTATGGGAAGGAGGAGGAAATGTCTCTGCGGAAAAATATAACATGCAGCTAGGGAGTGTCTCAGATATGTTCTGCTTCAGTGAGCATTGGGGCAGTGTGAAAAATGCTCACACTGCCCCACCTCATTCCCCAAAAATTTAAAAGGCTTATTAAAACTTTATCAAAAATATAACAGAAGACTGAATAGAGAAAATATTATGGCACTGGGTATAGAGGATTTTTCTCACCATGTGCTCATCCACACAGTAGAGGTTTTGTCTTTTAACCCTGTCGTCCCTCCCAAAATTCTGTCCATCAACTCCTTCTTTGCTGTCCTGTGGTGGAGTATACTTCCTTAAATCTTGATTGGAGATCAGGTGCTGCAATAGTAACAAGCCAACTCTCCCAAATGTCCCAAACCCAGGCCACCCGTGATAACAATGCAAGGGGGAGTAAAACATAACTATAATTCTATAAAACTTCTCTTAACATATATACATGATATTCGCCTTTTAATTTTGGTGAGAGTCAGCCATCACATTACTTATCTATCAAAATGCCCCCTTTTCCTTTTCCACAAGCTATTTGGCTTGAACAATTTAACTCAATGGATCATACTAGCATCTGTTGATGTAGACAAGGACAGAAGGAACCAAAGAAAAAAAAAACCAGTTTTCCCTAGACACCCTTATCCAGAATGAACAAAAGGACATTACAGAAGTCCGGTATGGCTTTTATAGTAGGTGTATCTTAGTGGTGAGTACAGAGGCCAACTCAGTCTTGCTCCCAATTAAAAGACAATTGAGGAATTATAGAGGTCTAGCATGGCCTTTTCGTCCCTACCTTACTATACCTAAAGGGTTGCTACCTGCAGCAGGGCTATAGAGTCTTCTTGGTAGTGAACAAAGGGGCCAACCTGGTCTTGCCCTCCTTCTTTTGCTTTATTTTACTTGTGGTTCTTAAGGATGCTGTTCCACTACCTCTTACAGTCCCTTGTGTACTTCCCCTCAACAGACGCTTGTAATTGTTGCCCATTAAAACAGGGAAACAGTTCTTGAGCTGGCTGGTGGAAACTTGACTCTACTTTTTGACATCTTGTTATTTTTCTGTTTTTTTCTTGGTCTCTGCTTGAGAGTCAATCTTGTTTCCCCTGGCATGGATGTCACAGTCCATTCTTTGGGTTCTTCCACCGGGCCTTTAACTCTATTGGCATGAGTCCATCCCTGCTCTGCAGTTCACATGGCTGATTCGGTGGTGAGCAGTAGCTGAAAGGGACCTTCCCACTCAGGAGTTAGAGGTTGATCTCTCCACAACCTGATCATCACCCAATCCTCAGGGTTAATATTATGGATTCTGAAATCTAGGGTGGTAGTTTGAGGAATTGTCCCTTTATGTCTTAGCCCTTCTAAGGTTCATGCTATAGACATATTTCTTGGCGTTGGCTTCCCCTTCCTCATAGGTGGCAACCTTCTGGGGTGAGGTCAAGAAGGGTAACCCAAACAACATCTCATGGGGTGACACTCCCAAATCTGACCAGGGTTGGGTACTAATTCTTAATAAGGCCAAAGAGAAACATTTTATCCAGGACATTTGAGTTTCAATCATTAGCTTAACTAGAGATCTTTTAAGAGTTTGATTCATTCAACCCAACCAGAACTTTGTGGATGCCATGGAGTGTGTAATTCCCATTTTACTCCCCGGGCTTGAACAACTTTCTGCAATGTCTTCTATGTGAAATGAGTTCCCTGTTTACCATCCCATATCGGGGAATCACTGATTCTAGAAGTGTTTTATTCAGAACATTGGCATTGGCTTTCACAGTGAGTACTGCCTTTACCCAATGAGTCAAGTGAACTAGCAAAACCTTCCACCATTTTGCCTGAGGAAGCTCAGTAAAGTTTACTTAGATGTTTTGAAAGGGTCTTAAGGCTAGTTCTTGTCCTCCCCTGGGTGTTTTCCTCATGATGTTCTTATTCACTTGTTGACATATCACACACTGTCCAGTCACCTGCTTAGCTACCCCAAAAATTCCTATGCAGCCCCAGTCCCTTAGAAATTGATCACTTGGCACTTGTGTACCCCAATGTGTTGTCCCATGTATGCCTTCCAGCATTTCCTTGGCAAGGGGCTTATTCAACATTTGCCTCCCATCTGCTTATCTCCATTTCCCTTGGTTATCTTTCTTAGCTCCTATTTTAAGGAATTCTTCCTCTTCTGTCCTACTGAATACCGGGACTTCTTCTATTTCTCTCAAAAAGGTTAATACCATCAATAGTTTTTCTGTCCCTGATTCGGCTGCATTTTTAGCTTTTAAATCTGCTAAATTGTTCCCCTACACCTCCTGAGTCGCCCCTTTTTGCTGTCATTTAACGTATACTACTGCCACTTCCTCTGGTAATTGTAAGGTTTCTAACACTTCTAAAATAAGTTCTTTGTGAATCAGTCCCTTTCCCTTTGAATTTAATAGCCTCCTCTCTTCCCAAACTTTTCCAAAGGTTTGAACTACTCCAAAAGCATATTTTGAGTCTGTATATATTGTTCTCCTTTTCTGTGCTAATATTTCCAGAGCTTGTCTTAGAGCATATAACTCACATTCTTGGGCTGACCAGTTGGAAAGTAACTTTCCCTTTTCTATGGCTACTAACCCTTCATCCATTCTAGCGTACCCCAATACCCGGTGCCCCTGGATTACCCTTGAAGATCCGTCGATGTACAATTGTTTCCCTCCTCGGAGTGGTTGATCTGTTAGGTCTTCTCTTATAGTTCATAACTTGTAGGCAATTATGTATTAATTCCTCATCTTGTTCTCCATACAAAAACTGGGCAGGGTTGAGTTGGTTACTCATGATTAGCTCTAAATCATAATCTATTAAGATGGCTTCATTCTTTAGCCCTCAGGAATCAGTGAGCCATTTCTCAGCCTTTTGGCTTAGGATACTTCTAACTGAGTGTGAGGTATATAGTTTCAATTTTTCCCCAAAGGTTAAATTTTGGTTTTCTCTACGAGCAGGGCAGTCGCTGCCATTGCCTGAATGCAGGTTGGCCACCCCCAGCTGACAGGGTCTAGCAGTTTTGATAAATAGGCCACTGGTTTCCTGCATCCTGCCCAGTCCTGGCCTAGTACTCCATGAGCTACCCCTTTTTCTATATCTACAAACAGGTTGAAAGGTTTGTCTAAGCCCAGATGACTCAGTGTTGGTGCACTGACTAATTTTTGCTTTAAAGCTTCAAACTTTTGCTAACTGTTTTCTTCGCATCTAATCTCTTCTTCTACTAACTTTTCATATAAGAACCTGACAGCCTGCATATATCCTTAAATCTATAGTCTACAATATCCCAAAAAACCTAGAAACCTTCTAACTTCCCTCTTAGTTTTTGGCTGTGGGAGTGAGATTATCCCCGCAATTCTCTCAGGATTCAGTTGCCAGCTGTCTTGACAAATCACATGTCCTAGGCATTTTATTTCACGCTGTAAAAATTGGAGTTTCCCTATCATATCTGAAGTCTTTGATCCTCTAAAAAATGTAACAATCCTATGCCGGATTCCCAGGCTTCTTTTTCTTCCCCTCCTGAGAGAAGAAAATCATCTACATACTGGATAAGCTTTATCTCAGGTTTGATAGAGAAGGACTGTAGTACTTCTCCCAGGGCTTGACCTAATAGGTTTGGGGATTCGGAAAACCTTTGGGGTAATCTAGTCCACTGAAGCTGTCGCTTCCTTCTGGAATCGAGGTCCTCCCAATTCCAAAGGCAAATATATCCCTATTTTCCTCTACCAGTGGAAGAGGAAAAAGTCCAAAAAGCATCTTTTAGGTCTATCACACTAAATCACTGGTGTGATGGGGGGATAATACTCAGTGGTGTATAGGGGTTAGGCACTACTGAGTATCGATTTACTGTTTTTTTGTTCACTTCTCTCAAATCTTGGACAAGCCTGTAAGTCCCATCTAACTTCTTTACTGGTGATATGGGTGTATTATGGGGGGGGGGGGGGACATACATGGTTCTACAGTCCCTTCTTCAAGTACAAATTGGATCACTGGCTGCAATCTTCGTCTCCCTTCCAGGGAGACTGGGTTCTATCATTCCCGAACTGGATGGTTCTCATTAACTATTTTTATTACGATAGGTTTCATGTTCAATTTACCTCAATTTTTTAGTTTTGCCCACACCATCTCATGAATTTTCTCCTCATCCTTTTCCTTTAATTGGAGAAGCTTAACTACCATTTTCCCTTCCTCTGGGAGTACTCCAATGTACTCCAATGTACTGCACCTGCAAATCCCTTCCTAATAAATAGCACCCTGCTTCTGGAACGAATAGAACATCCCCAATGCCTATTTTATTTCCCCTTCAAACTTTACTTCCTTTCTAACTTTGAACCCTTTGAACCTTTGAGACTTTGAACCCTTCCCCTTTTGCACCTACTACTTGTATGGTATCTTGACCCTTTTTGCACCTGTTCAGGATTCTACAAACACAAGTTCTTTCAGCCCCCATGTCTACTAGGAATTCAAATTCTTTCTCCTGGGAACCTGTTTTTAAAGTTATCAGGGGCTTCTGATGATATTCTGTCCCCAGGAGGTAGAGCCCCTGACACCCTAATCTTCTGCTTCCCCTTTTTGCTGAGTCTTATAGACCCTCAGTCCTTTTCCCTCTGGGGGCAATTCTTTCAGATATGCCCATTCCCTTTTACAGTAAAAGCAAATTGGTCCAAGGTTACCCCATTCCCCATACTCTCCTTTTTGTGTCCAGTCCCAGGGGGCTGTATCCCCCCTCTGTCTGTCCTCCTGCATTCAGGGTCCCCCTCCCTTACCTGGGTAGTTCTTTATGTGGTGGTTTCCTTCCCTAATGGCAGTTCCCATTACTTGGCTTTTGCCTTGGCCTTCTCTTTATCTCTCTTTACATACACCTTCTGTGCTTCCCTTAAAAGATCCTCTAACCTCCTTTCTTGCCAACCATCTAACTTTTCTAACTTTCTCTGTATATCTGGCCAGTGAGTGACAAAATTTATCTTTAGTAAAATCTTTCCAACCACTGTATCAGGATCAACCCCTGCATATTCTCTCATATTTTCCTCAATCTTTCTATCCACTCTGTTGGAGTTTCTTCCCTCTTTTGCTGCTCATCGAAAGCCTTACAGGCATTTTGATTATGTGGAACTGCTTCTTTGATACCTCTTATAATTAATGTTCTATACTCCTCCATGTCTTGCCTCCCCCCCATGCTGTTGTGGTCCCAAATAGGGCACACTGTGGGCATTTTCAGATCCCCAGGAGGTCTCTTTCAGCTCCTCAGGAAAAGGAGCACATGCTCCCTTTCCCATATCCATATCCCAGCTGCCCAGATCATCTTTTTCCTCTGGTGTGAGCAGCATGGTCGTTATTGATTGTATTTCTTCCCATGTATAAATATTGGGCCCCAGAAACTGGTCTCACTGCTCTGCTAATCCAATGGGGTCTTCTAATAGTCCTTTTACTTATTTCTTGAACATTCTCACATCAGAGGAACTGAGAAGAATGGTTACGAATCCAATTCCTCCCTGCACCCCACCCAAGGGTACTTCCCTCAGGGGGTATAATCCCGATGCTTGCCTCCCATCCCCTGTTCTGCTTTCCTCTCATTGTGCCACTCTGTTTCTGGTGTTTTGGCTAGGCCTATCAGGGGGCAGGGGAGGTGCAGTTGGAGCTACTGGATGTGAGGGGGGCAAGTGGTCTAACAGGTCCCACTCTGTAGGTACTGCTACCTTAAACACACCCACCCTTGAGGTTGCAGTCTCCCCTTCAAAGCACGCGGTGTAGTCACTCTCTTCCGGATTTAATGGTTTCTTAGCTCTTACATACATGTTTATTGCCCAGCATATCCATCCTTCATCTGATCCATATCTTGGCTAGTGTACATGATTGCTTGTCGTTTCCCTTCTGGTCCATTCTACCGTGCAGTACTGAATCATTTTAAGCTCGTCCTTATCTCTGGTGTTGGGGTCATATTTCCACCAGGCTAGTTTACTTCCCAGTAGGCTATCTGGGGGTATTCTCATTGGTACCTCCCCAATTTCTGCTTCTTCCCTTGGGGATTTGCTACTCACCCGTAATCCCATCCCGACCAACTCATCACAGGTCTTTCCCCAACAGAGCTCGCCTCCCCAGTCAGCCAATTACACACCTTTCCAGCAAGGCCCACCTCCCTAAGAAGGGTGAGGGAAAGGAGGAGAAGAAAGAAACTAGGAAAGGAGGAAGGAGAAGGAAAGAGAGAAAGAAAAGAAAAAAGAAGAAAGAAAAAAAGCCTTTACCTCTCTTCCAAAAGCACCTATGATCAAGGGGACTTCTGTCCCATGGACCTGACCCCTTGAGTGTCAGAGTCTCCCCCACTCACAAATGCTGCTTCTTGCAGTGAAGTTTTATACACTTTATTGTGCCCGAGGCAAAGATGACCAAATTTCCTTTGTAACTCTTCACATGCATCGCTGTTTCTTTCCATGTGCAGAGCTGGACAAAAGCCGGGCCCAGGTGTGTAGTCAGCTTCAATAGGCTCCAGGGAAGCTGTGTATTCAGATGTATCAGTTTGGCACCCCCACTGACCATCCTGATAGATGCAATCGGCAAGGCGATAATCGCTCTTGGGTGGTTCCCAATGACTCGGGATACAGGTGATCATCGCCCTGGAAGCCTCTATTCTTACGTTAAGGTGTTGATCGTTATCTTAACTTGTGTCCAGGAACTTGTTGTATCTGAATAGACAGCTGCTCCCGGCCGGGATGGTCAGAGACATAGTTTTTGGATTTCACAATATTTTATACCATACATTAATAGCATGAATTATCACTACCATATATTACAATGGGACCCCTCATCCCCTTTGTGTTCATTTCCCTTGGCTGAGGCAGTTCTGCGAGCACTGGTTTTTGCAAGAGCAGGCAGTCTTGAGCTCAGACTAAACAACATAGCAAGCAAGATACAGACTTAATAATTCAAAACAGCACATTTCACCTAAATCTGAAATGGATTTCCACCTTGGAAAATTTCCACTCTGTTTGACAAGGACCCCCTTCCTTTCTCACTGATGTGTCCCGCCCTGCTTCCAACCGTCCATTATCCTGAAGCTTCAGTGGACCAGGACAGGTCCGTATATATTACTGATGTGAAGCTCATGTGTATATATTGGAATTACAGAAATATGATCTGGCCAAAAAATAGTTATGAGGATGGTACTCACCCCCCACCCCCTTTCCTCTTTTCTTTATCCAGTCTTCTGGTGTCTTTGTGCTTTCAACCTGTGACTGCTGGTAGCTCTGGGAGAGTCTGATCAATTCTGTCAAATATGTGTCGGGGTGCGCCTTTTTCTTCTAGTACCACAGGGGCAAGGTGTAAATCCTGGGCAGAGCCCCCATTTGTCAGAAATTATATTCACTTCCAAAAAATTTCAAAAGTTTATTAAAACCTTATTAAAAATATAACAGAAGACTAAATAGAGAAAATAGTACAGTGCCTGGAGCAGAGGATTTTTCCCACCATGCGCTCATCCACACAATGGAGGTTTTGCCTTTTACCCCTTTAGTTCCAAACCCAGGCCACCCCCTGATAACAACATAAGGGAGGGTAAAACATAGGTCTATAAAACTTCTCTTAACATATATACAGGATACTTGCCTTTTAATTGTGACAGTCATCTATCACAGGCAGTATTCATTCAGCCTTAAGAAGGATGACTAAGTTGTCTCAGAAAAGTTTTATGCCTAGCACTTCTTTTAAAAATAAAACAATTCTTGTTGTTGGCTAAACAAGCCTCAACTAATGCTGAGCTTTACCATCTTCTTTCTTTCTCACCCCAACCCTTAGGTACATCTCACTCACTGCCCTCCTTCAGCTATGTAGCCTTCAACTCCCCAGTGAATTAAAGTGTCTTTCTTCAGGTTAGGTACTCCACAGATACCATCATCTCCTGGGTATCTGTCTGAGCTTCATAGTCCCAAAATCTATTTTCCAGGCCTATCTTTGAAAGAGCATACTGTGAAGCAATGGAACCTACTCAGATTTCAAAGAATGATAGAATGACCTTTAAGATCATCTAGTTCCAACCTCTCCACTATGACCAGGGACACCTTTCACTAGACCAGGTTGGTCAAAGCCCCATCCAACCTGCCCTTGAACACTTCCCGTGATGGGCCATCCACAACTTCTCTGAATATCCTGTTCCAGTGGCTCACCACCCTCTTATTCTTCCTAATAGCTAACTATCCTGGGGGGACTCTATGGTTCTGTATCCCCTATCGGCTGCTCTAAGCCCAGACATGAGTCTTGTAGCTTTAAGATCAAAGGGGGGTGGAGGGGAAGGTGGTGGAATTCTTTCAGCACCTATGTTCAAAACACAGATAACTGGCTGTCATGGTTTTGCTTGACATTTAGGGAAGTGAGGGAGACATTTAGGAAAGTGATGAAGCCAACCCAGGACATTTGCTCAGGATTTTTTTCCCTGTGGCTCGTGGGTCTCTTGTTCTCCAGAGAGAGACAGAGAGTTTTTCTTTGTTTTTTAGCTAGTTTTTTGGTGGTGGTGGTGGTGGTGGGGTTTTTTGTTTGGTTGGGTTTTTT
Organism: Calcarius lapponicus; assembly: GCA_039654755.1. Taxonomy (NCBI): domain Eukaryota; kingdom Metazoa; phylum Chordata; class Aves; order Passeriformes; family Fringillidae; genus Calcarius; species Calcarius lapponicus. The sequence goes on from CM077464.1 coordinate 61,855,488, forward strand.
TTGTTTGTTTTTTTGGTTTTGTTTTTTTTGGTTTTTTTTAGTTAGCTGAGGCAAGTAGTTTTTCCTGGGACCGTGGCTGCTTCTTCTTCTTCTCCTGGTGGAACTGCTCAGCTTTTCACTGGTCCAAAACACCAGAACACTGCTGGGGGCCCTGTCATGCCACGGCTCAGAGGCCAGCTCTGGATCCCAGAGGGAACCTTACGGAAAAGACTACAGAAAGGACTCTGAATCTACCAGCTCATCTCTTCAGTGAGAGGTTTTATTTTTTAACATAATTCTTTTCTTTTCTTTTCTTTTCTTTTCTTTTCTTTTCTTTTCTTTTCTTTTCTTTTCTTTTCTTTTCTTTTCTTTTCTTTTCTTTTCTTTTCTTTTCTTTTCTTTTCTTTTCTTTTCTTTTCTTTTCTTTTCTTTTCTCTTCTCTTCTCTTCTCTTCTCTTCTCTTCTCTTCTCTTCTTTTCTTTTCTCTTCTTTTCTCTTCTTTTCTCTTCTTTTCTCTTTTCTCTTCTTTTCTCTTCTTTTCTCTTCTTTTCTTTTTTCTCTTTTCTTTTTTTTTTTTCTTTTCATGCTTGTGATCACTCTGCTTGTTAAATTAACAGGGGTTTTTTCACTTTCCTTCAGAGATTCTTTTTCAAAACTGAGGACATATTCATTTCAGGATGCTTCCTCACAATTTGGCTCAAACCAAGACACTAATCTAAATCTAACCTCTTTTGTTTTAAAGCCATTTCAATTTTAGGCCATTTCAACCCATTACCCTGGTCTTTACATGCCAGCATGGCCAGTGCTTTCTGCGCTGATGATCACATGGCAACATTCCTGGGCAAGCTACAGACAAGGAGGCAGTGGATCCCTCTTCTCTGTGTGGAGCACTTGCACAGAACTGCTATGGGGAAGATGCAAAATATTATGTGCCAGCATAGAATCACACAGACATCTGGCATGAATAACACAAACTTCTGTTTAAAGCTTCAGAAAATTCTGTAAAAGGAAAGTTTTTCAATAATCCTGGGTTTCTCTTAATGTGCGCTTTGAGGTCCACACAAAGGCAAGAAATGCCTAAAATGCATAACTAGCACAAAATCCCAGTGGCTGCCAGTGAAGAAATCCTGTCTAGACATTTGCATGTAACTTCCAGTGCTGTGGCTGTGCTACTTTATATTATGAAGCCTGTTACACTTTGTCATAATAAAGTGGTTTGTAAAAGAACTAAAAAGAGCTGAACCAATCCTGGGAGCAGCTGTGGACAGCTAATAGCATAAAAGGAAATTAGGTAGAATAATGAAAACATCAAAGCTGAAAAAAGTTTTATTTTAATGTCATTTCTGCAATAACAGCAAAAATTAAACAGAATAAGTTTCTTGATGTGAGACTAACTCTTAATAGGGAAATTGGACCACTGCTTAGACATCAAAGTTATCTTTCAAACCATTCATGTCTTTACAGCTGTTGTGAAGGGGTTGCTTGCCTCCCTAAGACTATAAAAATCATGATTTCTGTAAAGATGTCATGTCAGCTTTTTAACAATAAGACACTCAAGACAACAGAAATGGTGTTTTTTTCTACTTATTGTTCAAGATCACACTAACACAAAAGTATACACAAGAACTTAGTGCTTTCTTGAGTTTACATGGTGTCAGTTTTATCTCCAATGTTACATTTGGCATGCTCATCAGTGCTAGCACTGGACTGTAAAGTAAACAAATTAAGTTTTGTGGGGAGAAAAATATTCACTCAGAATTTCTTTTTTTTGGCTGAATATTGCAGAAACCTATGAAAGGAATATTTAACGCGAGCCAGTGGGCAACCTTCATTCATTTTCACTTCCAATATCATTTCCAAATCCTTTCTTTCCTCAGCTACTTTAGCTCCTAATAAAAAAAATCAATACATTAAATTAAAAAAATAAAATCCTCAATCCCTAATGTACTTTACTCAAAAATGTTACCAGGGTCTTATTCAGTACAGTTGGCTGAAGGCCAATGGTCACATCCATTAGTGAATATTAGAGTTGGTCTGATCTCTAATTTTACAGTCATCTTGCCTTCAATAACCTGTAGGCTTTCTTAGGCAGACTGTTTGCAATGATAATGAATTGATCACTGCTGGACTACTCAAGAATAGCATCAGCTTTATAGACAGTGTGCTTAAACTTCCTCAGATTTTCATTCCCTCAGCTGTTCCAATTGCTTCAGCCCTGTGCTGCAAGTGCTTGCCATAAAGAAATGAAACCACCTAAACAAAAAAGAATGGATTTTTATCAACCAAATGTATTTACAGTTTTAATGTTTTGGGGTTTTTTTTTTTTCTGTCTAGATTTCAAGGTCTATCCAGGTTTCAAGTAGTGAGGTTTGTTGCATCCATAATCTAGTGTTTTAAGTAATAGACTGAACTAGGGCATGCCAAATATAGGGAAAAAACATTCCATGCTCTATCACTTCTGCAGTATCTATAGTCCAAGGCACCAGGTCAATAAAACAAATGGTACAGAAAAGAAGAATGGCATGAAATAGTAAGGAACTTGACATTGCAATAGGTGAACAGCAGGATGCTGCTGTGGTATTTTTGTAGGCATCATGAGACACAATCAATTTAAGGAGATTTTCCTAATTATTCAAGGTGTCTTTGAATACATTAGTGATTCAAATTCAGGACAAATACTCGTATCAGAGGATATGACCTATATTTTCTTAACCCAGCCTGAAGTATTTAAGACTATTATATCATATAACTGCTTGATCAGGGTAGGAATGCTTTGTTTGAAAAAGTTAGCAGTTGAGTTTCTCGTAATTTAGGTCCAACTAGTAAATATAAATTACAATAAAAATTTGTGTAATATCAACATGCATGCTGCTCTAAAAGTCTAGCTATGATTCAGAGTGTGTTTAGAACAGAATGTCAAAGAGAATGCTGCTTTGTACTAGAAGAACTTGCTTTCACATTTTAGGTCCAATATCACTTTTGCTAAATCCAAAGTTTTGTGTTTCATTCTCTTTCACACACTTTGGGTTGACCACAGAGTTTTCAAGTGCTGACAGATTTTTTTATATCATTGAGATAATTTAGTATCTATGAGTATAAATATCAAAATCCTGTAGGATCTTCCAACCCTACATAAGCTTTGGAACATTTATCTTATTTCACATAACTGGGTCTTTCTCTTATTTCACACAACTTAGAACATCTTGGCACCAGGCTAACATCGAAAATACAAAACAACAGCTCAGGAGGAAGTGAGGTATTATTCAGCTTTAAAAATACATATTTCAAATTATTCAGGAGTTAATTTAATCTTAAAAATGCTGATGGTCTACATGAAATGAATTTTTATGCCTGTTGAGTCCCTGGTAAAAAATTTTCAGCACTACATGGATTTTGACTTTAGTCATAACTTCTCTTCCTTAAATATGTCCAGCGGGCTCAAGGACTATGACTGATTCTGCTAAACACCCCATTCGTGCCCACATTACCACCAAGAGTTGCACTGAAATTTTGTTCCCAGGTAAAATTAGGATCCAGCTTCCCATTCCCAAAGCACTTCTTTCCATATGCAAATACTTGCCATGGCAACACTCATGACAACACTGGTGTTGCTTTGAGTGCCTACCAACCCCCCAGGAAGGAGAACTGGTCCTCCAAAGCTTTTATTCTACCACAACTGAAAGCTTTTTATCTTATCAGAAAAGAGAAAAAAAAAAAAAAAAGAATACGGCATAAACATTTATTAGCACATCAGTTTATATAATTGCCACAACACAAAGATATAGAAGATGGATCTGTCATCTGCTATTTTGGATTATGGCTCACCAATATTCTTTAGGAGGACACCTTTAACTTTCAGTCATGTTTCTGACCAGTCTTTAGCCTTTTAGGATGAACCAAGCAAAGTAGAATTCTTTTTGTTGTTGTTTTTAATACTGTTGATTGGCATCTGAAAGACAGTTTTCCTCTGGGAAACACCTGCAATGTTTTGCTGCACTAACATATGTTTGGGGAGGCAGAGGTAAGGTATTTGTTATCAACTACATGATGTAAAAATGCTAGACAGTAAAACAGTCTGTAAAGATCTGTGCCAGAGGAAGGGAAATCTTCGAATGGTGGAAAAAATCAGAATGTTTAGATACCACTTTGGTGAGGTTTGAGATGGCTGAAAAGCATTATTGGGAAATTGGATGTTTGGAGTGGTTGATATTGGAAGCCTGGGATATTTGATACTGAGGATACTATATGTTTAGTCTGAAATTCTGACTTTACTCAGAAGCAGCCTTTCATGAAAGAGCTATTGAAATAATTCACACTCCAAATGCAAAAGTTCAATATTTAAAAAAAACCCTCAAACAAAAAACCCCACATTTGAAAAAACTAAACTGATCTTGGTCTTTCTTATTCTGTTATGTTATATTATTCAGTCTAGAACAGATGACCACTGACAGTCATGTTTTAATTCCAACCAGCAGCCAAGACTCATGCAGTTCCTTGCTCACTCACTTCCTGGTGGAACAGGGGAGAGAATCAGAAGAATAAAAAAGAAAAAAACTGCTGGGTTGAGGTAAAGACACTTTAATAGTAAAGCAAGAGTTGGATGTAAAAGAAGAGCAAATACAAGGAATTTATTCACCATTTCTCATGGGTGGAGAGGTGTACAGCCACGTCCAGGAAAGCTGGGTTCCATCATACGTGATGGTGCCTTGGGAAGACAAATGCCATAACTCTAGATATCTTTCCCTTCCTCCTTCCTTCCCTCACTTTATATACTGAGCATTGTTGCAGTGTGAAGTAATTTCCTCCCAGCCATCCCAGTCCCTCCCAGGTGTGGTAATACCTTCCTCCCCCCCTCCCTTTTGTCTCCTGCGAAGTGCTGTCAGTCAAAGCTAACATTCCTGCAGGGACATCCTCTGGTTGGCAGAAGTTCAAAAGGTGCCCCTCATTGCCAAGGTCATTGGCCTGTCCTGTGTGTCACTCTTCCCCTGAGACCCTGCCCCTCCCACCTGGTTCCCTCCCCCTGCCCGGGTCTTCACCTGTCCCTTCCCTCCCCCTGCCCGGGTCTTAAAACTGACTGCGAAGCACGTGGTTCTCTGTTCAATGGAGCTGGTTGCTGAGATTCAGATGCCTGTGACCTTGGAATAAAAGTCTGGATCATTACCCTCTGTTGAACCCACTCCTTTTCCTCTTCACCTCGCCTAAGGACTTTCTCCCAGAGGTAAACTGAGTTCCTCTAAGCCTGGGTTGCCCAGCTGCAGCATCCAGCCAGCCAGAGATATCTCTGTGGTGAAAACCACCACAGCTGCTATCTCAGGCCAAGCAGCGAGGGACAGAAGAGCCCAGGCACTTTCCATCTGGTAATATTGGAATTTTATTTCAATAGAGCATGAAGCCACATTGTCTGGGATATCCCTTTGTTCAGTCCAGTACAGCTGTCTGAGCTGTGTTCCTCTCTGAGTTTCTTGTGCACACCTGCACACCCAGCCTACTCGTTGGTGAGGCGGTATAAGAATATATTGGTTTTGCACAACCTGGTTTTTGGTAGCAGGGGGGCACAGAGGTGGCTCTTGTGAGAAGTTGCTGAAAGCTTCCACCATGTACAACAGAACCAATCCCTAATGGTTCTGACGGACATGCAACCGGCCATAACTGGGCCAATGAGAGAGGCTCTGTGATGACATATTTAAGAAGAAAATCAGAACAAAGTGAGGACAGTGTTAATTCCAGCCAGAGAAGAGGAAGAGGTGAGAACATGTGAGGGAAACAACACAGTGACACCAAAGTTAGTGAAGAAGAAGTGTTGCAGGCGCCAGAGCTGAGATTCCTCTGCAAGCCATGGTGAAGCAGCTGTCAATGGGAAGAAGGAAGGGGCTGACGGAAAAGGTGTTTTAAGGGCTTATTTTACTTCTCATTATCCTTCTCTGATTTTGTTAGTAATAAATTCATTTTGCAAGCTTAAGCTGATCTTGTTTTGCCTTTGAAGTGTTTTTCTCCTGGTCCACATCTCAACTCATGAATCCTTCAATAATTTTTTTTTTCCTTTTCTCTGCCCAACTGTGGCAAGGAATGATGAGTGAGTGCCTCTTGTGGGTGCCTGGCATTGGGCCAGTGTCAAACCATGACAATGTCCATCCTCTGCTATGCAGAGGAGACCAGCTGCAGGGGCCCCTTCACCATGGGCAGGGCCACATTCATGGGAGGGACAGCAGAGGGGGTGTCATGGCCCATCAAAAGCCCTCTTCAAAGGGGTCCCCAGACCCTGCACCAGAGCACCACAACACGATGCAACAGATGCAGTGTTGCAAGGAAGAGTGTCATACCTAGCCACTTCTTTTTCTTTTTTTTTTCTTTTTTTCTTTTTTTCTTTTTCTTTTTCTTTTTCTTTTTCTTTTTCTTTTTCTTTTTCTTTTTCTTTTTCTTTTCTTTTTCCCTTCTTTCTCTACCTCTTTTACTATTGAAAAAAAATCCATATTTTGGCACTAACATCTTACTTCATTTGGTTTTAATCAAGTTCTGGGGTATATTTTGAACCTTTCTGGGTTCAATCAATTTTATTCACAGAGACCTAGGTATTTTTGCTCTTCTGTGTTTAAATTGGTTCATAACAGTATCTTACCCAGGAAGTAGTGTTTGGTCACCTGTATTCAAGAAAGATCAACTCAGACCAGGAAGGAAGGAAAGGAACTCCTTAAATTAAAAGACCTTGAGGGCAGGAGAGCAAATTGAGAAGAAAATTACCATTAAAAGCACCATCAAAACAAAATGCTAGAATTATCTTCAGCAAGAATAATAAGAAAAAAAATTAACTAATTCTACTGGACTTTGGTTCATAAAAGGAAAGATACGGAATAGTTGCAAATGCAAATAGGAGACTGAAACTAAGGACCTTCCAGTTCCCTAACTGTTTCAGATTAATGATTTTTAAAAAAGTGTACATAATTTTGAATGGTTCTGGTTTTGGCAGGCTTATCCTTTTTTATATGATTTGTCCACTTCCAAAATAAGCTTCTGTGTTATACTTGTCTCTCTGTCAGTTTCTCTACCTCCCTCAGATTTCACACTTATTAGTTATTTGACAAGGTACACTTCAGCCTGGCTAATAAGTTTGATGAAAAGAAACCTAAGGAGAAGACCACAGTTTCTGACCTAACCTCCCATAGGCCTCAGAACTGCTGATGTAATTGGGGAAACTGCCAGGTTTTCAGGATAAATCTTTTTTGGGTCTCAAACAACAGTGATATATTTCAAACTAAATGCATGTTGGGAAAAATCACGTTTAGGTTAGCCTTCCTATTCAAGATGCTGAGAGAGAAGGGTAATACCAGTTACGAAGCAGAAGAAAAACTTCAGAAAAAGGCCGGGGGAAAAAGCTGGTAGTGTTTGCAGAATGGAAGTGAGAGTGGGACAAGCACAGCTGAGCAGGCAGTAGAATATGAGACAAGGTGTAACTTGTGCCACCTGGCTAAGGTGAAACATGGGTCTCCCCTCTGATGAAGTCATGCCAGTCTTGAGCTAAGAAACAGGGCAACATGCTACCTTGATTCTGGCATTCGGCAATCTCACAAAAAAAACATCTGTTTTCACAGACTGTGAGATTTGATTTCTCATCCCTCACCCTGAAAATTAAAATGGACTAAAGTATTTTACCACATATATATAATCTATCCAATCCTATATATAGATTTCACTAATTTAATACTGAGCAAGTATTCTGACCTCTTAATAGGTAATCACCTAATTGTCAGTTTCCTACTCTGTGCCATCCACCTAAAATCAACACGGTAAAATAATAATTTTAGTAATTAGTCTGATCATTTAAGTTAGATAAACGCAAGGGGCAGATCATGCCCAGTTCTCAAGTGCCCTATATCCATTGAGAGACTGATGTAGGACAGAATACATTATCTCTATGAAGTGGTCTCTGCTGGATAAAGCAGTCACTTCCCTTATTATTCCTTTTATCTTTTTGACTATAGCACAGAGCAGCATCATTAACGATTGAATAACAAAGCTCTCAGATTGCAAGTCCAGAGGAAAACGGCTTAAATGACAGAAATTATTGTACATTACCACTTACACGGGTTAGTGCAAAACTTGTCTCATGATGTGTGTCCTTCAGCTTCAGGGGAGCTCATCTGAGTCCCTTCTCACTTGTGTTGGTATAAATCTAGAATAATTTAATGCAAGTCAATACATCACATCTGAATGCATGTCTGCAGCAGGTTACTTGATCATCTCTGCTCAAGGTTACTACTTCATTAATTTCTGATTCTTTATGGCTGTTGAACTGCAGGTTAATTTACTAAAACATTGCATATCTAGAATTTCAAGCATTAAAATCGCGCTAGCTACCTAAAAAGCAAGTAGAAATGAACTAGAAATACGTGAATTATTCCTTTCCCATACTCACAGGAGGTTATAGTATGATCAAGACATGATAAACTAACTTTCATTGCTCTTTTACTACTAAGACTCATTTCTCCACTCATTCTTTATTTCTGTCAAAACCACTTGCAAATAAAATCTCCATTTGCAGCCATTTGAAATATTGAAATTTTGGATTTGCTGTAGTAAATAGTCATATGACTTTGAATTCATTTGTACATTTGAATCTATACAAAATAGCTGTCTTTATTGTATTTTAATTCTGGTAGTAAGCAAACTGGGGCCAGAGGACACTAAAATCTACTTTGCACCATTAATGACTCCCATGACACCATCCTTAGGCCTTTGGGATCTCAATTATCCAGTGCATTATGCACTCAGAATTTTAATAAAATCAAGACATCTTACCCAGGATTACTCAAGTCAATATCCACCCCACTACACCCAAAAAGTATGGGGGAAAGTATCCTATCTTTTTCAAGGGGTATTTCACTACTAAATGGAAAAGATTTAGCAGAGAAATTTCCATTACATCCAATCCAAAGAGCAGGCCAATGGCAGGCATAGAGAGCTGAAATGTAAGACCAGCTCCAGTCCAGACACATGAGCCAGGTTGAGCAGAATGCTAAGAAATGAGCTGGTTTTTTTTCCATTGTTAATTTTTCTTGAATTTTGATCTAGTTCTTCCTTTGGTGAAACTGGAAGAAACAAATGTGTTGGGTTTGATTTCTAAAACAAAGCCATTTTGTCACAGAAGTACTACGAGGTTCTTAAAAGCTGTTTGGAGTAACACACAAAATCCTGCTATGTACAAACTGCTGTTCTCTTCTTATCAAGAAGAGAAGAAGTGAGCCCCACAGAGGGCATCATTAGCTCCTCAATCCTCTGACCCCAGAAGGAGATGTACACTGCCTGCTTACATGCGCGCACACACACACACACACGCTCACATGATAACAAAGAGATTTTAGTACATTCAAAAGTCTCTGGTTATTATTTTAGGGCTGTAGCACTAGTTCTTCCACTAATCTCCGAAAGCAAACTGGGCATTAAATTCCTTTTGGCAGCAGCTTACTCCTACAACTTTTGCCCAGCAATGACTGAGAACATTTATTTTTACTTTGAAGGGTGCTACCTTCATGTCAGAACCCACATCTACTTGAAACTCTCCAATGTCCTTGGCATTGTGGTATATAAAGCCGTGGTCTTTCACCAGTACAAATGTGCTCTGGGTCAGAGGTCAGGTCCTAACTCTGCCTAGCCTGTTCTTAAATATAGAGCCAATAGTCTTAATACCGAGGAAACAGACTGCTTTAGTATGGCTAGAGAAAATTGAAACACTTAAGAGTCGTAGGAGTAAAAGTTTACATTTAACTTCTGCTCCCTATACAGGTGACCAGTAAGCAAGGGAATGTATAGAGTTGAAAACATAATTTCAAATACATTATTCAGCTACTATATTCCAGACACTATGGACTATAAATCTTTCCAGGAAAAGCACATGAAGATAAAAAATTCAACTTTCATACAAATTCATAGATTGAATCAGAACTCAAGTTACACAGGTTGATACTCTTAACATAGGTCAGTATCACAATCACATGGGGTTAAATTTGATGTTGATAAAGCAAGAGTGAGGAAATATAAATAACTCTCACTACCTTTATTTTATTTCCACGGGTTTAAAATACTGTACTCAAGTCAGCTGTACTCTTTGTCTCCAAATAGTTTGATGTTATAAGTCATAGAATTACAATAAAAGATAGCCACACACAGATAAACACACACATACAGTACTTAATTCAAATATACAGGAGAAAATGTCTCACCCACATAATGGAAAAATACTTGAGCTAGACAAGGCCAATAACTGACAAAATATTATTAGGATAATTTTGCAGTCATTTTTTATTCCAAAAAGTTGTACTTTTTGTAAACCTGACATTTCCAAAACAGTGCAAGTGAATCAGAATACAGGTAAACACAAGCTTCTAAATACAGGTGACATTAGTAAGAGTGAACACATTCTTCCAATCACAAGTTCACAAAAAGAAATATACAATTTCACAATATGTAAGTAATAACATTTTAAGTAAAAGAAGGGACAATGGTGCAGATACTCTACTGTGCATGCAAACCAAGCTCCAAAAGTAATTAGTCTTCATGCCAGTTTAATCAATGCACATTTGATGAACTATATTCCATTTTCATTTATATCCAAGAAACCCTAGAAAGTGAGTAGACTTGGGATTAATTCTGTGACTCCCTTAATTCTTTAGTGAAAGCAGTACTATATATTTCCATGTCAAATGGATACTATGCTTTAAACTTGTGCAAAACTCCAAAATGTCCCTATAAACAGAAGACATTAATGAAAATTGATACTAAATATTGTCAAAGAAAAATTGTTCATATCTATTGTTTTCAGCAAACTGGGCTTCCTGCACATCACTGACTTGGAGTTTACATCAGGCATAATTTCTTTCTCAGATAACCCAAGCAACTTGTGAGTTTTTCTTGGCAGATGTTGAATCAATACACTTAATTCACTTTAAAACTATTTTCTCCCTAATGCATGCAGATAGCTAATAGTTAATAAATATCAGTCAATACTGTAGTAATAGCCAACACTTGATGATGGTGGTGGTAAAAAGCAAACAGGAATATGAATATGGTCCATTTTTATAATTTGAAGTTATCATGAATATGGCAAGGAAGAGTTCTGTTCTCTCTGCCTGTTCTCAAGCAGATTTCTTGCATGTTCTCTGCATTCAAGTTTCCAAACTTCTAGCTGTTCTTTTACCACACTCTTAAGGAAGAATACATCCTGCAACCTTTCAATCCTGGTTTCGCTTTCTACCTGGCCCTTCTTTCCTTTACATGGATTTTATACCAACATGACATTTGCTCCTTATTCACAAAAGTGTAAAATAGAAGTAGAATCTAAACCCAAGTCTTACAAAGTTCCATTATTTCTATTCAGAAATGAAAGAGCTTTTTGAAGAAATGTGTTTGAATTAATTACAACTGGATTTCTTCTAATTCAACAAACAATTTGTTAAAGAATTACCAGCACTAAAAGTGGCAAGCTGAGATCCAGTAACACCTGCATCTTTAATAAACTTCCTTCTAAATTCTTGAGGAAATACATTCAGTACTTGGAACACCCCGACAGGCAATCTCAAGATTCAAATATCCAAACATTTTAATCCTTGCATCTACTTATCTCTCTTAAAATTATCATATAAACAAACTCATGACTCAAGTATGTAACTCACATGAAAGACATAATGCTCACAGCATGTAGCAATTTATCACTGGCTTTGATAGCAACAGATCATAATCTTTAAAACTATATGACTTAATTACCTTTTTTAAAAAATTATTTAAAGGAATTTGTCAATGCCATAGTGGTTCGCTTAATTATGCCCTTCTGGTATCTCAACTGTACAGTCCTAGAGACTGCAAAAGAAAACTTCCCGAAGAGAACATTCTGTGCTGCTTTCTTCAGTAAGCCAAAGCAAGCTCCGTCTTGCTACATGTCAGTGAAGTATTTTTATCCTCTACATTCCTGGCTAGTAAAGGACAGGCTCAAAATACAGAGTATCACAATTGTGAAATACTTTAGGTTCTGTAGCTTAAAAGTCAAATGCCAAATTTAACTTCAAGAAAGAGACAGTAAAAAGATTTTGGCTTATTTGTATTAAATGATCTATATAAGATATTACCAAGCATTGTGAATTACGCATGAGGATTACAGCTACCTTTATCTGCAAATCTCTCTTTTCTCTCTTGCATTGATGTTTAAAAGTACAATATAATTTATATATATATATATAAATATATATATATATACACATGTATGTATTTCCAAAGATTTAGCCAGATATCAGTGCTTGAGTGAACTATATAGCTATTCAATAGAAATTATAAAACATTGATACAAATATAAAGACATACTCAATATAAAAAGCTTGTATTTATAAAAAATATTCTTAGGTAAAAGTCTTCCCCTAAGGGCATACTACATAGTTGGATTCATAAATATTGCTCTGCACTGCAGCTTGGTTACCAAAGTTCAAAGTTCAACTCTTAAATGAAATGTGAATTGCTCCAGTCACCTGACATGGCTGCAGTGGTTGCCTCAGGATATGTTCCCTAGCTTTTTGGAGTAATAAAGACACAGCATCAATGGGATCTCCGAAAAATCTGGAGAAGATTCCTTCTTCCACATATGGAAGATACGAGAGCAGGACCCATAGACTAGCAAGTGCATGTCACATGACTGGGCAGTTTTGTTTTCACAGGCAGTTTACTGATTTTTCTGGACCCAGTTCCAGCTATCTTCATTCTCCTTTCTGTTCTTTTCAGCCTCAATAATTTCTTTGTACCTCCGTCGGAAGAAGCCCATCTGAAAATCAGAAGAGATGACAGTGGTAAGTTTTTGAATCATTAAATTGATACTTCTTGGTAGGTATGAAAACAGATAATATTATGCAGAAAGAACTAGCCAGGGAATTAGCATTTAATTAGCATTTAATTCCAATCCGAAATCTTAGCACCTTATTTACATCAATATAAATTAGATCAGACTGGGTCCCATATCTTCACAAGACCTCTGTTCCTTATAAATGAACTACTCTGAGGTAGGAATCCTCTTATATGAAGTATGAGCTAAAAGAAAAAAGAACATGAAGTATTTCTAATAAATACAGACCAGCAGAGACAGATACAGGTTTATTAGTTTAAAATAGAGACCAATGCTATATTTGCGGCTGAACCTAAAACCAGGCTAACTCTTGAGTCTTAAGTAAATGCTGACAGAATTTTATGAACAGTACTCTCAGTGTCTACAACCCCACAAAACAAGAGGGACCAGAGGAATACAGTGCAGTCACCCACTTCCCACTTCTCAGTTCCAGCTAAAATCACTGATAGTCACTTTTGCATATCTTCTTGTTTCCTTGTACTTAAAGAAATGCAACTGGTTTTCATCTCAGTTTGGATAAAAATTCTCATATCTCTGTTACTTAAAGTGTCTCAGATAAACAAACATTATTTTAATAACAGACTTTGATAAGCATTCAAGAATAACTCCTCAAACTTAGCACTGCTGAGATTACTGAATAAATATTCTGTTCAACATAATTAAACATTTATGTAATTCCCACCACTCTAAACCTGTTTTCTTACTCCTGCTGTGTAAAACATGATGTTTTAGTCTTCTTTTATCAACCAGTTATTCAGTTATTGCCACACTTTATCCCCAAATTGCCTGTGCATAGGAATATTTTGTGTTGTTTTGTCATTAGTAAAATTCCACTAAATTGGACTTCTTAGTTTCAGTTTTCAACAACTTTCATTTTCTTCAAGTGTATTTTAATTCACAGGGGTCTAAAAGGCAGCATATTCAATCTGTCAAGGGGGCTTCCCCAACACATCTTCCTAAAGTCTATGTCCTTGCCTGTGCCTTGAATTATATCCTGAATTCACAGCAGCATGAGACTATGCACACACCATCCTATCATCAGTCTTATCTCTGCCTCTTGCCTTCTGTGCAAAGGACATAGAAGCTGCAGCACAGTCTAACAAGCCCCTCTCTTTTGGTAAAATGGAACATGCTATTAATCTAGAGATAAGTGTACTCTGCTAGGAGCATAGGTATACATTACCTACATACTTACTGTCCTAGTTCCAGCCAAACAGGGATAATTTCTGCCGTAGCCAGAGGGGTTCTACTGGCTAGAACCTGGAGATTATTCTACATGATCTCACGTCATTTGAGAGATGGCAGGGAATCTCTTCCAGGGGAAGGGGTTCCTTCTGGTCAAGAAAGCTAAGTGGAGGGAACAGTGGGGTAATGCTGGCTCTGAGCCAGAGGCAGGACTCCAGGTAATGTGGCTGCAGTTGAGTCAGGCTCAGGGGCATTTTGCATGTGAATCACTCTTTTCAACTCTTTTGTTATTAATATTGTTGCTGTTACTATTTGTTTTCTTATCTCATTGCTGTTTTCAGTAAATTGTTCTTACCACTACCTATGACCTTCACACTTTGTAATTCCAATTCTCCTCTCCATCCCACCTAAGAGGAGTTTGGAGTGTTTCAGTGGGAACACTAAATTCAAGAACACAATTCCTAAAGCATGACAGCCTAATTTGGTGCCAAGTGGGTCACAAAGGTTATGATAACAACAGATCTGCAAACAGATCTGAACAGAGCAGGCTGGAAACAAACTTCATCTAAGCCTTTGCTGCATTAGGTACAGAGCCACCTGGCTACAATAGTTCTTGATCTGTTCATGTGGTTGTGGTACTTAACCCTGTATATACTCCTCTATGTCCTCGCTGCAGTGCTCTTTTTCAGAGAAGGGAGAAGGATCAGAATTACTTTGTTGATGTACTGTGTGATAACAGTTTATCACATGATAACATGTAATGATGGTCATTTGGGGTTTGTATCCAGTGTTGTTCTCCTACCTTTGCCTCAGGCACACTATTTGGTAGTCCAGTGAAAATTGTACCCAGTCTGCTGGGGGAGAAGGGAAGGATGACTTTCCCCAGCTTTTTACCCCCTTTCCTTCTTCAGGTCTGTACAGCAGCTTTGGAGAATTTTGAATTCCATTTGGATGTTAAGGAAAGCATGTTGTTGTCTCCTCAGTGCAGTCCACAACATGGTAAAAATTAAATAAAAGACTTTTAACACGATCTTTCAGAGATCTACTCTGATGGTGGATAGTCACGAGTGGCATTGAATGTGAGAGAAAAATGCCCAGTTGTTGGAGGAATCTACTCCAATGACTTGGGAGTTCATCCCTGAAACACTACAGGACCCCGATAAAGTGATAAAATATTTACAAGGAGAATGCTGCGGCAGTACCAGACAAAAGCAATTTATTGCAATATGCTGGCCCCAAACTATGATTTATTGGACAGTGCTCTGTACTAGACAGCACCCTCAGGGGGAAGAGAAGGAAAACACACCAGCAGGCACTGTGGCCACTGCAGCTGAACCAATTGAACAACTTGTGCCTGTAGCAGGTGCCCCTATAAAGAAATTCAAGACAAATTTAGTTCACTTAGTGAAGGATGAAGAGGAATAGGGCACTCACAACTGGAGGAAGAAGCAGGGCCAGAGAGAATCACCTGATCCCTACCTTCAGGTGAGCTGCAAGATATGCAAACACGTTTCAGCCACCAGTCAGGAAAGCCCCTTGTGACCTGCCTGTTCTGATGCTGGGATATCACAACATGCAATATGAAACTAGATGGTAGTGAAGCCAGGCAATTGGGATCCCTGTTCCAGGATGTAGGCATTGGCAAGGGGATTGGAAAGAGGACAGACTCTCAGCCTCTGGAGGCAGCATCTGTCAAACATGAGGGAACAGTATTCTCTCATGGATGACCTAATAGTGCACCGAGACAAGTGGAATGCCATGGAGAAAGGTATCCAGGACCTGAAAGAATTAGCTGTGCTGGAGGTAATCTATAAGGGATTCAAATAGCAAACAGTCCCCTGTAGATCCAGATTGGATCTGGTGTACACAGTCCACATGGCACAAGTTTCTATGGTGTGTGCCATCATTGTACACCAGCCCTTTGGCACTGATGTCAATGAAAGAAGAAGAAACACTGCTTCCAGTGGTCACCTGACTTCGACAATATGAAGTCCTTTTTTCCTCCCTACCAACCCGTGCCTTGGCTGTGAAAAGACTGAACAAGACTGTGGACAGACTTGAAAGACTCAAGCAACCTAGAGAGAAAATGTCCCATGCCCCTGCCAGTATGGACCCCAATCTCTGCTATTGGGAGCATGTACCCCTCTGCTGGAGAGAGGGGTACACACCACAAGGTAACCTGCAGTTTTACCTGCACAACCACAGAGAGGACATGAGAAAGTGGGATGGAAAACCCACCTCTGCCCTAACCGCAGGGGTACATGAATTGAGAGGAAGAACAACCACCAACAGAAATTCTTCAAGGATAATCCAGTTTCCAGTGGGCAAATCTTCAGACAGAGTGGAAGGGCTGAATGTTATTCCTGATCCTCTTGAAGAGATCTCTAGTTCATGTTTACAAGAACTGAGCAATGACTGCCATGACCAGAACTACAGGGGCCCTGCCTCCAGCCATGTGGAAGAAAGGGAGAATCAGATCTATTGGATGTGTAGATCCCATGGCCTGGCACATCAGACCCACAAGAGTAATAAGGCTTTAGTTGACACTGGCACACAATGTACCCTGATGCCATCAAGATCTCTATTTCTGGGGTGACAGAGGGGTCCCAACAGCTGACAGCACTGGGACCTGAGGTGAGCCGGGTTGGGAATGAATGGCAAAATGACCCCATTCTGATTCGCCCAGAGACCCCATGCACCCTTGGCATAGATTAACTCAGGAGAGGCTATTTCAAGGACTCAAAAGGGCATCATTGGGCTTTCGGGATAGGTGCTCTAGAGACAGAGGAAATTAGACAACTGAATACCTTGCCTGGTCTCTCAAAGGACCCTTCTGCTGTGGGACTGCTGAGCGTGGAAGAACATACCGATCACTGCCACAACAGTGCATCATCAACAACACCACACCAACCTGACTCTGTGGGCGTCATCCACCACTGAGTGCTACTGCGAAGGCCATGCTGGACCTTTTGTATGAACTGGAGTCCAGATTCCCACTAATTGCCATGCATTAATCCAGACTGAATTGGAAAAGGGTGAGGCTCCAGAATCGTTGCAATACTTTGATGACATCATTGTGTATGGCAACACAGCAGAGGAAGTTTTTGAGAAAGGGAGAAGATAATCCAAATCCTCCTAATGGCGAGTTCTGTCACAAAGCAAAGTAAGGTCACAGCACCTGCCCAGGAAATTCAGTTTTTAGAAGTAAAATGGAAAGATATAATCAGATTCCAATGGGTATGTGGATGGAATCCTACATGGCAAGTCACAGGAGTTATTGACGGACAAACTGGATCAAGTCAGATTGCAGTGCTGAAAGCTGTCCAGCTGGGTTTAGGTATCAGTGAATGAAATAAATGGCCAGTGCTCTACCTGTACACTGACTCATGAAAGGAAGCATGACTGGGAGTGTCTAGGCTGATGGAAAAATATCAATTGCCAGCACAGAGATAAACCCACCTGGGCTGCTGAATTCTAGCAGGACATCACTATCCAAATAGAGAAGTTGACTGTATGTCATGTAGACATACGTGTATGTCTTGTCATATGCAAGAGTCAGGCTACTGAAGAACACCACAACAACAGACAGATTAAGCTACCAAGATTAAAAGTGTTTTAGGTGGATCTGGACTGGCAACATAAGGGTGATTTTCTTCTGGCTTAGTGGGCCCATGACAACTCAGGCCACCAGTAAAGAGATTGAATATACAGATGGGCTTATGATAAATAGATGGACTTAACCATGAACACACTCTCCCAGGTTATCCACTACTGTGAAATGTGCTGCAGGCCAAGCAAGAAAAGCCCCTGTGGTATGGGGGACTGTCATCATGATATTTTCTGAAAAATCCCTTTGCCAGGATTTTTCTCCTGAGAAGCTGAGATGCCTCAGAGGAAAAGAAAAACAATAATTATCTGCTTCTGTGGAATGCAACAGGTGCATCTTTGATTGGTCCATGTTGGTTGTTTCTAATTAATGGCCAATCACAGTCAGCTGGCTCGGACTCTCTGAGAGTCACAAGCTTTTGTTATCATTCCATTCCAGTCCTTGCTAGCCTTCTGATGAAATCCTTTCTTCTAGTCTTTTAGTATAGTTATAATATATCATTTTAATATAATATATATCATAAAATAATAAATCAGCCTTCTGAAACACAGAGTCAAGATTCTCCTCTCTTCCCTCATCCTGGGACCCCTGCGAACACTGCCACACAGGACAATGGTTGAAATAGAAATATGGGGAGGTCTGGAAAATTGATTGCATCACACTCCAGCAAACCAAGGCAAGCACTACATTCTTACAATAGGGGAAGCAACCACTGGATAGCTGGAGACCTACCCTGTGCCTCACACCACTGACAAGACAACCATCTTGGGCCAGCAAATCCTGTGACATGACACCCCAGAAAGAACTGAGTCAGAAAATGGGACTCATTTAAAAAATCACCTCATAGACACCTGGGCCAGAGAGCATGGTAAGGAGTGGGCGTATAATATTCTCTCTCATGCACCAGCCTCTGGGAAAATTAAATGATACAAACAACTGTTCAAAAACCACATTCAAAGCAAGGGGTAGTGGAACCTTCAAACATTGGAATCTACATCTAGTGAAGGCTACCTAGTTAGTTAACATCAGAGGCTCCACTAAGTGAGTTCGCCCTGCTCCACTAAAGCCTCTACATACCAGAGAAGGGGAAAAATTCCCCATGGTGCATACGAGGAATATGTGTTAGGGAAGACAGTCTGGGTTAGTCCTGCCCTCTAAGGCAAAGGCAGAGCCATCTGTGGGACTGCTTTTGCTCAAGGACCTGGGTGCACATGGCGGGTAATGCAGAGACAGAGAAACACAATGCGTACTTCAAGGGGATTTGATTTTTGGGTAAGAGCAGTCTGTAATGTTGAATTGTATAATATCAGTTGCTGAATGGCTGTATGCCATAACCACTGTAACTACTGTATGCCATAACCACCATGGATATGGACTGCTCAGATATACCAGTTGTGAGCTCCTGATGTAGTTTGCACCCACCCAACAGCACGCCAGGCGTCCTGCCCTGGAAGACAACCTAGGACAGAGAGAATCCAGTGTCATGGACTAAATGAACTCAGCAGACATCTTGGAAGGACAGCCATTGACTATAGAAACTATACCAGTGCTGTATATACATACATACCCCCTCTGTATATATATGTGTGTGTGTGTGTGTGTGTGTGTGTGTGTGTATATACACACATTTATGTATAGAGTTGGAACGTGTAGGATCTGGGAATGACATTCATGATATAGAACAAGGGGTAGATAATGTCCTAGTTCCAGCCAGGACAGGGTTAATTTTTTTAGTAGTCAGAGCAGGCATGGCTAGAACATGGAGATTATTCTATACCACCTCAAGTCATTGGTGGGGGCAGAGGGAAGAGAGTTTCTTCAGGGGAGAAGGATTTCCTTCCAGTTGAGTGGGTGGGGGAGAGGGATTGATGGGGTTTGTTGGTTCTGAGCTGAAGGGAATGGTTGGGGAAGCATGGCTGTGGCTGGGCCAGGTTGGGCTCAGTGAGCCTTTTACATGTGAATTACTCTTTCTTTTATACACTTTTGTTATTAGTATTGTTGCTGTTGCTGTTTGTTTTCTTACCTCACTTCTGTTTCCAGCAAATTATCTCAGTCAGTGATCTTTACCTTTGGTGCTTCCACTCCTCTCCAGCCCACCATAAGGGAGAAGGCAGGGAGGAGAAAAAGGCTCAAGGTTTTAGTGGGAGCATTAAATTAGAGAATACCATTCCTAAACAATAACGCCTGCAACTATTTCACAAATGCACAGTAGGTAGATATACATATAAATGCTCATGATCTCAATGTTACAAAGGTTCCATGACCTGGATGCCCCCCTGAATAACTGGAATTACACCTTAAAAGTAATTTCTTCACTCATTCTATTGTAAAGACTGTGAACATAGTAGCTTTCCCATGTACCATAAGCAAAACTTTATCTGTTTCAATGTACATGCAAATAGTGTTTCTTTTCTGAAAAAACAACTAACAGAAGTGACTCTGTTGAATTTTCTTGCTTCCTAGCCTCTTTCAGAACACTGTACAAAAGGATTCAGAAACAGAGGATTGGAGAGGAGTTTCTCTAGTTCCCAACTCTTCAAACTTACTCTAGAAGTGAGATGAAATTCTTTTTTTAGCAGAAAAATATCATTACTAGTAATTTTTGTACTTGGAACCCACAAGCTATACTGTGCAAAGAATTTATTTTCAGAAGACATCCTCAAGATTGCACCATCATAAAATCACAGTGAAAGTTCACCAGTGATGTCAACAGAATTCAGCTCAGTGGAGACTGCAAGCGAAAAGCGAATAGCAGAAGTTTCTCTAGATTTTCAGTCTAAAATGGAAGTGAATTATTATATTGATAACAAAAAAAAAAAAATTGTAAGAGCCTACTACTTTCCTGTTCTGCTCCAGCTGGATTAACCATGGGTACTTATTTATTCACTGCTGCTACTACTTACACATGGTCAGGGAGCAGATGTTATGAAAACGTGGGTGGCTTTTTTTTGTATTATCAGTTTTTGCAACAGAACCTACATGTTCTATGCATTAGAAAACTGCCAAGAGAAGTACAATTTCTCGTTCTAAAAACAGACTTTAAATCCTTAAGGTTTTCATCTATCATGCAACCATATCCTTGGTATAGTAAAACTTCCTCTTGAAGTTATAATGAAAACTATAGAAAGTCTTTTTAATTTCCTTGAGAGCCAAACAAACAAACCCCAACTATTTCCCACAGATATTTTACATTAAAATGTCTGTTTCTGAACATCTGCTTCAGGAATTGTTTTTAAAAGTTGGCAAGGAGGGTTTTGGTATTTTACTACTTTTTTCTTTTGGATAAAGAATGCTGTCGTATAACTTTCTGGTAGGGATAAAAAGTGAGTTCAAAATTGTAATAAATATTAATGAAGCACGAAACGCTGTATCTAGAAGTGATTCCACTATGAAGAATTATGTTTATTTGCTGTAAATGATGTGGATACTGTAAAATTATGTAGAGGACTTCAGTGCAAGCAAAAAAGCAAAAAGAAAAACGGGACCTAAAGGATATATTTTTTTAATGTTTTCAGAAGTAGTGGTGAGGGATTAAATACATTTCCCATCCTTCAGAGACAACGACGTTCTTTGTTATGTGACACTGTTCTTTAGTGACATATATTTACATTTAATGTAATAAAATCCCTCATCAGACCATCACCAGAAAGAGGCTTTTTTTTTGTAATTGTCATGAAGAATCAAAACATATCGTTATTGTCTCACAAAAGATGACATATACATCTCCTTACAATTAACTAATTTCATTCAAGAAGGATAGCAATATTCATCATATGGGGAAGGCTGGTAAGTACCTTTGGTAAGCTGGAGAGAACAAGTGAATTTAACATACAATGATGGGTAATAGGGAGGCAGACAATTGGACCAAAGCAGGAGAGTTAGTACAACATAGAGCTGAAGATATACTGGCTCTTTTATTACTGGGGATGAGGTGATACCAGGTTCCCTTTTCCACAGCTAATGCAAAGCCATCAAGAGAACTGAAAAAACCCATTGAGGAAAGCACTGCTGGGACTCAGTCCTGAATTTCAAGCAAGGAAGGGAGAGATGCTCATCTTTAAGAGGAGTATTGCTGTGATCTCATTTGTAGAATGGGTGTTTACAGTGTACCAGTGGTTGCTAACACTTGTTTCATAGGCAATGAGTCTCTAATCTTGTTAATTTCTCCCAAATTTTGCTTTCCATATATATATATATATATACACACACGTATATGTACACATACAGTTATATGTATAGAGCAAGGAAATACCCAGCTCCAGAACTGTGACCCCATCACGGAGTCTGTGAGCTCACACATCCCCATCCAAGGAAAGCTCTGATCAGTAAATTTCTGCCTGAGGAAGGCACTCATGAGAAGAAGAGCAACAGCAGAGTGCATTTACAGGAGGCAAAGAGAGACTGTGTGTCCCAGCTTAGGGCATATCTGGGAGAAAACCTCCAAAAGGGCCCCCCCAGAAAGCAGGCTCACACAGCCCCTCCCCCCAGCCAGTTCAGGAAGAATTTCTTTGGAGAGAAGTGGAAGAAAACCTGTTTATTTAACAGGCAAAGCACTCCCCAGCACAAGAAATGAACAATACCTGATGACAAAACTCATTCACCGCTCTGAAGAGATTACAAATTCAGAAGTCTCTCCAGTGGGTGATCGCTCTGTTATCAGTCCCTCCAGCACTGGGAAAAGCTGCTGCCCAGAGCAGGCCCCGGAAGGCCACAAAGTGCAAGCTCTTGGTGTTTTCCTGGGTCCCAGACTGGAGCAGGTTTGAATGATTCCAAGAAAAGGGAAAGAAAAACACCAGGGAAAACTCGGACTGTCTCAGTTAGCTAAACTAACTAAAAAGCAAAAGGAGTGCACTGTTCTGCCCCGTCCATGCCCAGACAACAACAGTGGAGTTCTGTGTTCCAGCAGACTGTAAGTCCAGCAGACTGTGGGGGAGAGTGCAGCTGATAACGAAACTCTGTGCTTCTTCTCCCCGCCTTCACTGTCAGAGCCAGTCTTGAAGGCACAGAATATAATATCCAGCATAAACAGATTACCAGATTGGGGATACAAGCATCATAATGTCACCCTAGGACAACTATGAAAAACTGTGGAAAGCTGAAGGGTTATAAGGGAAGAGGAGGCATTATCCACTAAAGACAATGCAGGAAATGAGAAAAGGATAGATGGGCTAGTGTCGCAGACATCTTTTTCACTAAAAATCCTTTCTTCAGGATTTTTCTTTCTGGGAAGCTGAGGCCCCAGAAAAATAATGTAAACAATGGTTATCTGCTGCTGTGGAATGTGACAGGTGGATTTTTGATTGGACCATCTTGAATGTTTATAATTAATGGCCAATCAAGATGGAGCTATCTTGGACAGAGTCCGAGAGAGCTGCCTTTGTTATTCTTCTTTTCTATTCTATTCTTAGCTTAGCTTAGCCTTCAGAGGAAACCTTTTTCTTCTTGTTCTTTTTAGTATAGTTATAATGTTATATATATATCAGAAAATAATAAATCAAGCCTTCTGATCATGGAGTCAATATTCTCATCTCTCCGTCCTGAAAACCCCTGTGATCACAGTCACAGGCTAGAATAACTAAATTAAAGGATGTGTGTAAAACCCATGGATGGTTTCAGGTTTTGAATCTAAACCACCTACTTATAGCAGCTCTAATACTTGAAGCACCTCCAGAAAGGACTGGTTATTTTTTGTCACTTCAAAACCTGAAACCATCCATAGGTTTTTACACACATCTTTCATTTAGTTATTCCAGCCCACGTACCCTTTTGTAGCATAACCTTACAGTGTATGTTGAGAAGAAAGCATGTTTCCGGCAATATTGAATAATAAAGCAATACAAAAACTGTTAGTCTGAGATGGGAAATTACACCTATTATTGTGAAGCTATTTCTTGCCATGTGACAGCCAAGTCCTCTATTCAAACACAGGTACTTAGTCTTTAGCGTACACAACTTCCTTTAACTGCCATGCCAGATTTAAAATCCCTTCAATCCCAAGTAAATCAAATCTAACAACACTCACATAGAATAGCATTCTTCAAGCACCCACAAAAATGGAAAACTTCAATCAAAAATCATTTCAAACTGTTGAATTAGTATCACAATAATGAATTATCTTGTTGGGGTTTTCTTCTGATGCTACTTTCTGCATATCCAAAGGCTGAATTACTAGATCTTATATTTTCCTAAACTTGAAAAGTATAAGCATTTACCCAACACAACCTGAAGTATGGGACTGTGGCTATCTCTCTAGGATGTGAATTATAAATATGTTTGAGGAGCATTGAGACTACAAAATAAAATTTAATTTGCAGTTGGGAACAAAAAAAGCTGATCAGAGGGCAAGCAATATCTGTTTTTGTTTTATTCACTGTTAGGTAAATTTCTAAATTGTTTTTATCATGCCCAACAAGGTTTATTCTACCAATCAAATAAAAAGAAAAATAGCTTGAAATGTGGATTGTAGAAGAATGGTTATGTTTTGCATTTTAAAAAGATTTTTCCCATTAATGTAAGTAGTTAGGAAACAAGACAAAATCATAACAGTCACATACTGCTGTAAAAACAACATTGTGTCTTAATTACAGTAGTGCTTCAAAACTGTAACTGAGTTAGGAATAGAAGTTTGTGAACAACGATACTCAGAATTCAAAACTGTATCAGAAGGTTTTGCCACTTCTTAGTTTTTAATTAAGTTTCTCTAGTGCATACTCTGTCTTAAACTACACATTGATTTTTAACAATATTACTCTATTGACAAGGTTAGCGACCACAACATGCCAACAAGTAAAAAGAAAAGCCAACATGTAAAAAGAAAAGAGAGAAGAGTTAAGTATTAACAAAGGGGTAAGAAATAAAACATAAGAACCACTGAAGAAATCTCCCAGGGAACAAGGCTTTGACAACATACTTTAGGTTCAGTGCCTTAGTCACAAGCTATCTTTCCTCTCGTACACAATTTCTTTATCTAATATAAGCAGTGTCCAGTCATACCTGATGAACAGTCTGTATTTACATAATTAATCTTTTACTGCCACATTGCTAATCTAGGTGGATGTCCCAAGGCATTCACAATCAACTTACACATCTCATCTTTTTTTGGTATGTGCTACTTGGGTACTTCTCCCTTCACATAAATAGTACCACAGCTAGAAAAATACGCAGCTAATCATGGGTCAAAGCAGGGCCAGGAACCACACCCCATTAAGATGCCACCAGTCGGCAGAGGAACAACACTCCCAACATCTGCAAAGCAGTGTTGCTGAGATTAGAATCATGAAGTATTTCACCATGTAGAGATTGATAACTGGTTATTATGCATCTCATAATGCATCTCTAAATGCATGTCATTTTACTGCCACCAAGAAGGCAGGTAAAAACACTTTGCACTTGGGTTTGCATAGCCCTGGATGATTCTGGCAAGCCATCAGTTTCAAGAGGATGCAGTGTGTTCTTTCTCCCAATTAAAGAATGCTTGCCACAGTACAAAGAGGTCACAAACAGATATTTGTATCAGCTTTTCCACCAAGAATTGTCAAACTGTCAATCCTGTGTCACCATGTGAGGAAGAGGCATGTTTGGAGAGGAGCAATGTGTCTTGTCTATAGTTAAAGAAGAAAATGTGCATTTCAGAGGAAGGATGATAGTGTAACTAAAGTAAGCTTATGAGCATGCAAGAGGTCTGTCACAGACATCTTTTTGTGAAAATCCTTTCTTAGGATTTTTTCCCTTCTGAGAAGCTGAGAGGCCTCAGATAACAAAACAATGGTTATCTGCTGCTGTGGAATGCAACAGGTGGATCCGTGATTGGTCTCGTGTGGATATTTGGAATTAGTGACCACTCACGGCAGAGCTGGCTCTCTCTCTCTGTCCGAGCCACAGACTTTTGTTTTCATTCCTTTCTGTTCTTAGCTTAGCTAGCCTTCTGAGGTGAAACCCTTCCTTCTATTCTTTAGTATAGTTTTAGTGCAATATATATCATAAAATAATAAATCAAGCCTTCTGAACATGGAGTTAACATTTTCATTTCTTCCCTCACCTGAAAACCCCTGTGACCATTCTCACAGAGGTCTGGCTTCGATTATTCAGTCTTTCATTGATTTTTTGAGAGGCAAATCCCTCAACTTTCTTATAATGTAGGTTCTCATTTGCTCAATGAAACAAGTACAAGAAAATAATGTGATTCAAACATTGCCATTCCACAAGTGGCTGCACACACATAATACACACTTTGTACATGTACACAATGACATATATATTTATACAGCTAGGGAACTGAGGCAAAGATAAATTCAGCTACTTACTCAAAGATAAGTTCTCCTCTGCAAATGCTTTGTTTAGCTACTGTGGAAGAATTTCATACCTACCATCTGTATCTGATCCCAGTGTATTGCACCTGATAGACATTGCTATGGCACAATGGTTCCATTAGCAACGTACACAAAATAGCCCTTAACTTTTAACTTACTTTCATCTAATCTGGCTACGATTTCTTGAGATGTTACTGCTGGTATGTTGGGAGAAGATCTGTAATTCTTCGTAGACATTAAAAGTAAATTTATTTCACATACTGTAGTACTAAAACAAGCATAGTTTTTAAACACACATTTTATTAGGCAGTTACTTTGTAATGTTGAAATAAGAAGATAAAACTCTTTTTTTTTTATAAGAGCATTCACAAGTAATAAGCTTATCTAGAGGGATATAGAAATATCAGGCCACCCCAATGTCTAGGAATGATTGGCACCTGACTCCAAGGCTTTGGAATGCTGAACACTTGCTTTATTAAAACTATATTATATTACATTATACTACACTATACTATATTATACTATATGTGTACTACGAAGAATACTAAAGAATACTTACTACTAACTAAAAACTTGTGACTATCTGCCAACCAACAGTCCCCACAGCTTGGGCTTGATAGGTTAATTAACATAAACAATTCCACCAGAATCCAATCAAGCAATCACCTTGGGTAAACAATCTCCAGACCACATTCCACATAAACACAAACAAAGGAGCAGCATATAAGAATTGTTTTGATCATTCTTTTCTCTGCTTTTCTCACAGCTTCTCTCTGTTCAGAGGGCATGTGAATACCACAAAGGGATCATTAAATAAACTATTTTAACCAAATGCCCGATACCTATCTGAAAGACCAAATATCAAAAAACAGTCACTAAAGCTAGGTACCTGTCCTGGTTCAAGACAAATCTGGGAGAGAACCCCCAAAGGGGCTCCTCTAGGAAAGCAGATACAATCGCCCCCTCCCCCCAACCGGTCTGGGAAAAAATCCTCCCTGGAGAAAAGTGGAAAAAAACTGTATTAAACAATAAAACCTAAACAATATTAATCAATAAAACCCCTTGCTGCTCCAAAAGAGATGACAAACTTAGAAAGTCCCCTTCCTGGTCCTTCCTGGGTTGCAGCTGGGCTCACTCAGTCTCTTATCAGTCCCTCCGGTGCTGGAAATGTCGCAGGTCAGGCCCAGCCCAGTGGGCCACAGGGGCGAGCTGCTGGTGCTCTTCTGGGTGTTCAGTCCAGAGTAGGTTTAAACAGGTCCAAAGAAAAAGGAAAAAAAACCCACAGTCCAGGGGACTTCTTTGCCTCAGCTAGCTATAACTAACTAAAACAAAGGAGAGCTCTGTCCCTCTGTCTGTCCATCCGCAGACAACACAGTCCAGGTTCAGGAATGTGGAGGAGTGAGTGCAGTGTCTGAAAACAAACTGTGCACTTCTTCTCTTCCCCCTCCACTCTCTGGAACAAGTCTTAAAGATGCAAAACTTATTATTCAGTACAAGCAGAACAACACGATTGGGGATAAAAGCATCATATAGTCAACCTAGGACAGTACCTCAAAGTAGATGCATAATTCAGACTAGCAGCATGCATGGAAAAGATGTGTTTAGGCATGCAAAACAGTTAACTGCACACAGAGAGGTACACCAGTACAGACAATCTAATTTAATACATTGGGTTCTTTGAATACAACATGCCTTGCCATTGCACTGATGCTAGAGTGTCACCCCATTCATCAATAATTTGTTCCTCTAACCAATTCTTGTGCAACTTTTCTCCCAGGAGCTGTTCAGTTGGCTTCAATGGAGCTACTCAGTAATGTGGTGAATAGAGCTGTTAGGTCTGTTATTTACCCTTGGAATATCTTTACCATGTAGGTACCATCTAGGTTGCTTCAGACAACACTTATTCATCTAGGCTTTCATTTGTGCATGCATAGTATCTTTTGTTAAAGACTTAGTATTTACATTACTTCAAAAATTAAGAGAATTCCAGTGACTAGACTCATAAAGATCTTTCAGTGCTGAGTTAGGGTAACCTGAGTTTAATGAAAACACAAATGTCTTACATCTTACAGCATAGTAACTATGTACAGTATCTTGCAAGACAGATGCTACCAATATACTTATAATTTTAAAAATTGGCCAACATTTAAACGTACAAACATTTCCATATAGTTTAAAAATTTTTACCTATTGCAAAATTTTACTGCATTGTTTATTTTAAAAAAGTCATAGAATGAACACAGCCATCAACAAAAGTTCATCTCTAATTATTGCTCCCAAAACTGAGAAAGAACACAATGTCTACTGCAGATACATCTAGATAAAATTGTCTTCTAAAATCTCAACAGGGAATAGGTCAGTAACTAAAGATAAAATTGCTGTAAACACAATTAATTTAAGACATACCTCAATCCATATTTTCCATTTCCCCTCCAAAGAAAAGAAAGAAACATTACTGACATATTTTTTGCTTTGTTTGAAAACTAGAGACTAAACTGTAATCAATAAAAAGTAGCTTTACAATCATACTTTGATGTATTTGATCGGTGAAAAAGATTTGAATAAAAGTTGTACCATGTCCACAATTATCAGAATAAGTCACCTTCATGGGTTAGCCATACCAGAAGGAAATGGCTATGTCTGGTGTAAGTTATAATACAGCACTGCCCATTGTAACACCAAAGACAGAATTCAGACTAGGCAAATCACTTTTGCTCTATTATTGGCATTTGGGTCTGAGACATGCTAATGACTTCCAATAAATATACATATTGTGTTCTGGTAGTGGGAAATCTTGGAATCTTAGGTACTTATTTGCAATTTTTCAGTCTACACATCTGTTGTTTTTCTGGTTTAGACTCCTGAAAATGGTGGCTATCTTTTGCCTTTTCTGAAACACATTCTGAACTACAACTCTACCTCTCTCATGCCAGTGGATTACATTTGTCTGCATGGTTCCAGGATAAGAGCAACACAGCTACAATGGCTGTGATGTTCTCAAAATACTCTGGCATGCACAGCTCTCATTTGGAGGACACAGAGAACACTCAGTCACAACATTATTGTTGCACATTTGCTTAGCTCATTTTATCAAGAAAGATAACAAAGGCATTTTACAAATACTGGACACATGCCACCACTGAAATGTTGCCAATCTTTCTTTGGAGGGTAGAGAACAAGTATTAAATGGCAGCCAGCAAACTCAGTGGTGAAGGCAGTGTTTTGGCTACAACAGCAGCATTACCCATTTACTTGTGCAAGAACAAATAAAAGATGACCAAACTCAATCCTTCTGCAACACCCAGTAGGAATTCAAAAAGCACAGCTTTTAGTGGAATAATTGGCTGTAGAAAACCTGAAGTTTGAGGTGCTGTTACAAGAATATGAACTTTTTTGGTCTCCGCAAACCAAGAGTCTACAAAAATTTTGTGGTGCTTGCTTTGGTTCAGGAAAAGGAAAAAATAAAACAAGTTTTGATTGTTCTTTAAGAAAATAAGGAGACTTCAAATGATCCATTCAACTTCTGCCTGGTGAAAACTTCATTATTTGTACAGACAGCCAACCACTTCCATTGTCCCATTTCCTCCTCAAGGCTTCCTAGACACTATACAAAATTAAGATCTAGCCATGTTTGGGGGTAATACAGGTTTGGTGTTGAATCACAGAAGTTAATTATCACCTGATTGCATTTTTAATATTTGTAACAGGATAATATTAGGATAATATTGAAAAACTTATTCTAGGTCTACTGAACCTAGAGTCTGTATCAAAAAAGTAGTATCCTGAGAAGCCTACATGTGAGATAGCAAGTAACAACTTACTTAAAGCAACTGGATAAATGTGTAACAAAGGCAATAAAGTTGAAAAGTTTATCACAAAACTACACAGAATGCAATGCTTCGAGGACTACAGAAAGAGGAATTTCAGAGGACCCAAACAAAGTCACTTGTTGCCGTTATGGACAGACAGGACAGGTATGGGCTATTAGGCTGCTAAAAACAGAGATTATATTTTTGCGAATGAGACAAGGTCAAAAATTCAAGGAAAAAGGTGAGCAGGAACTTAAAAGTAAGTTTGAAAATATAGTGTCGACATGTATGTAAATAAAGGAGAGATTATGAAGATGAAAAAAACAAGAAAGAAATTAGAAGAAATATAGACTTCTTAAGTTCCAAGGCAACTGGTGCATCCATCTACATCTCTCCAGGGAAGATCTTTGTGATCTGTTCTCTTGGGTTACAATGTAAGATGTATACCAAATATACCAAAAGTATTCCACTCCCATTTACATAAGCTGTTAAAATGGGTGGAGCAATGTTCTTTATCTTCTCTGTGACTTAGCCCTGATAACTCCTTCTGGGGAAGCAGGAGCCACCCTGGGGGGGACCATCTCTGCTCATGAACCATCAAGGTCTCTCATCATGACTTACAGAATAACATCATTCTATTGTGAGATAACCTGGTCTGGGGGAGGAACCAAGCATTTCTGGATATAATCTGAGGCTTGGACACCACAAAAGGACCACCACTGGATTCCAAGAAGACAGGACCTCTCGATAACCACCACTGGACCTCCAGAGAAGGACCAGACCTTTTCTACAGGATCACTGTTTCAACAAGACAACATCCATCACTCCAGTGGTACTGCAGACACCATTTAATTGGACTGCTACCACCACCCTGACCAATAGGGTATCAGGTTGTATTCTGACTGTGTCAGTTCAAGACAGTGATTCTGTACTACTGCCTTTATTGTAATTTTCCTATTAAATTGTAGTTCTGGTTTGGAATCTCTCACAGAATATTTGTGTGGAGTAAATTCTTCTGCTGATTTGCTTTCAAACAAGCACAGCTGTGAAATACATCATTCCCACCAGTAGTGCCTAGTAAGTGCTTTCACAGCAAGTTGATCTGACTGCCTTGTTTATCTGAACAAGTATGATTCTTCATTTTTGGTTTTACCATAGTACATAATGGTTTATTCTTGGAATTATATGTACAGAAAGGAAGAAGCATATGAATTCAGAATAAAAACAACAACTTTCACCACAGATATGAAATGCCACTCCGTTTCAATAGGTTTCTCTGTCCCCACCTCTTAAAACAACATTCAAAGTCATATAGCTATTACATCCAGCTGGGGGACATTTTTTCAATTGAAATGTACTCTTACTGGAAAGATTATATATAAATAAAGTGGGGGGAGAGAAAGAAAAATAAAGATAGGAATATATCTATACACATATATAAGTGTATGCATATATATGTGAATATGTACACATATATTAATGTATACTTTGGTCACAATAACCCCATGTATCACTACAGGATGGGGACAGAGTGACTGGAAAGCTGTCTGGCGGAAAAGGACCTGGGAGTTCTGAACATCAGCCAGCAGTGTGCCCAGGTGGCCAAGAAGGCAAATGACATCCTGGCTTGTATCAGCAATAGTGTGGTCAGCAGGACCAGGGCAGTGATTGCTCCCCTGTACTCAGCATTGATGAGGCTGAGCCTCGAGTACTATGTTCAGGTTTTAGCCATTCACTTCAAGAAAGACATTCAGATGGTAGCAAAAGTCATGAGAAGGGACAATGAAACTGATGAAGGGTCTACAGAATAAATAATATAATGAGTAGCTGTTAGAGGTAGGTTCTTCAGCCTGGAAAAAAGAAGGGTCAGGGGAGACCTTACTGATCTCTACTACTGCCTGAAAGTAGGCTGTAGCAAGAGGGCAGTCAGCTACATCTCTCTGGCAGCTAGTGACAGGACAAGAGGAAATGGCCTCAAGCTGTGCCAGGGGAGATTCCAGTTGGACATGAGGAAGAATTTCTTCACTGAAATGGTGGTTAAGCACTGGAATAGGCTACCCAGGGAAACAGCAGAGTTACTGTCTCTGGTGGTGTTCAAGAAATGACTGGATGTGGCACATACTGCCATTGGTCTAGTTGACAAGGTGGTGATTGGTCAAAGGTTGGACTCCATGATTTTTCAGGTCTTTTTCTACTTTGATTTTATGATTATGTATATATCTCTGTCTGTGTGAGAGTCTGTGTTTGTGTGTGTGTGTGTGTGTATGTGTGTATGTATAACAGTTGCACTGCTCCCCTACACTGAAATCCAAAGAGGTTTTGTGCCATAACAGTATTTCCCTATGCACCTTGAGGTGGAAACTGTAGTGTTGGGGGGTTTTTGTGTTTGTTTTTTTTTTTCAGTTTTATTTCATTGCAGAGCTACTACTCCAAAACCTGGCCACCAGGAAAGAGGGTTGGTGATGACTGCTCAGGAAACACTAGTTAGATACTGCCACCTGAGCTGTAAATGAAAGGGAGAGAAAATGGTTTGGGGCTTGTAACATAATACAGAGCAACCACTGGGAAAGATTAGGTGCAGTGTTTAGAAGTATTTATTTTTTTCTTTCACTGGAATATGATGGGCTTTATGCTTTGGACCTTTTAAAAAGACTTAATGTTTGAAGCCCTAAGTAAGAGAAAGCCTCTCCTTCCAAAAAGGGGAAAACTTTTTTGATTTTACTATATAGATGAATTTAAAGTTAGCTTTAGCCTTGATTAGCTTCAAATATCTTCTGAATGCTGAAACAATATGTGAGGCAATGGTAACTACTCTGTGTAGGGGAATACAAGTGTTCTTTCAAAGACACATAGTCCCAAGTTATTTCTCCTAAAATCTAAAAAAGTCTTCAAATTCTCATTGAAAGACAAAAGGCAAAAATGTACTGTGTAGCACACACTGAAGAGCAAGAATCCCCTGGCTAGGCAAAAAAAACCCCTCCATATGTGGGTGTTAGCCTCCTTGTCCTTCTCTCCACAATCTTCTCAAAAATCCACAAAGTAGAGGTTCTTATTACATAAGGGACATCCAGAGATCAATTCTCTGACCCAGCGATCCAGAAAGCAATGCTAGAAACCTCATTTTAGACAAGTCAGAGCTTGGATACCATAGGGACAGGCTCAGCTCAGAGACATGCTTAATGTCAAATAAATAAGTTTTGATAAATATCCATTTCCTGTGTTAAACATACCACAGAGAAACAAAATAAAATTGCTGCAGTGAATATAAATTAATATAAAATCTTTGCTTAGAAGATCACTTCCACAGCTGGCTCCAGCCTAGTGCTCACTTACACTTAGTTTTTTCAGTGCACTTAATCTAAAATTATATGGATGACATAATTCACTTCACAACTCAAGCCAGTTCAAATGTAGTAATTTCAATCCAAAACACTGTAAAGCACTACTATCATCAATAGAATATTTATTGTGTTATATCACACTTCAGTTTTGCCTTTGCATGGTGTATACCTGGTCTAGATGTGCATAAATACATTATACTCAAAGGAGACTTTGTCCTGACTCATTGCTGCAGTCCTGACACCTGAGGAAAGTGTGTTTGGGACAGCACTCGCCAAAATAAACCAGCCATCACTGCCTTTCCCTCCTGAATTGTTCCCAGTGTTTGTGAAACCACAGGCCTATCTAGCATGTGGGTAGCTGGCCTGAAGGAAAGCAACTTCCTGCCCTGCTCCACTTTCCACAAGTATCAGCAGGCCACCAAAAGGGTATGGGCAAATCTCCACATAAAAAAGCAAAATATATTGTGGTGAGCAACATCCTGCAAATAGATGACCACAGGTGAGGCACGAGTGGGGAGAGAGAGCTATGCTGCAGAGAATCTGGCAAGTACGAGAGCATGTCCCCACAGATGCCTGCACCAAGTTATCCAGTAGATGAACAAGACAGAAAAAGTCACAAGTTGGGCTATCCAACAAAATAGGCAAAAATGGGACAATCCTTGCCAGTCTGCCTTATGCATGGCATCTTGTGGAAGTCAGGGAAAAGCTGTTCACCTTCTCTGAATCTGTACGCACTTAAACCAGAGAAAGCCCAACATCTACATGAAATGTGAAAATAAGTATAGAAACAAAGCCAATCAAAAACTGATCAAGCTTATGCTAAAAAGCTTTTTATATGTGTATAAACATGGCTGTGATCTTGCACATAAATAAATAAGCTTTTATTTGAAGTGAAACAACCAAACATTTAACATCACTTCCATTGACAAGAATCCCCTAAACTGTGCAATTTTAGATCTACAAATAATGAAATAATTACCATCCTCATCTTAGTATGATGCACAGTAAACTTATTCTGTTTAAAAACAGAATTTTGTGCTGGAATGTCCCTGAGATCTCATTCCTGCTAATGCTATTAATTCTAGCAGCGTGTAATGTGAAATATTTACATGTATTCTAGTATTCTTCCGCAGCTTTAAGGAACTGTCTTACTCCATTTGCAAAACATCAGCATGTTTGAGGGTTTGTCCTCTTTTGAGGTGTAGCTGTGCACACAGCAAGAGCGTACTTTCCACCTAGGGCTGAGACATGGATGCTACCAGCACACTCTGTACTGCCCCCAGTGTTCAGTTCTGTTACAATGAGTTTGCTCCAGCTCCTGCTCTTTTTTGTGTAAACAGCTGCCTTCCAGCACCACAGTTTAGCTCTAATTAATTTCTTAATAAAAGCATAATTTATTTTATAATCTAGTCCTGAAACTCAGCTAAATTCTCAATCTTACTGGCAGTTCTAAGGTATCCAAATTGCTATCTAATTAAAATCTGTTCTTTCATTCCATATTTAAAAACTAAATTCTAATAT
This sequence comes from Calcarius lapponicus, assembly GCA_039654755.1. Lineage (NCBI taxonomy): Eukaryota > Metazoa > Chordata > Aves > Passeriformes > Fringillidae > Calcarius > Calcarius lapponicus. The sequence goes on from CM077464.1 coordinate 61,890,113, forward strand.
AAAATTGGGATTATTTTTTTTTTTACTTCTTCACGCACAAAATTTAGGAATGACTGTAGGATCTACTTGGTCAATTTTGTCTAAAAAATATTTACAATCAGACAATTAAGATTCCTCTGTAGGCCTGCAACTTTCCTGTGGGAAATAGTAAACATAAGAAGATTTCAGAAAGCTGGAAATGTAGGCCTTAGAAACAGAAAGAGCAGAGAAAATTAGAACTAGCTGCAGCTGCAAAGTCTGAAAGTAGAAAAAGTTACAACGGGATAGTACAATTGGTATTACATTGCAAAATTCAGATGATTTGCAAAATGCATTGTTAAATTTTTCAGGTATTTTTTCTATTCATTATCCAGCCCAGAAATTGTTGCAAGCAAAATTGAGTTTTAAAGAAAAACCCATGTTAAGTGAAGAACCTTTAAGTACTATAACTGTCTTCACTGATGAGTCAAAGAAGATACATAAATCAGTGATAGTATAGTTAAATCAAACAACTAAAACATGAGAATCAGACATTCAAACAGTAGAAGGGTCTCCTCAGATTGTTGAACTAGCTGCAGAAATTAAGGCTTTTCAGCTCTTTCTACAACCTTTTAATTTGATTACAAATTCTGCTAATCTTACTAATGTAGTTAAAAGAATAGGATAAGTTTTAAAGGATCTTAGTAATGATACCCTATATCATTGTCTTTCACGTCTTTATACAATTTTACAGAACCCACCAATATTTTGTTTCTCACATTAGAGCTCATTCCTTGCTTCCAAGATTTATAGCAGGAAGAAATGTAAGAGCAGATAAACTGACAATGGTTGTTTCAAACACTTTACCAAATATTTTTAAACAAGCAAAACTAAGTCATGCTTTTTTTCCCCAAAATGCACAAGAACCTGTGTAGACGTCACACATTTCCAAAAGTCAAGCTAAAGCTATCATTAGTACTTACCCTGATTGTCAGCTTGTGCCACCCCCTGTTTCTACAGGAGCTGTCAACCGACTAGGTTTACAAAGCCTACAATTATGGCAAACAGGCATCACTAAGTACCCTTCCTATAAGAAATTTAAAAACGCCCATATGTCAGGATGGATGACACATGGTGCAAAACATCCGGTGCAGTCTTCGCTTCTGTCCACACAAGAGAAACAAGAAATCATGCCTGTCAACATTTTTTACAAGCATTTACTTCACTAAGTGTGCCCCAAGAAGTAAAAACAGACTATTGCCCTGCATATATATCCCAAAAAGGGGTCACATTTTTAATAGATTAGGGTGTTTGTCACACCTTTAGTATTCCTCACTCCCCCACAGATTAAGCAATTATCAAAAAGATGCGTCATACAATAAAACGCATTCTAGATCAACAGAAGGAGGCAGTAAATGCAACGCCACAGATGAGATTAAACAAAGTTTTATATGTTTTTAATTTTTTGAACAGCTCTTTTGCAGAACCTGATCCACAAATTTTTAGGCATTTTTCAAATCACACAGGTGAAACTGAAAGAAAATCCCCTTCTTTTAATTAGAAGCCTGAGACAGGACAAATTGAATTCCGACTTATAACTTGGGGTAATAAGGTACGCTTGTGTCTCTACAGGTGCAGGACCTAAGTGGGTTCTGGCAAAAAACATCAAACCATATTGCACATGAGAAAGCGCTGACGAGTCCAAGAGCAGAGAAACAAGTATGCAGATGTAAGCCATAAAAGAGACACTATGGGTCACGCCTGACATATCTGTGGAACCTGCAAACCTTGATTTTATGTCAATGATAAGTGTGTGAATTGTTGGTTTCATAGAGCTCTTTTGGCAAAAGTGTGGTTTCCATTGTGTTATGTTAAAAAATAAGAGAAAGTGAATCCCCTCATTGGATTTTTAAAGGTGAAATTAACTCATTTTTAACACAGTTGATTAGTCCCCAGGCAACTTTGGGAAGGAACGAAAGCAGAATTTGTGAGTTTAAATATATGGGGAAATCTTTTGCCAAAAAATAGCTCACAAAAGATATGGAGTGAAATTGAGTGTTACGCGGGTGCTGGCTAGCTTTGCTTGCTTCTTGCAGTGCAGATTTGCCTGTGGAACAGCTGAAAACAAATGTTTGGGTGACCTTAGCCAAGGCAGGCTCAGACACCATGTCTGTCCAATTCAAACCCAGAAAAGCCTTTTTCAACCTGTCTAGTCAGTGTGCTGGTAAAAGATTGGCTGATAACCATATATTATAGTCCCTTGACCAAAAAGCAGCTTAATAATAAATCAGATGAGGTTGCCAACAGGAGCAATTCTGTGGCTGATTGGGACATTTGGACCAAAGAACTTCCCAAAGCACTTTCTGAGCCCCAAGAATTGGAGATTCTTAGTTCCTTAACAATAGATTTGTGTCTTACGTTTTCACATAGCAATGAGTGAGAGAATGATCCTCTAAAATACAATGTCACTCACAATTACCCTGCTTACAGAAACTTGAGGTTTTAGTGTAATTACTCAGATAGTTCGGGTGGACTTTCTGGGGCTGATCAATATCCATGACAATTACAAAAGGATATTGGTTCATTTGTGGAGATAGAGCTTGAGAAGGCATTTCATCACGCCTTGAAGGTATTCCAAGCAGTATTGGACAACTTACTGTGCTAGCACCCAGTGCTAATAGAGTCATTAAGAAAAAACATAGAGCGAAAAAATTGCCCATCAACATGAAGAAAATTGTAACAGTGATTTTAGGCCCTGGAAAGCTGCGAAAAGAGTTTCAGTGGGTTTTATTCTACTGCAACTTGCTTCTGCCATGACACTGAAATAGTTAGATTGAGTTGGACGTTGACTGAGCAAACAAGCCAATGTCACATCCATTGCAATCATGATATGCTGCCAGATGTCATCAGTGTTAGACATGCTACCCTTCCAAACAGAGCAACAATTGATTTTCTTTTACTGGCACATAGACTTGGTTGTGAAGATTTTGAAGAATTGTGTTGTATAAATTTGTCTGACCATTCTAAATCCATCCACAAAAGCATACAAAAGCTGAAAGTTTTAACAGCCTAAATCAAAGAAGATGGTAGATCATGGTTAGACAATTTGTTCAAAGGATGGAGCTTTGCACCTTGGTTAAGGGAACTTTGTAAAATAGGTTGTGTATGTTGGCTGTTTAAGTGATGAAACTAGTAGTAGTACCGTGTATACTTTGGTGTGTAAGACAAATGATAGACAAAACTATCAAAGAAGTTTTTATCAGACAAGAGAGAGATGTAAGAAATAGAATCACAGAAAGTTCCCAAGATCATACAGAGGTAGTGGATGTAAGTATAGACATAGATGATATGCTTTGAATTAAGACCTTAGAATGGATGAGACTTATTAGAACAGTAAATAGTAACCGCTACCAGATTTGACTTATATCCCTTGAACAGACCAAATATTTTACAACATTAAAATTACTGCTATAAAATAGCAACACTTCAAGCAAGAGAGGTGACTCAAACAAGCAAAAAGACATATGTAGTGTAGTACAGCTAAGCAATGCAAGGTAGTCAATAAGCAACAAAGTTAAGAAGGTTTCTTTTTGGTTGTACTGAAGGGGGAAAATAGTAAAGGGAAGAAGATTTTCAGAAAGCTAGAAATGTAGGCCTCAGAAACAGAAAGAGCAAGGCAAATTAGAACTAGCTTCAGCTGCAAAGCCTGAAAGTAGAAACAGTTACAATGGTATAGCAAGCAAGGACATTAAACAATAGCTTGAGTTTTAGGCTTGGCTAAGATGCACCTTAAGACTGCAGGAAAATATGCTAGCAAGATAGTAGAAGGTTTTAAGCTTAATAATGGGCTATTGTGCCTTGTTAACAGAATGGAGACAAGCAAGCATTGTATGAAGCAGGTGTACGTGTGTACTTTTACTAATCAGCTAGAACAATTGTCTGTAAGTTTTATCAATACACTATTGGCTAGAAAGTTTTTCAAATATCCTGTAACACAGAAATCTTTGGCTGTACGCTGGATGTATGTGAGCTTTTGCCATCTTCCTATTGTCTCAACCATGTAATGAGGCTGATGCTGCAATAAAAGTTCAAGGAATGTATCCCAGCAGTCCTGCCCTGTTTGTGTCCCAACACACCTTCCCATGTCAGTTTTATATCAACTTTAATATTATCATAATTTTAATAAATACAGTAACTACTGAGTGTGAAATATTACTTATATATATTTATGTATCAAACCAAGATAAATTAAAATACTGGCTGATACTACCAGTTCAGAGTTTTAATCACTTTTCTCTAAAATAAAACCTTAAATTATTGGATCCTTTAGTAATTATGCACATCAGTGGATGAAATACTGGAGCTTATCTGGCAAAGCCCAACTGTCATCTCTGACTCCGGGCAAGGGACCTTAAATGCCTTTGTCTCAGCACATATGCATGCAAAATCAGCTGTGTAACCCCAGTTATAGCTATTTGCTGCTGTTACTTAGCATTTCTCTCAAAGCTTTCATACAACAAAATGGCAGTTTCTTCACATGTACTGAATGATCCCTATAAAATTTAAAAGAGCTTTAAGTATCAAGATTAACCCAGGAAGCAAAGAACTGCATCAACTGTTGTGGAGACCAAGAACTGAACTTGTACAAATTTTACCTGAAGACTCACAGGGTGATATTTATCTTATCTTGCACATTTTCAAACAGCTTATTTCATGTCTTTTATGACAGGAGATGAAAATATGAAATCAGTCATATAGGTATCAGGAGCAATATATCCTTTATCAAAACTGTGTGTCATTGAGATATAAACCCTGGGCCTCTTCCAATCTTACATTTTTCCATTCTCATGGTTATTCTTCTATCTTAATTGCATGGACTTTTTTCCCTTTTACTATTTCTCTATTACACAGAAAACAGAAGTATTTCCCAAATGCCAGAGAAACAGAAGTTATGAGACATTCTAGACTGTGGTCAGACATTGTTTTCCAAATGAATATGGCTAGTAAGTACTTAGAAATCTTTAAAACTGATTATAAAAGTACGTTAAAACTATAACCCATATAAAATTTATATATTATATTATATTATATGTTATGAACAAAATTTTGCCAGTGTTTTTTTTGTAAAAGAAAAGTTTTAAAAACTTTCCTTCCAGAGCAGAACTTGCTTGTTGCAAAACTGACCAAACCAGTTTAGCTGCGAAAGGAGCTGCTTGTTATGGTAATTACGATTGATAACTCCCTTTGTATCGGTGAAGGCCTTGGCCGGCTAGGCTGATAGCCTCCCCGCTGAGGCAAAGAGTCTTCCCAAATGAGATACAGAGACAGGGAACATGCAAAATACCCTCCAATGCATGCTGGGACTGCTACAGATGGACCGAAAAAAAACCCAAAACGGCGAGCCAACAGAGAAATTAGAAGATTAAAATAGCGTCCAGGTGTGAGGAATGAGATGCTGAATGACTGAGGACCTTCGTGGACCCTCACCCTGAGCTAGGTGGTCGTCCCAGCCGCAGTACCCGGGGCTGGCCAGAGTTAGATCAACATCTGAGTAATGCCTGAAGGACTGGACACCCGGCTCTGCCCCTAGTGGACAGAGCTGTGAATTACCCGCCTCCTCGGCATCACGTTGGGAGACTCGACAGACGCGGCAGACCTGCCGAGCCACCCCTTAATCCTGAGCTGATCATTTTTAATAAAGGCATTTAAAGGAGAGAAAGTCTCCTGCCCTGTTTATTTCATTATATTATATTAATTATATTATATTATATTATATTATATTACATTACATTATATTATTATGTTATCTATAACCCAACTATACACACATCTGTATAATTTAAAATAAGAATTGCATGGTGAGTTTTAGATTTCTAAATCCATTTTATAGCTTCATGACCAGCAGCAATACGTCCAGCACATTGGGGCTGTGACCTTCTGTCCCAGCACAGTTGGCTAGTTGAGCCTGCAGCACACATGCTACTAAACAGTGCAAGTCAGGGTCCTGGATTTCTGCCATGGGAATCAAAATAATGCTAGACTTGTTCCCATATGTGCATTTGAGATTTACTTCTCTCAAAGACAGTCCCTAACCTTGACTGTGGTCTTTTAAATTTATGGATTGGTAACAGGGAACTAAAAAATGAAAACACTTGAAGTTCCTTACCCTTCATATTTACCACACCCGATGGCTGCTGTCAAGTGTTAGCATTAGCCCAGTTTAATACTGCAACAGTGATTGGTAAAAGAACTGCACTTTATCAAAGACGGTGTGAAGGCTGGCTTTTAACAGGTCCAGATGCTCCTTGCTCCAGTAAGGCATTTTACTGATCTGGAACTCTATGTCTGAGGGATCTGAAAAATGTATTGCTGTATAGTCCTTTCCCAAGGGCATCTATCTCTTGGAAAGTACCAGCTAGTTTTTCCAAGACATGCACTCAATCTCTTTCCTGGTCAGGCAAAGTTGACCTGATTTTCAGGAAACTCTGTTGAAATCAGTGAACCTCAGTCATCATAAAAACATAGAAATGCAAAGTATCTAAGAGTAATATAACAGCAGATTTCTATGAGAGACCTTCTATTGTCCTGAAATGGTTATTGGAGGTTTCAACTTTTAATAACCAGGCTTTAAAAAAACCCACATTTTCACTTCTTCTTTATGTCATCAGTCTTTGCATGTCCCTCAAAAAAGCTTGTTTATTAAATTGGTTTTGCTGACTAAGGACTTCTGTAATGGAGTAGACAATTATTCAGCTCCTAAAGAAAATGGATGTTAAATACAAGGATATTTTTAAGCTTTTCTTCCCTGGGATTAGCTTTGGTTTTTTGGTGCATCTGTTATCTTACCTTCCATAAGAGCACAGCCAGCAACAGGAAGATGAGAATTCCCACCAACAAACTGATGGCAATGATCCATCCGACAACATACCCACGAGGCTCCAGATTGTGCAAGGCCTCAAAGACCACCTACATAGCAATTAGAAAAAAACTTTTTAGAATTGGAAGTAGTATTGTTTTCTCTTCTACTTATCTTATTAAACACATTGTATGGTGGCCTCACAGATCATATTTCATCTGTCAAACAAATAGGGAATGCAGCCTTAATTTAGCGCTTTCCATCAATTTTTCCCAAAGGATTTATAGCTTTCGAGTGGATTTAGAGTAGTCATGTGTTGGATCCAAGAATATCAGACTCCTCTTCAACCTAACACCCTGCCAAGCCCCAACACTGCGCTTGTTCAGGTGCTGGGCCATCAAATGTGCACAAAGTTTTGCATGAAAAAATCCATCCCTTGGATTGGTAGGGATTGGCATGACATCTTGCATGGCTTGTCTTACTCATCATGTTCTGGCCCTGCCAAACTCCCAGATGCTTCACATGAAATATTCATTATGAATTTCTGTGGGTTAGGTTTTCTCAACTGAATTTCTTCCCACCTGTTATCAGGGAGATGCTGAGGGTGGCTTTCTAGGTAAACAGACAGTGATTACGAAACAAAAGGAGTAGCCAAGCACCCTGATAAACTGTTGAAACGGTTTTGGGGAAGGGAGGGGAACAGGGATTTGGAGTTTTTAGTTAGGTGAGAGTAGTCATTTCCTGGCTTGGAGCAGAGACAGTCACGTGGGTTTTTTTTTTCACCTAGGACCTCTCCTGCACAGTGGTTTCAACATTTCCATGGAGTTCTGCCTGCCACCTGCTTGTAAGCCCATTGCTTGCAAGAGAGAAAGAGTTCTGGGTGCCCCATTGACTGAGACTTCGCCAGCTACCAGCATCGAGAGACAAGCACAGCCCCTGTGGGTGCCTGAGGGAGTCATTCCTTTCCACCCCCTCCCCAAAGCCACTGCGTGGTGAGATGCTTGAAGCCAGAGCTGCCCCCGCTGGACCTCTTCTCTGTATGGTAGTGCAACATCATGATAAATCCCTGCCTTCCTTCCCAGCATGTACCAACTCCAATTAGGAACACCAAAGACTGATCACCACTCACATGTGTGCCTGATGGAGTAATTTTCCTTTTCCTTTCCCTCTCTCACCTGAGCTGCTAGTATGACCACCAGGGAGGTCCCCTTCTTGCATCAGAGAGCCCCTGAAGCCGTGACGGAGGTACTGCAACTTCTCTGCCTCACCTGAGTCACCATCACCCCCTGTTGTGGTTGTAACTACACCAAAGGGGAAGTAGCGTAACGGGCAGGAAAAGTCTGTTATTGGGTTTTTAAAAAATCATTGCTGTTGTTAGTTCTGTCTTGTTACATATACATATTCGAGTAATGAGCTGTTCTTCCTTTTCCTATATTCTTGCCTCAAAGCTCCAAAATTTTTGAAGTCACAGGACGGGTAACTTTTGCATTCCAGGAAGATTTCCACCTTCCTTGGCAGATATTTGTATTTTAAACCAAGACTGCTTGTTAACTACTTTTTACCCCCGAAAAAACTGGACAACTCATACATCACTACTAAATACAAATCATCCCTGCTATGCTTTACAAGACGTACTGTGTGAGAGGCAAGGACACATTCAGTCACGTGTTTTTCTGGAAATGCTGAGAGCTGTTCTTTCCTCTCTTTTTCTATAGCATGTATGGCAGGGAAGTACAGTCAACAAAGAGCCTTTGTGCCATCTGTCTCAAGAAGACAATGGGAGCAAATTACACTATTTATATATACTACCTGAATTTTCAACTTCTTATTTCAATCAAAACTAGTTCCTCAGTAGAAAACTGAAGAACAGCTCTCCTCAGTGAAGAAAATTTCTATGTTAAATTTTGCAATATCCAGCAAATGCAGAGAGGCAGCAGGGGGGCTTTTTAAGATAATTCGTTTGCTTTGTCTGGCTTTGCAAGACAAAGTAGCTGGTTTTCCTCCCCGCTTCTGAAACCACTTTCACCATCTTTGCTTAAAAATGTAGATGTTATAAATGGGTGATGAAATGGCTTGGTCTCACAATTAGAGATTAATATTGTGTATATGTTAAAAGAAATTTTATAGATGCATAGTTATGTTATTTTTGTATGTTCTCCCCATGCACTTGAGGATGCTATTGGTTGCCTTGACCACAAAGGCTCACTGCAGGTTCATAGACAGTACCCACAGGTCCTTCTCTGCAGAGATGATTTCCAGCAGTTTGGCTTCCAGACTGCACTGGTGCAGGGGGTTATGTGTTTCTCCAGGAGTAGGACTCTGCAATTGCCTTGGTTGAACTTCAGACCCTTCTTTTCTGCCCTTCCCTCCAAACTCTTGAGGTCTTTTTAAAGGGCTTCACAGCCCTCTGAGGTATCAGCCACTACTCCCAACTTTGTGCTGTCAGTGAACTTGCTGCTCCTTCCCCCAAGTCACTGATGAACAAGTTAAACAATACTGGGACTGTCACCAAAGAGCATATGTGAGCTTGCTACCAAGCCCCAGGATTGAATGACAGGGGCTTCTCCCAATCAGGTGTCTTATGAAGCTGCAAGCATTTCACGGGCCAGATCCCAAGGGAGCGTGGAGTTCAGACCAATGAGAACATACAGACCAGGTCTTTCAAAATGCCCTTTATAAAGAAGGGCTTGGAAAAATAAACTTCCTCTGTGTCACACCAACAGCGGGGGTGAGTGCCTCTGTCTCCTTGCTCCTCACCTCCCACACATGACTTAACACACGGTGAACCCCAAAGTGATAGGAACTCAGCAACACAGAGCAAAGGAGACACACAGTGTTATAGCTGGATTTTGGTCTACAAACCAAAACCAGATTAACAAACAGCCTAGAGCTGGAAAGTGGGGTGGGACCTGGGCGTCAAAGCCTGGATCAGTGTTTGGAACCAGAGAAATACAGCAGGAAGCTGGAAACATGGCATAAAAGCTGAAATAGTGTAAAAACCATATTTCCAGTGTAAAACCGGGACTCAATGATTAGACAGTGGCAAAAAAACTCCTCAGCAGACAACAGAAAGTGCTATGAGGGTTTAAAAACCTGTTTTGTGGACTAAAATCACAATCAAGACTGTGATATATGTTATGAAATAATTAGTGCTTGTGTAAAATATACATGAAATAAGTTGTGCTTGTACAAAAAATCCTTAAAGATTTAAAACCACAAGCCACAGCTGGGGAAAAGATTGCTTCACAGATTGTGAAACCACAGATGGCAACAGAGAGAAAGATCTAATTAGCAAACAAAAAGACGTGGCTCCCTGCAGGGATGGGCCCTTTCCCAGGACAGTTCAGAGACACCCAAGTGATGAATACTTGATAAGTATCTACAATCAAGATAGTCAGAGTCGTCAAGGGCGTGCATCCCAATACCAAGTTCCTGTTACTCAGAGATCAGCATTCATCATTCATGGCTTCCCAGAAACGGTTTTGTCCAGCACGGAGAAAAGGAGACTACCTGAATATGTGAAGTGAGGAGAAGAATAGGAGAAACTCTGCCCCAGGCGGAAAAAACTATAAAAGTAACCCGACTGAGACAACATTCGTGAACAAAGGGGATCTGAAGCGGTAGAGTTTGGATCAGTGTTCACCCAGCACCGATCCTGGGCTCGATGCTGCCCCTTTGATTGTGGCCGAGATTGGAGACCAAATCTTGGTCGTGAAATAAAAACCTATTTTTTGATTATTAATTCAGCTTTATCATTTATTACCTATAACAAAGACCATGGAAGCTTGGATGTTGGGACCAGAAATCTCCATGATGAAGGTACTGATTTTCTTCTTTCAAAAAAGAGGGATTGTTTCCTCAGGGAGTGGGGGAATACTGGCAGATGCTGGCATTGTCCAGGGAGCCAGCAGGATGGATTGCGAAATCCAGCCATGTAGAGAGATGGCAACCGTCATAATCTCGGCAGGCTACACAGCCCCGGCAGCTCTGAAACACCTCTTGCCCACTGTTGTAACCACTATGCAGCCACTTCAGGACATTATATTGTGGGACCTGGCAAGCACACCATGCTGCCCTGCTCCGGGGGACCAGACTGCGGGGCATTCGTTCCAACCCCTCCCGGCACTTGGCTATGGCCAAGTTTATAGATAGTTGGGTGGTTGGGGTGAATGTGTATGGTAGTAATCCTAGAAGGTTGATGAGTAGGAGGAAGATTATGAGGGATGTTAAAATTAGGGCTCATTTGCGTCCTTTTTTGTCTAGAGGCATTATTAGTTGTTTTGTAACTAGGTTAATAAACCATAGTTGGAGGGTTGAGAGTCGGTTAGTGATTCATTGATTATCTAGGGATGGTAGTAGGAGAGCTGGGAATGTTATTGAGATGAGGATTAGTGGGATTCCTAGGAAGGACGGGCTTGAAAACTGGTCAAAGAAGCTTAGGTTCATGGTCAGGTTCAGGGGGTAGTGCTTGGAGCGATGGGTGCTTTTTAGAGGGGTGATTTATTGATACAAATGACAGAAGTTTGGGTTGGATGATTAAAGAGAAAGTGAGTCATTAAGTGAGCATGATAAAAAATCGGGGCTGGGGTTTAGTTGAGGCATATCATTAAGGAGGGGGGAAGCCCTCTTTCTTTAGCTTCAAAGGCTAAAGCTGGTTCATACCTCTGCAACCATTACTCCTTGCCACACGGTCAATGGGATCAGCCCCACACCCTCCTCGACTGGCCCGGCAGCACTCCCTATCCAGCAAACGTCATGGGGTGGGGCGGGGTGGGCCCCGCCCCTGATCCAGCATCAAAGGGACACAGCCAAGCCTCTGTGGAGCCTGGCCGCACCTCCAGGGGGAGCGGCCCCACCACCGAACCTGCCTCCAAAGAGAGCTGCAGAACTCAGAAGCAGAGCCTGGGAAAAACCCTTGCAAAGGTCCTGCTTGGAAAAAGGCAGTGCAGGGAGACAAGAAGGGGTGTGGTACCACAGGGACAGAGAGGGTCCAGTCTTCCTGAAGAGATGGAGTCGGACTCACGGGTTAAATGTCTCACAGCCGCTGAAATCAAGATCCACTGTCATCCAGCCAAGCCAGAAGCCAGCAGCTGCTTGCAAATGGATGGTAAAGAGACAAACAGACACTAAGTTTCCTTCCCTACAAAGCATTGCAACCATGTTGCTCCTTAATAAATCAAGGTTTTAATTTCCCAGAAATTCTAATAAACTGAAAACATTTGCAAAGGGTAAAGAGTTCATAATAAAGTATTTGTTGATTTTGTTTGCAATTGCTAAAGCTAAAGTTAATAAGCCCATGATCAGTAAAGTGTTATCTTCCTGTCTCAGACTATTACTGCTGGGCATCAGGAAAGCATTGTGTGTGTCTTGTTATGTATTTTTTTAATACTCCTACTAATTATTGTCACAATTTCAAGAAGGATGGGTAAGATCCAGGGTATGTCCACTAAGATATGAATGTAAAAACTTTTTGTTTTGTTTTGCACTGGACATTGATACAAACTTGTTTTTAAAATGTAGAATGAAGGAAATCTCTCCCAACCAATTGGCCTAATCAGCTTATGAACCTGGCTAGTAAAGATTCTGTGCAAAAAAACTAAACCATTTTCTTTTCAGACAGGCATAGAGGCTTTGTTCAGAAGTGGCCCTCCAAGTTTGCTCATAGTGAAAAAGAGACTTTCCAGCAACCCCCTACCTTATTAATGCTGTTAAAAATTGCATGCTTTATTTCTATTTCTACTTATTATAGAAAGAAAAAAGGGAAGAAAGATTGGGATGAAGGTACACCCCCCCTTTCTGAGTTTTAAGTGGTGTCATGTTCTTATGTTTTATAAAAAGTCATATAACAGTACAATATTCCTATGAAATCCAAGGTAAAGGACGCTGGACAGCATTCTGATGTCTCTTCAACAGAACAATGGATCACAAATGACCACCTACCTCATGGACAGTCAATATAAGGACTTGAATTGTTTACAAAGTATTTTCCTGTTTACAAACTCTTTCTGTTTACAGATTGTTTTCTGGGTGTTGGGTTCTTCAAGGGATAAATGGGTTACAGGCTGTTTTTAATAGCTGTGTTTTTCTATAAGGGTTAAATGAGTTAAAGGTTGAATGGTTTTAGTTTTTTATAAGTTGTAACATATAAGCATTGTGCCTATGGCCTGAGTTCTCCATCAACAGATCCTGAACATAAATGCTGCAGCTTCCATGCAAATTTGGCCCATGGTGTCTTCTGTTGTCCCTTTTGCAAAGGGCCTTTGCAGATGGGTAACAGAAAACAAATTATGAATTTTAAGAAACAAGGAAGGGTGAGATGTTACTGAATAGCATATGTGAGCTTGCTACCAAGCCCCAGGATTGAATGACAGGGGCTTCTCCCAATCAGGTGTCTTATGAAGCTGCAAGCATTTCACTGGCCCAAGGGAGCATGGAGTTGAGAGCAATGAGAACATACAGACCGGGTCTGTCAAAATGCCCTTTATAAGGGCACAAGGAAGGGCTTGGAAAAATAAACTTCCTCTGTGCCACACTAACATTGGGGATGAGTGCCTCTGTCTCCTTTCCCCACACATGTGACCTAACATGGGCTCAGTACTGAACCTTGGCAGGCACCACTGGTGACGGGCGTCCAACTAGACGTTGTGCCACTATAACACACTGGTATCTGCTGTTCAATCCACCTCACTAGCCATTAATCCAGTCCATACTTCCTGACTTTGCATATGAGAATATTGTGAGAAGCAGTGTCAAAAGCCTTGTTGCAATAGAGGTAGAAAATACACACTGCTCTCCCCTCATCCATCCAGGTGGTTGTCTCATCATAGAAGGCCATCAGGTTGGTCAGGTATGGTTTGCCTTTAGTGAATCCATATTGACTACTCCTGATCCCCTTCTTTTCTCATCCACGTGGATAGAGATGGCCTCCAGAATGAGACACTGCATTACCTTTCCCTTTCCAGAGACTGAGTTACGCTGATTGGCTGGTAGATCCTCAGGTCGTCCTTGGTCTTTTTGAAGACCAGGGTGATATTTCTCAGGCACCTCTCCTGATCACCATTGCGGGAATCCATAAAATTAGAGGGTTTTGGGAAAGCTGCAAAAGGCAGGCCTCAGATACAGCAGAATTGTGAGTAGAGCTAAAGCCACACTCATGAGATAGGTCAGCAGAAAAATTATTTAAACTGTAGAAAAAGCAAGGACAAATCAAACAATAAGCCTGTGTATTGATGCTTGTCTGAATAGCTTTCTAAGCTGCAGAAAGTTTATCTAGCAAGATATTAGGAAGGTTAAAGCTTAACCTTCTGTGCTCTGTGCACTGAGGCTTACAAGTGGGTACTGTATTCAAAATAAGCAAGCATTGTTTTAACCAAAGGTACGTGTGCTTATGGTGATTGGATAGAACTACTGTCAATATGCTTTTGCTTTGTGTGATTGGTCAAGAAGCTTAGAAAGTATGTTGTAACATTAAGTTTTTTTGCCTGCTACCTGGATTATGAGCTGCTAGCATCTTCCCATTATCATAATCATGTAATGAGACTGATGCTGAAAAATAAACAGCTCAAGGCACTTTCCACAGCAGCCCCGTCCCATTCACATCTGTAAATAGCCCCCCTTGCCAGCGTCAAACATGACCTTTCAAAAATGACCATGAGTGGCCTTGCTTTGGTGTCATGACAACAAGACTTGAAAACATAGCAAATAGACATGATCTAAGCTCTACATATTTAGCATTATCCAAACATATTCCCATAACTAGTATCACAATATTCAAAATAGTTCTCAAACATGGACCAGTTCTTCAACCAAGAAAAAATAATTTTAGCATTTTAGATAATAGCACAAAGCCTTTGTCAGACTTTTAAACATATTTTGCTGAACAGAGACCTTCTTAAACAACAGACTGTCCCTCACACCCAGTGTAAGGGAAATACCAAATAGGGATCAAACACAGATCTCCTGCCTTCCTTGTTGTTGGGGTTTAAGATTCTCTCAAAGAATTTTTCCCCATATATGTTACTAGGAGACAATAATGACCAGGTACTTAAGAGAGAGAAAAGAAGTGGCCACAGCTCAGGTAAGGGGTCCAGCTGGCTACTGTCTCTTTTTACCTAGGAGTTTCTCTGGGAACGGCAGAGATACTGCAAGAATTTGGATGGGAAAAGAAAGGGCTGAGGCAGCTGCTAGCTCTCTCTCTCTCTCTCTCTCTCTCTCTCTCTCTCAGCTTCAGAGGAGGACAGTGGAGCTGGAGGGAATTTGCTGCCACCACTGGAGCCTAGTCCAGTCCTGCTTCTTCTGCTGTGGGGTGAGCCTCTGCTCATGAGGTCCCGCTGAACTGGGAACCTTATTTACATCCTACCTCACTGAAAAAGGACTTTCACCATCCACTCAGACCTTCAGGGGAAACCCCAGGATCCCTGAGCCCCCTCCTCCACCAAGGAAGCCTCTCCCGGCCATGTTCAGGAGCCATGTTCAGGAGCCGTGTTCAGGAGCTCAGCGGCCACTGCCCAGCCCTCACTGGTTTTTGCCACTGCTCCAAGGTTTCTTTGCTACACTGTAACTCACACCCCTGCCCTGAAGGGAGGCCCCGCAGCTCCAGCTACAACTGTTGAGCTTCTGATACATCTCATCTACCACCCTGGGACTTTGCTCATCCCTGCCCTCCCGGCTTGCCACTCTGAGGTTCCTGCTACAGCTCCTTTTGCTATCCAGAGGGGGCAGAGGGGTCAGCTGAGTGAGTTTGTAAGGGAAGCCCCCCTCCATCCCATTCTGCCGGCTGCATCCACCATTGCCATGTGGAGAAAGGCGGCGCCGGAGCGCCCCCTGCACCTCCAGGGGAATCATCGCACCTGCCCTGCCTGGCTGGGAGCCAACAGCGCCCCTGCCGGCTGTGACCGTAACTGCCAAAGGGGAAATGGCTTAAAGAGAGGCAAGAGACTATTTATTGGGATTTCTGTCCATCTTTGTTGTTGTTGTTAACATTGTTGTTGATGTTCACCTTGTTATGCATACACATATTAGTAAAGACCTGTTATTCTTTATCTTGTATCTTTGCCTGAAAGCCCCTTAATTTCAAAGTCATAATAATTTGGAGGGAAGGGGGTCATATTTTCCATTCCAAGGGAGGCTCCTGCTTTCCTTAGCCAAGACACTTGTATTTCTAAGCAGCTTGGAAAGATGATCTGATGTTGCAGTCCAGTTTTCACAGATGCTAAGGTTATCCACCTTACGGAAACAGGTCTTATGACTACTTCTTAGATAACAAGACATTAATTTTATTTTCCTTTCTGCCTCTAAAAAACCCAATCTCTTTATATTTCAAGTATTGACAACTTTACTGAAGAGACCTTTAAAGCAGTCTCTGGTGCCTTCTTCCCACTACTCAGCAAGCAAATGTTAACACATCACAACCTCCAGCACAATGGACCTATATGTGCTTCATCCTGCCAAAAGACAGAACCAGAAAAAGCTGCAGAGATGAAATAATATGTAATCTCTATAGCAAGAGCTTCACATTTCAGGTCTGAAGCACACTGGCTAGAAGACCCTGGTTGTAGCTTTTGCAGTCACAGCTTGAGCTAATAGGGTAGAGCAGCAGTTTCTTATCTATCTGGTTTCTTCTAGCAGTCTGGAATCAACACACATGCATAATAAACCCCATTCAATGCTTTGTAGTTTGGAGAGGAGCACGGATGTTATGCACGTTAATGTCCCTAGCCATCTTAAGTCCTCAAAATCTGCCTGCATAAATACACAGCAACTGCAAGGAGTTTTGGTGAAGAAGGTACCAACAACAAAAAATCCAAGCCAAACCCAAATGGAATCAGACTGAGCAGTCAGAGTATATTGTGTATCTGGAGTATCAGGAAGAAGACAATACAGTCAGTGACAGGATGCCAGGGAAGCAAGCCATCCCTAGGGGGAAGGTTGGAGGCAGAGGGCAATTGGTACTAAAGAGAAGTACACCATCTGCCACCTGCTGCTGGACCCACTGGCCATTGTGCAGTCTCTAAAAGCTGTTCTTGGGTGAACCTTGAATTCCCTGTCCTTTCCATCCCAGCAGCACAGTCTCTACAGGGTGGCTAACAGGTTGGGGAGCACAAGGCAACCTCCATCTCAGCACAATTCCCACACCTCTGACCTATAGAGAAGAGAGGAGTGGTAAGAGTAACTGATGCTGAAGATAAGGGGCATGGTGTTGGCAAAATATCCCAAAGGGTGCAGTAGGAGCAGCAGGTCATTCACAGAAAGCACATATAACAGTTACAAAATACAGAGTGGATTAGATGTTTGTTTTCAGATTCTGATAAAATGCCAGGGAAAAAACATGAAAAACAATGCTGTCTTGATACATGAGGATTTTTAGTTTCATATTTATCTTTTCCATTTTGCACTGTACATGCAGGATTTGAAAGTGGGGAAGCCCAGGAGGCAGTGCAGCTTGCCATTTAGCTTTATGTAGCTCACACCTCAATCGGGTTTTACACAGTCTAACTGCCCTTCTGGAAAATAACTGAGATTTCCACCCACCCACTGATTTTTGCAATGCCGAACACAGAGGTACAAGAGCACCTACTAGTTCATGTTCTACCTGTGCCAACACTTGCCATATCCTGACAGCTACATCTTGGTTAATAAATTATGAAGAAACAGAACTTTTGCCTTTATGAAGTTTTAAAACACCTTAAAGCATGTAAGCAAGAAGTTAACTGAGTAGGAATTTTTGAAAGTAATTAAAGTTCATACTCTGTCAAAGCCCTTTTTGGAAGAGGAACAGACTCTGCACTGGTACTCAGAAAGAAAAGGAACCCACTTCAGCAAAAGCTGATTTAAAATGCAAATTGAGAAATTTTCTTTCTGCTCATGTATATTAAATAAATTTTAGGCACCTGTCTCATGAGCCACAGCACCATGGGAGGCACAGGCTTATAAAAATGCTATTTTATTTCTGTATTATCACCTAGATTATTTCTGTTTTTTCAAACTACACTGCATTGCTGTTTGACTTTTCCATTCAAGTACTTCCTTGGGGGGAACTCACCAGTAAAGACACTATTCTCCTTTATGTCTGTACATATATGCATATACATCCCTTTTACATTGTCCTAGGTTACAATATAAAGATGTATTCTATTCCCATCTTCAAGAGCTGCTGAAACCAGGAGGGGCATCGTTTTTTTCCTTATCTCCTGTTAATGAGCCCATAAATGTCTTGCCTCATGACTCAGAGATAACTCCCTCCAGGAGCCATTTCTGTTCAATTGGTAATCAAGGACCCACCGCATGACTCAGAACAATATCAGCCCAGTGCAAGATGCTCCGCCAAGGGGGGAGGAGCTAAGCATCCCCACCTGGATAGAACCTGGGTTTTGGGACACAACAAGCAGCCCTTACCCACTGGTTTCCAGAGGACAAGAGCTACCAGATCTTTTCTACGGGATCACCACCTCAACAAGACCATTTCATCTGGACTGCTACCACCACCCTAACTATCAGGTTGTCAGGTTGTATTCTGACTCTGTCGGTGTTTTTTTTTTTCTTTTGCATTATTGAATGTATTTTGGGGTTTTTTTTCCTTTTCCTAATAAATTATATTTCTGACTTGGAGTCTCTCACTGGTTTTGCTTTCAAACCAGAACATATTTATTTATTTACATATACTAAGAAAAGCAGTATTTTCTTAAAAAATACAAACCTGAAGTTTCCTTGCAACCTGCTTGTCTCTATCCCAGGGAAATTAACTGTAACTGATTGTTATTGTGTATTCTATTCCTTTACTCAAGTGTATGTTTCTACGTGAGAGACTGCAGTGTAAAGACAAAAAAATCTATAAAAGGAATATTATAGCAGCAAATGGAAAGGTAAAATAAAATTAATAACTTAACATGACAAAAACAATATGGCAGCAAATAATTTCCTGGCAAGGAGGCTGCAAAGCTACTGGAGAAAGCTCCAGCCAGATATTAAAAAGGTAAAGTGGGGAGATCTGGTGCCTTAAAATGCTGAGTGTTTCTGAAAAATGAGAGGTTGCTGGTGGATTGCTCAGTGGAAGATGTATTCCCACATGAATTAAAAAAAAAACAACTAGAATATCATGGACACTGTCCAGTACCAGCTTCAACACAGACATGGAGAACAGGCCAAAGTCAGGAGTCCTCAATGCTGCAGGCAGACAGCTAAAGCTTAGGTTCATGAATATACATTTAAATCTCTTTGCATAGAATATGCATAAAAAGACAGCTTCCAAGTGTTCATAACCATAAACTGACTTTTTGTAAGTTTTATTTTCACTGTTGTTTTTCTCCAAAATATATTATCATTGGAAACATAAACACACCTGACTTCTAAGCAGAAAAAACCCATGGAGGACAACCACTTGACTGTGTTGGTTTAAGACAATATAAAGGGAACACTCTACAATGAGTTCTCTCCCTTAGTGTTAATCCCTTTATGCTGATAAGAAGAAACCGAATACTAGTAGATATAAGTGAAAAAATAGCAGTTTACTAGCAAGCAAAACAGCAACAGGCAAAAAAATAACAGTAAACAATCACTAGATACAAAATTGCTATTTTTCACAGACGCCCACCAGAGACAAACTTCAATCTGCAGAGTGAACGATCCTAAGATGCTGCCCACCACAGCAGAGTGTATGGCTCTAAAGACAAAGGGAAAATGGCAGCAAACCCTCCTGTGAAGGTAGGAGCTTTTGAAGCAGTACTACTTGCAGATAGAAATTGTTGGGGTGTGTGGGATCAGTGTTCCCAATTGCTGCCTGCTGGACTTTGCCAGTTTTGGTGTTGCTGCCTTGGGTCCCTTCTCCAACAGAAGATGAGGAAAGGAAGAATAGACTTTCAGCACCGATGAGTGGTGCCCGGGCACCAGACCAGCTCTGGCTTAGTTCTGTCCACTGGTGTTGAAAAATAACAGTAAACTCTGAAACACTCTGAAACAGTTTCTGATTGCAAAATGCTTATCTCCACTTGGTACTGTTGCACGTAGAGGCAAGAAAAGGCCAAGAGGCAAGCCAAACAGGGAGAGGGAGAGATCCCAGAGTGTCCCAATTTTTAAAAAGCCCTGGGCACCACCTCCCTATTCTGTTTTCTCGTGCAGGGGTCTTAAAGAGACAGTAACAATTTTGGGCATAAATAGATAGGGGATACAGTAACATTTTGGGTTACCTGGGATATGCATTAAACCTAGCGTGACTGAACTGGAAGTAAAAGAACAGTGAACCCTATCCAGAAGACACAAAAGGTTCAGAGGGTTGATGGAGCATACCTGTACTTAGTGGATAGTACCAGACAGCAGCCTTAAGCTTTACAGGTCACTGTGTTGCAGGACCTGCATACATTTTGTCTGGAGTTGCCTTTTCATGCAGTCAGTTTTGCATTCCCTCACTTTCAATACAGGAAGACTCAGAGGCATTTGGATAGTTTTGTTGTAGTAAAATCCAGTTAATCCTTCCTTCCTTCCAAAGGCTGTCCTTTTGCTCCTTAAGAACACTCCTCCTCTTCCTGCAGACAAGCAGCAAGCAGAAAATGTGGACTCTTCAATCTGGTATTTGACTACTGCATTCTCTTGGAGCTTATTGTTGGTTTTGCTCATAGACTAAGAAGAAGAGAACCAAACCCTCATGGAAACTCATATAATGAAAAAAATAAAGTATGCCTCCTGAAAATATGACACCAGTTTCAGACAATATATATGGACGCTAGTATCACTGTCATCACAGAGCCAAATCCAAACTCTGATC
Source organism: Calcarius lapponicus (assembly GCA_039654755.1). NCBI lineage: Eukaryota > Metazoa > Chordata > Aves > Passeriformes > Fringillidae > Calcarius > Calcarius lapponicus. Next base: position 61,910,683 of record CM077464.1, read on the forward strand.
ACACTCTTCATGTAATTTGTCTAATATAAGAGCTCAAGCAGCCCATTGTGATCAGAACCAAAAATACATAATTAAAAATCACATAAAATCATACCCAAATCCAGAGAAATTATTTCTGAGAATTGCACAAATGCATATTTTTTTAAAAATGGGTTAATTTCAAAGACAGCCTGCTACCCAACTTAGGGATTCTCACTCACACTCAATGTTGAAGTTTCTGACAGAGTTGGTGTTTATATGGGTGGTCCACTGTATTTCTTATACTACCATAAAAATATCAGCCTTCCTTTTCTGTTTGTCTTCCGTCTCAATTTATCTTCTTTACAGAGAATCTGCACTCTGATACTATACACTATAATGTAATAGCACCAATTGAAATAATGGTACCTGGTCTTAAAAACCATTTAGATGTTAATAATGATAATAAATTAAATTATAATAACCCCACATTTAGCCTTAGAAAGCAAAAAGCCTTTTCAACCGTAGCCTGATAAAGTGTCTAACAAATGTTAGGGAACACTGTCATAAACAGTCTCATAGGAAATCCATGCACAACTGTACAAAAGGAGCTGCTATCCAGATGGATACAGTACAGCAGTCTCTGGTCAATGAAGAGTTAAAAATGAGCTTCAATAAGGAAAAGAGGAGGTTGAACAATGACATTTTCTTTCTCCAGTCTTTATTTCCAGCTAAATAGTTGTGGCTTGCAACAACTACTCTTCCCTTCTGCATTTCACAAGAAGAGAATGCAGAAAAATTAATACCTTGAGCCAAGCCATATCCTAAATTTGTGCCTGAACATGACCCTGTGCAAAACATACAGCAATACTGAAGCTGGCATATGGAAATACCATAAAGCAGAGAAGAATTGGCACTCATATGAGAAAATACTTGAAACTACAGATTAATGTTACGTGGCTACAGCATTTCAAGCATGCTCTTTTACAGCTAGGGCTTCCCAGGAATTGGAAGCAAGCTCTTGTTTGAAGCTTAAGATAGCTTCCCAACTCATACACAGTGCACTACATAATGTGACTCAAGGCCTGATGAAAGGCTTTCTGAGAATAGAAAAGGACAATTTCTTTTTTTGCCTAATTTTCTTTTCTTTTTTTTTCTCTAAGCATTAGATAACAATGAAATACAGCAGAGCCTGCATTTCTAGAAAAAAAGCATTTCTAAATTTTGAACATTAAAAAATAGCACTCTGACACATTTTACAGTGTGCCTATTATTCTTAGATATTCTAAAACCTTTTACAGTTGAAAATATTTGTCATAGAGATACTGGGTTCTTCCACTTCCGTTGAGACATGGGTATCACAGTCAGGTGTTATTTCAGTCATATTACAAATGGGTAATGCGACGGTTGGCTCTCACAATTAAGAGATGAATATTGTGTGTATGTTAAGAGAAGTTTTATAAATACATAGTTATGTTATTTTTATATGTTCTCCCTATAATCCTCTTTCCCTTCTCCCTTATATTGTTGTTACTAGTCCGGGCATTTAGGGGAGGGCAACCTGGTTACCAGGAGGCGCAGCATGGCAACACCTGACCATCAATCAAGTTGTAAGAAAATGATTTCCACCAATGGATGGCAGAGAAGGAGTTGACTGACAAGAATTTGGGCGGGACCAAGAGTATAAAAGGCAGAGCATTCATTTTGTAAACGAGCGCATGGCTGCTGGTCACAGACTCTCAGAGCTGTAAAATTTTTCCTTATTCAGTCCTTTGTTTTATTTTTGTTAAGGTTTAATAAAACTTTGAAAATGTAAAAGTGAGTGTTGTTTCTCAAAAGTCATTAATGAAATTTTGCCATACAATTGCAAGATGTCTTCTGTGCAAGCTGCAGAACTAAAGAGAGGCCAAGCAATGTATTAACACTCAGGACTGCAGACCACTTACAAGGCACATTCATGGCAATGGCTATGTTTTTCATTTTAACTTCCAAGCCTATTGTATAGAATGGTAGAGAAACCTGACAAAGAAAAGAAAACAGAAAAGAAAAAAGACTGTGTCGTATAAAATAAATCCTTTTTCTGACAGGCCTAATGAAATAGAAATTCAAGACTACAGTTAGAGACATGATTGTTGAGGGATACCTCTGGTGCAAATAGCTGAGTTTGCAAGCTGCCGATTGAGATGCTGACTCAAATGCAGATTGAGCCCTTTGTAGGAGCCCAAGACAAGAGGCTGTGAACTGGGTGGTGCCGGCCAGGTGAATGGACACTGAGACACAGCAGTAGCAGTGAGGTGGCAGATTTTTGAATAACAGGAGGGAAGACAAAAGGCACGAAAAAGGCAGGAGACTCAGGAGGGAGATCAACACAATATGTGGTATGAGCTCATACTTGATTTTTAACAGCTTAACACAAGAAAAAAAAGTTAAATTAATTTCTGAAAGTTTGGACACCTTTTTGCATTTTCACAACTCCCAAAATATCATTAACGCTTCTAAATATTTCATTCTGGCACATGTGAAAAGACTTACTGAGGTTTCAAGTATCTTCTAGGTTTTCAAGGCAAATTTGGATTACATTAAAGCAAATATTAACCCTAAATCAAGACCTAAACCTAATTTTTGCATTAATACCTCAAGGTTATTTTAGCTAGTACAACACAGATCACTCTGGTTTGACATAACAACATTCACTCTGTTGACATGGTTATCACGAGAGCCAAACCACAAAAACACAGTTCACAGTACTGTTAGTCTAGTCAGACAAAGTCTAGGCACTCTTGTGGGTTAGCCCAGGCACAAATCCCAGTTTGTATAGAGCTCTCAGTGATTTCCAGCCCACTGGGTTAAGGAAACATTTCTCTTCAGCTTTATGTACTCACTGGTTTTTCTTCTGGGTTCCCATTGGGCACCTCCACAACTCTGAGATCATGGTCCACCTGCAGCCTTGCCCTTGTGACAAACTGGATGACCGATGAACTGTCCTGAGAAGAAAAAAGAGGAACTGGACTTAACAAAAACAACAACAAAAACTCCCGTCAAAAAAAGCCCAACAAACCATCAAACAATTGCCAGTATAATAAATACACACAGACAACCCTTAGTGAAGGCTAGGTTGGAGTTAAGTACCAGCCTAGTTACAACTCTGCTTTGAAAAAATATACTTTATGCTCATAAAAGATATACCTGAGCACATTATTTCAGATTATAGACTTTAAACACATACTTTGTATTTAGTTTGTTAATATTTCCCACATTTATCATGAAAGCAAGACAGAGAATTTCCAATGATACAGGCAGGCTCAATATTAACCGTGAAAAATGCTCCAATTTGTTTTTCAAGTGAACAGAAAAAGGATATACAGAAACTGGGATAAACTACAATATATCCCAGGGGAGAACTTCTTATTTGAATCTGTGCATGGCAACTATCTTATTCACTGTACAATTCCTCTCATTAATATGTATTTCTCCAATAAAATGCCCGGTGCATTTTAACATGCACATTTCAATGAGATGCCATTTCAACTTACAGATTACTCACTTGGACGTGGTTTGCCTTGGGAAGAGTATGTAATAAGTAGAAAACAGCATGCACTGGTGATACTCAAACATGTGTAAACACTCTATGTCTTTTAAGAGAGTGTTGCTAAAAGTAATCTTAGAAGGGACCCAGCAATGGGATGAATCCTGGCTATATCCCAAGAAGCATATTTTGCATGCACTCAGTTGTAAACTATGTAAACTATGTAAATATGTAAACACTACTTATTTGCATATTTCAGCATTTCTATAAGTATGTAACAAATATCTGAAACTTCTGGCCATGCCTGAACTTCCTGTTTTCAAATTTGAACAAACAGTAACAGACTTATTGGTTTCAATTTGAAAACCTCAAGACTATTAATTACTTTACCAACTGTTTTCTAATAAGGGCTCCCTCTGATGCTTTTAATCTAACAACTATGAAAGACAGGTTTATTTTAATAGGTTCATGTTATCAGTTTTCTCCTTCAATTATCTTATTCCCTCATAACCTTACAGCATCTTGCCAGAATTAGTCAGAATTTTTTAAAGTAAAGGAACATAGGTCAAAATGCAGTAAATCACAAAAAATTTGAAGGATTTACTGTCTCATTCAGCAGTTTCAGAGAAGAAAGAAATTAAATGGCAACCATTTGTTTATTGCCACAAATGTTAAGCTCAGCATTAATGTGGTCATGATGCATCTTCTTTGAATAATAATAATTCGAAGTAAAAATGACAAAATACTGCTATGACTCTCTTTACGCAGGAAGACAATACATAGCTGGTCACAGTTTACATTCACTTACATTTTTTTAGAATGAAAACTTACAGAAATCAATGAGATTTTTAGAAATCTCTAGCCTAAACATCATGCACACAATTAGGGGTCTCATTTGTCATTTTTCAATGTATAAATTTCTGAACTAAATTTATTTCTATTTTAATGGGTAATGGGTAAGAACTAAGATTAACACCTCCATACACACTGTTAATGAGTAGATCTGTTTTCTTTGATACCATTATTATTTTTCACACAGTAGTAAAGAGAAAGAAATGGAAGTTTTAAGTTCATTGGTTCACCTAAGCACACTTAAATTGGCATTGAAGAAAACCTACAAGGAGACCACGTACTTTCTTGAGTATCTCGGTATTCAGCAGCATGTAGATATTTATATCGCAGGACTCTGCTTTAGGTAGTGAGCTTATGTTGCAGTGTACAATTAAACAAGATCTGCCTCGTCTTTCACAGTCCTACAGGAAATATGGAAAAAGTTGTTAGGCAAAGGAAGTAAAAATTAAATGATAAATGAAAAATTGTAAAATTCAATGATAAATGATAAACAGCAAACACACCAGAAAACTAAGTTATATAACTGCTATAATACAGCACTCTTGCACTGTAATAGCAACTTTCAAGACCTGAAGATAGCTGGCTACAGATGCCTGCATGAAAGGAAGCCAGGTAAAATTCAGTTCTCTACAGAGCTGGTGAGACAGGCAAGCATTCAAAACTGAAAGAACAGGACTGCTGCTGCACACCAGCCCTTTGGGTGGGTCAGGCATCAAGTACAGTGTGGTGACCCACTGCTCCTACATGCCTTTGAGAGAGCAAAGGCTCTGGTTACCGAGTGTGCGCTGCCACATCAGCTAAATCCCTTTCCACTGCACTTCCTGAAACCCCCAATTTACTTTTAAAAAACACACAATTACAATCATTACATGTCCCCCCAGCACATCATCAATATTGTTATATATGCTTCATAATGAACCATCTGCTTCAGATCATCATGCCAAACCATGCAAAATTTTTGCAAAATATGATGTATGTTCAAGTGATACCATAAGCAGTACTGTTTCTTACCAATACTTTTCTGCCAGACTTCGTGAAAAAAGCAAATATTGTGTGGAAAATGTTTTCATTTCCTTGAGGAACAACACATGGGCTGTGGTTTCTATGGAAAGAACAGCTTCCTTTGTCCTGACCAACCTGCATGCACAATTATAAATCACAATTATTATTTCGAATTAGTGAAATTACACAAGAAGGCTGAATTAGCCTGTCTGTAAAAACACACCTTAATCTGAGCTAAATGTCTGGACTCCTATTAATAGTCAAAAGAGAAAAATAACCATCTTGGGAGTCAAATAACCCTAAAGAAAGTATCTGAAGTAAGCCAGATAATCATGCACTGGAAATGCTTTGACTGGACAGGATACGAATATGCCTAACCTAGCTTACATGTAGGTGTCTGTGTTGTACATGTCTGGAGATAGAGGAGAAAAATCTCAGCAAAATATATGTTATGACATAGCATTTTAAATCAATAGTTCTCCTAGTTACAGAAATAGTAGGCAGAGTTTAGCACTAGGGCTGACCCAAAAATCTTCCCCTACATACACCCGCACAAGTTTGCTTATTGTTTTTTTAAGACTTGGGGTCAGAAGCAGAATCTCTGTGTTTTACCCCAGTTCACAAAACTTGGAGGGGTGCTTTGTGCCTTTAAAAACAGGGAACAGAAACATGGAGCTCTCTCCCCTTCTTTCTGGGCTCTCAAGCATTTCAAAATCCCTTCAGCCGCTGCCATAGGCCATTTGCCGGGGAGGGGATGGACTTGCCCACTGTTGCCTGCAGCTGGCACACCAGAGGTCAGAGGCACTCCACGAGTTCCAGCTGCTGCCAGCAGCTGCACCATGCTAGGGAGAGCCCCTGGTGGGGGGCATGGAGTAGGCAGCACAGCAGCATTGACTGCTTTTGGACAAAAATAGCTCTTCTAGATTTTTTTGTCCCTGTTGTCTGTTGGTTATTTGTTTGGCAGAGCATGGGAGGCAGGGAGTTTTGGAACAACGGAAGCTTGTTTGCTGCGTTGTTTCCTCTCTTGGCTATGGGGCCCGGGGAGGGGATTCTCCACCATTTTATCTGTGTTCCCCGGGACAATCAGGGGGATCTCCTCTGTATTTGTGTGTGGGTGTTGAACCATTTGCAGTTAACCGTTTGAACCATGTATTTGTTGATTATTGCTGTTTTTGTTAAGTAAACTGTTATTTTCTTCACTTGTACCTCTTAGTATTTGTCTTTCCTCATTAGTGGAAAGGGGAGAATGTAAAACTAAGGGAAAGCAACTTATTTCAGAGACCTCATCCCGTAAATTGTCTTAAACTAAGACAACAGTGTTACCCTTTGTACTACGTTTTTTGATGTTTTGGCCAACTCAGGTGCATCCCTGTTTATATCAGAACTAACAAGATAAATTTTTGTGTAAATGCACAAGCCTAGGCACTAAGTCTGTTCTTTTACCTTTAGCAGAAATAGTACAAAACCACCTTTTTGTATCATTAGCTTATTCACTTGCCCAAGAAAGTGGATGACTGAGACAAGTAAGACTTGAAAAGTACCAAAATGATTAAATGAGCTTCAGTCAAGATAATCTTGCTCAAGAAAAGCTTTCTCACTTTGTGCAACTAACAAATATTTACTGAAAAAAATGAACAAAATTTAATAAAAAGTATGACAACAAAGTATCAGCAAATTCTTCCTGCTACTATACTTAAAACCAGTAAGTGAGACAGGGAGATTTTCTCACAAACCACCAATTGACATTCTTGCACATACTGCCGTTGACCTCCTCACATCCTATGACATGATAAAAGACTGAAAACTTGTACCTTATTAAATTCATAAATCCTTGAAAGAGGGAAAGAAAAAGCTGTTACAGCTGTTACATGTCTGTCTAGATTTTAAATGCTATTTCCACACAAGTGACATGTATGTCTCTTTGAAAGTGATACAGATCACCTGTCTGCTTCACTGGCCAACAAATTCTTCATAATCTGCTCTTTCCAGTATGTATTCACAACGTGACTTAATATAATCTGTCCTTACATTCCCAACAAATATACCTAAAGTTTTCATTCTCCTTGGGCTCAACTGAAGATAAAGACTGAATTGTCTAGATCAACTGAAATGAGTTTTCATTATTTACTTTAGGTAAGAGATTCACAAAGCCCACAGACATTTATTTCTTTGATCTTTCACAGGTAAACTAGATCCATATCAACTAGAAGGCTTACATTAAATTTAAAAGTCAGGATCTATTGTGATGATTGACTCTCACAATTAACAGACAAATATCATGTACATAGGTTAAGAAAAGTTTTATAAATTTATAGTTATGTTTTACCCCCTTGCGTTGTTATCAAGGGACAGTGGGGTTGGGACATTTGGGAGGGTTGGCTTGTCACTATGGCAACATCTGACCTCCAATCAGGATTCGAGGAAGTAAACTCCACCACTGGACAGTGAAGAAGCAGTCGATGGACAGAACTTTGGGAGGGGTTAAAGGGTTAAAAGGTGAAAGCTCCATTGTGTGAATGAGTACATGGTGGGAAAAATCCTTTGCTCCCAGCATTGTAACCTTTTCTCTATTCAGTCTTCTATTTGGATAAGGGTTAATAAACCTTTCTAAAATTATGAAAAGGGAGTAGCTATTTCTCACATCTATTAAGTACTTGTTATTTATTCCTGAAAGTTTAAATTACAGATGTCGTTAGATTTATGCAAGAGATACAAGAAGGACAGTACAAGTTTTCGTACTACACAAACTTTTGGCATACTTCCTAAATAGTCCTGATTTATATCTTGTAAAAGTACTGTGTAAAAATAAGCCAAAGCAGAAATGTCTCACAAGACTAAAAGGAATTGTTTAGCATGAAGCAACTTAAACCTGGTCCTTTCTACTTGAAGTTACTATCTTTTTTTAACTGACGATTGGCAAAATTTTTAAAACACTTCAGCTGAAACAGAGAAAGGCACCTCCAGAGGATCAACTCTGAACTTGGAAATACCTTTTCCTCTCTGCCAACTACATAGCAATACTGTATGAGATGGATTATAAATTCAGTGTTACAGTCCATATTAGGAGGGAAACATGCAAGAACTAAGCACCTCCTGTTACCTGCACTGCTCTGGAACAGACCATCAGGTCACTTATACCCTGTTTTATCAGCCAAAGTCAGCGGCTACTTCGTAGAAGGCAGACACTGCTATTTTCCAGCAGAATCTGGGGGAATTCAACCAGGCAGAAATTAGATTACACTCATCTGTGTACCTGTAATCAATCAGCATAAGCTGGCAGGCAGCAGGCAGAAAAGGATGCTGTTGCAGTGTGAAGTAATTTCCTCCCAGCCATCCCAGTCCCTCCCAGGTGTGGCAATACCTTCCTCCTCCCCTCCCTTTTGTCTCCTGCGAAGTGCTGTCAGTCAAAGCTAACATTCCTGCAGGGACGTCCTCTGGTTGGCAGAAGTTCAAAAGATGCCCCTCATTGCCAAGGTCATTGGCCTGTCCTGTGTGTCACTCTTCCCCTGAGACCCTGCCCCTCCCACCTGGTTGGTGGCTCACCTGTCCCTTCCCTCCCCCTGCCCGGGCCTTAAAACTGACTGCGAGCACGTGGTTCTCCGTTCAATGGAGCTGGTTGCTGAAATTCAGATGCCTGTGACCTTGGAGTAAAAGTCTGGATCATTACCCTCCGTTGAACCCACTCCTTTTCCTCTTCACCTCGCCTAAGGACTTTCTCCCAGAGGTAAACTGAGTTCCTCTAAGCCTGGGTTGCCCAGCTGCAGCATCCAGCCAGCCAGAGATATTTCTGTGGTGAAAACCACCACAGCTGCTATCTCAGGCCAAGCAGCAAGGGACAGAAGAGCCCAGACACTTTCCATCCGTAATATTGGAATTTTGTTCCAATAGGATGCAAGGCAACTGAGCAGAAATCCATTTCTTTTGGCACTCTTGGAAGCCAAAGAGCCACAAAATGGGGAAAAATTAATAAAAAAATCTAAGTGGATGGATCATGCTAAGGTAGAAGCAAATCCATCCTTTTGAAAGGACAGGCTACAGTTGATTTGGTGGGATATTTTCTATGGTTTTTGGTTTGTTTGTTTTATTAGGATGACTGTTAGACACTTTTATTTCACATCATGTGTTATTCTCAATTTTTACATGCATAAGTGTTCTGTAAACCAGCCAGAAAAAACTTGTGGCAACTTTTCAATAAACTTTGTTTTCAATTACATATTCATCTGTAGAAAGACAACTAGTTAAATAAAATCTTAGCACAAAACTGTTTGCATTATGCTGAGACTGAACTGCATCTCTGAAATACAAATCATTATTTGTATTGCGAGCCTCATTGAGACTTTCTTCTTGTTCAAACATGATGCTATCCCAGCCACCTTGTGGTACACAGACAAGGAAATTTCTGGCCAAATGTTTATGATTTATAGATGCAAGAACTGTACAAGTCTTTGAAATGCAGTAGGAAGGAAGCCAGGCTCTTCATTGGACTTGGAGTTTCAGGGTACCTGGCATTCCAAAGCTTTTCGAAAATTTCCATCTCTTCATTTCTCAGATGCCTATAAACAGAAAAAGACTACCACCAGAGTGGTCTTCCCAGGATCCGGTATCCAACATCTTACAGAAACAGCAGAAGGGACTTTTTTTGAGCAGTGCATAGGATGTTGAAAGAGATGTGCACTGCTCAAAAAACTGGGGCAGGGAACAAGAGGCACAAAATGCAGGCTCTCTTAAATCCTACATTACGACTACAGATCGGGAAATAAAAACCTTTCCCAAGAAAGGTACCAAGTAGAAGTAGCCCTGCAGCCTTCCAGGAAGGGATTTCCAAGGAGCTTTGTTGGACCTGTCTCTGCTGAAGGTTGTTTAATTCTGTTTTCCAAAAACTACTTATTAAGTCCTGAATAAAATAATTTGCAGTCTGGCGCATTGGTCTGGTGCCTACAGATAAATCTGTACTGGAAGTGTACCTAAAATCTGTACCCAGAAGAGGTAGATAAAGTCCATCTTAGCACATAAAGCAAACCAAAGAAAAAGGTAAACCAGGCTAACTGCATAGCATCTTCAGCACCTATGCTCACATTACACATTTTTTCTAACCTGCTCTGAGTCTGCTCCTGTGGTCTGAATGTGCTGCAGCCACAAATTAATGGCTGACCCAGCAGACTTCACTGAACAGTTTTACATTGCAGGAAAAAAGAGCCTAATTTCAAAGATCTTAAATTATTTTTTATGCTTTCTTCTCTATATTCAGTGGTCTATGTCATCACATAGAGTCTAGACTACCACACATATAATGAATTTTTTGGGGGTAACAGTGTAAAATTTCTGTAACACAGAAGTAAGTATTACTAATTACTGATCCTAGCCTTCAACTCCTGGAAAATATTTCTAATTTTAAAAAATACATTTTTTGCAAAGAAATTACATTTTCAGAATTTCAATTCTAAACTGAAATATTTGTAAGGGAGTGGTTGTCTGATGGAAATACAAACATTTCATAAAATCTTTTTACAAAGATTTGATGTATCTATTATTTGTCATTTTCATTACTTGAATGGAGCATGCTTTCACTATCTTGAATGTCTTCAACCTTCACACGAGGCAAACCAACATCAAAAGCAAAAATAAAATCTTCCCACAAAAGTTTTTCCTGACAGTCATTTTTTTTACTATGGTTGGCATGTTCCCATTCTCTAGCAATGTCTTGTCTTAAGCTGCAAAATACCTAACATCAATACACACATCAAGTTTTTTCTAGTTTTTACCTCAATTTCAAAGGAACTTTTGTCAAACTGCTCAGCCCCAGTGTAAAGAAATGTTTAAAAAATTATTCTGATATTCTCACTGTGGAATATCAGAGTGATTAATGCAGTAGCACAGCCTGCACTCAGATATCACTCAGATATGACTGAAAATCATTACTCATTCCAGAATATGTGTGTGTGTGTGTGTGTGTGTGTGTGTGTGTATGTATATGTGTATGTGTATGTGTGTGTATATATATGTGTAGTCTCCTATTGTATTCAACACGTATACATGTAACATGCATAAATGTAAGAAGATACAAGCCAAAACATTTTTACTACACAGACTTGTCGTGGCACCTTGCATAACAGGCCTCTACATGCCACCATTACTCTGCAAAGGCTAATAGTATTACTAATCTGTCATTATGCAGAACAGCAGAAAATCCCTCATATTGCCTCTACCCACACCATTCTGTCATGTTATGATTCTATAAATGATCACAGACTCAGAGATAAGTTAGTCTCTAGCTTTGTTAATTTACTGTAAATTGCCCTCCCCGTGAAAATCCTATGAACATGCTTGAGAGACATTTAAATAGGATCACCTGTACAATGGGTTCCTCTGTCAACTTTTTGTTGTCAGCACAAACCACTAAACTTCTCAGAGACAAGATATAACCATCAGGAAAGCGTGCACGTTATTTCATGCATTTAATATGCTCTATCTGCAACAAGAAAGAAATTACTGCAGGACGACTTTAATGTATTCTGAATATTTGAATCTGAATTACCTTTTTCCTGCTACTTTATAGGTTGAGCAGAGGCAAACCCATAAAGTAGAAATGTTTTTTCATCATGTAAGATAACATCACTCTTGAGAAAAAGTGGCAGGAGAACATTTCAGAGTGTAACAGCTGTATGTAAAACATATAATGTACACTTCACACACATCACATCCTAAAAAGCCTGCAGGATTTTTAATAGGGCTGTATGAGAATAGTATGTTGAATTTATTGCATACATAGGGATCATCATCTCTGACTTTCCCTGCATGGTGTAGGGATTTATGAGAATACTTGGGCCTGGCTTGCAGCTCCAAGAAGGAAGTATAGTGCAAAGGGGTAAAACACCACACATTTTCCTGGAAACACACAGAATAACCAAGAGCTGCCCATGAAGCCAAGTCACCTGGGAGTTATTCGAGTTTCTAGGAGAAATACTATAGCTGCTGCCTCAGCACATTCCTGTTCTGCTATCATCTTTGTTTCCCACCTTCAAGGTACTTGCAGCATCATCTCTGTCCATCTGTAGCTACTCTCAGAACAATTTCTAGCAAGCCTTTAGGGCCTTTCAGAAATTGCTGCAGTTTAGCAAACTTTTAGCAAACAGTTTAAGAGTTTAGGCCACATTACATGTAACATAAACTTCACAGGTGAATTGAAAGCCAGTGGTCCCTTCTAGATTTATCCTCAACCCATTAATGTGCATCAAAGGCAAGACCTCCCATTTTTTCAGGGAGCACAATTTATCCAGCACAAGGTGTCAGCCTGGGAGAAGGAAATCAAAAGCAATTTCAAAATAGGCTGGACAGGATAGCTGAGGACCAAGCACCGAATGCTGAGGACCAAGTGGATATTATCAGCTGATGTGGGGGTAAGTATGTGCAAGTGATAGGAGTCTCTTGGAAGAATGAGTCAGAAAAACAGGAGGAAAACTGGCTGTTGCTTCCAACAACACATTATGTACAATCTCCCTGTTGCACTGATGTATATAAGAAGCCAAGGGCTATTCCTGTATTTATTGACTGACATTTTACAAAATAAATGTGCAGGCAAATATTTATCTTCAGCTCATTACTAATACTGGCAACACTAGATTTCCACTAATGCAAAAGAATTCATTATGATATTAAAACTTAAGGTTTCCAAGCTCTTCAGTAAGTCTGGAATTCCCCTCTTCAGCTAATTCATCATTAGTTGTGGAGGAGGGCCTGGAAGTCAGTAGAAATAAGTTGATGCAAAGCAAGGTGGAAGGTGGAATCCAGATGTGAGTACAATTGATAAAACAAAACCCACATCCAACCTCAGAAAAAGTGTGTGGGCAAGTTTAGGGAAAACATCATGAGACACAAGATATTTGGAACAGCAATTTTACTTCCAGGAAACACGCTCAAGGTCAGAACATAGGCCAGTCATTTTCACAAGATTTTTAAGCATTGTTCTACTCTGTAATGGATGCCTTTCTCATCATCCCTGGGCTATACTGACTCCAAAGGATTAAGAGTTTGGCTGTGGTCTGGCAGAGAGTTTTTACATATTTTCTTCTGTATGTTTTTTTTTTAACTGATTTATTTATATATAAATAACTAAGCAGTGGTTCAAGTTTTCAAACTTGAAAAATAAATAACAGATGTGTTTGTCTGTCTGTGTTGCTAACTGTAGCACATTCATCCTAGTATTAGGGGAAAAATGTATGCAAGTATTCTGATTCAAAGATACTGATTCACCCTTTATTAAGTGAACAAATAATTGATAAACAAGGTTAATCTAATATGTCACACTGAGAAAAAAAGGGAACTGACAAGAAATTTCAGACAAGGTCAGACTCAACAGTAGACAAATAAGTTATGTAAATATATTATCTGACTACTTGCACTATATGCCAAGAATGTTTAATATTCACAGATAATAAAATACGTTTGAATCAGAGCAGTCTTGTTGATTCTGGTAATAAATTTAAAGAACCACTGAAAAAACAGTAAATAATTTTAAAAATTAACCCAGTTTACCCAACTCTTGAAAGATTTCAACTAAAAATAGTAATGATGGCACAGAAAACCATTAGTCCACAGATCCAATAAGTAACCTTACAAGGCCATGAGAAGAGGCAAGTAGAAACAAAGTGGAGATGCTAAAGCATTAAATCAGCTTAGAGGGGGAGTAAACCATAGCTCTCACTTCTGCTCCTCTAGACAACAGGAGAACGCACGGGATGCATATTTGGCATAAATCATGCTAACTTGATTGGAACACCTTTACATGTTTTTCTGATGCACTTAACATATGGCTTAAATAAATAATCACATTTGATAAGCATGATTCTTGCAACATTGGCCTGGTCTTGTCCCTGCAGCCAATTTGCACATACTTAGCAAAAATTCCCAGAAGTACTGCTCTCAAGAACTAGTGATTCCTATCCAGTTTTGTGACAAAAGCAAAGATCTTCTCATATAAAGTTCCTGACTTACAAGACAGTAGACTCCTTCCTAGACAAATCTGTACATGCCACATGTACACAGTAAGAAGAAAAACTGACCACTTGGTATGATTTAACCCTGAGGTCCTCAGAAGATTCAGGCCTAGGAATGAATGACCACCACCTTACACAAAAATCAGCTTACCAGTAACATTCATGTGCTCCCTATATATTGGCCTCTAGCAGATGAAACCCAAGAAAGGGTCACTGAGAAGTACTTATCCTCTCCCTGTGATGAACTGTGAAATGCTTTACCAACATATGAGGCAATATATAACTCTCAGGGTATGTCTCTATTTTAAAAGCCCCTGAGATCACCTGGCATTTGATGTTCCTTCAGCTAGGTTCTATGTCTGTATAGTATATCCTTTTCTGTATTGAACACAAATAAGCCCATGTTTGTTCTTTACCTAATTGTTGGACTTCCCTATGGGCTGTATTGATGTTAGGATGAGGAGCTCTGAAGACTGTGCAGGTAAGTACATTCCCTGTAGGGCTCAAACAACTTGTGTGTTTTGTTTCTCTAAAGCAGACATTTGAATGTATCAGAATGGTGTTGAAGATCTAAACTCTCTTTAGAAGCAGTGGAGAAAAGGTAGGAGCTTCAAGGGGATGATTTTCCTGATCTATTGTAGACAACTGAAGATTAAATGGGTCATTTTCATTCAAAAGAACCTCTTGAGGGGTGGAGGAGATATATTAAGTTAAGCAGAAAATGTCATTTGTTTCCAAGACATCCTCAGAATTTCCTCCAAGAAATGGTTTATTGATACTTTTGATACCATCTGGTACCCTGCAGAAGACTGGAATGATGTACTTTCAAAGCCAGGAGAGGAATCCAATACAAGATGCTTATTTTCACTCTGATACATGAACAGGGAGGAAAACCCTTCTGTCACCACATATACACAGATACCATTGTTTTAAATGCTTTCTTGTTCTTTTGCTTCCTTCATTTACACCACAAATCTTGCACATTAGTTAGAGAAGAGAAAAGCTAGTCTAAGAGTGAGAATTTAAAACAGGACCGTGTATTAAAAGAATTTACCAAGCAGCTACTGTCTGAATTTCCTTCTTAATTGTTTTGGCAGGAAAAGCTTTACCAATTGAAAAATGGTGAATTCTTATACTAACTCCTTCAAAAAAAGAAAAAAAAAATTAAAAATTGTAGACTTTCTTTTCATTCAACAGGATGAGCTTCCTTCTCTAGCTAGGAAGCTTACAAAAAAACCAACTATATATATTTTTTTCCACACCACAGCAAGACTCCTGATTACTACATGATTACTCACGGTAATCTGCCAAACTTCCTGCTTCCTTCATCATTCTCATAACAGATTATTTATATATCCATTCTATTTCACATCTTTCTTTATCTGAAATTTCTTTTTATCAAAAGGCAAATAAACCATCTTTTTCAAAATTGGAATTCACATATTCAGCAAAAAAAAAAAAAAAAAATAGGAGCTATGGGCTATTCACAAAGCAACAGTTTCAGCTGACCAAAAACATCAATCAAACTGCCACTCATTTGAAAGGACATGATTTTTTGGGGGACACACTGTTGTAAAATTTCAATACCTAGGTTATTTGACAAATTTTATTTTAGTTTAGAAGCTAATAATGAGCAGGCCACAATTGGACAACAATATCGTGTTGCTGTGGCCTGATTTAATATATGGATCACAGCAGTTTTTTCCCATGTTTCAATGGCCTTGATTTCTATATTATTAGACTTTACTGAAAGACAATTATTTTTTTACATTCAAAGTGCCTTTTCCAAGAACATCCTCTTTAGAATTTTCAAAAGAAATCCACTGCTTATACAAATACCATGGCACTTTCATATCTAGAAGATTTGGTCAAAACCAAATCTGGTTTTGGAAAATGTCTGAGAATTTGTTCAAATCTGATTTCACCTAAAGATCCCAACTAGGAAGTCACAGAAAATGTTCTTCGATGTTAAGAAGTTTTGCTCCTTCTTCAAGGATGCATTCAACAATGCACGAAAGGATTATTTTGAACAACTGGAAATGCTGTGAGCTCTGACCAAGGCACAGCTCTTGTATTATGATGCAGATGGCAAAAATGCTGGTGTTTTGTAGATTTATTTTAAGGTCATAACTCAGAAAAAATCTTAGTTTTATGGCTGGTGTCCTGGGGTGACTTTATGATGCTTGTATCCCCATTAGTCTGTCAGCCAGAATTAAGTTTTGCACCTTTAAGACTGGTTCCGAGAACAAAGGAGGGGTGAGAAGAAGCATGGAGTTTGTTATCAGAAACTGCACTTGTTCCCCCACATCCTTCTCCTGAGCTGTGTTGTCCGCAGACAGACAGTGGGAGAGAGCTCTCCTTTGCTTTTTAGTTAGTTTTTAGCTGGCTGAGGCAGAGAAGTTCCCTGGACTATGGGTTTTCTTTTTCTTGGAACTGTTAAAACCTTCTGTGGATTGAAAACCCAGAAGAGCACCGGCAGCTCACACCTGTGGCCCACCAGGCTGGGCCTGGTCCGCAGCATTT
This sequence comes from Calcarius lapponicus, assembly GCA_039654755.1. NCBI lineage: Eukaryota > Metazoa > Chordata > Aves > Passeriformes > Fringillidae > Calcarius > Calcarius lapponicus. Next base: position 61,927,537 of record CM077464.1, read on the forward strand.
CCAGCACCGGAGGGACTGATAAGAGACTGAGTGAGCTGAGCTGCAACCCACGAAAAGGACTTTCTGAATTTGTCATCTCTTCAGACTGGCAAGAGGTTTTATTGTTTAATATTGTTGATTTTTTGTGCTGGTGAGTGCTTTGCCTGTTAAATAAAGGTTTTTTCCACTTGTCTCCAAGGAAATCTTTTCCTGAACCAGTTGGGGGAGGGGCCACTTGAATTTGCTTTCTAGAGGAACCCCTTTTGAGGTTTTCTCCTAGATTTGTCCTAGATCAGGACACCTGGGCAGCCTTTTCTGTATAACAATGGAAACTTAAAAGACAGCGAAGTTCCTCTTCAGTTCATTATGCTGACATTAGGAACTCTTTCTGAGCTGCTTCACGGTCCTCCTTCCTGCTCCTGTCTAAAGGCACCTGTGCCATGCTGGACCACAGTGCATGCCTCTGCCCCTCCTGACAGCCATCCTGGACGTGGAAGACGCACTAGTTTCTCCTGCAAGAGACAGGCCTCCTAGGCAAAGCCAGATTCAGTTGATATCATTAAGGTGTTCTACACTGGGGGTGGGGCAGGGAACACCTCCAACTGCCTAAACAAAAATGTATTGAAACAGTCATTTAAAAGGCAATTAAAGTGAAAGAGGCAGGAAGGTCAGAAAGTACCTGTACAATTTTCTGTACAAATTTCTGTAGAGTATATTCCCTGGAATGAGTAATTTCCTCCAGTAATCTAGCTATGTTTTTAAATATGGTGCCAAAATATGTGTATGCCAGGGTGTGTGTAAGTCAATGAAATGAAGAGAGTACATGCAGGATGACTAACACAAAGGGCTAAAATAAATCTTGCTGCAAGTGCAAAATGTTCCTGCACAATCTTTCTGTAAAATGTCAATTCATTTTACTTTTTTCTTTCAGCATTCACAGGAAGAGATCAATCAACTTAAAAGGTAAACCTGTAAAAGGAATTATCTTAAATTCTTCCATTAATTCATTTAGTTTTTCTTTACTTTTTTAAAATCTTACTGATATCCAGCTATCATAAAGGCACAATCCAGATCTCACCTGTGTAGAAAGAAGTGTGAAGTGAATATGCCAAACATAATAGGACAACTGGAGGACTCCTCTTTGTCCATGCAAGAGAAGGACTTTTTATTTTGCTCCCTAAACAAGAAGTGATGGGACGGGTTGGACCAGGAACTAGTTGCCTGGGCTAACTGGCCCCTTTAAGGTTGATTGGTTGAAAGGTTGTCCATTTAAGGGGTCAGGAGTCACAAGACTGAAGCTCAACCCATTTTTCCCTCTCTGTAAATAATTCTCAAGATTTAAGTTTAGAAGCCTAGGGAAAATCAGGGAAACTGGATGGTTTCTGTATTATCAGTGGACACTGGCAAGTGCTTCTTCAGAGTTGCTTCTGTGCCTCTCTTCATTAATTGTTATAGTAAGAGAACATAGTAATTTAAATATATTCTATTACTAGCAATTACTAAAACAGTAATTACTACACTTAGACATCAAGAGTTACATGCAAGGAGGGAGCTTGTCAAAAAACTGAGAACAATATTTCTTTCCCTCTTACTTTCAAATTTCCTTTTACATCATTGCCTAGATTGAAAACTCTTTCTGAAGAGACTGTCTTGCAACATATGCATCTTACTTTCCAACAAGATTCTTATCTCAGTGATGGTGATAATATGTTTTTTTATATTCTTGATACTGATTTGACAAACAGGCTCTACTTGGTCCCTCCAGAGAAGGGAAGATGACAATACAGTTCAAATAGACAAACTGTTAATTCCTCATCATTGTATTTACCTTCAATGAAAAGAAAATAAACCAGAAGGCAATAATCTGATCCAGTTCCATAAAGCCAGCACAAGAACAATCCCGGACACATCATTAAGTTATGAACAGCTTCAGGAAATACCGTGGTTAATTTAGTAGGAACTCCCATTGTGAAAATCTTCTTAACAATCCTAGAAAGCAGCTCCTTGGCTGCCAGCCAAGGTCTGGTAGTGGTTCCCTTGCCCTTGTGTATCCTTAGCTGGATATACAAAGGAAATTACTGATCTTTCAGTTCAAAACCAAAAATATACACAAATATAATAAGCACTGTTTTTCTTCCTGGAAGAATAGATAACCAATGGCTTGAAGAGTGGAGAATATACCTCTATGTTAGGGCTACCTTCTCTTCTTGTGTGAAGCTCTTCTATGTCATCATCTACACTATCACAACACTTTTACTAACAAGCGGAGGTATTTAATTTATTATGTTTTTAACCTGGCTGGTTTTTAACCTTTGTAAGAAAGCAAATACAAAAATTTATAAAAACAAACAGACAAACAAACAATCAGGTACTAATTTGACTTAAGTGTTTCCAAAATATCATTTACCACTGCAGAATGTATTTACTATGCAAAACCAATGTCAGAGGTGAAATTTCCTAGCTAAATTTGAAAATTTCTAGTATCTTCTATTCATTAAAAATTAATAGGGAGGAAGTTCAATTGTTTTGGCATTTTTTCCCTAGTTTTCTTACAATTATCAATTTTTTTGTTTACTTCTGGCTTTTATTGTTGATTCATTCCCTTTGTATATTGGGGGATTTGTTGGGGGAAGTACTGCAAAAACTGCAGTGCTGCTCCCAATAGCCCTTGAATTGCATCTGAACATCTCTAAGGCAGATCTACAAGTGTCAAAACATCTCCATGATCTGAATTTGTCTCGAACAAAATGTTAAAAGAGTTTCTGGAATAAAGCCAAAAACTCAAAATGGCAGGAACATAGGAAGCACGAGGGCTGTCATTTCCTCTAAGACCAGCAGATAATACTTCCTATTAACACCTCTCAGAGATACAGACTGTTCCAGTGAGCCATATGTGACTGTCTTCCTGCTTTTAATTTTTGTGCCTGAAAGACTAGTTCAATCAAAACAATATGAGAGACTTTGCTCCTGAAACTATCTTGTGTAGTAAATGTGTATGTGAGACAAACTCTAGTGCTTTAACTATGCATTTTGACTCAAAAATTTCACTGCCTTACTGTGTATCAGAGAATGGCAATAGAATTACTAGCTTTAAGATAAAAACCATTATGTCATCAAATCCCAAGTTCTGTATCAACAGTGTATTTTACAGATAAATGACAATTCCTAATCCTCTGTATTAATGACAGCTATTCTCAAAGTTTTGTCAACACTGACAGCTAGAATGGCTAGATTATAGGCACAGAGAAAATAATGACAGAAACATCTTCACTGTCTGAAACGATTCTATTACCTTACAATCTTTATTGAAGTCTAGGTTCTGGGAATAAGCAAAATAAGCAAAACCTTGAAATATTTAATGATTATGCTTACAAAAACTGTCTTGGAGAAACAGCTGTTGTAAACTATTTTCTAAAGTTCATCTCCTTTTAGGTTTCCTTGTTTAATTAGATCTATTCTATGAAAAGTTGAAAAACTCCATTATTTTAGTTCCCTTTTCAGTCAATAAAAACTCGCTGGGAGAGAGCAGTAGGAAAGAGAGTGGGACGCCTTCTCTGTTACAATAATAAGACTTGGGATACGTTGGTTCTAGTAAGATTTGGGATACATTGGTTCAGTGCCTGGCTCCAACACAAATTTCCTGTGTGAAGTCAAGCAAAACTTTTGGTGTTCCAATTATGTATCTGTAAGGCAAGGATAACCACTGTCCCAGACAGGATTTTCTTGGCTCACATTTTTTAACATGCTAGAGGTATTTAGAAAGTCATGCAGGAGAATTCTACTGACCATGTACCCAAAATCAATACTCAAAATTACTGGAATGCCACTGTGTGAAGCAGACATCTCTCATAAAAACATACTTGCCTACTACCTGCAAAGAGGTCTCACAACAGCAGTTTAATATTTCTACAAAAACAAATTTCAAAGTAAAATTCAGTAAAATAATGTGCAGATCAATGCAACCTGTTGTTGGGGAAAAGCAATACAAACCCTGCTAGCATTTATTACCACAGTGCTCAAGATCACACCACTCAGCTGGGACCTCCTTTATAGATTGACTGATTTTAGAGAAGATACCGACATTTGGGGAGATAAAATCCATTAGGAAGACTTCTACCTCTCTGTGTCTGCTGCGAACACACCCTCTCCTACAGCACACAGAGACCAGGGAACAAACAAGGGAACAGGTCATGACACAGGCAATGTGTCAAAGGAAAGGTGATCTTCTGTATATAAAGCTGGACTAAATAAACATTAAAAAGCAATGCCACAGAAAATTATACGTATGCTGGAGAACTAATTAAGTGTGGTTGGCAAATTGACTCCGGTTATGCACTACTATGCCTTCACACAATATTCCCACAAGTTTCTCAGTCATTCTGTCTTTACTGCCCATCTGTACGCCATATCTATATTTATCTTATACCTTCCAGCAGCAAAAATCTTGGAAACCTGCTTAGAAAGATCTTTCAGATCTATATTTACACATCTTCAATGACACAGTTCCCTACATAATAAGTAATACTTTTCAGCTAAAAGGCTAGAAAAGTAACCAACAACATGAAAGTATAATACTTCCTTTCAATAATCCCCTAAAGCTGGTTTCATTTCACAAAGGCAGATTACTCTGAATTTCAGTAATAAATTTACCTCAATAAAAAGGTTTCCATCTTTTGGCCACCACAGTGTAAATGATGGTATTTTAGTGGTCTAACAAAGGTTTTGAAATAAAAAAAATAAATATTAGAAATTGAATCTAAGAATTTGTCTACCACAGTTTATGTTGAATTTCTTAGAAATTGTAGGAAACCAGAAACATACAACTAGTTGTCTTTGCCGTAGCTGAGGGAGAACAGCCAATAGTTGGAGGGGTTCAGCTACTTACAATCTGGCCACAGATGCAAAGAACATTTGATTGTCTTAAAAAGCAACTGATTCACTGAGTTTTGGTGGACTTTTTTTGTTTTAGTCATCAGTAGCTCTCAGTGCCTCTCTGAGCTCAGAGTATATTGTAACATACTCACCATCATCTGCTGAATGTGAAATACTTCGGCTCCAGTGGCAGAGAGGCGGTTTGGAATTGAAATATCAAGAAAAGCTCCAGGAAGAGTGCTTGGTCCAGCATTATAAATCTGTAAGAGAAAAAATGAATACAAATAAAATTACATACTTGACTACTCACAAGTGGGAAACTACTGTAGATTCAGAGTGGGGAGTACAGGTAAATTTGAAGAAATACAATTACTTTGCAGGTTTTTCAATGTCTTCAGACTAAGACTTTTTTTCAAGTGTCAGAATGAAGTCAAAGGATTAGCTTACCTAACAGTCTTCAGGCACAGCTCACATATCAAAGGAGAAGCAGTTTTGCAGGATAATCACTAGCCATCAATACAAACAGTATATTTTATATACAGAGACACTGCTAGTACACTGAATGTTTTGGTAATAAAATCTTGAAGGCTGTAAGAAATATTACTGTCTCAGTTAACATTCTCATTTCCATCTGTTAACCACTGCATGATATTCTGCATGTGTTTTCCTTATGGAGTAGAAGTCAAACAATTACTGTGACTACTGGACTGTGGGTTTTCTAAATGAGTTGCCAGGAAATGCATGTGAACAACTTCCATTCAAGTTCTGGCATTTTCAATAAATTACACTTTTAGTGGAAAATCACTAAAATCACTCCCTGGCCTCCAAAATTTCAACAAAAGCTCAAAGAATTTCCCATCCACCACTGAAATGTATCCAGTGAAAATTCTAAAATTTATGGAGTTTTGCTGAATTTAAAGAATCCATGGAAAAAAATGAATTAAAGTAAGTTTTCATTTGTATCTACATTTTTTTAATTAGGAAAAATATTTTCTGGTTCTTTCTAACAACACAAATACAAATGCATTAAAAACAATAAAGTAAAAAATGAAATTCATTAAAATATTTATCCACACTGAGATACTACTGTGAAAAGAGGTAACATGCAGTTGTTAATTGTGAAAAGTACAAATATTAAAACCAATAGGTTTTCATTCTTCAAACACTGTTTATATTTGAAGAAATGCCAGACTGATAAACAGAACTGGTTTGCAATGCCAAATCCTCCTCACAAAAGCCCTGAGGCTCCAGGCAGGGGGAGAAATCCCATTACAATGCAGTATGATAAATGCTGCATGAAATACAAACATAGTGTTTCATGTTAGACATTTTAAAAGCTTTGATTATCTCACTAAGATCAGAAATATTGCAGAAAAGGCATTTTCTCTTTCCTTCTCCTTCTGTTTCACATATAAAAACTGCTACAAAGGCCCATATTTTTGTAACTCATCTCTTTCTCTTGGTTAAGGAACTAATATTTTTCTCCATCTGGAAAAGTTAAATATTTGGCAGAAAATAATTAAGCAAAGAGTGATACAAACAATCCTTTGCCTATTGTGAAACTACCTTTTCTCTCTGATACACAGAGTTATAAGGTTTACCCCAATATTGGAAAGCAGATGTGTGACTTGTTATGGTATAATTTTCAACTTTTGTATGGAAAAAATATTACTATTGCAACTGCTAAGTGTGTGCATGAGAGACAAAAACATTTGGTAGGACAAATGGTGGCACTGCCAATACACAGATTCTCTCTCCCTTCCCTGTTATCACTTTGCTTTACTGAAAATATTTACCTAGTTAAAGCATCAGTGCATCCATTCTTCATCTGGATTAACCAATCACTATATATGAGGAGAAAGAAGGGAAGAAGACCTACAAACCCCCAAAAAGGAAACCAGAATCACAAGAATTAATAGCCTGGTTCACAAAAGCTTTTATGTGCTGAAATACTCCTTTCAGTCCTTCAATAAATAGCTAAGGGCACTGTATGCAGTGGGGGCTTAATTGCTGTGGGTCGCAACCTGTCCATGGAGGCAGACATGTTATTTGTTGTAAGCTGAGTTTTCAGCCTAGGAAAACAGAAAGAAAAAAGACAAAACACTATTTTTCACAATAAATGAACCTACCTCTGCATGGCTTATCATTCCCTAGTCCCATCTAGTGGTCAAAAAGGATTTGTAGGGCTTGTAATAGATGCAGTTACAGCAGTGAAACACAACTTGAAGCCAGTTAATGTTGGCTACATCACAAGAGTGTCTTATAATAATCCATCCATATATTTTGCCACATCAGGAACCCATCTAACTGCCTTGTGAAGTGTAATATATAAGTAACACTTGAATAATGCTAAGATGCTATGAGGTATTTATTGAAAGCTTCTCACACCTGTCTTTTTGATGACACTGTTGAGTCAGGGACGGAAAGAAGGCTCCAGTCTTAAGGTGCATCAGAAGGCAAAAGCATTTAAGGAAAGTAGTGGGTCTTTTTATAATGTGACTCACTAAGGTGATAACTTGATTGGTCTCAAAGTAGAAACATCTCACACCATTGGTGAACTATGAATAGCTCATTTTGGAGAATGATGTCTATAAACAATGGTTACAGAAAGAGAGATAATAATTGTTTTAATTCTTTTGTCTAAGTTTCCCACAGCTTCTACACAGCTTCCCAGGATTTTCTTGGGAGAACCATGACTGTCTGTGTTCAGAGGATATGTAATTACTACATTTAGTGTCCTTATCTCTTCCTTATACTGTAATCAGTAGCGCTATAAATATTTTCATGCTGGGGCATTTAGCAAGCCTGAATCCCTAGCACAGATGTGTATTTGTTCTCGTGGATAAAGGCTGCTTACTTCTTTGTCCAATGAAAATGCCACTAAAAAGAATTACTCCTCCACTTTACTCCTCCGGCTTCATCCAAGATGTGGCACTTGAATAACTAGGGGCTCTTTACCCAGCATGTGGAAAAAGGTGAAAGAGAAACAAGTAGTAGGAGCTTTTTTCCCTACGGAAGTGAGATGCCATGTTTGCAGTTCCTGTCATAATATATTCAGATAAAGGACATATGCCATCCCTGCATGCTGTAAATATGGTATCCAGTCAAGAAGGCATTGTACAGCATTGTAGCAGGATGCTCTGCCTGAGTGGGGGTAAAACATTTCAAACTAAACCCTATTTGTGAAAGTTACCAATGATGGATGGAGAAGGGTAGTCATGCTGACTTTGGTGTTAAAGACTGCTGAGGCTTGTGAGAAATGGATTTGTAAGGGTTTCTCAAAACCTGACAGAAAGCTCACGCAGTCTTGTACCTCTGTATACAAACATTGAGATAAGGTGTGATGACTTAGGAAGGCCATGGAATAGAGATGACATTGTTGAGAGAGAGATTGAACTAGACACAAGTTTCAACAAGTTTCAAAATATGGGCTTGCAAAAAGATCAGATATTTTAGAGAACTGGAACTATGAAAGATGCATTGTAGCGGGACCACATGGAGTGAAAATATAGGTCATTGATGTTAGAAGTATTAGCAGCATTGTGTGGCAAAAGCTAATAGGCTGAAGAACATTTATAAGGTATTCTAACCAGGAAATAGGTTGACTTCTGATATAATGATGTTGAGTTTTACATCTGTTATGTCTCACCCTTCAATAAGACTGATAAGGGAATAAAATCTTTTAAAATGTCTCTCAGTTGCCCTGTCTCTGAAAAGCAGGGATTACCAACAGAGACTGACTCATCAATCCCAAAGTTAAGCATTCAGACAGAATTTCCTGACAAAAACTAGTACCAGTGAGGATGTGACAGGCAATGTTCCTGATAAAGGAATCAACAAGTGATAGTGCAGATAACTTGCCTAAAGCTGCTGAGCTGGCACAGCTAGCCTAGAAACACATGAATGACAGTTGATCAGTTTATACTATAAAAGCTCAGTCCCGTTTTTTATCAGCATGGACTTCTAACACACCACTTCCAGAAGAGAGTCTGGAGATTCTTCCCGTGAGTGGAGATGTCTCTCAATGCTTCTCCTTGAGCAAAAGAGATTTGCCCACAGTTGTTGGTATGAGCGAGTACACCTATATAACCTTCAGATAAAAACTGTTCACCCAGTTGAGGCTAGGACTGGATCCAGTTGCACCTAGATTCCTCTCTGAGAAGAAGTTTAGAAAGCAAGGGAGTCCTTTCTGAACCTCATAACTCAACAAGAGGGTCTTCTTTATAAACCTCGTCCAAAGCTTCCATTCTGTCCATGACTGTGATGCAAAATCATGCACAAAAGCCTTTACCACATTCAGAATAAAATAGATACAAAACAAGAAGATGCTGTTAATCAGGAAAGCAGTCAAAATAAGGATGAGTTTTACCTGCAGCGTGAAGTTGAGAGACTGGAAAAGGCATTCATGGTTTTCCAACTGAACAAAGTTGGAAGCTGCCACAGAATCACCATAGAAAAATGAAGTAGGGAAGACTTCTCTGTAAGACCAAGATACAAATTTAGTAAGCTGAATTTGTGACCAAAATGAAATATATTTGTGTCTAGCTGAATTGCACCCCTTCCTTTCTAGTCATGCAAAATTCTATGGGATCATTTTACATTAATCTATTTTTTGTGATTTCATTTTCTTTTGGCAACATAGACTGCACAAGCAGCATCTGAACTGACATGGGCTAGCATCCCACCAATGAATCAGACTTCTTTTGATTATTTATCCTTTTTTCTCCTTTCCTATCACAAATCCTCCTTTCTGGAGTCCCTTGGCATGTTGATTTGCTCAAGTCCCATAGCTTGGATTAACATGGGAAATAATTGCACTACCAAGTTAATCTGAAGAAATAGTATCTAAGAGGAATACTTTAAGTTGCATATTCACTGAAGTAACATTTCAATTTTATTTAACATTTACATAGCACTTCAGGAATAAACAGTTAATTACCAAGTTTTACTACCTTTATTATTAAGCAGATCATTAAAGGAAAGATTAGAGAGGGATAACCTGCTTTCAACTAGAGTAGAGCAGTTCAAGTTTCCTTAACCATTCTTATCATCTAATCACACAGTAAAATGCAGTTGGATTTTATCAGAAATTACTTGGAAGCACAACACAGTACCTAAAAATCCTGCAGAAGAGGACTAGGAGTGCTTTAAGCACCCTTTATGTCTTCTTTTAATCTTGGGCTTCTCCACTATCTGGAAAGGGTCCTGGTGTAATTTCAGACAAACCTTAGTCCTCCCTACTGTCTAAAACTCTGCTTCCTTCCCAGGTTTTCCTTTGGAATCAGAGCACTTTGAGACAGAATTTTAACCCTGTTTAGATACATTTCCTTTTTTCCTGCCTGCATCCTGTGCCAGCGATTGCTAGGGAAAACAGTGAAAGACAGATTTTCTCCTCCCATTTACAGCGTTATGCCAGAAGGCTTCTCCCAAATATGGTAAAAGCCATTCTGGGCTATTTATAACCAGGAATGAAGTTTGCTCCTCTAGATTCAAATGTAGGACAATTAAACTAATAAAACAAGCTTCAAAAATATACTGTTCAAAAAAGAAGAATATTACTATGCCTAGGAATGTGCCCTCCAATAAACCCATCTTTTCTCTGGCTGCTCAATTTCTCTGTGAACTTCAATTAACTAAGTTTTGTCTATGAGAAAGAAAAATATAATCCACACAGGCACTTAGGTGGGGCTTATAAATTCAGAGGCCTTGTGCTTTAAAAAAGTACATTCTGAAGAAGAGAAACCATTTTTATTATGTTTTGGCATGCAGTATTCTGTAGGTAACGAACAGAGATCTAAAGACACAGATGAAAGCATTCATATCTGTAAAGCTGAATAAAAATCTGTATCAAAGCATCAAGAAACAAGAGTCCAATTTCTAAAGAATTTGTAACAATGAAAGCATTCAAAAACTTTCAGAGCATGCTGCTGAGACTGTACTCTCAATACAGAGATTTTTGTCCTTGCTAGTTATCTTATGAGGTTTGACAGCGCACTTCCTTTCTCTGAGCAGGCTCAAACAAATCTTTTATCCATTCTGACTGCTGTGGTAGTAATTAAGGATTTTATTTCTATCCAACAGGATGAGCTTTATGAGGAAAAACCCAGTCTAGGCCTTGAATCTGCATTTATTCAGTTTTTCAATCAAATCACATGTCAGTGCAGGTTAACTTTTTTTCTACACATGTAGCATAGTGGTCAAGGGAATATTTGACTTCTAATGATGCCAACCTGCACTGGTCATTTAGACAATACCTGTTGTCTGGAGGTTGCCATAGATGAGACATTGACCCTCTGGGGACACTGCTGATGAGTTTTTACTTCCCCAGTTTAGGAATTAATGTCAGCTTTCTCAGTCTACATGAATACAAATTCATCTTTCAGCGATCAGGTCCTCCAATTTCAACTCAAAGCACTGTTTACGCTAAAGAATGACTGACTGTTGAGACTGACCACAAATCTTTCATCCTAGGCTTAAGATTGTGATGCCAAGTGGAAGGGAAGAGCCCCAAGTTCAAAGACAGGAACTCATATACGTGCAGCCTTAGGGAGAGCACACAATGGCTATATGCTATACCAGTATTCCAGTCAAAGGGTGAGAGATGCTCCACAATTGGTAGTCAGATGCCTCACAGACTAGGGAATAGAGGAAATAAGAAAATAAACAGAAGCAGAAGCAAATTCTGTTTGTGGAATTAAACAGAAAGGCAAACAGCTAGACTTCACCAATCTCCTTAAAATTCCAGAACATTTGACTGCAACCTTTGGCCTGATGACTCTCAAACATTTCCTTAAAGACATGTCCTAAGGAAAAAGATGTAGTCTACTTGTTCTTTTTAAATTTAATTTTAAGGTCCATCATATCTACATCATCACTTGAATTTAAACACAATCACTGAAATACCTACTATAAATGTGATGGTAACTAATTAACATTATTTAGGAAGTAGTGAAAATGAGGTACAGTCTTGAAATTAATAAAATTTACGATATTGAATGAGATTGTCTTAATGACCAGAGTCTGGGAAACAAGGAAAAAGCAATAGTCTGGCTACATGTAAACAAAGAGAAGAATTATTTTTTTTATTGGAAGACACTCAGATGTTATTGTTAGGAGGATGCTGCTGATGATTATTATCATTGTTGTTTTTGTTTTCATTTGGTGATTGATACTTACCCATTGATGGATGAGTCCACCTCATGCATCAGGGGCACAGACAGGATTAAAGTATTATCATGCAGACATTCAGTGCGTTCTAGGTTTCCACTATGTCAGAAAGGAAAAATAAAACATACTGCAAATTGACAGCCTTTGTAATATATCACAGTTTCACAGTCACCATCTTTCTGCCTTGTACTCTGAGCCTCTCTATTTGAGTGATATCAGCTCCTTAAGAAAGTTCACCCAACCTTGGAGAGGGCACACACAAAAAGCATGAGTTTTGTGGCTGTGACATGAAAAAGAGCTCATAAAAAGAAAGTGTATTGGAACAAGGTGTGAATTCAAATGTCTGTGGGAAACTACAGCAGCCATCATACAAAGTGGAGAGAAACAAGAACATTTAGACTTCCATGCAAGGGTTCATTTTCTCCCAGTTTGACCGCACGTCAGTTTGGGAGCAACACACCTCACACAGGGTCTTGACTCACCAAATGAATAAATATTTTCAGTGTACCTGCACTGTACTATAGCACCAATTTGCTGCCACTGCAAGCAGTTTTTTGGCAAGACTCTTGTAGTGAACTAGCCATAACCTCTCAGCAATTCCACCCTCTCTTTCCCCCTATTCCTGTACTTAGCTGCCAAAATGAAAGCACTTCTACTTTACATTGTGAAAGGCAGTTGCCTCAGCCAGTCAAAACCAAAATGAAGAAAGGAAAAAAGTGAGCAATTAGCTCTCATTTAAGTCAGTTTGTTTCAGTGAGAATACTTTATGTATGAAGTCTGGGAAAGGTTCCTGTAATGCCTGTCTAGCACACAAACCTGCAACTATTCTAATTCTGATGATGAGTCTGCTTGTTGGGTGACAGCTCAAAGCAACAATCTTGAAAGATATGTTACATGTATTTCCAATTTGTTCAGTAGTACTCTGGAATCACTTTTGCCTTGCAGTTCGTTGGATTTACTCACAAATCAAACTGGCAAAACAAAATATATGATCATATTTATTTGAGGACAGTATCACTGAGGCAACAGCAGGCAATAACAAGTGATACAATGCAGATTATGAGTTGCTCAGATTACAAACATAGAGCCTGCTGGCTACATACATGCTTACCTACAGCTTAGCTTTCTGCAACTGACACATTGCCTATGTCTACTGATAAAATATGGCTCAGATAGAAGACTCCACAAATTTCACCCCTGGAAAAGAACCCCACTTAGTAAAAGCTTTTCCCCTGAATAAGCTCACAGAAGAGTCCAAAATTGAGACATTTCTCATCCAACATAAATACTGAGATACTATGGTGGCACACAGAATAAACAAGTAGAATTCTAGACGGGCTTCATAGATATGTTCTTATCTGTTTCAAAGAGAGTAAAGGTACTGCCAGAAAAGGAGAACACAACTCAGTGAATCTAGCTCTAGAAAAACAGTTCACACCTGGAAGCAAAGAAAAAGGTTTGTTGTTTTTTTAAAAACAGCCAAATAGTGTAAAAGAAATAGAATGTGATGTTTAATTCTTTCTCAATTGTTCCAGTACTGAACCAGCCTCTTGTCACAGATTCTACTGCCAAATTTGCAGCTACACGGGACAGGTTTAGGTAGACACTTGAAAGGCAACACTTGCTTTCCCATGACAGCATGACATAGCTTCCCTGACCAGCTATTTCTGTCAGACTAACTCCAGTTCTGTGTGGAAACAATGCCTTCATCTATGGCAGTCTGACTGCAGCACAGGTACTTTCCCTCAATTTCCTTATAACTGACTTTACCTCAGGGCTCCCTGCAACTCTTGTGGTAGAAAGATTTTGTTACACTCATTTGACAGCAAGGGAATTAAGCAATTTCCTAAAGTCACAGAGAAAATGAGGATAATCAGCATTGAGAACTGCACTACTCTCTTTGGAGGTTCATCTCAATCCTTCAAAACATAACTATTCTCTCTCAACCTTCTACAATGAGAAACTTTCTCGTAACATCTCTAAGCATGTGCAACAATTACTGTTTATTTCTTTGCTCATCTAAAGGCACAGACTAGTACTTCTCATTGGTAGGGCACAGAAATTTAAGTGAGATAACAGAGGCAAGTTCTGTGCTATCCAAGGTTGGAAAACACTGGATGTGCACATTTAAAGCACTGCTGACCCATCTCTGCACTAACTGACATTCACCTAGCAGATACTGATATCTCTGACTGAGAAGCATCACAGGGTCATCTGAACACATGATGAACATCTGATGGAGAATAAAACTTTGCTAACATGCAAGACATGGTGACATGTCTCACTTTCATTGTCTCATACCAGTCCTATGTGCTGCAGGATCTTGTTCCCAACTACAGCTGCTACTGCAGGGGAGGACTATACCTTGTAAGAGCAGTCACTCAGCTGCTACATCTTATCTCTCATCCCTATCTTTTTGTAGAGGTGTCATCCCATTTGGGAGGAGAATTCAGACTGAAGATCCTGATTTGGATACATAACAATATGAAGTTGGCTCATTTACACAGTAAATGGGAGGAGGAACTAGTCAAACACCCAACACATCAAAGCAGCAGTTCATGGCCAATGTTAACAGAGCTGCTCATTGGTTCCCATACAGACATTGAAGTGCTTGTTACTGAATCACTCATGCAGTATGCTTCTTCATGGTACATCATCGTAGAAGGCACAAAGCATGTGTCACACCTTTTATGCTGCCCAAGACAAAATGCCTATGCATGCATACTTTGCAACAGCCTACTTCAACGCCTACCTGAAGTGCTCTTTGGGAAGTACACTATCTAGATGTTTTCCACAGTCTGTCATGGCTCACTGAAGATCCAGAGTGGGGAAAAATAGATACGTGACTTTAGAACCTAACACTGGGACCCTTGACCATCTTATTAAAGCATTTATCTTTTCTGGTTTGCATCCCAGCATGTTTATTTCATTCAAATTCTGGAACAAATGGGTTGGGCTATCTTGTCATCAACCACAGCTGAGCTGAGCTTGATACATGGTCCAAGAGATAGCCACTGAAACACAAGAGCCTTTCAACTGAGAGAATACAGAATGATCCTTCAGAATGGCAAATGCCTGGCAAAGAAAACCTATGTATGATCCTACCTCATTTTTCAGGAAGCTTCAATACATAGTTCCTCTGCATCACCAAAATACATGCATCTAGCCCCAGTAATTTAACCTAATTTACATATCTACAGCTAATATCATGTAATTGTCAAGCACACATAATGCACACTTCATGGAACAAAGAATATCCAAGTCATCTAGACATATAAGGGTCCTCTTACCTTTGGGCAGTGACAAGGAAGGTAAGTGTTTCTTCCTGCCCAGTCAAATGGCTTGTATCAAAGATCACATTGAACTCATACTGCACAAAGAAAAAGCCATATTTAGAGACTCGGCATATTGTTTCAAAATGTATTTATTCTGAAACTTTATTTATATTTTACTGGCCTAATTTTACAAAAGTGGCATATTTTGATATGTGTAAGAGCACTTCTACGGCAAATAACCTTTGAAGTCTTAGTAATTGTGTTTCTCTTCAAATACTATAGAGTTTGGGTTTTCCTTCATTAAGAGAAGACCTTTACTAGAATTGCCATACAAAGATATTTCTTGAGGAGATCATCTGCCTGGAAATGAGTCTTGCAGAACAAGAGGATCACTACCTGAAACTATGTCTGTATGTTATTTGTTGATTAAGAGATCTTTTGGGGGAATAAAGGCCACGCCACAGGCCTGCACTTGGAGTCTTGGAGCAAGTGGCTCAAGCTAAAGAAGCATTCAGGACACACATCATAATGGGTGAAAACAGGTGCTAATTTTGAAATAAGAATTTTACTTTGGTGGATTACTTCTCCATGTAATTTTTCTGCCTAACTCCAAAACAGACTTTGGCCAAGTGAAACAGTGTCCAAATCCATTGTAATTTCAATGGCTTACATTCTTATATTCTAGATAATATTTTGCTACTGCATGTGTTTTTTCAATTCTATTTAAAATATTTTTTACTTTTTCAAAATAGCACAAAAGAGTCAATTATAAAAACAGAAAACAAAAACTTTTATATTGGGTCAAAGGATACATCAATTCAAATGGAAAGGATTTGCTTTTGAAATGGAAACTTTCTGAAAAATTTCAGGCTCATTTGTTTCAAGTCATCCTTAAGTTATACACCTTTCTGGGCTGGTCATTTATATAGATCATTTTAGTGGCAGAAAGAACCCAGCTGGATTTTTTTAATGTGAAAGAAGACAAAAAACTCACAGAGGCAATGTAAGTAAGACAGAGAGTCCTTTTCTAACTTTTGCGGAGGAAATAGGTAAGTTTTCCAAAGCTGCAACTTTTGCACCATTTTTCAAAGCCATTTTACTGCAATGCCCACAGCACTGTCATTGGCCCTGTCTGGTGGGAAAAAGGATAGCTAGTCTCTGTAACTGTGAAAGGCTTGGATATCTGGCTTATCAAGCTAGAGTATCAATCACAGACATTTAACAGAGCAGTTGGCTTTCCAGCTCCTCTTTGAGACACAGGTAAATGGACCAATATTCTGCAAATGCAATATCACAAAGTTACCCCAGATTTGGATCTCATGAAAGGAAATCCCACACTGCACTTGAGGAAAACTGAATCCAGTAACTCACAAGCAATGCCCAGCTCCTCCTGCAAGAAAACAAGAAAGACCATGAGATTTCAGATTTGGGGGGAAAAAGAAGATTGCTAAGAAACACCAACATGATGAAACACTATGAAAATTAAATATTTCTCATCATAACACTGTGTTGTACTTCCTTATTTCACATTAGTCAGACCAGCATTGGGAAGAAGGCAGCCATAAGAACCTCGCTCTAAGAGACAGATCATGAGGAAATACTGTGTAACTAAACACATTCGAGTCAGGGGGTCAGCCCAAATCCTTGGATAACTCAGTTATTCCCTCCTTTTATTAAAAGAAACCTTTCAAATGATCAAGAATGTAGGTTTTCTAAGGTAGTTTTTCCAGATACCTGTACCACGAGGAGAGAACAGTGTTGGGAGACAGTGACCAAACCATGCAATACACAGATGCAGAAGTGAAAGTTAATCTGGCTCTGGTGACATTCAGTGCCCTGATCTCTTGCCCTGGTCCATAAGATGAGTCATGCTGGTATGGATACTAACCTTTAGTGAGACAATGGCATAGATACAAGTAGAGGAATGAGCATCTCCTCATGCTAAACATTGACTGTGGACAGTCAATAATTCAAATGCAAAATGTTAGAACAGCACTATCCTGCTTGAGTGGTGACCCCACTACAACAGAAATTCTTCTGGTGAATGGAGTGTTTCATTGCTCCATAAAATAAGTGCCTAGCTCCAGATGAGCACATTCCCATTACAAGATTATCAGGGAACAGTTTAATACTCTGCCACTGTGGACAAGTTCATCTCACTAAACTTTAGGAGTGTGATTCAGCTCTGGAATCTTGCTTTTAAAAGCCTACATAGCAAGTGACTGCTATGTGATTTACATGTCACTGTTCCCATGGCAGTAAAAGGATGTAGAAAACAGTTCAGCAGACCAAATGCAGATGTTTAATTTAGACTGGGCTGGATACCTCTCTAGGCCCTACTGTTGATTACAGCATCACCCGAACTGTAGTGCTTATGGTATGTGCTATAATACAAATACCTAAATTTTAGAGATCTCATTCTATAAACTAATTTTATTCTAGACATGCAGCTGACAATCTCTTTGCTACAGAACATATAATTTATTTGACCTATTTTCATTATTTACTGCAGTTTGCAAAGCTCATGCTCATGTAAATTTCCTGATTTACTTCAAATATGCACTTAAAAGTTATATTCTCAGCTGTAACAAGAACAAGTGGAAGGAGCTTCCTGAACCATGCACTTGGGTTATAGGCATCTCCAGGAAATGCCTCTCTGTCTTTCACATTCTGACCTAAGCACAACATTAGTGCTCTACAGATATTTAGCTTCAAAAACATGGTTCAAATCAGGGCACATATTTCTAGAAAATGATAGATCAAATACTATCTTTCTTACCTGACTCGGACAGTATTTCACTGGTTTCATGAGAAGCAAAAATAATGTAAGGAGAAAATCGGTGCACACCTTGAGATATCTAATGGAGTGACATTACTGCAATACTACTAAAATTCCAGAGGAGTGGCCTTCCCATTCAGTTTCTCTATGGATTTGTTTCCTTGCAATCTTTAGTAGACTTCCATTTCTGGAAATATGAAAGATGGCACTGCTTAGCAAATCAAATATCTAGCTTCGGTAGTATGGAGCTACCATCCACACGTGCTAGATTTTCTGCTCTAAAATGAACACAAAATAGAAGAACAAGTGTTTAATGGGCAAAACATCCCTTTCACTAGCCTTTTCCTCTCAGGAATCTGGAAGGTTCTCCAGTTTTATGAGAGTGATTGAGAGAACACAAAGTCTGGGCAGCTGCATAAACAAAACAAAACATGAAACAGCTGTTTCAACCAAAAACATTCTCAGTTCTGGATCATTCAAATGTCCCTTGCTAACTGCAGCAAACGATGAACTCTCTTCCATCAGTGCCTAGCCTGTGATCTGTCAAGAAGAGTTTCTAATTACATAGCTGTCCAGTATGGTGACAGTGACCAGACAGACCCAAGAAACTGTCTCCTCTCCTCAACGCCATATCCCTTCAGAGATGTCAAAGACCAGGATAATTGAGAGAACCTTCATACTGATAGAAGAAGAGCACTCCTTCTTCATTTTGCACATTGATGCCTTTACAGACCAGACATCTGGCAGACAGATGCCCATGGTTTTATTGCCTGTAAAAGGAAATTACAAGATAACGTTGAATTCACTGGTTTTGCTTATTGTTGCTTGGAAAAGCTTAACAAATGCAGGAAAATTTACTTGAATGATTTTCCGGCTTCATTAGCATACTGTCCAGTTTAATGATTAATATTAATACTACGTTACTGAAGTTCAGAGTGGAGAGTATGAAAAGGCTATTCTCTGAGAGGGTGGCCAATCAGCAACAGGCTCTCCAGGAAAGTGGTCAGGGCACCAAACCTGTCCGAGCTCAGAAAGTATCTGGACAATGCTCTAGGTTATATGGTTTTATTAGGGAGTCCCATGAGGAGCAGGGAGTTGGATTTAGTGATCCCTATGGGTCCCTTTCAACTTGAGTGATTCTAGTAATGGTGTACAATAAAACTTTTCAATGCTAGGAAACAGCAGAAATGAGTTTGGCTTCATCATACTGGTTCAGTCTCCCACAAATTTATAAATTAAAGGCTACCCAGAAAACTTTTCCCATGGACTTCTTGCCTTGCTCTGTGATTAAGATGGAAAAGCTCAGCTAATGCATAAATATTTTGGTTTTCCTTTGCTGCTCACTGTTTAGCTTCAGGCTTCAATTTCAGTGTGCTGTTCTGGAGGGAGAGAAAATTGTTTCTTTATATGCTTTCCTATGGTGGTCAGCTCTCTAAACTCAATTATCACACTGTTCCAGGAGGCTGAAGGGTTGGTGCTGTCTTACCTTACAAATAGGGAACAGCAGTGCAACTCAGGGCTTACAGAAACTGTAGATACCACTTCTTGCTGACGGATGTTAGGTCATGCTTTTGATGAGCAATGCTTCTCTATAGACTATACAGCCCATTTGAAAAACTCAGCTTACTGCATGAGCTTCATAGCAGTTCCTAGTTTGCATAGTAAATATCACCAAAAGGGTTGGCTGTTTCCCTTCCAACAAGACAGTGTGAAGTTTTATCTGGAAAACTTTATATCTGAAACATTTCGGAGTGTTACATGCTCTTAGTCAATCAGATAAATAGTCAGATAATTAGTCAAATAACTGTATTATGACTTCATCACAAATGTTGACCTGGTTATGAGAAATATGAAGCTCAGGCTGGCTCACAGTCTGTTTCTCAAAGTGCTTTACCACAGAAAAGAAAGGTTCCTCATCATTATAACATGAGCAATGAAACATACAAGTTTCAAGTTCAAGACATTGAAACTTCCTCAGCCTCATCCTGACTTACCATTTTCAAATTAGATCCCATATGGGTTTTTTCCCAAGTGAGTTTTGCATACCTGGTATGGGATGACTTACTGGCTAGCCAGTACAACCTGACCATTCTCTCTTTCACTTATGTCCAACCAAAACCCTCCAATCTTCCTGAGTCTGATCTGGCAGTTCATATAATTATATTTGGGTTTTATTTTTCCCAACATCATTCATTTCTTCCCCAAAGGTAGAACAACTCCTCTGAACTGACATTGGCCTTCGCACCAATCCAGAGTCATTACTTCACTTCCTCAACTTTCTCCCCACTCATCTCCACCCATGACTGGTTCCAAGTTCCTTGCCTAAAACATCTTCTTAAGTAATCTTCCCCAGCCCATTAATTGCCCTTCAACACTGGTACTCCAATACCAGGCTTTTCTCTATCTGACAACTCTTCTACTATATTATGACTATCAGCAAAAGCAAATATTCATATAAGTACAGGTAATTTGTGTTATTTTGCATTCACCATGTTCTCACAGAGAAGGTGTGAATTCAACTATTCTAACACTCATTTATGACCTGTTAGCTCTTTGCTTCTCTAAGCGCACAACCTATGAGTAGATACTGCATCTGCAACGCCACTAAGGAGATGCAAGAGAACAATATTAAACGTGAAAAGGATATTTCAGATGTGGCTCTCAAAAGAAAGTGATATTAATTTCTGAACTTAAGGTAATTTATATATTGTGTTGAATACTGCTGCCTGTTGTGCTAGAGTTCACGTACTTTTAAAAACTGTTCTGATTACCTGTTATTTCTTAAGGAACTTTTGATTAAAACCACCAATGAAAGGCATTGAAACTTCATTAAGGAATTATTAAAATAATCTGTATATTTTCAAAAGGGGAAAAACCTCAATTGCTAGAAAATACATTTGCCAGCAGTTTATATTTCTTTTTTCTTAGCTATATTCAAATTAAAGGTCTTTTTATATTGTTGTTGTTTAAACTGAAAAAATTCTCCTCGCAAATCTTGAGCACTAGCGCATACATTCCAGAACTGATGAGAAAATGTCCTGGAAGTCTTATGTTGTTGGCAGAACACTCCTGTTTTGAAGATGTTGAAAATTTACTTAACTTGCTCAGATTTTTTCTTGCGATGCTGCTTGTTTTCCAAAGGATACAAAATCAGAATGACAAGAGTGAATTCCAAGGAATCCTGCATGTGTTGTCAGAGTACACACTCTTGTAACTGCTTTCTTTGTTCTTACTAATTTTCTTGTTCTATGGTGCCTGTCTGTGAACCAGTGCACTTAACACCACAGACGATCATGAACAGTATCTTTATCCAAGAAGTCTTAAAATAAATTTCCTGAGAAAATATCACAAGAGAGGACTACTTGCACTGTCCACCTCATGCTATGCTAAATCTCAAATGTTATGCATCTACCTACTATATCCTCTCTAGATAGACTTTATAACTATATCGACTTTATCCCCGCTAGCTATTTGGAAATTCTCCGACCTGCACCAAAAGTAGAGGCTTACACTGGGCACTGGGAAAATTTGCTAAATTTGTACCATTTTTTATTCTCATCATGGACCCTGACTAAAAGGCATACTTATTCCTCAGTAATTTCAATGTGAACTTTTTGTGAGAAGGGATACTTTCCCAAATGAGAATTTAGATGAACATCTGGATGTTTTGTTCCACACAACAGGAAAATTATATAGCCCTGCATTTTAAGACTTTCTTACTTTTGGGAGATATCACAAAACATGTCTGCTCACAGCGGGTAATTTGCTTTCTACATACATGGCTTGCAAAGCTGGGTGGAACAAACATGTCAGGAACCTAAAATAAAGACTCATCTCTTTGATGATGTTTGAAATGATTCCTTCAAATCACTCTTCATGATCTTGGTCTAAGCCCTTCAGTTGTGCTACCAACAGCTTACGGGTTTCTCTAGGGTTTGGAAAGCAAAATTTTTATTTTGCTCCTACTTATATCTCCCTGCCTCTCCCTGCCTTCACTGAGGCGTTAAGGATATAAAGATGTACCAATTAACTTAACAGCCACCTCCTGAACATACTAATGTACTTTCTTTCCACAGCAATTGAGATACAAAAGAATGTGGTTGCAGTTATCCACATATGTAGTCCAATTAGGGATGCCTGAGCTCATAAAAGACTAGGGATTTTTTTCAAACAAAAGGTCTGGCTCTGACTGAGTTTCCTTATGACTGACAACAAGTACAGCTCAGAGTAATTTAATCCTGGAGGGCCCCTCATGCGCATACAGCTTAGTTGTTCTAATACAAAATTCCACAGATACCACACTTTCCTCTAAAATAGTGCTTTGTAGGATATTTTAAAACTGCAACAACACAAAGAGGATTAGTGTTATTACTGACTGGGAACTCACTGGCACTATGCAAGAATTCAAGATCATCTGAAATAGCTGAAATCGTGTGTCTGATCTACCTCAGATACTTCATAGAATTTGCTCTGATTATCATCCTCGATAAGAGCACATCCTTTAAGCCTCTCTTTTCTTCAGATAACTAGCAGTCTGATGTCTGCTTTGTGTCTTTGTCAGCAGTACTCTCTGGTAACTGAGCAGACAGTATTTCCTCCATGTTTCTGGGCTGGACCTTGCCAGCACAAACCTTCCCCAATTCCAATCCACAGCCAACGCCAAAGGCAACAGAAATTCACTTTTGCTTGGAAATCTCAGTATCTCACAAACTGAGCCTGCAGCTTTGGGGGTTTGGTTTTTCTTCTTTTGCTCATCTGTTTCAGGAGTTTCAAATGCACTAAGTCTTCAAACAACCACTGTCATCAGTACCCGACTATCTCAGTACTGCACAACCCATGGACTGGACAGGAGGGAAGCACAGGGAGAGTTGTGCACAGGGTCAGGATGCACTGCTTCTCTGAGGCCAGCTTAGGCAGTGGAGATAGCACTCAGTGGTGGCATCAGGCCACCTGGAAAGGCCACAGTCTCTCTCGTGAACAGTGAGTATATATTGCAAGCTGGGGAAAAAATCATCCTGTTACTGATAGTAACTCTGAAGATAGACTGCAGTGGTTAGCACGGGTGGCTGTAGCTGACAAAGCAGTCATGGGTCTAGGAAATATTTTCATATTAATTTCAAGGAGTTTCTCTCAGAGTGAAAATCCCATGAGTTCTGTTCCACTTTATGGAAATATAGTTTACTTGGCAACTTCAAGCAAGCACTTTGTGGTCAGAAGATCTTCTGTGTATAACTCTCCACTTGCCAAAGCAAAGTGGGTGACAGAATCACTCAAAAGGAGGAAAAAGATGTTCATGATGGAAAGAAATTAAGATGGCTTTACTCTTTTATCACAACAGCTCTGGATCTCAAGCTTCAAACATTTTTTGTCTTGTAAGTAATTTCCAAACGCAGGTGGAATGCAAGTAACAATGTGAATCACATGAAGGCCAAGTCAACAATAAACCAGCATCAATAGCAACTATAATTCAATATAGTTAAATATTACCTGATAGAAAAAATATTACAGAGAGGGAGTTATAGACTCAATACAGACTTGCTCATCAAGACCTTGTAATGAAACTAGCATTTATCTAACCTCTTGAATGCAATGATTAAAGAATATTTGCTATCACATAAAATTATAAAATGGAATAAAAGTTTATTTTGTGTGTACCATAAAGGTCTGTTTTAAAGATGTCACAGGGACTGAAGGTCTTCCTTTATTTTCAACACATAGATATTCCCCTAACAAGCCACATCAAGAAATATGGATGTCCCACACTATAAATTCTGTGAACTGCTGTTTCACTAATTGACCCTCGTCACCCCAATGCTTAACGAACAAGCAAAACTACATATCTGAGTATGCTGACATTCACACAACCAAATCTTCATATGAAAATATGGGGCAGTGAGGCATCTGGATCTGTATACTAATAATAAATTGATCCTTTGATTCATTACCAGAAAATAAACTTGAAAGGAGGTTGGGGAACCCCAACAGCTGTTTCATAAAAAGAATTAGAGAGGAGAATGAAGTTTCCTTTGGCATTAGGGAGAAATTTCCTATTCTATTCCATGATCTCAGTAGTAAATGCTGTAGGCACATCCCACTCTGAAACCCAGCAATCCTGACTTGAAACATCTTGGATTTGCTCCTTATTTTGAGAAAATGGCTATTTCTGTATGATTAATTAAAGCCTCTTACCTCTCCTTCTCATCCCTGGATGGAACCTATTTTATAGATAGCTTATTGATCCCGGCCAACACAGCAAATATTTGAGTAAAAGGGGAAAGACAAAAACTTTTCAATTTACTAGATACTTCCAACTCTCTCTCACTCATAAACTTTTATCTTAACTTGTGAAAAGCTATTGCAGCAAATTTTTAAAGCATAGCACCTCAGAAGCTGAAGAGGCAGCATAAATTGTTCATTCAGCTCAAGTGATTAGGCCCCAAAATAATTTTCTGAAACAGTCAACAAAACCAATCATGTTTTTGTTCCTCCTATCTTTTAAGGGATGTGCAGGGCATGTGGTGGAACTGTAAGGAGAAATGGGGATCTGGTGCCACAGTGAGAAGTTCCACCTCCTTTGCTGCCACACTCTCATTTTAACAGGCCAATTAGATGTACATTGACTTTCACTGTACTACGCCAGATAAATATTTCTTTTTCCTGCTTGCTGAGAACTGCTGAACTTAATTTTTTGAAGAAAACAATACAGGAAACATCACCAAGATACATTGTCCCCATAGAGCTGTTAGGTCAGCTGACTCTCATTCACTGTGAGGATGGCCACATTTCAACTATGCTGTTTGGGCAGGCTTGACTCTATGACCGATTCCTATATGTGTTAATGTACAGCTACACATTTCTCCACTATGGAAAGTGCTTAGAATCATAGAATCATATAACCATTAAGGTTGAAAAATACCTCTGATATAATCAAGTCCAACCTTTGGTCAAAAACCACCTGGCTGACTAGACCATGGCACTAAGTGCCACATCCAGCTGTTTTTTGAACATCTGCAGGTGTTGCATTGTGATGCCATTTCCTGATCACACCCCACAGGTATGCCAACCTCTCCTTTCCCCTCCCCCTGCCTGCTGCTGAGAGCTGCCCATCAATCCCAGTAGGCCAGCAAGGCCATCGTCTGATTATCAAGTTCAAAAGATGCCCCTCAGCCCTGGAGTCATTGGGTTAGCCAAGTGTCATTTATCCCCTGGGACTCTCCTCCCACCAGGTTGGTGGCTCACCTGTCCCTTCCCCTCCCCCTGTCCCCAGGCTTAAAAGGACCTTCAGACCATGCGGTCAGCATTCTAATGGAGCTGCTACCAACATTCAGATGTGCATGACCTTGGAATAAAAGTCTGGATTACAACCCTCCATCAGAATCCTCTCCTTTCCTCTTCACCTAGCCTAAGGACTTTCACCAGAGGTAAAGCCTGAGTTCCTACAAGCCTGGACTTGGTTCTGAGTGCCCAGCTGCTACTTCCAGCCAGCCAGAGGTATCTCTGTGGTGAAACCACCACAGCTGCCGCCCCAGGCCAAGCAGCAAGGGCCAGAAGAGCTCAGGCACTTTCCACCTGGTAATATTGGGATAATATTACAATATGCAGGGATGGTCATTCTACCACCTCCCTAGGCAGTCTATTCTAATGTTTAACAGCTGTGAAGAAATTCTTCTTGATGTCCAACCTGAACCTTCTCTGGCACAGCTTGAGGCATTTCCTCCCGTCCTGTTGCTGGTTTCCTGAGAGAAGAGTCCAACCCTCACCTTCTTCCAGGTAGCTGTAGAGTGTAATAGGGTCACCCCTGAGACTCCTTTTCTCCAGACTAAACAACCACAGCTCCCTCAGACACGTCTAGTAAAATGTGCTCCAGACCCTTCAAACAGCTTTGTTACCCTTCTCTGGACATGCCCTCTCTTGTAATGAGGGTCCCAGAAATGGACATGATTTAAGATGTGGCCTCAGCAATGCTGACTACAGGAGGACAATCACTTTCCTGGTCCTGCGGGCCACATTATTCCCAGGATAGCTCAGGATGCCATTGGCTCTCTTGGTCACCTGAGCACACACTGGCTCATGTTCAGATGCTGTCAAACCAGCAACCACTGCCCATTTTCATCTGGGCAGTTTTCCAGCCATTCTTCCCCCAGCCTGTAGTGATGCATGGGGTTGTTGTGACCCAAGGAGAGGACTTGGATCTTGATGTCAGCCCATCAATCCAGCCTGTCCAGAACCCTATGCAAATCCTTCCTACTCTCCAGCAGATCAAAACTCCCTCCTAGTTTGGTGTCATCCACAAATTTACTGAGGGTGCACTTGTCCTAGGCTGCAATATAAAGATGTATTCTATTCTCATCCCCAAGAGCTGCTGAAACCAGGTGGGGCATAGTTTTTCCCTTATCTCCTGTTAATGAGCCCATCAATGTCTTGCCTCATGACTCAGAGATAACTCCCTCCAGGAGCCATTTCTGTTCAATTGGTAATCAAGGACCCACCGCATGACTCAGAACAATATCAGCCCAGTGCAAGATGCTCCGCCAAGGGGGGAGGAGCTAAGCATCCCCACCTGGATAGAACCTGGGTTTTGGGACACAACAAGCAGCCCTTACCCACTGGTTTCCAAAGGACAAGAGCTACCAGATCTTTTCTACGGGATCACCACTTCAACAAGACCATTTCATCTGGACTGCTACCACCACCCTAACTAGCAGGGTCTCAGGTTGTATTCTGACTCCGTCAGTGGTTTTTCTTTTGTATTATTGCATGTAATTTTTTTTCCCTTTTCCTAATAAATTGTATTTCTGACTTGGAGTCTCTTGCTGGTTTTGCTTTCAAACCAGAACACCACTCAAATCCCCTCATCCAGATCATCGTACTGAACAGGACAGGTCCCAGTACTGAGATCTGGGGAACACCACTAATGACTGGCCACCAACCAGATATGCCACCATTCACCACCGAAAGAATGGATACTTATGAACAGAATGGGAAAAATCCGTGATCCACATAAACCAAAGCATGACAAAAAGGCAGTATCTTATCATCACTTAGTAATGTACTATCAGTTTGCCAATCAAGACAAAACCTTTGTTCATAAAACTTTGAAGACGTGCCTTCTAAAAGCATTGCACTGGCTAGCAAATACACCAATATAGTACCAAGCATAAAGCAACTTCTATGTGCTAAACCATGTCCTCCAAGTTCCACATAAAAAAAACATAGTAAAATTAAAACTAAGGGAAAAATCAGTTTGACTCCACAGTGATATATTTAAAAAGCAATCATAAGAACTAGTACACAAAATATCTCTGACACACATTAGGCTAAATTCAGAAGTAACTGAGATTGCACTATTCCCACAAAAAGGCTTTTCTCTATAAAACTGCAGAAAATTTGTTTGATTAAATGCCTGTTCAGACATAATCTAATTGTCTAGAAAACTAAAGACTCAAGAATAAGAATGTGCAGAATTATACACTGTTCCTGTATTCTTCATACCCTGACATGTATATCCAAAATATATATGCTGTTGAAATCTGTCAAATGTATTGCATTTGATTACATCTTTATTTGAAGGAATTGTGGATGAATATGTATTTTTTTAATCTTCATTATTCCCTCATTATCTGTGCATAGGATTATTATGATAAGTCTAATAACAAGAGTGCATTCTTGTGTGTATGAGTCCATGCTCTCCAAAAACCCAGGGAAGAATCAGACAAGGAAATCACTGGGAGAAGAAAGGGCTCTGGGGTAAGCTTTCCTTCATCTCACTTCACATGTAGATATATGTATACATGTATACATATATCACACATATGTATTTCACACTATTAAATTGTGGCTGCATGCAATATTAACACAAACATTGTTTTTTAATTATCACAGAGATATACTCTAATGGTTTGATCCTGGCTGGATGCCAGGTGCTCACCAAAGACACTATATCACTACCCTCCTCAACAGGGCAAGGGAGAGAAAATACAACTTATGGTTGATGTCTTGAATAAGGACTGGGAAAGATCACTCATTGATAACCATCACCAGCAAAACAGACTCAACTATGGGGAAATTATTGAGTGGGGAAGTCAGTTGAATTTACTACAAATTAAAATTGGAGAAGGATAATGAGAAGTAAAACAAATCTTCAGAAAACCTTCTCTCTACCCTTCCCTCCTTGCTGGGCTCAAGCTCCTGCTCTCCGAGCAGCAGAGGGAGATGGGGAATGGGAGTTATGGTCAGCTCATCACATGCTGTTTCTGCTGTTGTGTCCTGTTTCATGCCTTAAGTTTTAGCTTTCATATTTTCCAGATTCTGGACTGCATTAGTATATAACTCTGAACTTCATATAAAATGTTAGCAAGTTCTCTTCACAGTTTAGTTAGACAAAACAATACTTTTCCAGCCCGAGAACCAAGGACACCATTGCAGCTTCAGGCCCAAAAACTATAAACAGTGAAATGAGGAGAGCAATCTAGGAGGATGGGACTTCATAATATGAAGCTGTAATTGGACAATTAACCCCAATATATAAATGGACCAAAACTTATAAAAGTGTGAAAATGTGTGACCTGTCGTCCATCTTGGGTGTAGCCATGGCCAGTCTCTTGTACTGCCCAAGGTGTATCCTTCGAAGGTCTTTTTAATAAATACTTACTTTAATCCTTTAACAGTGTCTAGCCTCTGTTCTAGGTAGCCTCTCAAGGCATCATGCTCAAGGAAAGAAGTCCTTCCCCTGCTACAGGATGGGATTCCTCCTACAGGAGAATGCTCTCTATGAAGTTCTCCAAGACAAGTCCTTCTTGGGCTACAGTTCTTCACCAACCGCTCCAGCATGTGTCCCTTCCACTGTGTGCAGTCCTTCAAACCATCTGTTACAATTGCAGGTCCCCCACAGGGTCACAAGTCCTGCTCTAGTGTGGGCTCCTTTCTCCATGGGTCCGCAGATCCCTGACAGGAGACTGCCCAAGCATGGGTTTCCTATGGGGTCACAGCCATTTGGGCATCCACTTGCTCCAGTGTGGGGCACAGCTGCTTCACCATGGGCAGCACAGAAATCTCAGCTCTGGCATCTAGAGCACTTCTTGTCCCTTTTTCTCCACTCACTTTGGTGTCTGCAGAGTTACTCCTCTCACATGTTCTCATTCTTCTCTGGCCACAATTACTTCTGCATGATAACTTTTTTCCTGCTTAAATATCTCATCACAGATGTGTTAGCACCATCTCAGACTGCCTTGGCCTTGACCAGCAGCGGGTCTGTCGTGGAGTTGACTGACATCCAGCAACTTCTTTGAGGAGCCACTCCTACAGCCCTCCCGGCTACCACGCAAATCCAATAGTTATACACATTTTTATTCGACAACAAAAACATATTTTTAAAATATACTGTTCCAAAAATTAAAAAGAGGAAACAAAAGGCAGAAATCAAACAAATTAGCCATTTTTTTTTCTAGTGGTACTTGTGAAAGCATGCATAATATATGCCCAGATATACTGTAAGACGAACTTCTGTGTATAAGGCTTCACTTATAATGAATATTGGTGTATTCAACTGCAACACAGCTATTGACTCTTAGTGTTACAATGAAATGCCTAAATTCACAATGAGTTCAGGAAATAAATTCAAGTATCATCAATTACACAAAGTTTGAAAAAGTAAACTAAAACCCTTACAAATAATTTAACACACACCCACCCCCCAAACTCAAACACACTAAACCCAAATACATAATGAGGAATACAATCAATAAAATCAAGCCTTACCCTACCCTTCTGTCCTTTCCATCCTTCACTGGTAGTAATTTTCAAGTGTAAAGAATAACATTAAGGTAATAACAATGATAATGAGTTTGGCACTGGACATTTTTCTGGAATTTGTAAATCTTAGCTCAACATAAAATTCCCCAGCAACCAAAGCTAAATCTAAAATCCCAGGAAATGCCTCCTTGAAACACACATAACTTTGTGGATTTTGGTCTTTCTCGTTCAGAAACTCAGAGACAGTGCGCATCAGGATATCTTCCCCAAAAGCCCTTCTAACATCATGAGTACCTTGAAAACTAGGGACAATGCTGAAATGGAAAGGTATAACCCATTACCTACTGCACTTGGATATTGAAACAGACTTATTTAAAATATATTTTTCTTTCTTTAAAATAAAATTTTAGCAGATCATTTGTAAGGCTTTATGATGTACCACACTACTTTATAGAGCAGTTTTTTAATGCACTCTCCTTTTCCCTTGCTAAGTGGAATTCACTGTGTCTGCAGATTGCTATGGCCAAAAGTCATGTTCAGGATTTCTGGTCTCCTCCCAAAGGTAGGCTGCAAAAGTGCTGCCATCTAGGAATGTGCCTGGATCAGCATCCCCTGCAGCTTGCCTGGGTGGGGGGTTCACAGGGAAGAGGTGGTCTCCTGCTCACCCCCAGAGCCTGCAACGAAGCCAGCCGAAATACTTCTCACTTTTCCTTCCTGCTGTGCTCAAGGTCTCTGGTTTTGATGAAATGCCACAGGAAGCTCTCTCTCAAATAAACCAAAAACCACAAACCAAAACTGGATTTGGGGCCTCCTTCAGATGGGGTTTAACATGCCTGCTCCTGCTAACAGGAAGACAGATATAAAACCCACTGACAGGAAAGTTTGTGATTTTGTAACTGGAACTTTGATTTTCAGCTAAAAACTTTTCACAACCGTACTCATGTTTTTGACTGTGTAGCTGTTTTTTTTTTTGTCTTTCTACAGCAACACTGTCATTGACTTCAGAGAGGCTATACCTGAAGTATGCCACATGATCATGTCTTGTGTTTAATAAGATTAAAGAGAGTTTGGGTTTTATCCTATCAGCTTCACAGGAGAAAACTAAACAACTAGGTGAAAGAGAACAACTGACACTACTTCCAGCCACTACAGAAGACCATGACTACAACATTCTAAAGGACTAAGCAATGCAAGTAAGTATAAATATATATACACATACATATTATCTGTGTAATATACATTTTCATATATACTGCAAAGATAGATATATATATTTGTTTACAGTTCTATTGGATTTTACACCAGGGGTGTCCTTTATCTTCTGACAGCATCACAGATGCCTATTAGAAAAGTGACCAACAGAAGAAACTCCTGCCTAAACAGAATTGACCTTTCATATCAGAAACTCAATAAACTTAAAGCTTCAAATAACAACAAAAATAACCTCCTATTTCTTGCTGTAATGAAAGCCACGGAAAGCTGTGCAAATTAATTCTTATTTAGGTCTTTTGCACAGGATGTCAAAGTCCAGACAATTTTAAGCCTCATCCTAAGAACATAGGAGATGAACCCTGCCCCACAGATTCTTCACTTCAAACATTGGCAAGTCTTTGTATTGAGTTTAAGAGCAAAACGTGATAATGAAGTGAGACACTGAGACAGAAAGTCACTGGTGATCTTTGGGATCCATAGGGACAGCATAACCTTTAAATAAGCATATCCAAGATAAGTATATTGAGTTCGCTATATACTGGGCTCTATCTTCTGTAAAGGGTTTTTACCTTTCTCCAAGTAATGCGGTTTATCAAAATAATAGTCTAGATAGGGGTGGCTGGATCTGAACAACAGAGGTAGCTAAATTTCTTTGCCAAAGCCCTCTCCCACGACTTGGTACTGCTGGCTCCCAGCTCTGTGCAGCTCCTGAAAATGTGCACAGAGAAGCAGCTTGGCTGGTGAGCTGTGGGCCACTCAGAGACTGAAACAGGGTGAACAGCTCCTGCCTGTGGCTCATGAAGCCCTTCTCCACCTCCTTGAAGAAATCTCCTAAGTTAACTGCTTTCACTCTCATTTTCCCTACCTCACCTGGATGGAAACCAGATGGATGCTGATGTCCAGACATGGAGAAATGCCACATTGTGTGGTACACCTTTTCAGTATGATGATCTACACCAGCAGATGGGTCAGGATTTACTGTAAATGGTCTTTGCTATAGCACAGACTGTGTTCTAAACCCTTACAAAAAGTACATCTCACATGACTATATTCATCCACACAGCTGTTCTTCCTTTAGAAAATCATTCCCCTGGCAGATCTGTGAGAAGGGCAGAACTAGGAAATCACATAAAACCTCTCTTAGTAATCTGAGCCACACAAAGCATCTCAGGATCTTCCTCAAAACCACTATATATATATATATATATATATATATATATATATATATATATATAATCATAGATTCATCAAAGTTTATCAAAGTTTATCTTGGACATCAAAAAGATGTCCAAGATAAACAGTTAAATTAAAAATCATTATGAGCTACTTCCAGGACAAACACTTTCTTACACTGTGTAACCCAAAGCACAGCCCCACATGATCAGCATAAAACTTCTCAATGTATGTAACAATCAAACCCCCCCAAGGTTCTTCCAACTCTGAGCAGAACAAGATTTAATGTCCTGAAAATCACAGCTTCTAAACACCTTCCAGTCAGAATTATTCCAAAAGACTTGAGGATTTTTCATTCTATTAATTCAGTTAATTTTTTGGGAAAAAAATAAAATAATAAAAAATATTTAATCTATATATCTATATTTATATCTCTAGATATGCAAACCCCATATATGCCCCAAATATCAGTATCTCTCAGATCTACATGATAAATTATAGGAGAAGAATTTAAAAGGCTCAAATTGCTACTAACTACATGAATAAACCAAATCTACAATGCTCATTCCCTGATGATAGGAATGATACAAGAATCCCAAGTAGAAAGTTTGAATCAACAGTCTAGCCTTCAATTTCTGCCTGCTGTGAGTAGGGGTATATTACATAACATTTACGGCCCCTGACCTGAAAAAGCACTACTCTTTACTTATCCCTAGGGAACTAGAAAAGTGGGTTTCATTAAGCACTCACAGAAAAAGAAAATTAAAATAAACAATGAAGTCTAGTAACTTGTGCTGCACACATTTTTTTCTTCACAGTTAAGAAAGTGGACAATTTTACGCCAAGGATACACAACATTTTGGTCCACTCTGGAGCAATAGGTGACCATTAGATTTGCAAAAACAGAGAGGCAACATATGGTATGGCAACTGTCACACTACTCCTATTCCCAAGACCTGGCAATAAAAGCTTTTGCTTTCCTGGCAAAGGGTTTAAATCTCTTCATGTAAGTGATATATGGATTGGGCAATCTTTCAGATGCACTTGTTCAAGGGGTCAGAGCTTCCACACTACTTGGCAACACTCTGATCCTCTGTCAGAGTGGTTTACAGGAGCTAGTCGAACATACTACATGCAAAATCAGCAGGATTAAATCAGAACACTTACTTATTAAAATAAAGATTTCTGCTAGCAAGCTTTAAAAGGTTTCTGCTAACAAGTTATATGTTAATTGAGACAGATCATGTTAACTCATTTGCCAGAGGATCCTGATGCAAAACTGATTTTTGCTTTTATATACTCTTCACATGTACTTGTGGCTCAGTAGCCTATTATTGTATAACTAAATAGATTCATAGGTAGTATTTTACCTGCTCTGTTAGATGGAAAGACAAAACACATTCCTAGGTCCCAATCCTATTTTTGCTCCTCCTGAGAACCAAGGTCGAGTGCCACTTTCCCATAACCAACTAATGAGGAAGGGGGGCTTTAAAAGAGCATTGAACCAAAAGGGGGAATTACCTCATCACTTGTGTCTCTAACTGGGAATTCGTATCAATTATGCTAATTTGCTAAACTTATAAAACTGTACTCACTTTATGTCATGGGTGTATCTTCAGCACATTTTGGTATCTTGTGCACTTGAGGGGATCCTTAAAAAAGTTAGGTGCATTTTATCACCTAACCATGATTTTCGGGCTCAGAAAAAGGCATCAACCCAAAGGGGCAGCAACTGCTAGAAAAACAGTGGTAATGAATACCCAGGACCTAAATTTTCTTCCAGCTGCCCAAAAGGGAGCATGTATCTTTGTTTTTTGTGTCCTGTCTTCTCCATGCCAGATTTAAGACTCTGGGACTAAGTTTGATCAGTGTGGGAATCTGGAGCAAAAGAATTCCAATTTGGAAAAAGTTAAACTCTGCCTTCATCTGCAGCCCTCCTGGCCAATCCTAGTCAAGAGATGCCAGCAAGAGCTCTGGGAGTGAGGAAGAAGAGTGAGTTCTTATCCAAACTGCATGACCTCCCTGGTAACATAGAGACT
Organism: Calcarius lapponicus; assembly: GCA_039654755.1. Classification (NCBI taxonomy): domain Eukaryota; kingdom Metazoa; phylum Chordata; class Aves; order Passeriformes; family Fringillidae; genus Calcarius; species Calcarius lapponicus. The sequence continues at coordinate 61,961,784 of CM077464.1, forward strand.
ATTGAATTATTCATCAGAAGTAAAACCTCAGAGCCCATAAGCAGCATGACTATGGTTATCAGCAATATTCATACTCCACAATAGTGTTTCAGGTACATGCTTACAAAGAAACTACTGCATCCAAAGAAACCATAACCTCACTGTTAACCCTGCCCTGGTGTGGCCCTGCTAATTTCATTCATCTGTTGCTTGGCAAAAGCTGTTGCGAGAAGCAGCAGGTATGTTACACACAGCCGGTTTTGGATACGGGAAGGATGTCTGAAATGTAGGAACAATCTGCATCATGGAATGACGTTCAGCAATGGAATCTCCTGACCTACTCTCTCCAAAACCAGTGCTAGGTTAGCTGAGAGATTCCTATCAGCCCTTGCAGAAAAGGGAGAGATTAATGCTATACACTCTTTTACTCTTACTATAGTAAATATGCTCAGTTTATACTATTGCTATAAAATCTCATGCCATAGCTGAGCTCATTTAATAGAGACCTGGCTCTGCCCTACACATTTACTGTCACTGCCAGCAAGCTTACAATGCTATTTCTGCAACTGTACTGGAAATATCCCTCTGCGCTAAGCAGCAGCTAATAATGGTTAGCAAAGTGCCTATTGCTGACATACATCTTCAGCAAAACGACACAAGCCAGTAGGTAATTCCAGCAGAAGTAAAATGGTGCAGAAATTAGTAACAATAGCTTTGTATTCTTTTTCCAGACTCAGCACACTGCAACACTGCATTCTTTGATAGGAAAGTTGTATCAGCTCTCTGAGCTGGACTTTTCAAACTCTGAAATAGAATGCTTTCCTAAGGCTGAATTAAATTTAAGGAAGAATAAATTTTCAGATGAAAAAAAGTACTTTAAAACCTACTCTACACAGAAGAGGGGACTAAGATTTCTTTGCCAACACAGTAAAGGAAAGGTCTAAGCATGCAGGTGGTGTCTTTCTTGCTTTCTATTTTTTTTTTAAAGAACACATATTTCAAAATTAACACTTTCCTCAGTGGACACATTTTGAAATTTACTGCAGTGCTGTACTCTATGCACCTGTAAAAAAAACCCTATCTCATAGAGCGAAGTCTTGAAATGTTGCACAGGAATTGAACCCATAGGACCACAGAGGAATGAGAAGTCAGCTCATGCCACATATTGTGCCTCTTCTGAGAAGAACTATCTGTCAGGAGTAATGTAAAAAAAAGAAACCCATTTCATGGGTTTCATCCATGAAATGGAGAGGACTGGCTGCAGCATAATAGGAAAAAAACAGATAGTGGTATAGGTGGAGTCTCCTAAATATCTATCAGCAAATGCTTTTTCAACTTGCAGAGATACAGCAAAGCCTGGAATATCAGGTTGGAAGAGACCTCAAAGACCATCTGGTCCAACCTTTCTAGGGAAAAGCACAGTCTAAACAAGATGGCCTAGCACCCTGTCCAGCTGAATCTTAAAAGTGTCCAGCACTGGGGAATCCACCATTTCCCTGGTGAAATTATTCTAGTGTACAACTGATCTTTAGGTGGTGTCTCTATTTACAAAGTCTCATGAAATCTCAATCTTCAGCAAGGGAAGAGGGGCTAGCATACTCAGACTCTTCAGGGAACAGTACCATCATCATTGCTGAACTAAGCCACCCCATTGTTTTTCAAACACAAGATGTGGCATTTTGTCTCAGGAACTCTGTTGAAAAATAGCAGCATTAAACTTTTGCACTGCCAGGTCTCATTGTAACCAATCCACAGAAAGAAACAAAACTGCACTGGATTCACTAAAATGTCCCCAGTGGAGTCATAGAAAAAACACACAAGGAACTTACAACATCTTGAACAGACTCCAGAGACATGTTAAAAAAGCCTTTTACATGATCATCATTCTCAGAGTCACCTTGCAGAGAAACAATCAGGCAACCACATGAAAGATCTCATTCAATTTCACTTCAGCGCTATTTATTAAAAGGCAGATGATACTCAATGCTTCCTACTGCACAAAGCTCTTTTGATTCCAAAATTGCTCCACTAAGGAAAAACTCTAGGTGCTGTCTTTTTTTATTGTGGCTTAATGTTCTGGATTTTTGCTTGGACAATATTCAACAAGGAACAAAATCTGCATAGATGTCAAAGGATGGGAGTAGGCTGTGAGACATGGAAACTGATATTTTACCCAAAAAAAAAAACCCACAAAGAGCTTAGGGAAAATATAACACTATTATTGAGGCTATGAGGTCATTATCCAGTTTCTCAACTGAAAAAATTATGAGGCCAATGATATATTATTTTGACCAAAAGCAAAAGCTGAATGAGACAAAGGAAAATAGCATAACATAATTCTTTAACTTGGTTTTCCAAAATTGTTACTGAAATAATGAAATAAATATTTTTAAAAAAACTCAAACCCTATTAAATTAATCACAAGAACATTGGACATTGGAACAGCAGGAATAATAGCAGACTACACTTTGATGCTGTTTGCAAGACCTGAGGAAGATGTATGCAGTACTTTTTCTAAAGAAATACTAGCTTCTCTTAGAAGAAAATACACTGAGTAGTGAGATAATACTAGAATGTGAGCTGCTTCCAGAAACTGCTCCTTCTGTGCAGCACTCAGCACAGATGTTTTCAAGTCTTCTATAAACCTAAGCTGAAGATAAAATATCACCAGAAACAACATAGCTTCTTTCCTCACAGTGTTGGCAAAGGAAAATGATGAAGGTAATTGGTGTTCCAGTTACTTGGTATGTGCAAAATATGCAAAAGGAAAAAAAAAAAAAGGATGATAACAATCTTTTAAAAGAACAGGCATCAAGCTTTGTTTCTTTTCTAGTGGAAAGGAATGGAAACCCTCTCAATGACGTCAATGAGACCTGGGCCAGACCCTGAAAGTCTTCCCATAAAACTTTCACCATGGAGAAGTTGTACACTGGCATAGGCATTTCTAATTTATCCCCTGCCTTTTCCCTCCTAATAAATTGCACACTTGCTTCACACAATGGCTGAAAATAAAGTTTATAATAAAAAGACAATTCACTGAAGCCTGCAACTGTTCAGTCAAAACTGAACACTACGAGAATTAACATGCATTAAAAATTATGGTTTTTATTATGCAGTGAGTTAATTTAAGAGGTTTATAATAATTTAAACCTATCATAAAACATGATAAACAATGGCAAAATTTCATTGGTTCAGTGGACCAAGTTAATCTTGAACTTGCAATAGTTGTATTACTGTTATTAATATTGCTCTTATGGCTTGCAAAGCAAAGCTCTAGAGGAGAGACAAACAACGGTGAAAAGCAGGAACAGAGAATGTCACAATCATACAGCTCCCATTTTGCACAATTATTGTCACATCATTCACACCCAAAAAGCTTTCACAGCCATCAGTTTGCAAAAAGCTTGATTCATTACAACACCTTTATTTCTAAATTAACTCCTGCTAATGAAAACATCCAAGTATTTCTATCTAAATGAAAAGAGACTAAAACTCAAAATATTCACCTGACTCCATGTGAATGAAATTAAAAGCACTCTTGACCTCTTGGATCTAGTGATGTGCCCAGGCCACAACCCAAAGTTACACCAGGATGTGAGCAAAGAACAAGCCTTCTATCTTGATTTCAACAAGGAGAAAGTCTAGAAGCCCAGATCAAGAGATAACCAAGACTTCTGGGTGTAGCGTGGCACTCAAACAAAAGTTACACTTTGTATTTCAGTACCATTTGGTACCTTATCAGTTTCCAACCAGTCTCCTTCTACCTCTTAATACCTCAAACAAACTGTTTTCCTTTTTCATTAGTGCACCACAAATGACACGTATGTGTCTTCTACAGAAATACAGAAGGTGTAATCTATACACTCCCAATCCATAAAGAAAAAAAATCTCATTAAAGAGCCTGAAAGGAATTAAAGTCTAGCATAACCAAAACCAACTTCCAAATGTCTCAGCGGTGTGGACTAGGCCATCCTCTAGTCCATCCTTAATTTGTAATTAAATTGGCTTTAAGTTAGGAGACTTGTTTGCAGTGAGATTAGCCTTTCTTACCTTTTGCCACATTTTGATGAAGAAGAGCTCCCCAGAAAAATTGAAGAAAACATTGGTGTCATAGGCATCATCACCAGCATTGGAGATGAAAATGTTAAGTGAGATGTTCCTCACTGCTCCCAGGGCCAGGTAGGCAGTTCTGTCATCAACACTGTAGGCAGAAATAGTTACATTGGTATAACTCTGGTAAACTTTCACCCTCTGATCTTGCTTTCTTCTGCTACAGAAGTGTCACAACTCAACTGTTTAAAAGCGCAGCAGTCAGAAGTTCAGGAATGTGCTGCACTGCATAGTGCAGAGGGCCATACTAGGAATGAACAGCTCCTGACTCAGGGCTCTGACACTGTATTTTGGGACGGTAGGAAAACCCTATGATTCCCACATAAAACTATTTCACATGCCCTACTTTGTGTGATAATAAATTAGTTGAAAACTGTAAAGTAATTGTGCAGGGAAAATGCAACAACTGCAAGGTATTATGCCTACATTCAAATACGCAAGCTATTGCAGTTTGTCTCTCAATAATTCAGACTTACTAGAGCAACTCTCTGAAAAGTCTTCTTAGAGTTATGCTATGGATAGAAAAAAATTGAATCCAGTCTCAAATAAAATCCAGAGACTGATGTAAATGAAAAAAAAATGTGTGGAAATTGCAACAAATTACCACTGAATGTGACTAATCTTTCTTTAGATGTTTATGCTGGACCTAACATAGTGGAGTCATCTTCTGTAAGTGGAATATCAAGGGTAACAGCTATATATCATGAATCAACACACTGTTGCAATATGGCATCACAGATTACGTACAAACACAGACATGCACACATAGAGGTAAATATAGATATTCATGCACACACATTTATTATTTGGTATTTAATCCTTCTAGGCTGTTCAGAAAATGAGCTAACAAGTAGGAAGAAAGGCTAAAAATAAATCACAAGAATATACAGTATCAATGCACAGATCTGCAGGTCTTAGAAGTAACAGTAAAAGATAATATGAAATATACCAGGTGTTCATTTAAAAATTAGCAAAAACAGACAAATATTAAATTTGGTGTTTGTCATAACTGGACTCTAGAACCATCCATACATCCTGAAGAAACAGAGAAAGTGCCACAGAGAAAACACAGAGTAGCTAGTAAGAAATGGACAAAGGCAGAGAGATGCTCACAATTATTTCCTCTAGAGTACAGCTAGCCCAAAAGTAAGAAGGAACCACTTTTCATTCACCTAATTTTTATAAAGCTGTTCCAGTGACATACATGTTGGCACACAGCACACTTCTGCTTATCAGCAGTTCTCTGAAGATGGCTGGTGTGCAGGCCAAGAGCTTTGTTTAAAGGCAGCCTGACCCTCCATTGCTAGCAGTCCTCTGACAGCCTTCCTCATGTTACTGCAGCCAGGGCATTTGCATAGAAGTGGTTTCTGGAAATGCATTGCTTATAAACTGTTCAGCATCTTCTGCCAATCAAAGCTGCACCAGACATCCAAAGGCAGAGCTTGCTGGACTCCATTTGCCTGTGTTTATCAAGAAGTTTCAAAACGTAGGTTTCTGATGATACATACCAAATCCAGTGAATGAGAAGTTTGGAAGAATATTATCTAGACTCCGATTTTAAGCTGATGGCTATGGATTGTGAGTGTAACTTCACCATGTAATGTAAGCAATATTTGTAGCATATTTGTTTCCTTTATTAATTTCATTTATGATCATCTTCATTTATTAAGTCCAAAATTATGGCTTACAGTTCAATGACAGCTTATTATGAGGAAGATAGAAGTATCTAGGAAATGTGTCTGCTTTCTCACACTTGAAATCAACTGCAAACACTGACCAATCCTATTGATAAATGGAAATTTTGCTTTCAAAATATTTGTTTATTCTCATAATCAATTATCAGTGCAAACAGAGATTTGCAAAAGGGTATGTAGTACAGGACTGACTGCAAAACTAATTTGAGTTGTTGCTCTTTATGTACCAAATTAATGGCTCATGTATATGGGAATACTTGAAAGCACTTAACCTTTTGGCACCAATTTCAACACTTACTGTTGACAAACAAACAAATTATGAAGATGCTAAACAATCTGCTGGGATTTTCTAATAATCAAAAGTGCATGCTTGTAAGCAAAAAAAAATCCCAAGCATTTAATACTGTGAATTATTTCTCGTGAACTTTATAATCTCACTTCTTGCAATCACTTCAAAACTTAACCAGCATCTGTTATACTCATTAGTAGAACCTGGAAGTATTGCTCCAGTAAGCAAAGGAACATTACAAGCTCTTTATTTTATGTAGAGTTGACATTAAATGCAATGTACACTACAGAATGTTCTCTGAATTGGTAGTAGCAGAACTTTGAGATTTAACATAAAGTGAAGACAGCTGAGAATACTCTCCTTCCGAATGAATAATTAAAAATTCTCATAATAAAATCATACTTAAAACTGACCCCAGAAAAAAGAATTCAAAAATTAATACCAGTGGGTTTTGTCATTCCTTTCTAAAGCTACCACCTTGTTGCTCCAAGTCTATCATATAAAAATTATCTCAACAGAGACATTTATCTCAACAAAGAAAAAAAACACTTTTAAAAGCACTCTGTAGATGCTCCTATACAAAAATTCACACACTAATAAACTCAAAAAAATCTCACTGATTTTAGGCTGGCAGGTGAGTTCGGTTCGCCCTCTGAAAGCCTGTAAGTCCCATAAGATGATGCTGTAAGTCCTATTTTAAAAGATCAACTTTCTGAATCATTGAATTTGTGTACATCTGGAATGCATCAGGTCCACTTGCAGTGAACTCCCATTTGCAGGGGAGCTTCCAAGCCCTGTTGGCTGCTTCAGAGTAATACTGCCAGTGCAGAAGCCTGCTGGGGTGCTGGAACAGCTCTATTGCTAGCCTGGTGCCATCCTCCTCCAGCACCTGTGACACATTAAGCACCCTAGCTGCCAAGTCAAAATATGTCAACTAAAGAATTTGTTGTCACCCTTCAGAAACAAGAAAACAAACTCGTTACCCCTTCATCTCAACAAGGTTTGTCAAACAACTTAGGAAATCCAATCAAGCAATAACTTTTTGTTTATATTTTCATATATAAGAACTACAAAACTGCCAACATTCTCAACGTGATCCTTGTAACCTTGCTCACATAAAGGAAGAAAGGCTAAAACAAACAAACAAACAACCCCAAACAAAAACCAAACCAAAAAACCCCACAAAAACCAGAACAAAAATTAAAACAAAACCAACTAAAAAAAAAAAGGAAAGAAGTAAAGAAAGAAAATAAGTCAGAAAATATCAAGAAATAAACAGTTAATTGGACAGAATACCACCACCTTGTTACATTAGGTACTACACTTAAAAAATTAACTGAGGAAAAGTTCTGGGCAGACTGTAGATGTATACATTTATTATATATATGCAAACATAGTTGTATACACATACATACAGATGCCTGAAGATGTCAAGTTATCAATGTCTGCATGGAAAGAAAAAAAAGTTTTAAATTCAGAAGTACTAAGTACTTCCAGCTTTCATTCACATGATCCAAACTTGCAAGTAACAAGCAAGTCTAAAAATCAGGCTCCAAATTTCTGCCATAACTTTAAATTCACTGACAATGGTAGTACACATCAAATGTAAATAGATATTTAATTTATGTCTTAAGTGATTAAGAAAAGGAAAGTAAATTCCAGGATAAAACAAATACCTTTTTTGCATGCTTTAATGCTCTAATTGTCAATGTCCACACCATATCATTGCATTATGGCCAGTGAGGAAAGAAAGACCACCTGAGAAAGACAAACTGAAAAGATCTGCAATCTTCATTTCTCCACCCCTCAAGATGTTGGTTTTTTATTAACATGGGTCAGTGGACGCATAATCTGCATTCCAAATGGTGTGCAGGGACATTTTCTCTATTTCATATTTCATTTCTCTATTGCAACAGGGTGATTTTTTTTTTTTTAAGTGAGAAGGCATTCAGCACTTACTCTCAGTCTGTGCAGATCATACATAGGGCAAAGAATGTGGCAGAGTCACACCCTATTATCGGGATCACTGACTTTCCCTTTTGTATTGGGAACCTTTCTTTCCTTATAGCAAATTAGCACCTACATAGATAAATCACCATTACTGCTCAATAGACAGTGGAAGTTACAACTATAGTCAATTAGACTGCAAATGGGTAAAAATGTTTCAAACAATTGAAGTCCAATCTGTCCTCCAGCTCCATCAGATGAAATTAAAGAACCCCACCTTTTGCTTTCAAATCAATAAAAGGTGTAAATCAACAGTGTTGCTGTGACACATCCAAACAGATTTCTACTTTCGCCAACCAGCACTGCAGTTGGTTTTTTAGTTACTAGGAAAATTAAATATTAATTTTGTCTCCACAGATTCTTTTTACATCAACCCTGAATACCGTTCTTCAGGTTTTGGGTGTTTTTTTTTGGTTGGTTGGGGTTTTTTTTTTTGTTTTGTTTTTTTAGTTTGTTTTTTTTTTTATTGCAAGCTTCAGGGTTAGTTGAACTTCAGGAGGAGTTTTTGCAAACACAACCTCAAGGGCCATTGAAAAGCTGAAATCCTCAGATTTGATCTGGGAATTCATTTGTTATCTCAGTGCAAAACTGAGAGGTAGCAGCTCCATAGACAAATATAAACCAAATAACACATTTTTATCTATGATTTCTGGATTCTTTCCATTCAGGTTCTGTAATAATTTGACAAGTCGATATGAAACTTCTGTAGCACATTTTTCAAATCAGGTACCTAATATCTGATAATGTGCCTACTGAACCAGAGGGAGTCCTTCTGCTGATTTTAATAGGTCTATGAGCATATTCATCCCTGGATCTATACACAGCACTTGCAAACAGTCAATTTTGCAGTTGCATAGATAGTTCCTATGTGAAATTGTTGCAGTTTCAGAGACAGACAAGTGACAAGACACACTGGGTTTATGCAGCAAGAGCAAACATTTATTGAAGGGTATCCTCTTTTATAGGGGCTTTGAATTTCCCACTCTTACATCTATGATTGATCAAGGGTCTTAACTCTGCCCAGCTCACTGGCCCATTATATGGGTGCATTCATGGTTCAAAGATTGGCTGAGGTCCTCTGTTTGAACTTGAATCCAGATCAGTAACACACCCGGGGATTTGTTTACTTCCATTATCTAATGAACTAGACTGGTTGAGCTGGTGTCTGTTATGCCAAATTATCTCTGCAGCTATAGACCAGCTATAGCTGTCACATGAAATTACTCACTCTTCATTAATACAAATAATAGAGTTGTCAGCTCAAAGTCTGGAAGTCATGCACACTCTCCTTTGTCTTTTCAGACAGGCTTGGGTTTTAAGTATTTCAATATTACATCCTAAAATATCACATTAAATCATTCACCTGCTTATCATATACAGAGCCATGCATAAGACAAAAGAGGTCACAGAAAGAAAAGAAATGTTGGCATAAAAAATGTTAATCCTCTAGTAAGTCAGAGAAGGAATATATATGGAAAAAAAGCAAAACCAATCTTCTGAGGAACTGACCACATAATACTGGAAAATACTTTTTCTTCATAAATAATTATTTCATTAAAATGGAAACATTTTAATTGAGGAAGTTTCTGACAGACTGGAATCTTGTCCATTCTCTGGCTAATTTCAGAGGAACAAATGGAAGGAAAAACAGCCCAATCCGCAAACTTGACCTTTCAATTGGAAAAGGACATTTCTCAAAAATCCCATTTTATAAGAGAACTTTTGAAAGTGTTCACTTCAACACAGTTAAACTCCTGACTTGGAAAAACTTGAAAATTTCTGCAAAATGCACCTGTCACTCCTTTGGTTTCCTATGACTTTTGCTTCCAATTACACATTTCCAAAAAAAAACCCAATTTTAAGCAGTACACACAGAACCCACCTGAGCCAGTCTGTAGGAGAAGAACATAAATTTAAGCCAAATCAATGGTGGCCTTTGAAGATGCTCTAAACCAACATGAAACCAAGCTGCTACTTTCCTAATAGCCAAATATCAGTCAGAAGCGCTGATAAGCAGTTTTGGATAAGCAGTTTTGTTGTAATGATGGATAAAAGGTAACCTCATGTCAAATAAATGTATGAAAGACAGACTTCCTCTTGGAACCTTCTTAGGAATAGCAATATTTATTGGGGCATTTTCTATCCATGGGGGCTCATAGTCCTATGCTTACAATCTGATTTACGTATCATACACACAGCTTGTGCTGGAATACAGCAGCTACACAACATTCACAACATCATCTTTCTTCTTGTACTGTTTGTTTTTGGTAAAGCTGCTCTATTCATTGCAACACATGGGTTGTCAGGTTGTCAGTGTATATACACAGCCATACAGGATTTCCTCCTTAGCTGTATCTCACATGGAAGCAACCACCCATTCCGCTCTGGTCTTTTTAGCTAGCTTGTTTCTTACGGCTGGAGGAAAGTCCATTTTTTCAAACAAACACCCTCACTGTTCCTCAAATGTCTTAGCACTTCTCACCTGATTCCTATTACATCCTAAAAATGCTTGATAACTGGCCTTTGCAAAGCCAGTCAGATGGATAGGCATCAGGTCAGGAGCTGAAACTGCATTGGTATGTCAGACAACACCTCCCTCAGCAATTTCAGGTTCTTCTTAAAAGACTAGAGAGCTTTTCTCCCACATAAAGTACCAAAATAATGGATACAAGATTTTAAAGGCTAGGGAGATATAAACCTCTGGGAAACACCTACTTCAGAGTTCGCCTCAGCACATCTTGAGGAAACAGATACAGCCCAGCATCTAAATAAGCATCTACAAGAGGGTCAATAAAAATGTACTAGTTGCTGCAGAAACATAATAGAAAAGACATTTATTGTGCTGAGAGAACAGAATGAGGCATTAAAGTCAAATGATATGTAATAAATATGTTTTTAAGACTAGAAAATATTTGACAATAATAATTAACATAACATTTTGTTTTTCTGTAGTAAATTGCTAGAGAGGAAACCTAGACCAAGTTATGGTCAAAAAAACCAAAGTTTACTGCAAAATATTCTATTCCTATTTCTCTTACAGTTTCAGGTTGTGTCATTAAAGTTACCAATACAGAATACATACATATATTCTTTACACTAGAACACATAAGTATCTTCCTTTAGAAATCACTAATACCGCTATCCACAGGGTATAACAGCATGGATAAGACCAGATTTTGCCATCTCCTATGGCAGCTGCAAGACTCAACACTGGAGAATTGTTGAAGGGGAAGCAATGAACCATGTTTCTGTGCCATGCTGCCAAAATTTCATATATTTATTCTCTAAGAAAAATTTATTTGAGAACAGTCATGACTGTAAAGATGAAATGCCTCTCTTCTGCTCCTTCAGTTTCTCCTAACACTGTCTTCATCAAGTCCCCAGCACACTCCATGGCTACTTTTTCCTTATTCTTAATTGCCATCTGTAGTTTTACTCCTATGAGAAAATCCATGCCAACCACTAGAAAGAACATTTGTAGCAATACTAGCACACACCACTGTAGCTGTTCCTACAGGCTAGCTCATGACATCTACCATAGATAGTTCACACCTCACAGTTTGCTTCGCCAGGTCCAGTCTTCCCCTTTTGTGAAGCTGCTTGTTCTTGCTGGCAGAGGTGGCATCAGTGAGAGGCATGGAGTCCCACCAGCAAGTTTCCAGCCACTATGCTGGAGCATGCCCATAACCCTCTCAGATGTTTGTTTCCATGTTGAAGAAATGCTGATTTTGTTGAAGCAGTTTTGCTTATGTTACAGAGAGGATTTACCTCAAGAAAAGTCAGAACACTAAAGAAAAGATGGTTGGGATTTCTAAAGGTCAGAAAATCCATTCTGATCCTCCTCAACACACAACTCAACACAGCAACAAATGAGGTCAGCAGGGATCTTATCCAAACTAGTCCTAAAACCCAGGATGGCAGAGAACACCATCTCAGCACATCTTATTCCTGAGCAGCATGAACTGCCTACACAAGAAGATTTTTCCAAATCTCTGGTCTGAACCAGCCAAGCTACAGTTCATGACCTTTACCCTGCTTACCGTCTGTCACAAGCAACAAGATTGCTGGCTCCTTTGTCCAGCAATCCCTTCAGGAAGCTGGGATGGGTTTGCATGCAAACTGATGCTAATGAAGGTGCACATGCCTTAAAGAAATTTATCTGTTAACTGAAAACAAACCTTTTTTCTTTCCAGAATAAATGCATCTTAACTCTTCTTCAATCCAATACAGCATGTAACCCTGGTCTTCAACTCAAGTCACCAAGGACTCCTTTCACTGTAACAGAAATATTCAAAAGAAGAATACATCCCATCTCTGTCTTCCTATATCTTTGCAAAATCTTCCAGATAAAATTGGAAGGCTTTAACATTTTTTATTGTCGCCTGCTTCCAGACAGTCCTATCCTGTCCTCTTCTATGAATTCACAGGGAAGGGTTTCAGTTTGCCCAGCAGCACTCTTTATAATTATTTATATTTATATATGTTTTTTATTTGTGCAGAACACAGAGTTGATAATACAGAGATATTTTTGTTACTGCTGAGCCAGACTTATACAGAGCCAAGGCCTTTTCTGCTTTTCATACTGCCACACTGGCAAAGAAGCAAGGGGTGGCATGGGAGGTTGCGAGGGGACACAGGTAAGACAGGTGACCCCAACTGATGATGCCATATAACATTATGCTCAGTATATAAAGTGAGGGGAATAAGGGGGAAGGGAGATATTTGGAGTGACGGCATTTGTCTTCCCAAGTCAACGTTATGTGTGAGGGCCCTGCTCCACTGGAGATGGAGAACACGTGCCTGCCCATGGGAAGTGATGACTTGATTCCTTAGTTTTCTTTGTGTGCACAGATCTTGCTTCCTGTAAGAAACTGTCTTTATCTCAACCCACAGGTTTTCTAGCTTCTACCCTTATGATTTTGTACCCCAGTCCCTCTGGTAGAAGAGCAAGGGAGTGGATGTGCTTGGTTACAGGCTGAGGTTTCATATCTTCAGAGCTGGATGCCATCTTTTAACTGGGTAATTCTAATGATTCAAATGCATCATGGGTACACTCTGTATCAGTAGCTTGAGCAGGTATGGAGCTCGTAAGAATGCAAACAATTCTCTTAATGATAATGTAATCTGAGCTAACTTCCTGTACACATATATGCTGTAACCAGCACACATTTGAAAGCATATATAGTGATGAACAAAACAATACCTTGCCATATACAGTAAGGTATCCTTTGAACTCTTAACAGCTTTTGGCTCTAACATGCTACAAATTTAAGAAAAGTGTGTAAGGACAGCCAGTTTATGTAGCAGAGAGCCCTGTGTCCAACTATGCCTAAAAGCAAGATGACGATGGAAGAACACGACAAGTACAGAGTGGCATTTTGCTGATATATTTCTGCAGCTTTCAGGATTTATATTTGCCATTTCACTACTATATACAGTCTCAGCATTTACAGTATCCCAAACAGCAAAATCCATAGATTAATTACACACTTTATGAAAGCATACCTCCTTGCTTGTTACTTTCATTGCTCTAAATAGTTTAATAGGATTAGCAAATGTTACCATCTTGCTCTTCAATTTTTGCAGATTATTTCCCATATAATTTGTGAATATGCTGAATACCACTAACACTTGCACAGCTTTCTCCACCACCAAAACCAACTCTTTATGCCTTTTCTCTGTTGACTATCTTTTAATTAGGTAGTAGTACTCAGGGCACCATTCCTCTCAGATCTGGGCAACTTACTTTCTTGCAAGCCAAAGTAGACGATCTTAACCAAACCACCCTACCCACAGGTCCAGTGACATTTTCAAAAAGCTGCAGCGGACCTGAGAGATAAAACTTGCCACTGCCTTCCTATAAACATCCTGTTTATTTCAATTCAGTGTATCTGTGCAGCATTAATTGCATCCTTTCTGAGAATAAGTCCACCAAATTTAGGTGATTATTTAGACAAAGGTATTAACATAACCTTGCTAACAGTGAAGTCAAATGTGTTGTGCAGATAGTAATAAATAAGTCATGTTTTTGCTCCTTAAAAAAAAAATTGCTTTCTGCACACACTTACCATAATCAAGATTAATGTGGAGAAATTGTGATAGGATTATTTTGCATGAAACACGTGGGGCTGGAAAAATTCAAGACAGCACTTGTTTAAAATCAGAATCCATAGCATGTTTCTTGGTAATTTTATATGCAATAATAACAAGAATATGTTGACAATAATAACAAGAATAATAACAAGAGACATTTATTGTGCTATTTCTTAATAGCTGAAGCTTACAGAGCCCTTTAGCTAAAGGGCTAAAGGAAGCCCCTACTGTGCAGAGATTTGACAACATCCTGTTAATTTCAAAAAGGACTTCCGGTTGTGACTGAATAAAGCAAATTTGAGAGCATTTGTTGAATATTCTGCTATATGAATGTAGAAACTGTATTTGAATATCCTAAGCTCTTATGACGGGTGGGACTTATAAATTGGCAAGATAATATAAATAACAGCTGTAAAAATAAACAGGTCCAATCCCAACTGCAGCTCTTACTGCAATGATTACTATAAACTGACTGACAAGTTTTAGGATTTGTCCTTTGCTATTTATTCCTCAAATGTGGCACAAAATCCTTCACTAGGTTCTCTAATCCACACAGACACCTATCTAGCTCTCAACAGATTTTGCTCAACACAAAAATTGAGTCAAATATCCATACTAACTGTAGCCAAACCTTGGACTCTGTAGCCTGTAACCTAACCTGCTCCTAGCCATTCCCCCAAAACATCCATCTGGATTTCAATCCTGTCTGGAAAAGTCCGGAACTTCTCAGACTTGACTCTGGTTCAGTCTCCAAGTGCTGCTACAGCATGCTGTAGATCTATATTAAACATGTCTGTAACTACTATTTCTTCGATTTTTGTTGTTTTGTTTGAGCTGTTTCTTTGTCTTTCATCCTCCTGACTTCACAGATTCTCCATCAAATAGCAAGATCTCTGGCACACAACTGAATAACTCTCATCAGCATTTCTATCTCTAAAAATACTGGGGGGGGGAAAAAGGAAACAGAAGTCATGTGATGCTCACTTTTAGTCTGATTTATCCCCAGATTGAGTCCAGGCAAAACAATAGGCTTTTTCCTAGGATCACCAGTATTATAAATGACTCATACCTCAGGCAGGAATGAGTAAAGAAAATTTAATTAGGACCCATTCAAACTGAAAAGCAAAGGGGGAGAACACCGCTAGGAGCATAGTAGGACTCCTCCTGCTCACCAGAGGCTCAGCTTACAAAGCAGCGTCTCTGCCTTTTATATGCTCAAGATTGCATCAGCTTCATTAATATTTATGAGCAGTCCTTATGTCCTCCCATGCCTTTCATTGGTGGAGCTCTTCTTGCATTTTGATTGGTGGTGCGATGCTACCCTGCCAGGCCTTCCAGCAACAAGTGTCCCCCACTCCCTGCCATCTCTCACCAGGGGCAAGCATGCACCGTCCCCCACATGCCCCGGTCGGTAGTCCTTTCAGCCAGAGTTGCCTGGCAGCCACCTCACCGGGCAAGAAGGATTGAAGGGAGAACAGAAAAGGGTTCAATACCACACTGGAACAACAAAATGTATATGTTGAAGAAATCACCAACCGCAACAGAACCTCTCCCCACCACACTCAACAACTCCTCATTTGCGTGAGCCAACCACCACACCTTACTCATAATACCAGTCACAAGAGACAGAACATAAACTTCAACTCTGGTCTATTTGATGAGTTTTACTATCCCAGATGAAACTGAAATCAGACACTCATCCCCAAGTTGTAAAAAGAAGAATTTGAAAGGAGGAGTATTTAGAAGAGTTTGCAAAACTGCAAGTTGAGAAACAGAAAACAGTAGTTTGAAGATAATTTGCCATGTTCAGAGGGGTTTTTTGAAACCTTACGTGTGACAGAACTTTTCTTCAGGCAGTTTTACTCCTACCATGTCATGAGCAGTATTTTATTCTTTTTGAAAAATTACGTGTTCCACATTGCTACTTGATTTGAGCATGAATCTTTACTTTCTTTGTCTCTCTCTGCTATTCTATTTATTTTCTTTATATCTGCCCATTGTGACTGTTAAAGTGAAGGTGTCTTGCACTTTATGTGACCAGAGCCTACCATCACAAGAGTTCAGATTCTCTGAACATCTCAAGACCTTTTGCACTAAAGGTGACATCACTGTCACCATCTTTCTAGTCTGGATCTAAAACATCTCTGTTTGTATTTTGACTTTCCAATGGCATTCCACATAAAATGAATGGTATATTACTGTGCAAGAAAGAAAATAAAAGTTCACCTACTCACCCAGATAGCAATAATTTACCCTGAAGTTTCAAATCAGCAGCACAGTCATCAGATTGACAGTTCCTCTCAAAAACAGTCTGTGAAAAACAGAGGAAAGAACTGTTAAACCATGAAAAGAGTAAGGTCAAAATTCAAAGAAGGAACATGCTTGGACAAAATAAAAACAAGACCAAAATCTGGGATACAGGGATATATAGTGTGAGTGGTAAAGAAATTCAAGTTGAGGCAAATCTTGTCTTTGTCAGAACTGCTTTTATGATCTTCTAACTGAACAAGAAGTTTCATCAAATCCAGACTGTCTCTCAGAGGTTTTCCTCAATCCATTCTCCCTTCTCATCTGACAGAAGTAACTGCTAATACCATATTTCTGGCATTCTTGTAGATAAAAAATGAAACTGAATATAAAGCATTTATGAAACTATTTGCAGTCCTAAGGATTGCAAGTAAGGAACTCATACAGCAAACATTTTCCCTAGATTTGATATATGGCAGGAAACATTTCTGCCATCATGCAAGCAGTAGAAAATTACAAAGACTGTTATTTATCAGTGATAGTCTCAAATAATGGAACTATCTTCAACCTTGTGAACTCTGGTAATACTGAGATGTAACAGATTGATAAAGCTAGGAACTATGAAAGGACAACATATGGGCATACTATTTAAGCAGGAGTATTTTACCATGGCTAAACGAGACAGCCACCAGAAAGTGAAAGAAGAGAACAGGAACATGCTCCTTGCATTGAAGAAACCAATATGCCATTTAGATCATTATTACTTTCATTGTTACTTTCCCCTGCCATTTGGACCACAGACCAATACCTTTCTAAACATAGGGCTAGAGTTTTCAGGCTGGAAGACTCATTCTTTCAGAGGTATAATCCTCTTCAGCCTACCAAATATTCAAATACCCAATATGAATGTTGCCAACACTGTTCAGCTAGGAAACCTGACAATCCACTTATCTCTTCCTTTAAAATGAATGTTCACTTCTACAGGCTTCATGACTGTTATTACCAAAGTAAATGTATTTCAATCATAAACACAAGGACAGGGAAAATCTGTGCAGGATACACGTAACAGTCAGATTGGGTTGGAGAGACTGAGAGGGCCAAAAAATGCCAACCATACTGAGTTAGTACATTTTTTAAGAGCTCTGCCCAAATATATCAGGACTGGAAAAAAACTTGAATCTTAAGCCCAGAGGGAATAGACACTTCTAGTCCTTTGCTTTCCAGGAAGATTCTTGACTAAGCAGGCAGTTTGTTCTCCTTTTTCTGTGCTGTGTGAGCTCACCAAAAAAGAGTGGATGTTTATTAAGTTAATTGTTGTGATGTGCAAATGAATTTTGCCTTTTTGCTTTTATATTTCCTTAAAATATATTAATAGCTTTATTGTTGTATAGTTATATAGTTTCTACCTAGCTCCAGTAGTTTTCCCTACCTTTTTCCCTGATAGGCAGAAGGACAAAATACATTCCAGATGCTCCAAACTGGGGCGTCTAGGGCCCCTAGCCTGTCTTGGTTCTTCCTAGGAGCCAAGTTTGAAACCAGCTCTTCAAGACACATTTTCATGAAAAAAAAGTTTAGTTCCTATCTAAGGATGGGGGGGGTGATTTAGAAAAGAGTTGAACTAAGTGGGAACTACCTTACCACTTCTGTCTCTAATTGGAGATTTTTGTTAGTTATGTTAATTTGCTAAACTTACAAAACTGTCTTTACCCTGTGTGGGGGCCTCCAATGAAGATCAGCCTTTATATTACCTCCTATATTAATATTGTCTTGAAAGTGTATTGTTTTATTTCTAAGTTATTTAAGGCATCAGTTTGATAACAGATATCAAAGTGTGCTCTAGGTTGTACGGTGTTTCAAAAGAAGAAGGGTGGAAGGTGGCCAGCTGATCCGGGCTATTTACTTTGCTCTTTCATTTTTCTTCCCTAACTTTTGCTTTCTCAGAATCTCAGAAGTGAAATTCATTGGGGATTTAGAAACGAAACTGAACTTACCCTTTGTCCTTAATAAAGACTACCACAATCAAAGGACAAGAATAAATCATGAGACAGAAACTGGCACTAGGCTTCCCTCTCAAACATGGCACATTTCGGAGGTATAGTTTCAAAGGTCCTCAGAATTGATCCTCAAATCACTGTAGTAGTTTCACATGGGAAAGACTGCTGGTAGCCCTCAGATGAGAAAGAATAATAAACTGTAAAAAAATTCTAGCCTGTCAGTTTCTCTGTTTGAATTGCAGAAATCTTGGCAAAGTGAACACATCAATCAAAGAAATTATCTGTACTTTTCAAAGTATAAAATACTGTAAGTTCATTTAAGCAACTATTTAATAATCCTGGAATTTTCATACTAAATCTGTAGTTACCATTACTCAGAAAGAATGAACAAATACTTCATTTTCTAAAATCGCCGAGAATGTATCTCTTCCAGCATATCATGTACTACAGAGTGAGCTACTTTGAAATACATTGGGAGTGTTTCCTTGTCATAGATACCCAGTTTTCTACACAACACTGGGTTGGGAGAAAGAAATTAAGGATGTTGAGTTCCAAGATCTGTAGCTGTGTAGGAGTGAATCATTTGCTTCTGTAGAGTATCTTAAACCTGTTCAGGTTTGGGGGGCTCTCTCACCTCAAAGCAGCTGGCTGGTCCGGTTTTCCCATCCAACAGGCTCCTAGGATGCATGGATGCAGGCACAACTGATTCAGCAGCTCACTTCCAGGTTAATAACATCTGTGAACTGTTTTGCTATTTTTCACTATTTCCTTGGTCTACCTGGACTCTACTCCACCTTCCCTTTTCATATGTCTTCTAGAGTCTCGAGCCTCCAGCTCCTCACAGTCTATTTCCTCCATTTTCTTCTCTGCTAACATAAGCCTTTTCTTCCCCACCCTTTTGATACTTCTATTTTTCAGGTTGACTAATTCCTGGCTGTTTAAATTCCTCCCAAACAATAAAGAAGTAAATACACTTTAAGGCATCATAGCCTTTGTGAAAATACTTGTATATTGTTACTGTGCCCTTACATGGTCTACTTGAGCTGCAATTTCTTTGGGCCAGAAACTGTACCTAACTTAACACTGCATGTTGTTAGAGCAGGAGTCCATTCCTGGGATATGGTGCAGAGCCTACTACAGCATTACCACTAATTTTAACTCCAAACAGTCTTTAAAATGATTGCAGCTTTACAATACCAGCTTTGAGGATTTATAGAGCTCTTTAAATATTAAAATTGTTGCAGAAGGTAATCTATGGGTTGTATGTGTTATTCACAATTGAAAAAAGGAAGTAGGATGAAACTAACTGTGGAAGCAGCTCATAATTTTTGCCGTTACTGTTACCCAAAGTGAAGAGGAGCAGTTCTGAACAGTGGTTTTATGAATTTAATTATATTCCACTAACATTGTACCAAGTGCCTCACAGATTTGAATATATATAGAGATGGCCAGGAAGCTTCCTTACATAAGAAAAACATACATGAAAAAATGAAGAGTATGAGGTGAGGGGTGGAGATCAGGGCAAAAATTGCCATGAGAAACACAGCTGCATCTGTTATCTCAAGGCCACCACATAGTTGCCTAGCATTTTCATGAGAAAAATAGGTGTTTGTGTGCCCAGTAACAGGGACAGGATAACCTCAATGCTTCTAGGACACATCATCACTGTATAAACACAAAACTAGTGTAAAGTTCATTCTCAGTGAGTCTCTCTGACTCCTGCTATCACCAGATGTTCAGCAAACCAGAGACAAAACCCAGCATTTCCAGGGTTCACGATTCCTCTCTGCACTCTCTCCACTGCTGCACAGAACCCAGCAGCTTTGGGAAATTGTTCCAGAGCAGTTCCCACCAAGTCACCAAACCTTCTTGACAAACACAGTTTTCTCAAAGTCTGCATGGCAACTTTTCTGAGTAAAAAAGATTATGCTCCTTGGGTCCAGTAATGTGACAGGTATCTCCCTGAGGGGTTAGGCAAGATAGATGGCACCCACGTCTTCCAGAAGGTAAGCCAAAAAGCCTACATTAAAGTACACTCATTATAAAAAGTGAATATACACATCTGTACACAATCAAACCTACAGTAAGGAGAGATCTAGAGCTAATCAGGAAGGGAATATGTCTACATACATAGATCAGGGCCTCAGAGCAAGTATCTTTTGTCCTTTATGCCTCTTGAAGAGAAGCATAAGGACCAAATTCCACATTTTGTGGTAAAGGCCAGGGGTAAATGTAGGAGAAAGTAGGAGAGGGATAAATCTCTAGTTCCTGCATCCTAAGCCATCCTAAGCATAAAGCTGCTGGGTATTGGGCATGTAGATATTCTCCTTTTCCTTCTTTCTGGTAGTGGACTCTACTGAAAGCTGACAGGAGGTAAAACAAGTAAGTAAGGCCTTCATTAGGGCCCTAATGATCAGAGTTCTGTGCTCTGAGGAAGGTGATCTATGATTTCATACCAGGCTTACTAAACTGCTTCACTTTCTTTCAATGGCTATCTAAAATTAAACAAATCTCTGTTTCTGGAAGTAGACAAGAGAACAGGAAACATAAAAAATAAAGTATTCTCTGTGATACTCCAGTCCACAGAAAATACTGGAAGTCTTTCAATAAATTAAGGGGGGGAAAAAGCTTTTCAAAATATCCAACCTACCAAAGTTCAGGAAAGCACATGGAAATTTCAGGTTGTAGCCAAACTTAACTATCAAGAGTTAGAGAGGTTTCCAGCACTATTCTTATAAGAGTTCTGCCTATGCTTTCACAGAAAGGAAAAGCAACAGCTGAAGGTCAGTATTTGAAGAGAAGAGAGAGAAACAGAATTCTCAAAAGTACCCTTGAAAACATGTCATTTTAAGGACTAGATAAGAGAACAGTGATTCACTCTAGATCAGTAATTTAGCAACTTCCTCACACATCAGTCTACAAAAGGTTGAGATGATGTCCATTAAAATGGCAGAGCTGGCCTTTGGTATTTGAGGATCCATTCCTTTAATTTCATAAACTGTGCCATGGGCTTCTGCAGGAATACCTATGCTATGCAAAATAATCAGGAATAAGAATACAGTACTTCAGTCTCTACACTGATCTCCACTAAATTGTCACCAACCCTGCGGTATGCACAGAGATAACTTAGCAATTAGATCATGCTAGTAACACAAAAACAATTCAATAAGGGGGCTTGTCATTCTAATAATTCTTTAGTTTTTAGATATTGATGCGATCTGATTATAAACATGTTATCTGGTGAAGCTGAGTTCCTGGCTCTTATTTAGAAACCAGGATATATGATCCAATTTTCAAATGCTGAGCTGTAAGCAACTCCACTAACTTTTCTAGGAAATATTTTCTGTTTATAGCTTTACGAACCAATTACATCAATGTGCCTAAGTATTGATAGAGGAGCTTAATTTTAGACCTGAATTTATTTTGATTTTAAACCGTCAAGTTGCCTGAAAAATAAAGTTATTACCTACATGTCTACTGACCATAGAAAAAGAAATATAGACTGAGTTTCTCAAGGTATCCCATGCTTTACTATACTACTCATGGAAACAGTCCATTTATATATGCTGCTGAGCCAAAGTGGCTGATTTAAGTTCCCACTAGAAGAGCAATTATTATTATATGAAATTATTATTATGTGAAAAATTATTATGTGAAAAATTATTATGTGAAAAACATTCCAGGATTTCATCAGATGTGCTGGCTGAAATGAGAATACATGATTTCCACAATACCCCTAACTGAGTAGTAGAGTGAACGCACATGACAAAGGCAGGAATAGTAGGGGAGTGAAACCAGTGTGCTGGTACTGCATGGGCAGGGGATAAAGGTTAGCTATCAAGCTCCCTGAGCTCCACACAGCCTTCATCGAAGCACTAGGTTTGAAGGAGGAAGGGAATAAGACTAGGCTCATTAGAGATGAGCCTAGGGGCAGCATTCTACTGTTGAGGGTGAAATTAGTAGCCCAGCTGAAGTGCACCTACACCAATGCACACAGTATCATATCAAACAAGAGAAGCTGGAGGCTGTTGTGCAGTGGGAAAGCTGTCATGTAGTTGCCAGCATGGAAGTGAAGTGGGATGACTCACAAGACTGGAGTGCTGCAATTCATGGCTACAAGTACTTCAGAAGGTGGAATCTTCAATAGGAAAAAACCTGGCTGTACAGCTGGACCCAGAGACTTACAATGAATGAAGCTAAATCAAGTTGGTGGCCAGTCACTAGTAGTGTTCTCTCGGGGTCAGTTTTAGGGCTGGTCCTTTAAAAAATCATTATTGATGATCTAGATGACGGCACAGAGCGTACTCTCAGTAAATTTGCAGGGCACATCAAATTGGGTAGGAGGGTTGATCTGCTCTCTGCAGATAGACGGGGACAGACTCAATCAATGGGCTGAGGAAAACAGTGGGGAAGTGCTGGATCCTGCATTTGTGTTCCAGCAAGACCATGCAGCACTACAAGATTGGGGAATAGTGACTCAAGAGCTGTTCAGCAGAAAGGGACCAGAGGATGCTCAATATGACCCAGCAGTGTGCCCAGGTGGCCAAGAAAATCAATGGCAGCCTGGCCTGTATGAAGAACAGTGTGGCCAGCAGGACCAGGGCAGGGATCACCCTCCTGGTACTTGGCACTGGTAAGGCCGTACCTCAAGTACTGTGTTCAGTTCTGGGCATGTCACTTTAAAAAGGGCATTGAAATGCTGGAGCATCTTCAAGGAAGGGCAACAAGGCTTGTGAAAGGTCTGGAAAAAGTGTCTTATGAGGAATGGCTGAGGGGCTGGGTTTGTCGAGAAGAGGGACCTCACTGGCCTCTACAACTACGTGAAAGGAGGCTGTAGTGAGTTGGGGGCCAGTCTCTTCTACTGTGCCTGCAGTGGAAATGTCCTTAAGCTGAGACAGATGAAATTCAGATTAGATATTAGAAAAGAGGGTGGTCAGGCATTGGAAAAGGTTGGCCAGGGCTCTGATGGAGTCACCATCCCTGGAGGTGTTTAAGAACACCTCTGGATCTGGATCTGGATCTGGTGTTGTTTAGTAAACTGATGTTGTTTAGTGATTTAGGGGTTGCACTGATAGTACTGGGTTGATTGCTGGATTTGATCTGAAAGGTCTCTTCCAACCTTGACAATTTTATGATTCTATGAGAGGCAGGGAGAAAGAGTTGATGATGTGGCTCTGTACATTAAGCAGTCTTTCAACTGTCTGTCAAGGATAATGATGACAAGGTTGAGTATCTGTGGGTAAGAATCAGGGGGAAGGCCAACAACACAGACATCCTGATAGGAGTCTATTATAGACAACCCAGCTGGGATGAAGGGATGGATGAACTATTCTGTAAGCCTCTTGCTGATGTTTCACAATTGCTAGCCCTTGTTCTTGTGGGAGACTAACTTGTGGGATGTCTGCTGGAAACTCAACACAGTGGAGAGAAGGCAGTCTAGAAGGTTTCTCGAGTGTGTGGAAGACAACTTCCTGACACAACTGGTAAGTGAGCTTAGCAAGGGGTGGACCCTGCTAGACCTGCTTTTTACAAACAGAAGGGCTGGTGGGAAATGTGGTGGTCAGATGACATCTTTGGCATAGTGAACATGACATAATGGAGTATTCAATTCTTGGTGAAGTAAGGAAGGGGTCAACAAAACCTCCACCTTGGATTTCAGGAGGCTGGACTTTGGCCTGTTCAGGACACTGGTTCAGAGAGCCCCCTAGAAAACAATCCTTAATAAGAAGGGAGTCCAGGAAAGCTGGACATACTTTAAGAAGGAAGTCTTAAAGGTGTAAGAAAACACTCTCCCTATGTGCCCAAAGATGAACTGGGGAAGAAGAACAGCCTGGCTGAACATGGAGCTTTCACTGGAGCTTGGGTTTACGGCCTTTGGAAGAAGTGGCAGTCAGG
Organism: Calcarius lapponicus; assembly: GCA_039654755.1. NCBI lineage: Eukaryota > Metazoa > Chordata > Aves > Passeriformes > Fringillidae > Calcarius > Calcarius lapponicus. The sequence goes on from CM077464.1 coordinate 61,986,092, forward strand.
AAGGGTATATAAATGTTGTTGCACCATGTAGAAAGAAAATTAGAAAGGTGAAAGCTCAGTTAGAACTTAATCTGGCCACTGCTGCAAAAGATAACAGAAATGTTTTTAAAAATACATGAACAACAAAAGGAGGGCCAATGAAAACCACCATTCTTTATTGGATGTGAGGGGATCATAGTCACCAAGGATGAGGAAAAGGCTGAGGTACCTAACACCTTCTTTTCATCATTCTTTAACAGTAAGGCCAGTTATTCTCACAGCAACCGGATCCCAAAGGTGGTAGACAGAGACAGGAAGCAGAATTGATCCCCTGTAATCCAAAAGGAAGCAGTCAGGGACGTGCTGAGCCACTTTGATACTCACAAGTCTATGGGACCAGATGGGATCCATCCTAGGCTGATGAGAAAGCTGTCAGAAGAGCTGCTCTCCATCATTTACCATCAGTCCTGGCTAACTGGGGAGGCCCCACGTGACTGGAAGCTGGACAATGCAATGCCCATCCATAAGAAGGCCAAAAGGAGGATCCAGGAAACGACACACCTGCTAGCCTGATCTCGATGCCTGACACAATTATGGAACTGATCATCTTGAGTGTGATCATGATGCCAGTTAGGGTTTTTCTTTTATATGTTCTCTGTATTCTTTGCTCATGTATTTGTACCTCTGTAGCCTACTGTACTAGTAGTTAGTTTTCCCAGTAATTTTCCATGGCCTTTCCCTAGGCAGGAAGACAAAACAAATTCCAGTGCTCCAAGCCCTGAGAGGTGCAAAGCCCCCGTGCTATCTTGGTTTTTCCTGGAAACCAAGGCTGAGAACAACTCTGAGATACATTTCATAAACTAAGTACAGCTAGTAACAAGACGGGGCTTGACCTAGGAAGAAATTGAATCACCACTTGTCCTCCTAATGGGTGCTTTTTATCAATTATTCTAATTTCCTAAAACCTATAAATATGTACTCATCTCTGTGGGGTGGGCTTTTCTGGACATCTTTCCATTACTGCCTCTGAAAACCTTCAAATAAAGATCTGCTCTTATATTACCTCTTTAGTAAATCATATCAAGTTTCATTCCCAGCAAGTTAGTAAAAAGGCAACTATCACATGGCACATACCGGACAACCAGGGGATTAGGCCCAGCCAACATAAGTTTAGGAGGGGCAGGCCCTGCCTAACCAGCCTGATCTCCTTTTATGATCAGGTCACCCACTTGGTAGATGTGGGGAAGGCTGTGGATGTTGTCTACCTGGACTTCAGCAAAGCCTCTGACACCATCTCCCACAACATTCTGGAGAAGCTGGCAGCCTGTGGCTTGAACAGGTGCACTCTTTGGTGTGTTAAGAACTGGGTGGGTGGCTGGGCCCAGAGAGTGGTGGTGAATGGTGTTGTAAGCAATCGATGGCCAGACACTAGTGGGGTTCCCCAGGTCTCCACTATTGGGACCAGTCCTGTTAAATATGGCTATTGATGATCTGGACAAGGGGATCAAATGCACCCTCAGTAAGTTTGTGGACAGCACCAAGTTGGGTGTGAGTGTTGATCTGCTAGAGGGTAGGAGAGCTCTGCATCTAGATCTGGATCAATGGGTTGAGGCCAATGGTTTGAGGTTTAACAAGACCAATTCTGGGTTCTGCATCTTGGTCACAACAACCTCATGCAGTGCTATAGGCTCAGGAAGATTGTAAACCAAACTTTTCCAGCTGAGGAGAACTACAGGGGAATTCATCCATTTCGCTGAGTGGAAGACTCTGACTAACACATTGCCACTTGTCAAGCCATCTAAGCCAAATACAGTCATTTGTCCATTATTTCAGCCGACCAAACTCATTGAGAGCAGAAGAGACGCCACTGAAGGGATGACAGGGGGAAGAATATAAATTGCTTTCAGCAATCCCACTCCAACCAAAGAGAAAACAATTGCAATTAGGCAGGAAGGGTAGCCCATAATCTCTGCAAGAATAAATGCAAAAGATAATTTGGGAGCTTGCCCTGGCAAGGAGAAAGGAGTTTTGTGGTAAGCTATTTCATATGGAGCATGGAAATTAGACTGATCCCTGCAGTCTTCCAAGGACTTCCAATATGCCTAGGTATAAGTCAATTAATCTTCAAATGTACCACCCACCCAACTACTGACAGCTGTACTAAGTTACTCAGCTGCATCAGTAAACTGAATTGCCCTTGCCTCCAAGACAGGAGCATCCTAACTCCTGACCAATGCCTAGGAATGCAGTAGTTGGCATAGGTTAAAATCACACCAAGAGCCATTTCAACAGCTTGCCAGAATAAAGATGTCATTCCAATGCCAAGAAATGTCATGGGCACAGCTCAGCTTGCAGACCATGACATGACCTGACTCAAGAAGGAACACAGGGATCTCTGCTCTGGAGAAGACACCACTGAGAAACCTCAACCATGCTGTGTGTATGGACACTGCATTTCACCCTGTCCAGATCTGTCATTTCTTTGTTCTCAGTTTGAGATTGAGGTGCATGTGCATGTTTTAAAATGCAGAATGGCATTATTTGTGCAGCAAACCAAAGATCACTGTTCATAAATCAACTCCATGAAAATCCTTCTATACTCTCTCATGCTTGCCAACCAAGCTAATTAATTATTTAACCAACTTTTCAAACACAAGTATTTCAAAAAACAGACCCCTGCTTTAAAAAGGTGAAGACTTCTATGAGAGAGAACACTACATTCCAGTTTTCCCATGAACTTAGTCTTTGAGGACCCCAGCATCATGCCTTGAGGCTACTTTATAAGGGCTTTGTTACTATGACTGCCACACTAACTCTGAAGCTCTTGTCACATCCTTGGCTGAAAGGACACTTGCCAGCATACCCAGTGTCAAAATCCTTTTCTTACTAATCTAATTGAACGACATCTGTAAAAAGGATTGTTGAAAAGGAAAATGAAAAGGGATTGTTAAACTGGTTCCCTCCCATCCATATTGCAAAAGGAAACAAGTCAGAGAAATTCCCTAAGTATTTTTGTTCCTCCTCTATAATCTCAGCATTTTAACATCAATCTGAGACTCACCTGCAGGGCAAGATGTGATCTTTTGAGTTTAAGCTCAGTAATAAAAAATACAAGAAGCTTTGTTCGTGTAACAGTCAGGTTTACAGCAGTGTTAAAGTTCCAAAGTTCTCCATAAATTCCCATCATATTGTTGCAACAACACAAAATTCATATACACAACAGCCCCACAATCCGTCTTCATAAAAACAAGTAATTCTTGAATGCATCTTTCATGCATAAATTTATAAAAATAAAGCATACTTGAATAAAAATTCATGCTTCTAAAGGGCAAGGATTATAAGCAAATATAGTTCAAAGCACCTGATTATATACTGAAGCAAATAAATAATTACTATTTTTAAGTAGTATTCAGGGGCCTTATGAGCAGAATCAGAAAGTAATGCTACAGATGATGATGCTATCGTATCAATAGAAAATTAATTTGTTGAGGTTAAAAACCAGATCTAACCATCTACTCCAGACAGACTTCTCATAGCTAAAAAAGAGGAGGGGAGGGCAGGGGAAGGGAGGGGAGTGGAGGGGAAATGAAACCATCCTATTTTAGCATATCATGTTCTGCAATAACAGCAGGAGCAGGTTTCTCTTGCCACCATCTTGACTGGAAGTGTGAAGTCCTCAAGAGGATAGTTCAGTCTGGCAAATTGTTTGCTCTTCTGCCCACTGTTCTCCCCTCAGACAGTTCTCATGTTCCCTTCTGCACTAACAAAGGCTTAACCTGGAAAGAAGGCCAGGACCAAGCCTTTTACAAGAACCTCCTACATTAAAGGGAAGAACCAGAAGGAGTAGGAAGTAGGACCTTTCTCATCTTCCCCTTCCCAGCACAAACACCATGAAACAAGGTGACCTCACTTTGTGCTGCCCAGCCTTTGAGGCACAAGCCTTTACTACATCACAGAGCAGCAGTGAAGTTAGCAATAGTAAAGATTGTACAAAAAGGCTAATGTGTGCAAATGACCCAGAGCTTGGAAATCCACAATTAGCACCATCTCTGCTGCAAGTTCAGCCACAGGCCCTCTTGGGAAATAATGTGGTCCAAATCTGACCTGATTCCTTTGTGCTATCTTTTGTCCTTTCTTCCAGCGAAGAATGGGCTTCAGAGCAGTTAGTTCCTTGTCCTCTTTTCCTCTTTCTATCACATGTTCCCCAAGGCTGTATGATGCTTCAAATACAATTGGAGAGATGACGTCCTTGACTCTTTTCTGTACAAGAAGACAAACACGTATTTCACCTATGCATATAGCCAAGCAAGTTTCTATCTACAACAATTATACATTCAATTAAACAAGACCATTTAATTAAACATGCAATTAAACCAGATTCAACACTGCAGACAGGTTTCTCTACTTCCTTTATCTTTCTCCAGGTCAAACAGGAATAAGCACATTACAATGAAAAAGTCAGAAGCTTATTTTTTCTTTTTTAAGTCATTCTTTTGGGATCTACTCTTCAATACACAAAAGCAGTGGAATATTTTGCCCACCTATAAATCAAGTGGTTTTCAATTAAAATATTTTATCTAAAAAATAGAAAGCAATTAAATTATTCCTGCAATAGCAAAGATCAAATAATCTTCATCTCTGGGTTTTCAAAATCCTAGACTTTGACTGAGATCACCTTCAGTGAGCTCCATTCATTAAAAGAACAGAAAACTCCATCTTCCCTTGTTGTTTTGCAATATCACTGAAATGAATGGATTAATAAAGGTAGTAATGTGGCTATAAAATAGGATTACAGACATACAGGGGCAAGAAAATCCATCTTCCAGTATGTTTCTCAAAGCAAAATTTACAGTTTTCCCCATCTTCAGCACAGCAATGCTTTCAGTTTGTAAAAGAAGAAAGTTTTTCAGTTTCTTTATTTGCGTATTGTAGGCTTCGTACCAGGTGTATAGAATGGTGCCATATTATCTGGCTGATGAGACAAAAATATCACCTTTTCTTGTTGCTGGAACCCAAGGCATAAAATTCATACCATTTGTCATAACATGCAATACCTAAATCCAGACTGCTGTGCCAGGACAAAGCGCTCATTGTGTTCTGTCCAGTCCTGAATTCCAAAATCCAATTTCCCAGAAAACCTAAGTGCAAATGCTCTACCTTTTCATAGGCAAACATTCCTCTTAAATTTTAGTTACTTAAAAACATGGCATTAATTCAGCGCAGATTAAATTGAGGCAATAAATAAATCCCATAAGTAAGCACATCAAACCTTCACATAGGCCAGCTCTCAACTTTGCCTTGCACTGGTTAGTGGGTTTCTCTGAACACAGCCCGCCAACCACAAGAAGCAATTGAGATGCAGTGCCTTTAAAATTACATCTTCCAGATGTGGGAAACCTGGGTACTAAATGCCTTTCAGACCACCCTGTTTGATCTGTTTCAAGACAACCATTTGCTCTCTCCAATGTGTTGACTGTCCACAGATCTCTGAAGCCAAAGATTAGTGGCTAACCAAATTCCCAAATCATTGGTTAGTTGGATGAATAATAGCAAATATCAGGCTGGATGACATTTACCCTCCTGCACCTTCAGCTAGACCTTAAATTCCCTACCCTAATACGAATGTGTGCCAGTACTCTGAAGTTTAGACTGCACACTGCTTGGAGCGATTTGTGCTTACCTGGTAAAGAGCACTGATCAACAACAGACAGCAGTCGTGATATCTTGACGTCTTTCCAGTCCCATAAACAGGACTATGCATGATCTGCAGCACTATTAATCCCCTCAGCAGAAGAGACACTCATGGCTGCAGCCCCTTCTCAGCTGTATTCCTAGGGTAGGCATTTTACCATACTGAGACTACTAAATAACAACACTACAACTCACAGAAGCTGATAGCTTTGCTGTCATAGAAAATCAAGTGTATTAAGTAAGGATTGTTATCAGCCTATGTGAAGATTTTGTATACAGAGAAACAAGACTATACAAGAGCATGCCATACAGCAACAGTCAAACACAAACCATCAGGCAAATTGCCACCTAATCCGACTGCATGCAATCAACCATGTAAACAAAGAACAATAAAATGTATGTAGTGGGTTAAATTGAAATCCACCTACTAGTTTTGTAACTTTATTATTGCAGTATAGTAAGAATAAGTACTTAATCACTTCTACGTGTTTTAATATGGTCTTGCAGGGTTCAGTCCAATACCCTTTAAAGTCAAAAGGTAAGTTTCCTGTTGACTTTGATGAATGTTGGAGTGCATCTTTATTGTTTGTTGGTGTTCTACTTGATTTTAGTGGTGAAATTGTGACTTCTCCAGCACCACAGCCCTGGGAAATACCTTTCACAGACCCATTTATCATTAAGTAAGGATAAAATTATGAATGCTGCCCAGTTATTAATTTTGCCACATGTTCCCTTCTGCTCACAATGCTTCAAAAACAAAGGCAACAGTCTGTGGCATTTGTTCTCAGTAAGACAGAGACAAGACAGTTCTGTCTCACAGGTACAGAACAGACTGCCTGGGATATGAACATATAAAGAGAATCAATTTCTTTCATTTTCAGTCTACTCAGTTTTTCTGTGTTGAATCATGTATTGATGGCACAGCCTGCAGATAGCTTTTAGGTATTCCTGATGTCAAAAAATTCAATGCAAATAAGGTTTGAGATAGACTGAGAAATCCTTCAAGCAAGGAAATGGTTTTTACATTTTTTGTATAAGTTGCATGACCCTAATGAACTGGATTTGTCAAGGGATATGATTTCCACAAGCAGCTTTTACATGTAATCACTGCTTGACATCACAAGGATGTTATGCTATGGAAGTAATATAGGCTAAAGACATTTCTGAGCTCTGAAAAACCAAACCTGGCAAATCATAGCATGGGACAGCGCAGCTTCAGTAACTGAAAAGAAGTCTTGAAGGACACTACAATGAGTGTAATATACCAGGAGTTCCAATTATGAACAGAAACAATTATGCAACTAGGGTTTAGTAAGTAACAGCAATAAATACTTAATCTGTACAGACTGGAGTCACTGAACTGGTGCAAGTTTTCACCATGCTTGAATTGGAAAGCTTACCCTAGCAAATATGACAACAAAGGCTTGCTATCTCCTCTCCCAGAACAATCATCTCAAAGAAATTTTTGAATGTTTTGGCAGTAACTGTACGTGGCCACATATTCCTTCCTTTTTTTCTCTCTGATTTAGCAGAGCAGAAGAAAGCAAGAAAGCCAAGCTTCTGTCAGATTTATGACTGTATTTCTGTTTGACTTTAGTACCAAAAAGTCTAAAAATCTGAAAAGTAAGGAAAGAGCAATCATCAAACATCCCATCCATGATTCTGGACATCATTTCCAACTGATGATGGAGTGTGATAACTATAAGAAATAATTTTTGTCACTTTTAGGAGACATGGACTAAGACACATCATGACAACACACAAACATAGAGGCAAACATCCTAAAGGCACACTGCCTTGGCAGGCAGCCACTGCCTTTTACAGCTTTAACTTTAGGCTACCAAGAGCCCACACACATCAGGAATTCAAGCAAATTTGGCTGGAACAAGACAGAGTTTTAGTCAAGAGATAGGATTTATTCTACTCATGGTGCAAGTGGTTGCCAGACTGGATATCATTTCAGCTTTCTTTTGGCTCAGTGCCACAGTAGACTCAGGGGACTGTACATGAGCTCAATAAATCATTACATTTAATCCCCTTTCTTCAACAAGGTGAAAGTCTCCAACAAGGACTCTAGAGAGTGCAAAATTCCATTTTTAATTATGGCCAATGGGCTGAGAAATAAATTGAGATGTAAATATTGTCCACAATCTACAGCAGGAATAAAGGATGAAATATGGCAAATTAAAAGAATTAATATGAACTAATTTTCAGCAGCAGCATCTGAAGAAATACACATAATCATCAGCATGACTTCTACAGTTGCTTGGTGCTTTTGTTCATGTCTACCTGCAGTTTCTCTTTTCTTTCTCTGTGGGAAAGTTCTCTGACCTGTCCAGCCTTTTTCTACTCTCTCTGACTTAATCCTCAGGATTTTAACCTATGAATTCCAGAGCTTGAATTCAGCATAGCTTGAATTCAGCACAGCTTTTCAGTACTTCTGAGAATTAAGTTCTGTTTACCTAAATGACAGAGAATGAATTCCAGAACCCAATTTTTAAAACACACAGATTGAAACTTTTAGTCTAAATGTATTTATTTCAGGTGCTAAATAACAAACACTAAAATTAGACTAGGATTTTTATAGGCTCAAATACACAGAATAAATTTGACAATCCCAATTTACCAGACAACATATTTATGCTGCAAAATGTAAGACACTATGCTAATGCTAATCCAGCATACAACTTTAATCAGCTCACAAGTCACTACCACATAAATACTCAACTCAGTGTCAAGAGATAAACAGTTCCCTGACCCATGATCTCAAAAATTACTGAAATTCCCACCAGCCTTCAGAAACAAAAGCCACTACTGCCACAATCTATCAAATGAAATCATTGCTGTAGGTCTTAATAAACATACATCCTAGCTTATGAACCAATAAGATGACAATGCTTGACTTTAAAATTAACTGTCTTCTCCTGTTATCTCAGTCTCCCTCTCTAAACTGTGAGTCATCCAGGGTGCAAGGTTTAAAAGCTGTGCAATTCAATAAGGCTATTCATTAGACAAACTGGCTTTTAACTTCAAGACAGATTTTCATTCATTTCAAATGAATGAATGTGTACATGTCATTCTAGTACCTGAAAATGAATAAGGAGCAACTTAACTTCCTTGCCCTGTTCCTTGCAACACTTATCAATTCCAAGATTAGATACCTGGGTGCTAAGTCCCAGTGCAAGCTAATACCTTCAGCCTCCTACTATGCAAAAGGATAACAATCTTTGTCCTCTCAAGAGCTTTCCTCTGTTCTCTACTTACTTTGATAAAGATATTCTAGGACTTGTAATAAATTATTTCAGACCAGCATAATTTTAGAGTTGATGTCTCCTCACTGCAAAGGCATACATAATATGATCATGACAAAATCAGCTAGAAAATATCTGCTTTCCATTATGTAGAAGTTGGGGATTCTTCAATACATATCTTTTTTAAGGTTTTAAGATACTACTGTAGTTAAAAGGAGAAAAAATCCAACTGCAACCTCTTTTCCAGAGAAGAGACAGAACTAGAAGTTTACTTCATTAGTAAAAGCTCATTTACAAAGTTACAGGTGAATTTTTTGTCAAATTAATAGTATATGAAGGCAGTCAGAGGCCTGATGTTTCAATCATACATGCTGCTGTTTTAAGATCTTGTGACAGCTACAATTCAAGAAGCAGGTGAATAGCCTTTGTTGCTAAACTTAGCTATTACAAGACTTCTGAAGAATTTCAAAGTTTGAAATAGGGGGGGGGGGGAAAAAAGCAAAGTATTTGCAAGGTGTTACATGCCCCTAATGTTATTTAAGGTTATCATTCAAAAGAATGGGAGTGCTTTCTTTATCCTTTTCCCAAATGCTTTACTCCAGCATACAACTGCTACCATTAGGTCAGCAACTCCTCTTGGCCCACACACCAAAAAGTGAAAAGATGTCTGGAGAACAGGTGGCTGAAAATCTGCTAGAAGAGTCAAGAGGCAGTGGACAGAAAGACTGGATGGCTCTGAAACATCACAGTAGCAGTGGAAATATATTTTGATAGATACTTCATTTAACTTTTTTTTTCCTGAATTAAAGGTTTGACAATATGATTCTTATGATTCTTTCAATGCTGTTGTTACAAAAAAGCATTTCATCAATACAGCTTTATAAGAAACACATGTATGTATGAAACAAGGAAACATTCTAGTTAAGCCCAGTTTCCTGTAAAAATGTACAGGAAAAAATAGCAGCATTGTGCCAGGATTCAAAGTAAGAAGAATCATCCTGAGTAGAAGAGGATAGCTAGATATGAAAGAAGGTTAACATCAGTGCTTTTACTGACAGTTAATTTAGTAAAGTAGGAGTGATAGAAATGGTCCTTGGAACTCTTGCAAAGAAATCAGCATACTATTCAGCACGCCTTCCTGTCTGCATGCATCTGAAAGAGAGAGGCAAAGTACATGAAAAGAATGATGTTCCTATAGTTTCATTTACAAACTATTGAAATGAGAACCGACTACTTATGAAATCTAGAAGTATTTACACACAAAAATATAAATTCTTCTTTTGGTAACAGGAAAATAGGTAGAACACAATGGGAATCTGGGAGGAGTGTTGCTGTAGTGGTTTGACCAGGCTGAATACCAGGTGCTCACCAAAGCCGTTCTATGACTACCCTCCTCACCTGGACAGGGGAGTGGGATGATAAAAGGACATCCAATGATTTGCAAGGAAAAGGAATCACTGATTACCATCATGGGCAAAACAGACATAATAAACTGAATTTATTTCCAACCAAATTCAGAGTAAGATAATGAGAAATTAAACAAATTTTAAAAACATATTTTTCCCATCCCTCCTTCTGAGCTCTACCTGCTCCACCGATGACTCAGGGAGATGGGGCAGGGGGGGTTATGGTCAGTTCATTACATGTTGTTTCTGCTTCTGCTCAAGTAGAGGAGTCCTTCCCTTGCTCCAGTATGGGGTCCCTCCCATGGGAGAGAGCTCTCCATGAACTTCTGCAGCATGAGTCCTTCCCATAGGCTACTGTTCTTCATTAACTGCTCCAAGATGTTTTCCTTCTACGGGGTGCAGTCCTGCAAGAACAGGCTGCACCAGCATGGGTAGTCCATGGAGTCACAAGTCATACCAAGAAACCTGCTTTTCTCTCTATGGTCTGTAGGTCCCTGCCATGAGCCTACTGTAGTACAGGCTGCCCACAGCATCACAACCTTCTTTTCGGCATCTCCTGCTTCAGCATAGGTCTACTCCATGAGCTGCAGGATGATCTCTGCATCCCTGCGGTCCTTCATGAGCTGCAGCTGCACAAGCTGCACAAGCTGCACCATGATCTTCACCAGGGGCTGCAGGGGAAATCTCAGCTTCAGTGCCTGAAGCACCTCTTACCCCTCCTTCTCCACTCAACTCAGTGTCTGCATAGTTGTTCCCGTCTCATACTCTCACTCCTCTCTTCTCTGAGCACAGTTACATCTGCTCAGTAACTGTTTTTTTCTTCTTAAATATGTTATCACAGAGGTGCTGCCATCATCTCTGATTGGTTTGGCCTTGGCCAGAAGCTGGTCCGTCTTGGAACCAATTGATATTAGCTCTGTTGGACGTGGGGAAAGCCTCCAGTAGCTCCTCACAGAAGAACCCCTGTAGTCCCCATGCCAACAAAACCTGGCCATGCAAACCCAATACAGTTGTAATAACATGACCCAAGTCTATTCTTGCACTATTAAACAGAGGATTTATTAGTCGAATCCTCTTCAAAGCAGAATTTAAAATCAATACAAGTAAAAGGAAAAAGTGTTACAATTGTCTGCTTTGTTATATGAATTTAAAAATGTGAACAGAGCTCATCTGTGATGTCAGCTTTTATGTTTAATATCAATTCATGTTTCATATCCTAGGTATCTACTAGCAGACTTCTGAAACCAGGACCCATAGGTTGAGCTCTTTACTCCCCTATGCCATGACTTCTGTACAGATACAAGCTGTGATATCTGAAGAGGGTGAGGGAACCATATTATTCTGGAAGCAATATTTGTCTCTGAAGATGACAAGTTCCCATTCACTATTTGTAACACTGTAACTAATAGAATTAATATTATTAACCAAGAAATATTGAGAAGAAGAGTTAAAGGAAACTTATCCATTACATAGCACAAGCATTGCGCACGGTGCCAGGGACATTTTCCTAGCCTCTAGTTCTCCTGTTCTGCACATACCTACATATCAGTATGCTAACAATCATCTCAGTAACACCTTGTCTCCATGTCCTCTTCCTCCCCACCACTTTTCTCCTCTTCTTTCATTCTCCTCTAATGAGCCAGACAGCATTTTGCTAACACTCTCCCCTCTTCAGTCTCTGAGCCTCTGCTCACAGCTTACACAAAAGCAAAAGAAAAAAGAGGAAAGAATCAGTACATCAGTACTTCAGAAACCTTACGGTCATTTTAGTCCATTTAGACAGCTGAAATCACAAATTAATAGAAAGCTTGCCATTCCTTTTGACAATGATAAGGCTTTTCTCCTTGTTTCATAGATCATTCAAGAAGAGGAAGGAGCCTCCTGCTTAGAAGCCACATCGGCAAATACAGCTGCCCATCTCTCAGATGGCTGGTCTAGAGGATATTATACAATGACAAAGGGAGACTGTTTATCCCCACGGACAAGAGCAGAATAAACAAGTGTTCCTCAGGGGAACCAAGGAAAATCAAAACTTTCCCTTCAAGTTCCATGGGCTTGAAAAACAAACAAGGCAAATATTTCCACAAATAAGTGGAAACCAGTTCCTCAGATCAAAGTTGAGAGCTCTACTCTGAAGCTGGAGATGCATTCACAGGGAATAGAAAAAATGGCATTTTACAACAGCAACATTGCATGAACTGCAATAAGGTTTTAACCTAATATGATTAGGTGCAGGTATTACCACTTTACACATCTCCTTTGATTACATGTTCTCCCTTGAGTACTTTTGATTATTTTATACATTATGCAATGGATCAAGTGTGTTTATCCTAACAGCAGTACTTTCTTAAATCCCCATCTCTCTGTTCCACAATATGTAAAATTTTGGTAGCAACACAAATTTGTGGCCTTCACAGAAGACTACTCTAGATGATATATAGTAACTTTAAATGAATAAACAGAATATGTTGTGACATATTGGGACATTCAGCAAAGCTGGGAAAGGGCAGAATTAGCCTCTTCCCAACCACAGGCCCCAACAGCTAAAAACACAAATCCTTGGGGAGAGGTCTGAAAGAGATTCTGACCAGTGGGAGTCATAAGGAGTAAGTATCAGAAGAAGCGAGGTGTGGGGGAACAATGGGGGCAAGGGGCATTGGGGATTGGCTTATTGTTTTATAATTCGGTTTTCAGGAAAATATAACAAAAAGTCATTAAAATACATGTTTATCTGCACTAGATATTATCCTGCAATGTAGAGGTGTAAAATAATCTTCATCTGTCCAGACTGCTCTCCTTGGGTCTTTGGGCTTTGGGTATCTCAGAAATAACCACTTCTTTCTTCCTGATTATAAGCATTTCCATGGTACTCTGAGCACAATATAGACATTTTGTGAAGGGCTGTGATACAAAATGACCTCCTCTGTATACAGCAACCCATAAAAAACAAGAGACAGTTCTGTGGAGAAAGACATCTTCTCAAGTCTAAGGCATAAGGTGACTGGAACCAGTTTCATTGTACCAAAAACACCTCTGACACTGACCATGGCAGAGGTACAAAGGGAAAAGAGCCCTTTGTTGCCCTTCAGTTTGAGTCTATGTAGCATAGTAACACTGCCCTCGGGTAACTAAGTTCTCAAAGGCTGAGGGCTCAGCAGCGCTAGGATTGGAAGCGGTTTTGGTAACAGCATGAACCACAATAAATATACTTGCTCTAGCTACCAAACTAGGTCAAAACTGTTGTTATTTCCTTTTCTAAGAGTGAAGTCTTTCTTTAATTTCCTTTATTTCCTTAATTTTCCTTCTGAATGAACTTTGGAATGTATTTTTCCAGGGTCTGTTCATTTTCCAATTGACTGGAATGCAGTGCTGAAGTAAGAGCAGATGAGAGTACCGTAAGTGCATGGGACAAAAAATGCCAGATAGTGCAAGGAGCAACTGCAGAGAGCTGTAAGTGCATCAGAAGCATGGTACTCAGAGCTTAGGAAAGACAAAGTGAAGGGGAGATGGACAAGACAAGGACATCAAGGCTACAGGCCAGGATGGCAGAGCTACAAGCAGCACATACCAAATCCTAAAAATCACCACCAGCAACATCTAAAGGCTTTGCCATACTTAAGAAAAATAGCTGCGTAGGGAGCTTCAGTAGCTGACACAGTCAAACAAAAGAATCACAGATCAGAAGTGTGTATCAGATTCCCTGCACAGCTTGCTCAAGCACGAACTGAGCTTTGCCTTGGCTTGGACGCATAACACCAGGAGTGTGTTTTATTCACCAAACTGTGCTGTGAGGATAATGACTACAAACGGACATGATCAAGTTGTGATATTTTGAACTTTATCTCAATTCTTGTATTATTTGTTCAAAAATTGTATCTTCACTCCCAGACATGAACCACATTCTGCCATTTTTATCCCACTGGCTGTGGGATTTTGTCATATCTCTGCTTTGGTACTGTTTTAAAACTTCTATACAGAGAAACTGCTTTCCTATAATTTGTCTCTATCAACAGAAAAGTCTTAGAAAACAAATACTGTGGTACTTATAATACTTTAAATTACCCCCTCTTAAAAATAAATTATCCTAAGAGGCAGTAATAGACTGTATCATTTAGTCTACCTTCTTGTATGTCCCAGACATTACAATTCATTTGTTAATCTTCCACCACATGAAGTAATTTGTTTAGCTACAGATATTTTCCAGGAACACATATAGTTAGGTCCTACAGTAATCCCTCTTGGATTTAAAAGGTCCTGGTCTGGCTACTTTAAATATACATGACATCATATTTCAGTCACAGGTTTCTGCCACAACTTTCCCTACTAGATTACAAATAGTTACTTAGGTGCCTCTTGGCCTTCATTAAAATAAAAACGCTGTGATTAGTTCAAATTTCGAAGTAAGGCCTTCCCTTGCAACACTTGATCAGGTTTTATAGTTTTTTGCATCATCTAAACAGGAAGCATTTCATCAGTGAACACACAAGTCTACCCCCAGCCAAAGTAACAATCTATGCAGAAGAAGACCCACTCCAAAGTACTATTCTCTCTGTATGTATACCCAAAAACCTCACTGCTTCTTTTTGCCAACTGTCATGCTGAGAAGTCACGTTCAATTGTTGGTCTGCTATGATCCTGAAATCTTTCTCAAGGTCCACGCTTTGCAGAAGATAAGCCTGTCTTAAGGTGATTCATCATGATATTGTATCCCATAATAATCTGTGCCCAAAAATTGTTACTGTATCCTTAAGACCCTCTATCCAGGGACCTCATGTACCTGTGTGTGTGGAGGCTGCTTGTGCACAGGCGTTTGTGTGGCATTTACACCAGAGATTTACGTAATCTTTGCTTAGGCTTTCTTTTTAGGTTTTTTTCATTGGTTTGGAGAAGCTGCAGTAGCAATCTCTATACTGCCTTGAGGATGAATTCCACAGCTGCCTGTCTGAAAAACAATGGGGGCATCGCCCTGGCAGAAGTGGAGCAGAGCTGCCCTGCTCCACCTCAAACTGTTGTTAAACATGTCGAGATGGGGAGAGGAAGACACCAAGTGGCTCCAGGCCAGCTGCTTCACCTGTCACATCCGCTGTGTTGTGCCTCGAAGCAGAGAGGAGGTCAGTGCTGGACAAGTCATCAGGTTTTTGTCTGCTGCTGGAACTGCTCCAAGAAGCTCCTGCCTTCCCAAGATGGAGCTGGTGCAGTCTTGTATCCCGTGTCAGGGATGGGTATTTCAAGAACTTTGGGTTTCTCTTTGTTCCAGTGGGTTGGTATCTGGAACGATTTGATATCTTGCAGTTATTTACTTTTTTTTCCCCTCCCTATGGGCATTCTGTTTGTTAATAAACCAGGGTTTTTTCCACTTTCATCTATTAGTATTAATTTCTTATTGGTGGAATGGGATTGTTGGAACCTTAAAGTAGACAGCTCATTCCAGAATGTTTTCCTTTGAATTGTCTCAAGCCAACACAAAGCCCCTTCTCCTCCTTTATAGGCAGGTTGCAGTCTTTGTTCCTGAATGAGTGATCTCACACTTAAATAGATTAAAATAAACTTCAAAGCACTTTATAAAAAAATCCCTATCCTCCCCTTTTAACCAAGTATTTTTGTGTTATCTGTAAAATGTGGAAGTAATTGTGTATTTTTTTTCAGATCTTTAATAACTAAATTTAAGCTTTCTACTGATCTCTCTAGAACATAATTAGAAATAACCGACTTAATAACGCTACACTGACATCTCCTTTCTACATGGGTCTGATAATTATTAACTTTTATATATACAAATATTGTGCAATCTTTTTTTAAAATCTTTTTTTAAATCATAGTGTCTAAAATGTTAAGTGAAATTACAAGCCCCTAAAATTCTATCACAAACATCATAGTGATCAAACTTCACTGATCAAACTCAGTAATTCATTACTCAGGGTTTGGGCTTTTTTGTTTTTCAAATCAAGCTGGTTTTGTTCCTTTAATTTCTTGAACATGACATAATTGCATTTCCATTATATTGTTTATACAATGATGTCAATCTACAGGCCTTTAGATCAGCTTTCCTACCCTTTTTCATATATTGACACTTTAAAGCTCTCAATACTTCCTGAAATTTCCCATGCATTACAAGATTTAGAAGAAGTTTACAATATGGAGCCAGAGAACTCTTCAGCAAGTTTTTGGGACTCTTGAGTTTCCAGACCATTTTTGTCTGTATATTTCTGGTAAACGGTATTTGACATTGTCCATACTTACAAATGCATTAAAAGCACAGCATAAACTTCGTGACATATGAATACATTCTTATTCTCCTTAACAAAATGAGTAAGTATCTAATGAAGCACTTTTGAATCCCTGTACAAATTATTTTATTACCATAATCAAATCATGGGGTAATGTTATTGCTAGGATTTATTCATTAATGCATCAAGATTTTATTCTGAAGTGGCTATAATCTCAAAGGAAAGACTCACACACATTCTGAGGGGACAAAGTACACCTGCTATTCCACAAGTTCTAATGGTCTAGTTATAGTAATCATGGGGTAGCCAGGCAATAGATCAGTGTCTTCAGCTGGAAATGCAATTTGTGCCGGGGAGTGTGTATTCTATTGCCATCTGTTAGAGATGGGGCAGTTATCTTCTGTTAATGGGGCCACTTGTTAAAACCAGGTGGGGCAGTTTTCTTTATCTCTTCCACAAACCAATCCTCCCTCCAGGAAATATCTGCTGTTAATGGGCCATTGAGTCTCACTGCATGAATGATAAAATTACACCATCCCATTGTGAGACACTCTGCCCAGGGGGAGGAGCCAAGCATTCCCACATGGATATAATCTGACGTTTGGAACACCATAGGCAGTCTTTTCCCACTGGATTGCCAGAGGAGCAGCTTTCTTTACCACTGGATTCCCAGAGGAAGACCAGGCCCATCTACACCACCACTGAACCTTCAGAGGACAACTATACCCTTCTACAGAACCACATCTACCACTCCAGGAGGACTGCAGCCACCATTTAATTGGACTGCTACCAACATCCTGACCAACAGGGTGTCAGGTCGTATTCTGACTCTGTCAATGTTACTTTGTAGTACTGCATTTTTTTGTTGTTTTTATATTTTCCTAATAAAGAACTGTTATTCCTACTCCCATATCTTTGCCTGAGGGCCCCTTAATTTCAACATTATAATAAATTGGAGGGAGGGGGTTAGCATTTTCTGTTTCAAAGAAGGCTCCTGCCTTCCTTAGCAGACACTTCTCTTTTCAAACCAAGACAGTCAGTAAGGTTTTATCATCTTAGAGAACAACACAAGGAAGGATGTGAGTTGAGAAAGCTTTCTAAAAATGCACTGCACTTCTTTCTTTCCTTTCCCAAGATAAATGCATGTGTCCAGACAACTACTCTCAGCTTCCTCACAATCCAGACTGATTTCAAGCATGACAGCTGGAATTCCCCATAACCTGAAATCATGAAAACAGCTACAAATGAGAGCATGAAGGCAAATTTATATGCTAGACTTACCGGTATAGTGTGTCTCAATAGACACAGAACATTTTACTTCGAATGGAAAAATGTCCTGTTAAAAGCTCCATACAACACAGTAGATATTTAAATCTAGATGGCAGAAATTATTTACCTCTGCCCACAGGCAATCTGATTCTTTTAAAAAATACCTCAGTCAGGTGAGGAAGAATAAAATGAGTTATCACAAGCAACAGGAAGAAAAGAAAAGGCTTCCTTAGCTCAGTTTTGTTAAAAATGTGGAAGGATTTTTGGGCTTTCTTTTTATTTAAAGTTATTGGAATTCTCTTTCCACAGAAACCTGGTTTTAGCACTACTCATCTGTAAGAAGAGACTTCTCTCGGCATATGACATTTAAAAAGCAAATGAAAAGGAAAAAATACAGCTCATGTTACAGTTGTCAGTGTCCACCTCCGGCAAGTTTTTCCAAGGCCTCTGAGAGGAAAACCCTTTTCACTATGTAGAAATAGCCTCAGTTGACTTTTCCATTCCTGTAACTGCCAGTTTGTAGCACATATCATCTCAAAAACCTACCATCACAACTACCTTTTACAAACTGACTACATATTTTCCTTGGAAATGGCATTAAAAAAAAAAAAAAAACAACAACAAACCCTAAACAACGAAAACAACATAAAAATATATTACAAATCATCCAGTGGATCCTAAAATAACAATTGTTCACTGCTAGCAAGTCCCAGCTTGTGGTAGATAAATTAAATATTCTCCTAAAACTTCAAATCCTTGCATAAGACTGTGACATTTAATGTTGCTTAACCTTAATGCTTTAGGAAACAGTAACTGAGATATTTGTGGTACACTACATAAACCCAATGTTACCTGCTTTGCAAAGACAAAATTATGTAAAGACTGAAGGTTTGCCAGTTTACTTTCTTGGCTAGTGTAAATGAAAATTGGCTACCCAGAAGAAGCCATGACTACCGTAGGACTCAGAATAACATTCATGAAGGTTTGTTAATCTGCTTCTCTGGAAACCCAAAAAGAGGAAAATTGTCTCATTTTCAAAGAAACTCAGGATTACTCAAGAAGTCCAGAAGTCATTTCTCCTGAAACAAAGTAAAATCTTTCTTTGAAAGAAAGAAAAACCTGCACACCCAATTGATGAAATCATTGCCTTGGAGGTGAAACACAGGTGAAGATCACTGCAGCCATGCAGTCCTGAAAAACATTAGTGACATTACACAACCAAAAAAGGGTTACACCTTTTGAAAGTCATTTTTTACACATCCTTCACTTCCCTTCATCTTTAAAATTTGTTTTTAAGGCACTTGGTCAAAGAAAACATTTTTATAACTCTCTATCTTGATGGGTATAAATTTATGGAACTCTTCAAATAAATACTCCTGACATCATGAGTCCTCACATTGGTTTCTCAGATGACAACCTTCAACCCCAATACTGTCACATTGAAACAATGAGCTGAAAAACTAGTCAAAACCAGTTTTGTCTGAAAATACCTACCTAAATAGCACTTGCCCATTTCATTCACTGTGTATATAGAGGTACATCTTTGACATGCAAATCAAAGTATTACCCTTCCAACTGACCCTGCATATAGCTATCAAAGTCTACAACTTCCTCCTGAGTGGAAGAGAAGGGGCAGACATTGATCTCTTCTCTGTGGTGACCAGTGACAGGACCCAAGAGAATGGCTTGAAGTTGTGTCAGAGGAGGTTTGGGTTGGATATTAGAAAAAGGTTCTTCCCCCAGAGGGTGCCAGGGCACTGGAACAGGCTTCTCAAGGAAGTGGTCACAGTGCCAAGCCTGAGAGAGTTCAAGAAGTGTTTAGACAACATTCTTGGCCACATGGTGTCACTCTTGGGGATGTCCTGTGCAAGGCCAGGAGTTGGACTCAATGATCCTTGTGGGTTCATTCCAGCTCAGCATATTCTGTGTTTCTATGATTATTTTGTTTTCACATGAATGCAGATGCAGTTTGCATGCATAGTTTTCAAAAATCTGCCCCTGGTCTGATTATTTCTACACACTGAAAAATCCTGTGCTGTGTCCTGAGTTCCACCCCAGCCTTGAGGGACCAGAAAAACTTATAAAAAGCACAACAGTTAAAAAAGGCCAATTTTTCTTTCCATTTACTAGAACTGTAACAAATTCTGCTTCTCTCCTGTGTTTTACATGGTACTGTAATACACTAAGCCTTTATTACAGAAAAATGAGACCGGAAAATTTCTGAAAGACCTCTACTCAATTAGCAATAATTTTCAAATTTCAAGTTTAGCCCCACTAGGCTTGCTTTAAAATTGCTTCTTAAACATACACACACAAATCCCACATACAATAAAAATTATGTTTTCGTCTCTAGACAAACATAACACATGGTCTGAATGCAAGGTGTTACTTAGGAACTGATTGGTCAATCCCCACAGAGAGTAAAATGGTACATTAACAAACAGGCCCCCCAAATGCGTGACAACATACACCTACAGACCAATTGAAAAGAATTACATGGGAAGAGAGAATATTCCTAGTCAATGAAAATGAAGTCTGGACATCTTTCTAACTAATAGTCCCAAAACCAAACTACGTTTCACATCTGCCATGAGCCACAACTAAAATTGCAATCAGGAGCACGTTGTCCCATGAAGTGTACACGCAAAGTTCCAGTTCTCTGAAAATGGCAGTAACAAAGGTCAAAAAGCTATTTTCAAGGTCCTATGTACAGCACTGCTTGTCCTCAAGCTCCTTTAGCCTATTCTTAAAGTGAACTTCTGTCCTTCCAGCGGTCCTTCTTTGCAACCACTGCTGCTGCCATCTCCTCTGAGCTCAGGTTTCTGTATAACCCAGATCTGTAGACCAATCCCTATGTCCATTACTGCCACTTAAATAAAATGCAGCAACAATACCCAATGATTTTAAGATGGCAAAATGATATTGCTACCTTCATATATTGTTGGGGGGTAAGAATATATGTATACTTCTAAGAGCAGAACAAGGCCTAGACCAGTCAATCCCATAGCTCCTCAACTCACTCTATGCTCACCAGCTCCGAGCTTGCAAACGTCACCAGAGGGAACTGAGTGTCAGAAGGCCTTAACAAGTATGCTGTGGAAGGGAAAGAGGCATGGAGACAGCTGTGGGAAAGGCAGACAAATGGCATTTTTACTTTATAAAATTTCTGTGGCACTTCTCATTAATGGAAACACTAGACTTTTGGTCAGCCTGAAGAACACTTCCACAGCCATTTACAATAACACTGTCAGGAGTCATTTATATACAAAGCAGTCAGACATAGACTGCATACACTATGTGTTCTTGATTTGGAATCATGTTGGCTTTTTTAACTCTCTTTACTTTCTACCCATCTGCTAGCTGAAAAAATTGTATATTCAGCATTTTTTTTCTCCCAGAAAACAGGCAGCAGTCTAAAACAAGATAAGCAGTCTCTGAACTAGAATAAGTATAAAGTATACTCCTGCTTTCTTAAGTTCACTTCCTTCTGTTAACACAATACAAATATCTGGCCGGACACAAAGCAAACGAAGTCCAATGGAGGAAGGAAATGTTTTTGAAGAGAGTACGAGTGGAGACAGTGCATATGAAAACTCAGCATGAAAAGCAAATCTATTTTTCTCAACAAACTTGAAGAGCAGCCTCAGAGCCATCTGCGTGGAATCCTGCTGCAGACCATCCAGGCACCATGCAGATCAGAAACAGAGCTACAGCCCAGGGACCTGGTCTGTGAATGGAACACGGGTCATAAGAACTAATTCCAGCTACATGAGCAATGAATGAAATCCTTTTTATCTACCCATAAGTTACCTTAATTTTCCCCTGACCTTTTCTTCATGAGTAAGTGCATGTGGGGGGAAAAGGAAATAGATAATTAGGATTTTGCTTCTCTAAGAAGCACTCTTGATAACCATCTTGTTTCACTTTTGTTGTGGTTATAGAGTGTATCTGCTCTACCATCCTTCCCTTGTAATACCCAAAGACTCCAACTCAGGCCAAAAAAACCTCAGATTGACATTTTGGTAGGCTTTCCAAAATGCAAACAATTGAAAAGGGCAGGTTCACCAGGTAGGACTTATAGGAAACCATCATCTTTGCATTCAGTATGTGCACCATGCACAACAGAGCATGCACTGGGAATGAGGACGTTGCCAAACCATGTAGGTGGACGACAGGTTTGTATTTCCAAATTCACCTTTTATTCCAGGATGTATGTGTACTCTTTTTCACTAATGTTACAAAAAAGTCTCAATCTTGTTAAGAGTCAGTTTAAAGATATTTGCCTCCTTTACCAGCTCCAGCTATTGGCACTTCACAATCTTACTTTGTCAATGTGGATTAAAAAAAAAAAAGGCAAAAAACAAAAAAACCCACAGGGTTTTTGAAGACAAAAAAAAAAAAAAAATGTCCTCCACAAACTCAACCAAATTCCTTAAAAAAATGTACCAGAGACTCAATAGCTCATAAATATCACTATATGCTGCTTCTCCTTTCCAGTAAGAGCCAGTGATGTAGAGCTGGGTATTTAACTCTCAGCTTCATCTTCAAACTAGGACAGTGTAATTGGTCTTGGGGCTTCACTAGACTTTAAGTATGCGAAGGCCTGGCAGATTGACTACTACATCTCACTGCCCCAGACATGCCAAAGCAAGCACTATGTGCTGAGCGTGGTGGTGGAAGCCACCACAGGATAGTTAGAGACCTACCCTGTGCCTCACGCTACTGCCCAGAACACCATCTTGGGCCTAGAAAAGCAAATCCTGTGGTGACATGGCACCCCTGAAAGCATCAAGTCAGACAACGGGACCCATTTCAAGAACAGTCTTATCAACACCTGGGTCTGAGAACATAGTATTGAATGGATATATCATATTCCTTATTATGCACCGGCTGCTGGGAAAGTTGAACAGTGCAACAGACTACTTAAGACTACCCTGAGGGCACTTGGCGGGGGAACTTTTAGAAATTGGGAATTGAACTTAGCAAAAGCCACCTGGATGGTCAACACTTGAGGGTCCATCAGTTGAGCTGGTCCTGCCCAGTTGGAACCCTTGCACACAGTGGATGGAGATAAAGTCCCTGTGGTACACATGAAAGATATTTTAGGAAAGACTGTTTGGATTAATCTCACCTCAAGCAAAGACAAACACATCTGTGGAATTGTTTTTCCTCAAGGACCTGGTTACATTTGGTGAGTAATGTAGAAAGCTGGAGAAAGCTGTTGTGTACCACAGCGAAAACTAGTGTCAAGTAAGAACTGTGTGTAAGGCTTCATTATGATGCAGAATAAAAATAGAATAAGGGGTGGATAATGTTCTAGACTGCAAGACAATAATGTGTATTCTATTTGCCATCTGTTAGAGGTGTGGCAGTTATCGTCTGTTAACTGGGCAGGTTTTTTTATCTCTTCCACAAACCAATCCTCCCTTGGGAGACATCTGTTGTTAATGGCTTATTGAATATCACTACATGACTGATAAAAATTACATCATCCCATTGTGAGATGCTCCGCCCAGAGGGAAGAGCCAAGCATTCCTAACTGCATATAAGCTGAGACTTTTGGGACACCAGCACAGCCTTTCCACTGGATTCCCAGAGGTGCAGCTCCCACTTCCACTGGATGTTCAGAGGAACACTCCACTCTTCTACAGGATCACTGCTTCAACAGAACCACATCTGCCACTCCAGGAGGACTGCAGCCACCATTTCAATTGGACTGCTACCAACACCCTGACCCACAGGGTGTCAGATCATATTCTGACTCTGTCAGTGTTGTTTTGCTTTACTGCACTGTTTATTTTATTTGTATTTTCTTCCCTAATAAAAAAAAACATTATTCCTGCTCCATTATCTTTGCCTGAGAGCCCCCCTTAATTTCAAATTTATAACAATTCAGAGGGAGGGGGTTTACATTTCCCATTTCAGGGGGGGCTCTTGTCTTTCTTAGCAAACACCTGTCTTTTCAAACCAAGACAACCATATGTATGCTGTGATATCTAATAAGTATTTTTGTCTTTCAATACTTTCAGTACTTTTGTTCTGTTTGTCTTTCCTTTTAAAATATACTCCTTGTGAAAAACAAATTTTGTCTTCACTAGTTGCATTTACACATTGTGTTGAATGCAAACTGTGTAGATGTTAAAAAGATGAAAAAATAAAGCAATTCAAAAATGTACTTTTCCTACCTTGCCCAAATCCAAAGACAAGTCTTATTTCCTCTACATCTGACAGCCACACCACATAGAAAATTTAATTCCCCAAACGGCAGCCTACCAAAAAGGTACAATAGTGTGAAAAAAGGGTGCTGTAATTTAAAGCCTTTTGCAGCCATAATTACTTCAGTTGCTGTAAAGTCAAAGCTGTAATTTTTGCAAGCTAAACTAAAGTGAAAGGAACAAAAGTACTGCAAATTTTTGACAGCTATGAGGGAGGTCTTCTTTCCTTTCCTGCTGTTTAATCAAAGTAGTGAAGACTGGGGTAATGAAGAGTCATGAAATCTGTACAACTGTTTCCTGCTGGGATCCAGGCTTCTCCATATTTTTGCAACATAGCACAAATTATATTTTCATAAATAATCTAGAACATTACCCAAAAAAGGGGGGAAAAGAAATTCAAGTCGCAGTCCTGCAATAGGTTCCAAAATGGCTTAAATTCCTATGGCCACAGAATAACTAATAATTTACATATAGTAGTTGAAAAGAGTGTTGAAAACTAATGAAAAAGAGAAGAAGGAGGAGCAAGAACTTCATCCAAGTCAGTCAGGCAAAGCAAAGTTGTAAGGGGGTGTCGTCAATGCAAAATGCAGGCACAAACACAACCAAACCTCAACCTCTCAGACCTCACCATGGTCTAGAGAAATCCAGGAATGCAGCTAGAACACAAATCTTTGGATTGGAGAAGAGGTTTGGCTTTGTTTGGCTCCAGAATTTACATTAATCTGCTTTTTTTGGTCAAGATTTTATTTCTGTTTTTCAACACAATAAAAAGAGACCAAAATTTTCTGAGGATAACTGAAGTGATGATGATGATGATGATGTTCCAGTCCTTAGGGTGAGGGGATACACCACCAATGCAAGAATCTCAGCTTTGAATATTTAATCCACATCTGTACTTACCAGTTTCAAAAGGGATATCTCAGCTCCCATACTATTTGCTGAGGGTATGGGATATGCTCAGCTGAAGCATAATGAGACAATTCAGGGTCTCATGTTTACGTTTGCAGCTAAAGCAAGCAGGATTGACTATCTGCACAGAATTCAGCACCCCTGTGCTTGATCAAGCAGCATTTTTCATTTTAACAGCATTGGCTCAATTTATGATCTCTGAAGTTTTCAAAATGGCAATTATATGGAAATATTAAACATAATCATACTTAACACAGATTTTGAATGTACTACCTTATTTGTTCTTCATATATCTTCTGCAGCTGATTAAAGGGTATGAGGTTTAGATTTTTTTGCAAACTATAAAAAGTCTATAAAAAGAGAATGGAGAATGTGGTTTATTTTTCCCATATTTGAGATAAATTGCTAGTTTAGCCAACAAGCAAACCCTTGTAAAAATATCCATAAATCACTGTGTACCATGATCAAGAATCCATTTTAAAAAAGCAGCAACGTACCTGTAATTATTTTCTCCCCATTTAAAAGGGAATAATCAATGCTACTTTTGGTTACTTGATCTTTGCGGTATTACTGAAAAAAAATGGTTGACCTCTTCCAAACTACTGAATTGTCAGTCAGTTTCTTAAATGCAGTATTTATATTCCTTTCTTTCATAGCTTCTCATTTACCTAGATAAACCTATTTTCTTTGAGATAAAAGGCTACTGACTATGCTTATAACTACAGATAAGCAGGACTCAAGACTGCTTCTCTTGTGACAGAAAGGTAAACAGTGTTATATTTAAAGTTCAGAAAATTTTCTGCAAAACTGAAGGAGAAAAATTGCAACTTCTTTCAGTGACAAAAAGCCCTCTCACAACTCTGTGACACTACAAGGAAAAGACTGAAAGTATTTACAAATTTTTACAATTAGGTTTAGAAATAATTAATTCTGAATTTGAAGAGAAAAAACATGGAAATAAAAATGAGGGAATGATTCCCAATAATTTCCTATAGAAATTTCTATCCCAAATAGAGAAAAAATTTGAGCATAAGGTGATGGAAGAAAAACACCAACCACATCTGGAAGATGCCTTTTGTTCTAGACTGTCTCTTCCCCCATAAGCATACAAACAGAAAAAATATTTACTTTCTTATGTTGTAGTATGCAATGTCCAAAGCATGAAAAACTGATTTTCTTCTGATCTTCAAACTTCTGGATATTTACCTCACTTTATTAAAAGCCTATCTTTTCCACTTGTACATACTATACTTTCTTAAGGCCATGTCATTGTCTGCATATAATTTGTTCTTTACTGGAAACCCAAGTCACTCCTTATTCTCTGTACCTTTTAGGCATAATGCCTCAACCTTCCCACATTGCCCTATTCCTCTCACTTGAAAGCATCATTCATCACAGGCATTATGGCAACTTAACTTCCATTTCTGATAAGCACAGAAAAAATTCTAACCCAAAGATAATGTAATATTTAATAAATACATTTTTAAAGTGTATTTCAGGAGTTCTACAAACTCACAGAGTAATTCATATAGAAAAGCATTAGTGATTATTGGCAGTAAAACTGACTGCTTACTTGCAGTTGTCTAGAGTTTACATAGCTATACTGTGAAATTCCTCCTTCCAGGGGTCTGAATCAAGAGAAAATGCATATTTCAATTATTGCAATTTGTTTTCATATCAAACCAAGCCCATTTTTCCCCAAAGTAAGTCAGAGTGTCTTTACATCTCTTTATCATGCAAATCCACTTACATAGAATAATCCCAGTACTACTATAAAAATTCCTCTTATTTTAAGCCATGTGAATGTCTGCCACGCACATTTGACTATTCTTGTCCCAAAAGCAGCAAGTGCCATGCAATGCATCTTACACAGCAGAGTAAGAAAAAACACGTTTTCTTTTCTGTTTGTGCCAAGCTAGCCATGATGGCAGACCACTTTCATTTTTCCTAAGTCGTAATATTTGCCATGAAAGCTTCTGTTTAAAACACAGTGTTATCCCACTGAAAAGACACCTAAACATCAAATGTTGATTGGTTCAAATGGCAAAAGCAGCTTGGGTTTGAGATAGTTTCGGTATTCCTCTAGGGCCATTATGGAAAGATTGCTTTCAGTTTTGGGTATTGAGGGTTTAATTGGGCAGGGTCAGACATTGCTATATCATGTCAAGTTCCCTTCAACCTATATGAAACCATGAAGAGCATCATCATAATGAAGAATCTTCTCCTTCCTTGGCATGGTATTCATAAGAAGTGCTCCCTTTATACTTTAAAGAAAACAGAGTCTTTATATTATTCCAAGTAATGCATTTCAGAAGAATCACATTTCATATGACGAAAACCACACGAGATGAAAAATAATTCTGAGAGATTTAAACTTCTTGATCAGTTCTTAAATTACTTTAAGAAAAACAGATTATTTGCAAATTGACTGGGCAGACAAATAATAAAAAAATGTGGACAGGGAAAGGCACACTTTTAAAGCAAGAAAAGTAGAGTTCCTTAAATGTGCAGATAAAGGAAAGAATATCTGGAATAAAATAAATGGGAATAATCTGCAGAATTTAGAAAATATCATTATCTAATTATCTGTATTACATCTCAAGAGTATGATCATGTAGTGTAAGCTAAACTAGCTGTAGACTGAGTTGCTGATAACTATGTAGCTGAAGTGTTTCAATTTGAGGGACCCCTGGATATTTTTGAGCGGAATAGAGCTGCCTGCAAAGCTAGAGAAGAAATTCATGTGTCTACATTCTTCTTTTTTTTTTTAAGCACAACCTTGCATATAGTCTTGGCCACTTCCAGCTTCTGGAAGGGATGCAAAAATCTTGGTTTATTGACTGAAAGTATCATATATTATATCATTAAACCCACCTCATCAAAGACACACTGTGATACAGGGACATGCTTATAACAGCACTCTTTCCACAACTGTCCTTCCCCTATAAAATTGCACTCTTCCACCCTGAAATCCTCCAAATCCCCAGACCCATTCCCACAGACACATTTCCTGTCCAAGGATAAATGGTGGTATCTGTACTTCATTAACCTCAAATCTCTGCCAAGTCTGTGGGAAGTGGCCACTACCTATATGTACCCTGATGAACTGACTGGAGGTTTGAATTAACTCCAAAGACAGCCCTGCCTTCAGGGATGGCTATCAGAAACTGCGTAGCAGAGAGCTTTCATGTGCCACAACATGTAGAGGACCCTGTCGCTCAATGCCACCAGGGCTCTGTTTTGGACAGTGCAGTGTCTCCCTTCTCAGCGCAGCTTTAAACACCAGGACAAGGGCTGGGTGCAACTGCTTGTGCAAATGGGTTCACTAAAACAGAAAAAAGGCTTTCACATGAGATGTGAAGTAGTTCCACAGAGTCTCCCCTGGATGGAGAGACACACCTTGCATAATGATGCTGCTTAAACAACCATCCTCCGTATTATAAACAAAGGACCCAAACACTGCTGGACACAGAAAATTAATTCCTCTGAAAGGGGTAGAGGATTTCTCAACACTGGTGGAAGAGACCATGGAGGGAAAATCAGTGTGGGATGCCATGGGTCTTCAGGTCCCCCCATAGATTCAGATGGGCACTCTCACAAACCACCCTGGCCAGATTATGTGCTTTTACAGACCTGCCAAAGCTAATCCAAAACCCTCCAATGATAAGCACCCGTTTACAAATTTTCCATACACCATGGCTGCATGTGGTTTGGGGCCAGGTGGGACAAGCTGCAGTGACACTGTGGCATCAGGATTTGGCTGCAGGCAATGCACACAGTTTCTGCTGCTTCACTCTCCTCACTCCATTTAACTGCAAGGGAGCACTAAGAATGTTCGTTCCCCAGAGCTTCTGCAGATCTTTGAATTGCCACTGGGGAATCATGACACGATTTTAGGGGAGTTTGACAGAGAAAAGAACAAGGCAGAGTGCCTACTAAAACTGTTCCCATGGTGAAATGCACCACAGACTGCAATGGTGACTCCTCTGGGACTAAGACACCAGCAAAAATTAGTATAATGGCTTTTTTTTAACATGATGTCTGATTAAAAGAAGTTACATGAGAATGACACTGGGTGTCTGAAAGATATTTTAAAGAAAAATCAATGACAGAAGAAGATCTGAAACAAATTCAAGTTTCAAAACATCAAAGGCATGCACATGTAATAGAAATATCATTCTCTATCAGAACTACAAAAATCTACTGATGGAAGGCAGCCTACGCCAAGGAGAAACACAGGTATAGGAAGATTTCAAGTCTGGGTGAAACATTTTGCTGCATTCTTTCCGTAACTGGTTTTTCTTTCAAACCCAGGATCTTCTGAATTCTATTAAAAAACATAAAAAACTGAGAAGAAAGGTCAAAAATGTCAAAAATTACTTCTTAAGTGATTTCTGAAGCTTACACAGATGTGACCTCTTGATCACATCTAAACTGCTTAACAGAAAACTCCCACAACAAAAAAATTCCAGTACATTCAATTCACAAACTTTTCAACTAAATTAATATAACAGATTCTCACACAAATTACTTCCAATGAACCTAATATTAATGCTTAGGTACAGCTTGCATAAGGTGCCATGTGGCCATGTTCCCCATATGTAGTGCTTGACCTGGCCCTACTTCTTTTGGATTTTACCTGAAAAGGAGCGAAAGCTACACAGGATTTTGACACTTACTTCCTTTGTAGTTTTGAGCAAATTGTTTTGTTTTACTACCTCACTTTCTGATCTCTAAAACAAAGATAATGCTATTGAGCTATCTTAAAAGAACTTCTTGAGATTGATAATTGTCTGAAATACACCCTGAAGCAAAACATTTTAAAATGTAAATCAAAGTATTTTTCAAATAAAGCTCCTACTGCTATCCTGTTTATTAACAAGAGGAAAATCTCTGAGCTAAAACCGAGGCACTAGGCTATTACTTCCCATGAGGCTCACAGAAATACTAAATTGTCTCCAGGATAATCACACATCACTTAATTCATATTTCATAAAAAAAACTATAAAACCACAGAACAAACTGCACTAACAGAAACAAGGCATTTGGATGAATAACCCATAACCCTGCTATAATAACGCACATGCTACATCTGACCAGTAGAAAGACAATCCTATTGTTGGACTGAAGCCGAATCCCTGTGTACCAGCAGCATGGGCATCAGTGCAGCTGACTTACTGAAACCCTGGTGCAGGCTGTTTCTGGAAGTGGGGAATATGATGCAGAGTTTTTTTTCCCTCTGTGCAGTATGTTATCATTTCACATAAACCCTATGAAGAAGGGGAGGAAGTTAATTCAAGCACATTCATTATTTACAGCTATTTACACAGCTTGTACTGTACTGGAGAATTTCATCTTGCAAGATTTCCCTGACCAAGAGTTTTTAGAACCACTGCAGCTCTTTCTTTTTACAAAGAAACCAAGAAGTGTGATGATGCTGCTTTCAGATTCAGCTACATAACGGGTACAATTGGCACAAGATACAAACACTAACACAGAGCACAAGAAAAATCACTGAGATAAAAAGCAGCAAGAAAACTAGAGTGGTTACTAAATAAGGCAAACAATTTTAAAATTGGAGTTGCAATGGGACATTAGATCAGAAAGAAATACAGGACTTTCACCTGATGTTCAACACTGTTGCTAACATGAATGAAAACAGCATAACTACTAAATGGCTTGTGGGGTTTCTCCTGTTCTTGGTAGATTTCTCTTTAATACCAAAAACCCCCAGAAACATTTCAAATTAAAAAGACACAGTCAGGAAAGATTACAGGTTTCATGAGAAACCCATCTCTGACACCTTTTCTCCTGTTATTAATTTGTCCCCCAGATCCAGTCAACAGACATTTTAAAGTAATACAGTAGCTATCATCACTGTTTTTGTGTGTGTGCATCCAAAAAGCCCCTAAAATAATTCTTTTTATTGTATTGAATATTTGTCATTCTACAAGTCATTCTTCTCCTCCTGACTTCTCCAGTTTATTTCACCTAAATAGGAATGAAGCTGAACGGTTACAGGCACAGTAGCAGAAGTTATATTTGTCCCAGTGTAACCTTAAGCCATGTGAAAATCAAGGAGCTCCAGTGAGCTCTATGAACTTTCTATAGTAAAGAAAAAATGACTGAATGTTGTGAACTCTGCTTGACATGTCAGGGCACTATGGACTATTCAGTTTTTAGCATTTGACTCTTGCTGCAGCTCTTAAATTTGCTAATTCACAGTGTCTTTTGAGTTACAAAATCTGTGCTTGAACTGAACCTTAGGAGAGAAAGGGGCCTTATGTTACATCTGCATCCTGTGGAGTTATCATCTGAGCATAGTTTTAGAAAAACAAGTGGAGAAAAATATAAGATTAGTGACTGACTGCTGTGACTGGACTGCATAGTCCTTGCAGTACTATGTAAATTAAAAAATATAAATGAAACAAAACAAAATAACAAACACAATGGAGAGAGATTTAAAAATAGGTAATTATATAAACTCCAGAACTAGCAGGTGGAAAATTACTTGTTTTATTTTAGAATGCATCCAGAAAGTTGCTCCATCAACCCCTCATCTGAAGACTTGGTTTTTTAAACAAAAACTTGACATTTTTAGATTCCTGGCAAAAAGAAGACACTAGTTCTCTATTATCTCCAGCTTCCAGTAAAATGAAGTATTATTAGCTAGATGTTATTCTCTTGGGATTGTAAACAGCAAGTTTTATCCCAAGTATCAGAGGAAGAGTAGGAGTAGCAATAGCGATGGGACTTTCATAGCTGCTCAGTAGCCTTGCGGTTTCCCAGCACCACCTTGCTTGGTAGCTGGGCAAATCAGTACTGTGATAGTTAATATTTTAACATTTCCCCTGTTTTCTTTTGGAATAAGCAAAGTTCTGTCAGTTAATTGCATTACACTCTTTATAATATAAGAATAGGCATTTCTAATAACTATTATATTATAAGCAGTATTCTTAACTAGCAAAGTCTTTCTTTTATAAGGGATATAAGCTAGGGAGATAAACTGAAAAACGCTGTTACTATCTATAGGATGGGTTATAAGACAGATACAAAAAGGATTTTGTGCTGTTGCAAGGCTTAAACAAAACTCAGGTGTGCTAATACAATTTACAAAAATAAGCTGAAAGAGTAACATGTGTGCCCATCTTTAAAATGTGTGTCACAGAGGCATATTTGACTTTTTTAAAGTGGTTTAACTGGGTGACAATCCTCAAAACTAGTCACTGATTGGTTCTGCTAGGCACAGAGGAAGCTCTTAGTAGCTTCTCTTAGAAAATCATTTCCGTAGGTGGCTCTTTTCCTCCTCACCAAAGAACAACCAATACAAAACCAGTACATATTTCCACTATTCAATCAGCTCCTACTTCCTAACAGTACCTTTCATCTTTAAGGTTTCATTTCAACACAGTTACTTAATGAAAGAGATTGTAAAACCTTTCTATAAATTCATTTACACAAAATCCACAATAGTATCTTTATTGACGCTTTCTAATGAATGAAAATAGATTAGTGAAAAAGAAGATTTTCCCCTAAGATCATCACATTGATTTTTCCTCATTCTATCATATGATTTATGGACATAGTAATTATATTCTTTCTATCAGTTTCCTTGGTGTAAGGAAAACAAACAGTATTTACCCTCAATGAACTCTGTTACATTTGTATCACATTTGCCATTGCTTTGGTACCTAATAGGAAATCAGGCAGCTTATGAACTGGAATTGTTAGTTCACAATTTACTATTTGAGTTAACTCAGAACTTTTGGGTGAAAACCAGCTGGTTCTGAAAAATGCATATACAATTATTAATTGCAACAGCTAGTCACAAAAGCTCTTTGCTGCCACTTGCCTGGAGACAACTCATCTGATCTGTCTCCCACCATGCAGTAAGCCTTCTAAACATCTGGAGAAGAAATGTCAATTAAAAGAATTAACTGAGATTTTTCTGTCATGATTTTGCTATATGTGAATCCTCATTTCAGGACCTGATATTCTACAGATCTTTTGGGTTCTAATCCAGGCTTCTTCCTCTCCTCATGCAGAGGGAAGCTAATATTCCTTTCATATCCAGGATTAATATGAAACTACTCACTCTCTTGCTTAGCAGCTGTTACTTCCAGCCCACAACATGCCTCTGTTTCCACTGGATTTATAAATGTTTTTGAAGTCTTTGTTTCTACTACTTCTCTTCTGTAAAAACCTTTTCTAAAATTAAAAAGAAACAACCATTGTTTTCACCAGAATGAAATATTTAACTTGAAAATGTCTGGGTTTCTTTGTTGTTTGTTTTGTTCATGGGCAGTTTTGTCAAAAATGCTTCTGTTTAATCCAGCCTTTGATTTTCCCTTCTGTTTTCTTTCTCCTTTACCTCCCACTTTTTCCAGTGTGGGGCTGAGTCAAAGCACATTTAGCATCCACATAACCTCTAATTAACTAATACTCATGAGATAAGGAAATGACATCACGCTGTAAGTATTATTTTGCAAATGAATCAGAAAACCAAAGTCTTCATTAAAGCCATATGTCTTGGTTTAGGGCAAATTTGGGAGGAAACTTCTAAAGGGATTCTTTTAGAAAGCAAATTCAAGCGGTCCCTCCATCAACTGGTTTGGGAAAAGATTTCCTTGGAAGAAAAGTGGAAAAAAACTGTTTATTTAATAAGTTAATAATTTATTTGCATAAAAAACAAATAATACTAAACAGTAAAATCTCTTGCTAATCTGAACTGATGACAAACTCAGAAAGTCTCCTTTGTGGGTTGTAGCTCAGCTCACTCAGTTTGTTATCAGTCTTTCCAGTGCTGGAAATGTCACAACTCAGGTCAGGCCCAGTGGGCCACAATTGTGAGCTGCCAGTGCACCTCTGGACCTCCTTAGTCTAGAGCAGGTTTAAACAGTTCTAAGAAAAAGAGAAACTACAGTCAAGAGGAACTTTTCTGCCTCAGCGAGCTAAAAACTAACTAAAAAGAAAATAGGAGCTCTGTCCCGCTGTCTGTCCGTGCTGCAGACAACACAGCTGGGGAGTAGGATGCAGGGGAGTAGGATGCAGATGTATGTTCTGATAACAAACTCCATGCTTCTTCTCTCCCACCCTTCACTCTTGAACTAGTCTTAAAGGTGTAAAACTTATTTCTGGATTAAATAGATGAATGGGGATACAAGCATCATATAGCCAACTCAGGACACCATAGTATGCTTCTCTCTGTTCCTGAATTGGCCCTCATGGGCTGAACAAATACAGCAAGTCTTCCTCTCTGCAGTGTTGTTCTGGCATCTTTTCTGCTCCCAGCCATTGCTCTTCCAGCCACTAAATGTTAGATGATTCTTTTCAGAGCAGCCCCTTGTTTCAGTACATGTACCTCATATACAGCTACAAAAAACCACTTTACAGTCCCATTGGGAGTAAAACCCTAGAAGTGGTAGATACCATCAATGCGTCAAGGACATTTTTTTTTTCAGAATGTGCAGTTCCAGGAACATGGAAGGATACAACAATGTCAACTCCAAGATGCAAAACCACTAAGACCCCATGATCTTTCTCCCCTCCAGCACTGTACTTCTTGAAACAATCTCAGTAAGGCTCATCACTCCTCTCTGCCGATTAAGCCCTACTCCTCAAACAGATCTAAGCAGAATTAAACCAGTGTTCTTCATCTGTTGTCAGGCATACTTGTCCCTGAGCTGAAGGGAAATGTCCACCTTGATTTATGTCAAAGTGACCTGCAGAATTTCATATGAATGGGGCTGCGAGTTATACAAGCCAATGAGCCTGCACAAAAGCTCTTGGGGGCTCCGCAGGTGAAAACAATCAAAGTAATCTGAATCCATAAGATACAGTCATCAGTGCTTCTGTGTAACCCAGGAAAGGAGAAGTTAACAATCTAAGCATTATCGGAGAGGGAGCCAAACACTCTCAGAGGTTTGAGCCCTGCCAGCTGTCACTGTTTCTTTTCCTTCTGAGAATCAGCTGAATATAGCCATAAGCTGTAGTTACTCTTTGCTATCTCCTATAAAATAATTTTTTCTAGAGCACTTCTCAGCCACCTGACCCATCACACAACACATCACACAACGCATCTGCCAGGGCTTAATGATATAATCTGAAATCACAAACCTTCCCCAGCCCAGTCATCTCTTCTGGAGTTCAAGTTTTCCTCTTATTTTTAAAAAGTAAAATACTAACCCAGAAAAGGTTTTCAACATTGCTCCAACTTCTCTTTGCAACCCTTCCTTGCCACTTTTATTAAATCACAGGACTGCTTTTAGATCCAATAACATAAAAGATTTTGTTTGGCTTGTCAAGGAACCTGTTGACTAGACACAAACACAACCACAACCACTATTTTCAAAATCAAAAGTAAAATAAGAGTACAGCTTACATATTTTTTATTCTTTTGACAGTTGCCAAGATATTAATCCTGGGACATTGCAATGATTTTCTTTCTTTTCCAAGAGGTGGCAGAAGCAGCAGAGTTTTCAAGACAGCTTCACTTTCATGTCACTTGCAACTAAATGTAGTACTTGCTTCCTGCTTGGTTAATAAGAACATTTCCAGCTGGTTATGGAAACAGTGCAGAGCTAGTTTCTTGAAAATAAACAGTGGGAAAAAAAGGATTGCTCAATAACAGTATGGCCAATTTAGAACCTTTCCCTCCTTCCTTGTGGTCTCAGGAAATAAATACACACCTGCAAATGAACACTGCAGAATTGCTTGCCACTGTCTTCTTTTTATGAAATGAGAAGTTTTGGCAACCTGGGAGAGACAACCTACTACAGTAAGGGGAAGTGCCCTTTCCAAGAACACTCTGGCTTTAATTCATCTTAAGAGTCTTACATCCCATTGACAATTACTTTTCTGGCTCTAAAACATGTTGTTCCTCAGGTTACAGCACAGAATCAGTCTCTCCTCTTAGCTCAGACCCTGTCCCTTCTGATGCCACAGTTTACTTGCTTGCAGGTCATCCCACCTGCAACGTACCTACAGGCACAGCACTTCTGTATCTTTCTACCTGTTACTGTAAAATACATTGGATGCAACCAGCTACTGAAAAATGTCTGTTAGTCAACTGAAGCACCAACAGACATGTTAAATTCATTAAAATTCTCTTTAAGGGTCTCCTACGACCTTGGTGTTTAAACTACAATTAACTTAAAATAGTTGGAAGGGTGAAAATATGGAGTAAGAACAGTGGCTAAGAACAGGGAGCTGTCTCAGTATGTGTCCATTCCTAACCATAGCCAATGACAAGTCCTATCAATGAAGAATAAGCAAAGTGACAGTGGTATCACATAGGGATATCCCTCTCACACACTGTCTCAGCTTCTACCAATATGGAAAGGCTGTCTGAGTCCAGGGCTGTCTCTCTGCATTTATCTTTGAAGTATGCCATGGATTTGTGTGATCACTTTTTAAACCCAGGTACATTTTTAGCATCCAAAAGGAACTCAATTTCTGCCTCCTGCCACACTCAGTTAAGATTTTCCCAAAACACAGTCTCAGGTTACCTAGAGTCATTCAGAGAAAAAGCTGTGGGACACACGCTTCCCCAGCTGATCTTTTAACCAAAGCCTCATCTCTGCCTCCTTTGGTTGTTCTCTGAAGCTAAGTGGACCAGCTGGTGGAAGCAAGGAAAAGCAAATGAAATATTGGCTGAACCAATATCTGTGATGTTGGTATCTTCTGAGAAGGCTTGAGATATCCCAAGATCAACACTTCATCTGAGACTCATTACTGGATGCTTAGGTGTTTCTCCTTCACACTTTCTCTGGTAACCAATACCTAAGACACCTGACTCCTGGAATTATCAGTCTTGTTTATCTGCTAGTCTGCAGCTATGCAGCCCTCACTTTACAACAGTTAACTGCCTTAAGTCATAAAGGATAACCTAAGCCTAAAATTTTTCAGTCCATTTGAAATAAAAGCCCCTACAATAGCAGGGCAGTGTTAGGCAACTGGTTCATTGCTAAGTTGGAGGAATGAAGGCCAAAACCCAAACCCCATTTTGCTACATCTTTTTGGTCTTCAAACTTTCCCAGCTTGCCAGGCCTTGTTTTTATTATGAGATATAGCAAGGTCAAAGCTTGAAGTATTAGGAGTTTTGAGCCCCTCAGTTCAATTCTTTGCTATCAACTGGCCGAATAACAGCTAATCCTGATTTTTTTAGGAAAAAAATCTACATTGATAGATATTTATAATGGGGCTTACAAGGTTTAAGATGTGTCTGTACGAAGCACTCAAATAGATTTGAGTGGAAAAGCCTAACAGAAGGCTCTAAATAAAGAACATGATTGAAATCATCATGAAAAATTTACAGCATGAGGCTGATGTAGCCTAGCTGGAATAGAACAGCACATACATGAAATGTGTGGAAGATGAGAAGAATTTTAAAGCCAACTCAAATGTGAAAGCAAATCAATGCTTCAAACTTAAAAATTATGGCATCCAACTTCTGTGATGAAGTGCATTGAGCTTTGATTCTGGAGTGCTCTCTCTCTTACACCATTTGTAGTTGTGAGTAACCAATCTGTACATTTTCACTCAAGCTTTCCATACCACAATGTATGGTGGAAAGATTTGGCAGTTTCTGCCTTTGCCCAAATACCCAAAGAAAGGGAAAAAAAGATTGCAAGGGGAAAAAGGAAAAAAAGCCAAACTGCAAATGAATTTGCAGCAGAATGACTCTAAACTCTTGAGCCAGATTCAGAGGATTAATGTTACGGTAATACAAAACTACATAAAACAAATTATAACCCTAAGTCCTGACTGTCCTGCAAACAGCCTATGGAGCAAACAGGTATGACGACCCAAAGGCAAGACAGGAGAGCAACACAAAGATCAGAAACCAGAAGAAAAATTGTTAAGTACCTTCCAAGCTTCACACCACATTACTGCTTTACAGCCGAGTATTCAACTCAGATTTTTGAACTCCCAGGCCAGGGCTTCAGACATACATATCCTCTTAGGGGAACAACAACAATTTCAAGCAAAACTCTCTAGGACATGCCAAATTTGGTGGTGGTGGTGTATGGGACAGGTTTTCTCAATTCTCTGGATTATTTAAACAACAAACTGGGTGGTCAGGAGCACCTGCCATACACTGGTGTCCTAGGGTGACGTTATGATGCTTGTATCCCCAGTCGTTGTTCTGTTTATGCTGGATATTGTGTTCTGTAACTTCAAGACTGGCTCTGAAGAGCAAAATTTTGTTCTGTTCTGTCATCAGCCGCTCCCTCACAGCTGAACACAGAGACGGGGCAGTACATAGTGTGGCTTTTGCTTTTTGCTTTGCTTTCACTTTGCTCTTGCTTCTCCTCTGCTCCTGCTTTGCTCTTGCTTTTGCTTCTGCCCAGTAGTTAGTTTAACTAAGCATCCGATTTTTCCCTAGACTGTTTTTCTTTCTCCTTCTTGGAACCACTCGAACTTGCTCCGGACTGGGACCTGGGAAACATCGGGAGTTTGCACCTTGTGGCCTGCAGCAGCCATTCCCAGCGCTGGAGGTTCCAATAACAGAGCGACCACTCCCAGGAGAGACTTTCTAGATTTGTCATCTTTTTCAGAGAGATGAAAGAGTAGTGTCATCCGGTATTGTTCATTTTGTGTGCTGGGGGGTGCTTTGCCTGTTAAATAAACAGGTTCTTTCCCCTTCTCTCCAAGGAATCCTTCCCGAACTGGTTGGGGAGAGGGGCTGTGTGGATTTGCTTTCTGGAGGGGCCCCCCTTCGGAGGGTTTCTCCCAGATTTGCCCTAAACCAAGACAACTGGTTAGATGCTTGCTGCTTCACAAAGGAGATGGTGGCTGCTAATGGTAGCAGCTAATAAAATGATCCCTTCAGTTCAGATGGTATGGTTGCCTTAGAGGTCAAACATGGGGATTTCTTTGCTGGAGATGGTAACTACCCAGGCATGTTTAGTACTGCATTTGTTAAACAGGGGTTGCTTGGAACATTACTCTTTTTCATGGTGGGCCCATGAAGGAGCCACTGAACACTTTGGAGTTAAAATTATAGTGAGGAAGACAGGCAAAGAATCAGACCAGACCTGAATTCACTCTAAGCAGTAACTTCCTATCTTTAAACATTCAATGATGAGATTTCAGTGCTTCCAAAATCTATACAACATAGAAACTGTTTAAGAGGAGAAAGTTATGATTATTTCACTGTTTCCTGGTAAGAAGGTAACTTCATTGTATAAAAAATAAAAATTAAAAATCAATATTAAAACCTAAGCATTTACCTGCATCTCTTGTGTTTTTATTGACTTCTTTTTGGGCGTAAGGGGGGAAAGGGGTTGTGCTTTCTTTCAGGGTGGGGAGGTTAATGAGGGCAGTATTGTAGTGATACTATTTCTAAAAGCTTTAAATTCTGTGAACCTCAAGATCACACTCCAGTCATTGTCTTTCACATTAACGTTCTCCTTCCCTAGATGATTCACATCAGAATCTTTATCACCTTAAACCATTTACAGTAGAGACATTGCAAGAGGTTAAGAGTGCAGTCTAGCATTCAAAGAGTGAAGACCACCATTTAATACAATTTTAAATGATTGAGTAAAATGAACAAGCCACTGAAGTGGCAAATGATGTCAATTTATTAAGTTTAGACCAAACTAGAAAAGACCATGATGAAATTCAGAAACACATAAAAAAGGAAAAGATAGTTGGGATACATGAAGTTTAATTTTGATAAAGCTAGGATAATAATACTTCAGAGGAATAATTTTATTTATATTGTTGGGTACTGTGAAAAATTCATGCATTTTATGATTGGCTTTTCGCAAATATTAAAATGAATATTATATGTGTTGTGTTAGAAAGTAATGCTGCATTAATTCCCTTAAGTACTGTGTTAAATATAGTTTTAGGTTATAAAAAATGTTAAAATAGGAACTATGCTATGTAAGATGCTTTGTTTAAAAGAAAGGACTTGCAGCAAGATAGCAGACACAGGACATCTAAATCTTTCAGAGAAAAAGAATTTATTGCCCTCTTATCAGAAGAAATGAACTTCTTCCTGCCTCGAAGGCGCTATTAGGATTTGGAGGAAGAAGTTGACTATGACCAGACAGAATCCTATATTTGAATGGAATTTATGCATCATGTATGAAGTGTATGAATATGCAACAGGCTATTGCTATTAAGGGTTAATCCTTTGTTAATGGGTGTCCTTTTTCAGGCTTGTGATGCCCAGAAAAAGGTACCCAGACGTCCATCCGTAACTCTTTGTTTTTATTGTCTCATATTGTCCTAACTCAAATTGTCCAAATTATTATTACTCTAATTGTATTACTATTTTTATAACCATTTTATTACTATTAAACTTATAAAATTTTAAAAACAAGTGATTGGCGTTTTTCACAGGTACCACCCAAGAAAGACAAAGAACAAGGCAGCACTATGGACAATTCTGGTAGACCCACCTCTCACAGTGTGTAAGGCAGTAACCTGAAAAAAAGACACTTGAATTAAATGTTGAGATTCTGTTAGATATTAAAAGAACAGGTTCTTTTATCTTTTGTGTGCCAATCTGCTCTTCAGTGTGTAATGGATCTGTCTATGAATCCACATTTTTATTCTAAAATCTGGCTAATACAGTCCTCTAGCTGAAGGGTTAGTCAAGGCTTCACTGGTGAAGAGTGTGCTATGGGTCTGGCTCTGGGACAGAGAGAAAGTAGTCCTGCCTCAATCATCTGTGCTAAGGGAAGTTTTGGTTCGCACCTAATTTCATGCAATTCTTACAAATTTCTGCACTACTTGGCAAAACACATATGTGACAGCTTTTAAACTTGCCAATAATCCTTAGATACACAGTCTTTGCCAGAAGAGGATAAATTTTTAGCGCTGTGAATCACATCAGCCAAGAAAAGCACTGGAAACCCTGGTAAAAATAAATCCATTCAACAATATGGCTACCAGGTATGACTATATTGACTCAGAATTTGCAAAACTACAGTACACATCCTCAGTAGAAGGAAATCTAGGGAAGTGATGCAAAACTTCCAACCAGTGAAAATCGCACATGCTTCTGTGAAACACACATGCAAAAAAATAGAAAGAAACCCCGGAACTTCCTCTTTTTTTTTTTTTTCTTTTCCAGTATGGGAACGAGGTATTATCAGCTGGCCCGGCCTCTGTCTCGGCCGGGCTGGGCCGGGCGGGCCTGCGGGGGGGCCCCCCCCTTCCCCTGGGCCGCCTGCCGGCACCACCGCCCCATCCCATCGACTGCCGGGCAGGGAAAGGGGGGTGCCGCGGGCTGGGTGGAGCTGACCTTGCTAACATCTAGCTGCTTACTACACCCCCCCCAACCCGGGGGCCCAGCTGAGCCCGCTGGGGCCCGGGAGAAGCACCAGGTCGGCGCGGAAATTTTACCCGTGGAAGCTGCCACAATCATTGTGCAGGGGGAAGGAGACGCCACCCCCCACCCCCGGTGTACTGCTGCTGAGTTCTGGCCTGGCTGACTAGACACTGTGATATGTGAAAGTTAATTCATGCTGTATAAATAGATATATGTGTATAAAATATTGCAAAGATCCAAAGTTATGTTTCTGACCACTCTGGCTGGGAACAGTTTTATTCTTATTGTAACCAGTTCCCGGACAGCGTTAGGATGACATCAGGTCTGTTACCGTATGAATGGAATGGTCCCCAGCTATTATGGGGGATTTCCTCTGGTTCCCACAATCGGGAGATACCATCTGGACCTTCCCAGAGTGGAATGTCTGGAGGGACTCATACACCTGGACATGACTTCATCACGGTACTCAGAAACTAGTCCATGTGAATGCAGCCTCTGCCTGGACACTCAGACATTTGTCTGCATCTTTGAGTTCTTTGTCTGTCTCTACATCTGTGTGGATCCAACTATGCCTACGAAGGAACACAAAGAAAGATGTGGTCATCTATGCCTCAGGCAGAATAAACTGTATATAAGCTGGATGCTGGAAACACTCGGGGCGAACTCCTGGGGAAACGCTGCCGGTTTGTCAGTGGACCCGGGTTCACCCAGCGCCTGTGTCCAGAGCAGACGCTGCCTTGGCTGTGGAGGTTTTCGAAATTTTCTACTTTTTGTTATTTGATCTAATAAATTTATGTTAAATTTTTCATAAATTTGGCTACAGATTTGATCATTTATAACAACACCACATCATTTATAACAATCATTTATAACAACTAACCACACCTCCCAGCAGCAGCTCCTGCCACAAGTTACCAGGGTCAGGTAACCACCTGTGAGGCCCAGGCAACATGTTAACCATTTCAGTGCTTCAATCCACCCCCGCACAAGAAAAAGGAACAAGATGAAAGCATAAAAAGGAACAATATGAAAACATCCAGGTTAGTAAAGTAGACGTCAAGTCCCCGATAGGAGGGATGAGGAGATGCCTTGATCTTGGGACTGAAATCCTCTTATAAACTATGGAAAAAAACCTCTTTCCCTATAACACATGAAACTATGAGGAGATAAAAGGTTCAAATTTATATCGAGCAAAAGCCTCCATGTTAAAATAAGCAGATGTTAAAATAGCTGTGATCCCATAAAAAGTTTGAACAGAGAAAGAGAGCCCCCAGGAGAAGAGATCTCTATTCCCAGGGATGAGGATGATTTTAGAAATAGATAATGAGAACTTTTGCCTTTTAACACCTCTTCTTTAAAACAATACCCCATAAATTGACATGGCCCATCAACAAGCTGCGAGAGGCTTGGAGAAAATGGGAGGGACTTCACATGGCAGGATTCCCTGGGGCCTCTGTTATCCATGAGGAAATTAAGAACTACTAGAGAACTGGTTTTTTCCTCTTGTGGAGAGGTCTCCATAACATTAACAAGAAGGACTTCTCTCCCTAAGTGAACATTAACAAGAAGGACTTCTCTCCCTAAGTGAACTAAAGAAAGACTGTTTTAGAGGTGGTAAACTGACTGGAAATTTCAAGGTTTTGTTTCTTTATATTGTCAGTGGAAAAGAAAAGGTTGTGGGGGAAAGAGAAGTGTTCTAAAGGGTTTGTTTTGATTCTTACTACTTTTTTCTTTTAGTTACTGTTAATAAAAATTTCTTTATACCCTTCTAAGGTCTTGAGCCTGCTTCACCTTTCTCCTAATCCTATCTCACAGCAAGAAGTTTTTAACCATTGGTTTAAACACCAACATTGGTGTTTAACCACCACTAAAACCCACCACACTCTTTGGTGCATTGGCCGAGAAATCTCAAAATTAGTGCAATTTCAGATTGACAAACCAAAACCACTACACCAACCTAACAAAATATTTGCATAGGTACATCTCACAAAGGGAAGAAAATCTTCAAAACATCTCCAAGGTGTGAGTTGAAACCCTGGAATAAGGCCTACCTTTCCAGTAGTCATTTTTATGTCTGCTACCCTGTGTTTGAAATGCCAGGTGCATGATCCATAAGCACTGCATGACTCCTCTGGCATGGGCCCAACAATAGAGGATGCTCTCTCCTGGGAAGAGGAGAGGAGCTTGAGAGTGCACAAGCCATGCAGTGCTGCAAGTGTGTGGGTCTTAGAGATGGTGGGCAGAGATGGTGCTGGCAGGTTGGTAACCACTAAGGCAACAAATTGGTCCCTCTTTGTATTCCTGATCACTGAAATCCAGGCTGCTGCAGCTCTATAGCAATGAATTTGCCTACACCAGAAGTCATGCTGCAGCTTATGTATTATTTTGCTTGTCTGTTGACAGCAAGACAAAAAATGTCCAGCACTCTTCTCTCCTCTTTCCATGGCAAAGGCAACCTGGTCCTTCACAAAGGAAAACAAATAGAGACTGAAATACATGTGCTGCAGCAAGAATGCAATTTCGCATGAAAAATGTTGTTTGCTATGGAATAGCAATGATTTTTCCTTACTGTTCATGACACATTCCTACCCACCAACAAGTAC
This sequence comes from Calcarius lapponicus, assembly GCA_039654755.1. Taxonomy (NCBI): domain Eukaryota; kingdom Metazoa; phylum Chordata; class Aves; order Passeriformes; family Fringillidae; genus Calcarius; species Calcarius lapponicus. The sequence goes on from CM077464.1 coordinate 62,029,933, forward strand.
AACCACTTTGTCACAGTACTCAGCAAAAGCCATTTCAGATTAGCACAATTCTTTCCATTGACACTTTGAATCAACCTCCCCACAGAAGCTTTAAAGAGACAAGCCTTCATGTGTACATTCAATATTGATTTACTCTTATGCACATGTTCTCCAGCTAGTTCTTTCAGCTCAACAAAATATATGAAAATTCAACAAAACTGAAGTGTTTAATATAGCTGTGGTCATTGCTAAGAAGAAAAAGGTGATGGCACCTAATTCTGACAGAGTCCAAACAAAAACCTCCGATATCCCTTTGCACTAGCATTCCCATGCCATGGCATTGGCCTTCTACACGCCACTGACTGCTCTCCAAATTGTTAAACAATGACAAAAATGGCAAGGGAGTTATACTTTTGAATTCATGCTCATATAATTTTCAATAAAGCAGGTTTTACCCCTATGCCCACTCAATTTTCAAAAGATAGGGTGCAAAATATGGTAGGCTTCAAACACAAGGTATATTTTATAGTCGTTTCAACATGAAAAATAAGTGGACCATAATAATGCTACCACTGAGCTCTTCAGTGAAAGTAATATAAACTATTTTAAACCATTTAACTAACATCTTCACAGCTGTTGAGTTGTTTGCCGGGGCTCTGATCCAACTACTACTACAACTCTCAACAGAAAGGCTATGATGTGGATTGGTTGCCATCTTAAAAAAGCAGGGTGGAATACCCAGCTGTAACACAAGAACACAAGTTTGATAATTATGGCTGTCCATCAGATCATATTTCAGTAAAGCTGGAGAGTATTAGGATGTAGATGTATAAAAGACTCCTGTATCTTTTATCCCATGACTAGCAGACAGAAAAAAATGGGAACACTGGACAGAGCTGTTACCAAAAAAATTCAGTAAAAAAGAAACTCTTTAATACTAATGTAACATTGAAAAGCAAGCATTCTTTATTTGGCCAGATACACAAGGGGGATAGGTCCTCCTGAAGTCATACATGCTGAGCACAGGAAAGTTTCTGTTTATATACTGTATTTTACATACATATTCATTGATGTCCCAGAATAAACATATCTATTATAATATTTTCCCCAAAATCATTAACGTATTTTCCCTCCCCTTTATGCATGAGTTCTTCTGTCCTGGGGGTCTCTCTGATGGTTCCTAGTGATCAGAGACCCCAGTGTTACAGACAATCTACTAAATTACCAGGGCAATGGGACTGGTGAACTTCCAGTTGTATTTCTTATATCATGGGCATTGTGCAGTTCCATAGGCCAGAGGTTTTTGAAGAAGAAGCATTGTGTTAACTCACCAGGTGTGGACAAATTTATCATATGGTAACAAAATTGCACTCTGTTCACTTTAATTTCTTTTCACTCAATGAGATCTTGTATATGTCCCCAAGCTGAGTTCAGATTTACATTTACAGCTAAAAAGCATGGGATTTTCTTTCATGTTATTTGACTGCAAGAGATAGGGGTCGAGTGAAAAATGGATTTTTGACTGTACCAATTCTCTATTCCAGTCCTTTGGCTAAAATTCAATCTGATTCACTTAATAAACAGAATATTGGAAACAGATCAGTGTATCATTACCAATTGGGCATTTTTTCCTTCTTAGTTTGTAAATAGTATCAGACAACAATGGACTTGATTGAGTGGGATTCCTTTGGCTAAATGCTGATATCTGTAATACAGATGTCAACCTCCAATAAGTTGCTTTTGGCTTTTTTGTGAGTCAGTAAAGACCTAGCCAACGGAGTGTTACTTGTCTTGCCCTAAAACACACATATGGAGTGGCCCAAGTGAGTCATGCCCTAAAAATGCTAATTTCTTGCCACGAATTGCAAGGGCAACCAAAGGTGAAAAGTAACAGATGTGTGATGAGATGAGTATCACCCATTATGCATATCAGCCTAATGACAGTACAGCTGACACTTTTTCTCCCAGATGACCAGTGCTGGCATCATATTCCTGACAATCTCAGAAAATGTCTTAAGTCATGCTATGTCCCCTCGAAAGTAGAATCAAGAGTTTCTTCCAAGGCCTAAAGTAGAATGAGGCCTTGGAGCCTCATTCCTTGACTGAGCTGGAATGAAACATGCTCACATCATTGCTTATTCTCTTTGCACTATCTGAGAAAGAGATTACATGGAAAAACACCACTTTCTTGTAGACTGAAATGGAAAATTCTACCTGGTTGACAAAAGCCTGAGGGCTGCCAACTAAAAAGACTGATTTGCAAATACAACATTAAAACACCAATACACCTTTTATTAAAAAAGTCACAACTAAAAACATAGAGAGGATACCAATGTTTCAGTTACCTGTGGTGTAGACAACTCACAAAATCCATCCACCCATTATCTAGCTGCAGAGGTGGTGTGGTAAACACTGCATCTGCCCTTTAACTGATGGGCAGAGATGACTCCCAATGCCCCCCCCCCCCCATGCATGTTCTTGGTCACCGCTGCCTGCATTAGAAAGGGTATATTCTTGTATATGGTGGCGAACACTTCTGGGGGCTTGGTTTAGTGCCACAGTACACAGCCACTGGCTGGTTATGTTGGTTTTGCTTGGCCCTTTCTGGTACCAGGGGGCAACAGAGGTGGCTTCTGTGAGAAGCTGCTGGAAGCTTCCACCATGTCCAGCAGAGCCAATCCCTGGTGGCTCTGAGGATGGACATGCTGCTGGCCAAAGCTGGGCCAATGACAGATGATGGTAACTCTGTGATAACACATTTAAAAAGAAAATCAAAACAAAGTGGGGCACCGTTTTTTCTAGCCAGAGAAGAGGTGAGAACATGTGAGGGAAACAATATGGAGACACCAAGGTCAGTGGAGAAGGAGGGGCAGAAAGGTGGTCCAGGTGCTAGAGCTGAGACGCCTCTACAGGCCATGGTGAAGACCATGGTGAAGCACCCATGCAGCCCATGGAAGTCCACAGGAGATGCAGAGATCTACCCACAGCCCATGCTGGAGCAGGTGCCTGGAGGAGGCTGTGATCCAGTGGGAGACACTGTGGAGAGAGGGGGCCCCGCTTCCAGGCTGAAGCAGCCTGTCTTTGGAGGACTGCACCCCATGGAAGAGCAACCCATGCTGCAGCGGTTTTCGGGGGACTGCTGCTCACGAGATTGGAACCAGGTTGGAGAAGATCACGGAGAACTGTCTCCCGTGGGAAGGGACCCCACAACATAGCAGAGGAATGACTTGCCTCCATGAACCAAGCAGTAGAAAACCTCGGGTGACAAACTGACCAAAACATCACATTGGCAAAAATCATGGATAAGTAAGGATCTCTTTACCCATTTCAATTGTGTTTTTAAAAGCTAGGCTTGAAAGAGATCTATTTGAGATAAGTAGGAAAGATGCATGCAAGAGCTGCAGCCATCTCTCATTTCCCTCAGTGAGTTCCCCTTCCTTGGATTATCCAACAGCTATTCTCAAGCAAGCAGAGCAAGAGCAGATCAGAGAGATTATCATATGCAAGGGGTAAAGACCTGTTCCTAAATGTCCTTTTGTTCACGATGAGCACAGTAAAAATTTGTAAAAGTTCATGTCTTTAGGCATTTTTAGATGCTACTATACCAGTATTGTTTCTCCTTTCCTAGAGATGATGTCTTACAAAATTCCTTTTAAACAGGCTTTGTTTTTCAAAGCAATTTTGATTAGGTGTGATTTATTTAAATTTACAGATTAAATGTACATATACATTAATATACAAAGAAAAATAACATGAGCCCCAGCATCATTCCCTCTCTCTTTGTATGAACAAATCTGCTCCAAAGTGAGAGAAAAAGAGAAAGCAGAATGCTTAGTTATACAAGTGACTGAGTTTATTCCCACTCATTACTTAGAAATCTGTGGTCTGTATAAAATGAAGGATAAGCTGAAAATGCATACTAAAAATTTGTAAATATTAGTAAAAATATTCGTATATTAGTGGAAATAATCCTAAAGTAAAAGTAGAGATTTGTCTGCACAGACACTTAATGACCCAAAGTCCTTTCCCACGGGCATGAAACTAACTTGCATATTTTGAGTTAGTTTCATGCATCTGTCCAATGCTTCAGTCTTATGAGTCAAAGCTTCCATAATTTCTGTTTACTGTGTACATAAAGCAATTATTTGCAGCCCACAGCTTGATGTAGTCTTGTATTGCATACCCACACGCATCCACAAAAGTAAGCTCCTGCAACACCTCAAAAGGACAAATTTTTCTGAGAGTGGAGAATAGATCAATGGTGAGGACAAAACTGAATAAGAATATTCCATCTGTTAAAAATTGCAAGTGGTACACAAATGAGCAAAACCTGATCATACTGCTCCTTAACTATGTTATTACCAAGTACCTATGAGGGAAATTAGCACACTCACTTAAAACACTGCCGCCTATAGTTACAGACAGAGTTTTGATACTTGTCAACTGAAAAAAAGGTTTTAAAAGAAAAGTGTTTTGCAATAGAGGTATGGTAAATTCATCTGCCAAAGCCTAGAGTGAGCTGAAGGTCCAGCATCAACCAGTGAGCTCCTAGGCAGAGTTTAAGTTTGTCAGTATGCTTGCCAGATCTTGGAAATCTAAGGTAACCTCTCCAAGGATCACGAATCAAGCTCATTTTGGATAATGCTGAGCTGTTGGCAAACTGCTAGGCAACACTTGTCTCCGGGCCTACACTGATTATCCAGCCTGACACTGGAGGAAGGAATGCAGCAGAACAAGAAGCAACTTAGTAGCAGAAAAACCAATATGCTAAACTATATCTCTTTTGCTGTGAAGACTCCCGGGTATCATTCTTTCATATTTTGTCCTTTCCAAAATACATCACAAAGCATAAACGTCTGGCTGACTGCATTTCCCTATATCACACATATAACACATCTCTAAGTAGAAAAAAAATCAAGCTAGAAAGAAAATAAAGGAAGACAATTAAGAACACATCATTAGATCCTAAATTCATTTAAACAGTCCTTGCATCTTGACATTAGATGCATATGACAAATATATACACAAAATTGATGGTGTCCATTTCTTCTTCGCACCTGCTTATTTAATATCCTGCTTCTCAGCTACCTCAGAACATGGCATTGCTCAGATGGCAAACACTGCAGCTGTATCAAACTATAGCACATATACATTTACATAAGCCTTTTCAAGCATTGGACTTTTTCTTAATAAGATATTAATTATTTTTGACCTTCTTTTTTTTTCTGATTCTGTCTAGAACTAATAGGACGTACCTACAGTCTCAGAAATGCTCCTACAATGCAGCTGCAGACAAGCCAGAACCCTGAGGTACAATACAGGAAAACCTCTCTTAGGACGTCCAGTCTAAACTTTGCTTTCTCAAAAGATTTAGATTTAGATTATACTGGGGATTATACTGGGGATGTCTATTATAAGAAAACAACCCTTCAAACATTCAAACCTTACAATTTCCTCATCCACCATGGTGAGTGTCCCCCTGGCTACTTATAAGCCATGAGCACTGCCATGGTTTATATAAAGCACTCCTTTATACAAAGGACCATACCAGTGGTGGTTCCTGATCGCAACAGCTCACAAAATCCTGGACTGATGCAATCACTCACTAAAGAGACAATTAGGTCTTAGGAAATATCAACATGAAAACCAGATGAGTTGTTGCACTTTAATAATCCCACTGATTTTTTGGATGAAGTCCAAATGAGCTGTAATCATGTTGCTGCACCATGATTAAATTACTTAAAGGAACCAGACATCTGAGACTTGGCTATGGGATACCTTCTGCCAAGCCTGTGAGGGAAACCTGTCTGATTGCATCAGAGTTGTGTGGGGGGGGAGTCAAGCAGGGCCACCCCACTACGAGGGGGGTTTGGTTGCAGCAGAAGTCTGGAGTGGTAGGAATGTAACTGCCAGGGGCTCCTGGATGGTCAGAGGAAACTTTCCCTAACATGACAAAGACCTTGGGTTTTCAATTTTGTCATCCTTTCTAGCTCAATGAGTAAGAGCACACAAGCCAGATTTGCAAGCCAAACGATAGAGCTTAGTTTCTTAAAAGAAAGGAATTTTAAAGACTTTTCTTCAGACCATTTCCTTATACACTTTGCCTTTACTAAAACTGCTTTTTATGGCAAATGGTACATTTCACCTGCTACTATCTATATCTAGTAGGTCAAAAACATGCAAAAGAAGGTATAAATTTATGCCAACCTGCTTTGTTACTTGATTCTATTTTTACACTCTTTTCTTCTCACTAAAGTTATTAATGTCTGCTCCCTTTTAGTCAATCTTCCCAAATGAACAGGTGAAAGTCTGCTCATAGGATGAAAGTTACCAAGTCATGACAAGTTTAACCAGTTGTATTTTCAACTTCTTTTGTTCTCTAAGAAGGAAGTAGTAAATTTAATTTACTCTCATCTTAGATTCCCTTAGACTTTCCACTAACTTTTCAAATTTCAGTCTAGAATTTAACACTAGACCTGGACCTTCTCCCAGGCCAAAAAAAAAAAAATAAATTAAAAGGGGGGCAATATAAACTACTAAACTACTACAGGATTATCTCCCTTTTTGTTGTTGTATTTTGTTGTTAAAGTCAGGCTATCACCCAGTCCTACCCTTATGGTATTACACATGTTCATATAACTCAAAGTAAAACATATTCAGGGTCTTAAAGCCCATTCATAAATGGAGATTAAAAATAACTAGAACAGCAAGATGGAAATAAACCAACTTGTATAAAAAGCATGCAAAAGTCACTCATTGTTAAGTATTTTTCAGGTTTTCACAAAGGAGATAAATGTTCACAAATATTTTAAAGGAAGACTTTTTTACAAGAAATGTCCAGTGTTACACATGAGAAATCATGAACAACAACACATGCAACTTAGGCAGAAAATGTGGTTAATAACTTGACAATAAACCCTCAAATCAAGATTGCACATATTCCTAACATTTGACTACCTCACTGCTTTGAGGATAGCTTTCATAAGTACACTTTTTACAACCATGACCATTTTTTCCAAGCAAAAGTGACCACTGAAAGCAACCACAGTGGTCAGTTGGTGACATAAGGTAGAAAAGGCTGTTGTAAAATTGAAACAGTCTAATTTGCTTAATGCTTCAAATCCATAAGAGCATCTAGTATGAAGTCAGGAAACAAGCTTAAGCATATGCCATCAGGGCAAAGATATTGTGGGCAAGGGGAATATTTGAATTCCTGAATAAATATCCATTTCAAATCTCTGGAGAACAGCTAATACAGAAAAAAATACTACACATTACTGTAGTATTAATACAAAATACAAATCATTCCCTAAAGTAACTAGGATTCCAGGAGAAGCCACAGAGCTCTAAGGTGAATTGACAAATAAAAAAAAACAAACTAGAAGTGCATGACTAGGGATTAACTTCTGATCACCAGCACAATCATACCAACTGTAACTACCCTGTTGCTTATGCAAGTGCTGTGGGTATGTGAGGGTGAAGGTAACTTGACAGAATGTGCACCTTTTCTCAATTTTTGGACCCTAGGAGGTCAAGACTAAATGAATTCCACACCTGAAGTTATGTAGTAAGTATCTCCTTATGAGAGAAAGGGAGAAAAGGCATTTTGTGCGAAAGAAGCTCTATGCTGCAACCTATTATTCCCACATTTCTTTAAACACATTGACATGCACTTCTGGTATGAACTAGGGCACTGGATTAGCATTATGTTGTTGCCACCCAAACTAAACACAGCACAAGAGTATTCTAGGAAGACTCTATTCTGACTAAGAGGATGTTACAGGTTTGGAACATACACAGAAGCCACAGCCAGCAAAATTAATTGTTTTCTTTTTGGCCTATAGTTTTCTATTGGAATTTGCTTTCAGTGTTTCCTGATGAAGTGCCCTGGTCATTCCTTTCTAAGGGTAGCAAAATGAAAGGGTAATAATTTAAGGCACTCCCCAGTTTGGACAAGAGAAGGTGACCATGTGCATGTGTGTGTGTTGTTGGTATATGTGTGTCTGCGTGTGTTTGAGATTAGCGCACATTCTGATATTCTTCCATGTATTCTAAACAGGAAAACCACTAACATAAACAAGCTGTTCTCTATTGCAGTTTTCTGCAGCAAAACTCTACCCTAAAGTGTATTCCCCTTAAATGTCAATTTCTTCTAAAGAAGCAAATAATAAACTTTCACAGCACAATTTGCCATCATGCATTTAGTTTATATAACTCTACAAAAAACATGTTAGAAAGTTTCGAAAACAGTAGTGTTGCCTTCTCTGCTACTTCTTTCTACCTGAGAAGAGCTCTTCAGCTAACCAGGAGTGCCAGAGAAAGCAAAAATATTCTTATCCATCATTACCTGCCTTTTAAAATTATTTTTCCTAGCACAAAGCAAGCTTTCATCTCTGTTCATTCACTTCCTAAAGTGCCATCACTGGGAAATGCCATCACTTCTTTCAGATAAAAGTCCCGTGGACTGCCTCACAAATCTGTGGACTCTGGTAACAAAGAATCATGGAAAGGCTTGGGATGGAAGGGACTTTAAAAATAATCTAATTCCAATCCCACATACCTCACAGACAGGGACACTTTTCACTAGATCAGGTTGCTCAGGGCCCCATCCAGCCTGGCCTTGAACACTTCCAGGGACAGGGCATCCACAACTTCTTCGGCCAACATGTTCCAGTGCATCACCAACTTCTGAACAAAGATCTTCCTAACCTCTAATCTAAACCTACTGTCTATTAGTTTAAAAAAAGTCACTCTTTTTTATAAGTCCCCTTCAAGTTCTGGAAGGCTGCTATGAGCCATCTCTTCTCCAGGGTGAACAACCACAAACCTTTCAGGCCTGTCGTTGTAGGAGAGGGTCTCCAGCCCTCTAACCAGCCTCCACCCTAAAAGCAATATGCTCTGTTGAGGCCTAAATCTGCCTCTCCATCTCCAAAAGCTTTTATCTGTGAAAGAAATCTCTTTTTGAGAAACTACAGTATCAGACATAAATATGTCAGTGGGCAGACGGCAAAGCCAGGCGTATGTCTGCGACTGAATATCTAAAAGCAGCAGTGAAGTGTCATGCTTCACAAAGAGTCTGCATGCAGTAAAAATAATTCTCAACTCTGCCAAAACTTGAGAAATATGCTTTTTTGAGATACTCTGCTTGAAAAATAAATCATATTTCTTTGCCATTACAGAACATATCAAAGGGACAAGTACATCAAAGGGCTCAAGATTAAAGATCTGCACCCTTTTAGGGTTCAGCAGGGTATACACTACAGATAAAAAAGGGAGGCAAGGCAGAATTTCATCAGTTACTGTGCTGCAAGTCTACTAACTGAGCCTCATTCAAAATACCATTTATTTCATTTGGGGGACTACAAAATCTCTGCTTGGATTCATAAATATGATTAGCCAGGCACTTTGACAGCTACTTCACCACAGCAACCAAATTTCTGCCTGGGCCATAAACAACATATTTGGCCTTTTTCATACATAATGGCATAAGCCAAAGAGCAACAGTGAATTTCAATAAAATCAATTACCTTGTTAAGACTTTAAATTGGATTTTTTTCATAGATTTTATGACAGATAAGCTCTGTACAGAGCAGAAAGCATTCAAAGACAACTCTCCAACTATAAAGAAGAAGATTGTCACTCACCCAATTATATTACCTAACAATGTGAGAAGATGGGGGAAAAAGTAATTTCTTTAAAAACCTGTGAGGATGGGCAGAGGAGGATTTCTAGACAAAACCTCTGCCTTCAGCTCACAGCTGAAAACCTTCCAATGGCCTCAAGACACAAACACATTTGGGCTACCACACAGCTCTCTACCTACACTGTTCACTAAAAAGCTTCCAAAGAGTTACCAGTACAGTATCTGATACAACTTATTTTCCCACTTAGCTGCACTACTAGCCCTTACAGATCTCAAAGAATTTAACTACTTGCAGCATGGCTCCCCTCCTGAAAGGAAGGGAAGCATATCTGGCAGCTTGATTTTGGTCATATTGTGCAGGACAGTTTTTAACTGGACTATAAACTGATCCCTGAAAGATAACCTTCCTTGTTCTTGGTGAATCTTGTAAAAACCTTTGAAAAAGCCAAAGATAACTCCATGATCATTAACAGTATTTAAATCTTGATACAGTTAATGCTCAGCTCAAAGATGTCACTTACTCCTGGTACTCCTAAATCCATTTAACTAAGATGTGATGAAAACAGTTATGCAGTTGACCACTGTTCTTCTCTTGTCCATACGAGCTATGCAGGAAAAAATGCAGCTTCTCTGCTTATTTTTCAAGGTAAGACATCAGCTCTACTCAGTGCCAGACAGAATTTATCCAAAAAGAGATGATTGATTACTTTATAGAATAAGGCAACAAAAACCACTACTTAATTTTTTTTATTTGTATTTCACATTTATTTTGCTCTGCTGGAGGGGAGGCAGGCTATCCTTATAGATTAGCAGTGGACTTGGCATAGTTTTGGAAAACAGAACTCTTCTGGAAAGCATGCTTCTTGTAAATAAACCCCTGTCCGTGCTTCATGATCACCCCACCTATCCCACAGCCTTTTAAGGCTACAACATGTTATGATTGCATCTGGCTGGGCCTAGCAGTTTCTCCAGTTAGCTCTGCAAAAGTTACATAAAACAAGCAAAATGAACAAAGGCATCAACTCTGCTCTCAGTCTTAGTACTGAATCTCACCACACTCATCATTCCTGGTAAAACTACACAGCAGCTTTATCTTGTAGTGATGATAAACTTTTTTATTACAGGCTGAAACAGTTCAGTATTCTCTTTGTCTACCAAGTGGTCCAAACCCTGTAAAATTCTAGATAATCATGACCAAGTTTTCATTGTTGTTGTTGCTGGAAAATCAGTCTCTGCTTCAAAGTGTTATCTCTATCGTTTAATGCTACCAACCAAACCTTTACATAGAGATATTAATTCACAGGCAGGCTACTCAGAAGAAAGCATATGATCAAGGTCATCAAGGTCAATCTCTACATCTGATGTGACTGAGATAAAATGCTTTGTTACACAATCTCTAGAAAAAAGCTTGGGTACTATGAATCAAAAAGAAAATACTTCAATACATCCAACCCCCTCATATGAGATCAAACAGCTGTAGAGGGAGAAACAAACATGGCCACAGACCTTGACTGAAATAGACTAGCAGCACTACATTGTTTGTTTGACATCAGCAGCCTAGAGTATCTTTAAAAGCAAGTGATGCATGGCAAACAAAGACCAGAAAATACCCATAAAAATGCAAATTTTTGGCTACAGGACTCAGCAATGAATAAAGCACAATTGTGCAATTTCTGTTGAAAAGTGGTTTTTTTCCAAACCTGTCCATACAAACATTAGTTCTTCACTTACACAAATATTATGCAAAGGCTGTTACTTCTTAGCCCCACCCTTCCCACAAGCTACATCTGGATCCATTGAGAATTAATATTATGACTTACATGAAACTGCTTAAAGCAACCAAGAACAAGATCTCTGAAAAATATAAATGCTGTGTCTAGTTTAATGGTGTGCCAGTACTGCTGATGGTGTCTGCAGCTATTAAAGCATAAACTCTGTACACAGACAACAGTGCCTGGTAACAATAGGCAGCCCAGCTGGCTGCCCTACAGTGGGGTAAGAAACCAGATGGTGCTTCTTTGAAAAATGCAGGAATTCTTGAAGGGGCTTTCAACATGATCACCATTACACCTTTGTGATAAATCAAGGAAGATATGTTTTGATCCTGCATAAATCTGCAGGCCCAATGTCCTTTGGTATCTCTGTAAAATTCTCATCCTATACACTAATACAGCTATCCTAAATATTTTTTTATTAGGAGAGCCCACATAACCAGGAGACAACCAAGGCAGTTATTGCAAAAGGGAAACAATGTTTCCTCAGAGTCACTACCTTAATCACAGCGCCTCTTAAGCCCATTGTCCTATTCCTCTGAACACCATCAAATGAGTGCAATTGCCATGAGAAAATTCTACATTTCAGCTGCACACCCAGATATTAAGGAGACACTTCTAAAGCCTCCAAATCCATTTGTTTTCTTAGTCTTCTCTGATTCCATTCCCTTTTGCAAACTCTTCTTCTTTTCCTCTTGGTACCACATTCCATTTTCCCACCATTCCTTATACCAAAAAAACCCAAATCCTTTTACAAAAGAAAGGGGAAAAAAGATAATCAGATTTAAACTTTGCATCCCTGTACTCCAGCAAAACTTACAGACAGTTTTCACAGGAGGCACTCATTTGTTCTTTATCACCATTGAAGGAGAGATGATCTTTAGCAGCAGAACCATCATCCCCAGAGAGCTGGAAGAAGAATGGTCCAGCAGTGAAGCACCTTCTAAGAGCCACAAGGGATCAGTTATGTATTGACATGAGAAAGCTTGGGGTGTTCCCGAACTTCTCAACTAACAGCCAAGTTCTACTCAATGTACCAGTCAAACCTTCGAAAGTTGTTTAAATTTAAGCAATACAGCTTTTGGAGATGACACCTGAGTTTGGTTTTATTGTATTGGTATTATTATTGGTTTTATTACCAATAATAGTATTACCAATTAGTATTGGTTTTATTACCAATGTATACTAAAGAAAGTTTCTTAGCTAGTAATCATAACAAGGTTCCATTGAGGATAGGCAATTTTAAAAGAAAAGTATAAAAGAGTCCTAAAACCATATCACTCCTCTACAACTCTATGCCCACTACAAAACCATACGTAATGCATTTTGAAGTCCTAAAGTGTTTCAATTTAATTCTCTGTTCTCAACCAGAAACTATGTTTTCTCATTAACTACCCTAGCTCTAGCAACTTGACCTGTAATTTGATACCCTGCCCTGTAGAAGATGAAGATCCCAGCTACATGTATCCTACAAACATTCTGAAATCCACTTAGTCACACGGATAGGAGGAAATACAGACTTTAATAGTCAAATTCAGTAGCAGCAATAAGAAAAGTAGCTACTGTCCTGAAAGGGAATCACAAATAGGAAATGAGTCATGCTCAAAACATGAACACTTATCAATTGTAAAAAAATTAAATGTTAGTTTATTTGCAGACTGCAACTCTTTTAGCGCTCAGTTTTGCTGGGGTTTCTTGAGATCAAATCTATCCAAAAATGCAGGCAGCTGGTAGAGATCTGTTTTTTTCAGTGGCTTTTCTCAGTCCTTCCATTTTGTGCCTTCAGCATACAAGAAATACATGTTGATAAAACAGTATTCACCCAGCAAGGCCTGGAACAGGCTTTCATTTAACTAACTTAACCCACAGAGTTCTGCTGTGTTCCATTTGAACTGGAGACACTGTGTACCTAGCAGAGTTAGTCAAGTTAGTACGAGGTGACACACAAGTCCAAACAACTTCTCTATCCTTCATTATAGGCAGTCCAGAATTGACAGTTAAGCTACATAGGTCCCTTTGTGACCAGTGAAAGAAATAAACAATAAAAAAGGGAATGTATTAAGGATGCAACTACAAACAACTCAATTTGCCATGCCGGAAAATTCGTCAGACATACAGTAAATAAAAGGAAAACAGGAAGCCTAAATGAAATATTTGTATATTTTAAGCCCACATATTTTTAATCACCCATTCCATCACAAATATATGCAATTAAGGAGAGCTCTGGTTGGAGTTTGTGGAGGGTTTTTTTCGTTTGGTTTTTCAGGGGGTATGTTTTCTTAGCTATTATTTAAGGATAGCAGTGATCATGACCCCATTTCCACACCTTCAGAGTGTGCAGGGCTCTCTTTGAGGCTTCTAACGTCATGTAGTCTTGTGGGTTACACCATCTTTTTCAGAAAAGCAAAGGGATTATCTTCCTCCACTACTTTTCATTCTCCCTTACAAGATTTCCTGTTATTCTTCTAACAGTGAAAAATGGCTGCTTATTTTACATAGAAAACCAGTAGCCTTGTTTGTTAACCAGGTATTTTGCTTTAAGTTGTTGGTATTTTTTAGAAATGTTTCAATGTTTCTCTTGACTACAAAAATCCAATTTCCCAAGAATTTTCCAGAAGAGCAGTTTTTACCTTTGAATTTCCAAAATTAGCTAGAAATAGCACAATAATTTAAAGAGTTTCTTGGGCATATGTAGCTCTTTAAAGAATTCTGTGTAGTATCCAAAAACTACAAGAGTTAGTACGAAAGAAATCATTATTGGGTTAAGATAGGCACATGGCTCCTTTTGATCCAAACTCAACAAATTGAAATCTAATCAGATGTGTTCATTGGAGAAAGACCAGGATTACTAAATTCAGTGATACATTTTGTAAGTAAAGATAATCTTATAAGCCTACATTTTCTTTAACAAGCTTTTCTACAGCAGACAGCAATGGCTGTTCCAGAAACAAAAAAAATATGGAAGATATGTAGTTTCTTCACAGAGACACACACAATTTAACAGGACAGCATTTCCTCTTTGGTGCCCTTATTTATTTTATTTTCTCTCAACAGCCATGCACAAAATGTTGATAGAGTTAAAGGATGAATTTTATCTCCCATTCTCAGAGTTTTTAGGTACAAAAAACTTCCTGGAAAAGTTTATACATTTAGAAAAAGCTGGATATGCTGTATTCTCAAAACAAGAGAGTACCAAGAGTTATCCATCAAATTTAGGTCAAACTCATCTATGGGAAGAAGTCCTTCTGTAAAAGCTGGTGATAAAGATTAGTGTTTGTAAGACATATGCGGTTTAAAAGATAAATGTCCTTCCTATGTAATTTTAAAATCCATTCTATACATTTTTAGTGTAGAAGAAAATTGTGCTTACTCTGAAAACAATGGCCCCTGGGTAGCATTTCTTTAACATCTGCCAAATTAGGGTAACTACAGTCCTAGCAAGCTCTAGATAAAGAGTTTGTCACAGGAAAAACAGACCCTTTCTAAGTCTTAGCCTGGAAAGCAGTCTTTGTATCCCTAGGACTATAATGCATGTGGAATTAAGCTATCCCACTGCTGCTTTCAAGCCCAGATGAAATTCACAGGATCCTTCAAATTCAAGAGCCCAATTATTTCATTGCAGGCCTATCGTTATCCTGCCATCCCCATGTGGATTGTATTACTAGTCTTTTGTGCAGTCAGACCTTAAACAAAACTAAACACTAAACCTGCTTTTCCTAATAAAACAATATGTTGTCTCCTTGGGAATAATACCTGTAGCAACAAACCAAGGCAAAAGGAGAAAGAAAAGAAAGAAAGAAATGAAATAAAAGAAAGAAAAAGGGAGGGAGGGAGGGAGGGAGGGAGGGAGGGAGGGAGGGAGGGAGGGAGGGAGGGAGGGAGGGAGGGAGGGAGGGAGGAAGGAAGGAAGGAAGGAAGGAAGGAAGGAAGGAAGGAAGGAAGGAAGGAAGGAAGGAAGGAAGGAAGGAAGGAAGGAAGGAAGGAAGGAAGGAAGGAAGGAAGGAAGGAAGGAAGGAAGGAAGGAAGGAAGGAAGGAAGGAAGGAAGGAAGGAAGGAAGGAAGGAAGGAAGGAAGGAAGGAATAGAGAGAGAGAAAAAGAGAAAAAGAGAAAAAGAGAAAAAGAGAAAAAGAGAAAAAGAGAAAAAGAGAAAAAGACCTGCCTGGGAAAACATTAAAAAAATGTATTTTCCTGGCAGCAGGTCTTGAAGGTGCTCAGACTCATGAATCATGCCAAGCAAGAAGATCTGAACTTCTACCTGTCAGGAAATTAAACATCTGAAACCAAAGCAGCACCACTTAGATTGGTTGAATAACTTTTTAAAAAGAGTGGAATGTACTAAGGCCAAAGTAAGGAAGGACATGAATGAACTGACCTTGACATATGCTAGGTAATGCTCACACTTTTCCTGCATGAATGACAGTTGTAACTTCTCTGTAATCTGTCCTGCTGTCTCTCCAGAAGTCACAAAATAAACTCTGGGTTGCTGGCTCTTTTCCTTCTTTGCCACATCAGCAGTCAAGTTATAATTCAAACCTGTTTTAAAAAGGAAGAAGAAGAAAACAAAGGATGTCAGTGAACAACAGTCATTTTCCAGCCACCTGTCAATGGAACATGATGCCTCCAGGGCATCTGTGCAACCCTTGAGGGCCCTCAATCAATCATTAAGTTCCCTGTGGCTACAGAAAATCAGATCCAATTACAAACATACTCCCATGTTTAATATGCAATATATGTTATGAAATAATTCATGCTTAAAGAGAGAATATATTTTATAAGATTGTAAAATCCAAACAAGTCTCTGACCACAAGCAGCCCAGAGGCAGATGTCTTCTTTGGAATCTCAAAATTCCTGAAAGCAGCAGGAGAACAATACACCATTTACTTATGAATAGACGTGCCCAGCACAATGATTGCTGCTATCCGGAGTGATCGGAAGACACCCAAGGACAATCATTGCCCAACTGATACCATAGATTGAGATAGCAAAAGTCACCAGAAAGATACCTCTAAATACTCGACTTCCTCTGACACACAGGATCACCACCAGCCACTGCTCAGAAAACAGCGATTATCCAGTTCTGCACAGTGAAAGAAACTTCCATGCATATGCAGAGTTACAAAAGAAATTGGGGCACATCTGCCTCAGGCATAGAAAACTGTATAAAACAGTCCTGGAAGAAGCTGCGCTCTGAACAGAGGGAGATCTGATGCAATAGAGGTCGGATCTAGGTTCACCCAGCGCCGATCCTGGGCTCGACACTGACTCTTTGGCAGTGGGTTTTTGAGGACTGTCTTTTGGTAGCAGAAAAATAGAAACTTTTTGCATTTTGATACTTTGGCTTTTCGATTGATCATTTATAACAATATAACTATTATTCCCAGCCCATCCTTTCCCATAGGAAATTATGTGTAATAATGCATCTAGAAACATATACTTAACAGAAAAAAAAAAAAACAAAACAAAAAACAAACAAACAAAAAAAAAAAACAAAAAAAAAAAAAAAAACAAAAAAAAAAGAAAAAAAAAGAAAAAATCCCTACAAAAGCCCAGATGTTTAAACTGTGTTTCTGACAGAAAAAGCAAAAAAACCAACACAAACAACAGCAGCAACCTCAAACCTTCTAAAACAGCACAAATCATGCAAATGTCAACCAGGATGTGGCACTTCCTGACAATTATTTTCTTTATTTGCAGTCATCTTAGCAATGAATCTTAGCATTCATACCATATACTTAGCCCCCCACAACTTTGTTGCTTCCAAAAAGCAACCTAGAGCAGTGGGTGGCTAGGGTGGTAACTGGCCAAACTTATCACTGCTGGTTGTGTAAGTTCTTCCTACTCACTCCAGTAGGAGATTAAATCTTCCAAGTTGTGCCTTCAAACATTTGCCTAGCAGCTCTGAGTTTTCTCTCTTTCTACTGAGGATCTACCCGCCCAACTTCACACAATGAAAATAAAACTCTGGCATTAATTTGATGAGCTCAGAAGAAGGGCTCAATTCTTCTACTGACTATTTATTTTCCATAACTTAAGTTAAATACCTAAAAGCTTTGATAATGGCTCCCTCTGAGAAATTTTTGCTCCTATCTTCACAATGGCTGCTACCCAGCAGACCAGGTGAACTATTCCAGACAGTAAGAGATGCGCCAAGTAAATGGCAGCAGGCATTTTATAACGGATTTTCATCCTAAACAGCATATATATAGTTATGATGCAAGAGTCATCCCATAGGACTGAAAGCACCCCTGAAGCAGTGAGGAGTGAGAAGAGATCAGGCCGTGGCCACAAGCTAAAAAACGTGAAACACAGCTGGCTATGCTAATGGACGGGTGGCATGCTCTGAACCATTTACAATATCCCTTCCTCCTCCACTAAGATAATGACAAAGCATACAAACAGCAGGAGGCAAATGCTCCTCAGGAATACGCACATCTGTAAATGCTTGCTAAACTACTAGCTATAGTACTGATTTGCCAGAGGGTAAGTGGGAGGAACCACATGAAAACAATGAAGAACTAACTAAACAATTACATAAAATCATTGGAAAATGAATGTGTTTCTTTGATGTCTCTGACAGTAATTATGAGAATAAAATGGTTCATGAACTTTGCTTGCAAAGAAAATTCTTATGTAATAGAAGCATTAAAAAAAGCCCTGGAAAATAGAACATACAGGACATTCTCTCCATTCCCTTCCAAAAAGCTTTCTTTTTCCCAGTACTTCCCACCTTGTTTTGAATCCTCTCTCATAGTGTTTTCATTAGGTCTAAGTAGGGAGCGATCCACACTGCTCCATACACTGAACAACACATCCCTGCAGCACATCTGCTTCTGAGGCATTCTGAGGGTAGCACTGATTCATGCCTGCCTACAAACAGACTGGAAGAATGAGAGACAGACAGAAATAATACCTGTGATATGTAATGGAGCTAATTCATGCTGTATAAATAGATATGTGTGGGTATAAAATATTGTAGAAATTATGTTTTAACTTCCCCAGCCAGGAACAGAGCTCTATTCAAATTGTAACTAATTCCTGGCAGAATCGAGATAGCATCGGGCCTGTTTAACGTCTGAATGGGACCTTCCTGGACTATCAGCAATGATTTCCTTGTCTCCTGCACCTGAGAGATAACATTGGGGGCCTTCCTGGCCAGTGATTAATTGCAGTGTCCCAAGAATTTCATGAGATTCAGACCCACCCTGATTGCATCTGGGTACTCAGGAACTGATACCAACTTATTACATGTGAATACAAACTTCTCCTGTGTGCCCAGACTTCCGTCTGCAACTGGGACCTGTCTTTGTCTATTTCAACATATGTATATAAATGGATTTGCATTCGAAGAAGTGAATAGAAAGATGTGGTCATCTATGCCTCAGGCAGAATAAACTGTATATAAGCTGGACACTGGAAACACTCGGGGTGAACTCTTGGGGAAACGCTGCCGGTTTGTCAGTGGACCCGAGTTCACCCAGCGCCTGCGTCCGGGGCAGACCCTGCCTTGGCTGTGGGGGCTTTTCAAAATTTTTCTATTTTTTGTTATTCGATCTAATACATCTTTGTTAAAATTTTTCATAAATTTGGCTATAGATTTGATCATTTATAACAATACCCCTGCACCAAACTATAGCTGCACACAGGTTAGAAGATGAGTCTACTTTTTAAGAGTTTTTAATAAGGGATGTTTCTTCAGTCCTAGGAACATGTTTAAACAGTGAAAATATCAAACAGCCTATTATGCTACACTAAATCTTGCCAGTCTTTCAGGCAATAGTATTAGGGATATGAGGACTACCCTAGATATGGATCAACACACAAGCAATGTACATCTGAAATGAACAGTACAGGAGAAAATTTGGAGCAATTTCTAAAACATCTATCTGCTTAACTCTAATCAAATGGCCAAAACCATTCATTTTCACAGCCACTAAAATTCATCTAATTTTCAGACTAAGACTATTAATACTGCTGTTATTATTGTAGAGAAATTATCTAGACTGTTGTCAGAGACTGAAATAGTTCATGCCTCAAACACTGATATAAAATTTTGCTCATAATAGCAAAACTGTATAGAGAAACCATTGAAGCCCATCCCTCCCTAAAGATGCTTTTCAGGCGGACCATCACCACCAAGAAAACCAGCTGGAGAGGATCAATAAAACATGGACTGCAAAAAGGATGTGAATAAAATAAAAAAAGCCTTCTACAAGCTCTCAAGTCAGTGTATGTTATATTTCCTGCCATATGTCCAGAGAGGGTATTTTAACTTTCCCTCACTTCTTCTATTTATGCTAATCAGTGTACTGACTATAGCACATTCTGCAATACACATGCATCTCAGTTGTGCGTGCAGAATGGGATGAGGGCAATTTACTCACTGAAATTCAAAAGAAAAAAGCTACTTGGGATAATACAACTAAGTTTGAAAGGGAATTAATTTCATTTCTAATCCCACCAATAATAAATCCAGAGTTTCTATTCTGTGTCAAGATTAAATTACAACTATCTTCTGGGAAACAGAGCATTGCTCTGATGTAAAAATACATTTGCATGAGAATATTTTGCATGAATATGTTTTGTGTACTAATTTTGTATTATAAAAACTGGTTTTCATAATATATAGAATTATCCAGTGGACTAAGAATATTACATATAATATTCTTCCAACTATATATGAATTCAGTCAAGAAGAAAACACACACCCTCAAAAAATCCATTTACTTTTATTCCAGAATGCAAAGTTAATCAATTATACTATAAGAGCCGGGAATCCTCTCGAAACTTGGCTGATTGACACATATTAATATGTGTATCTGTTGAGGATACTCCTCTATAGAATTTGAAAATGAAGACCCACTGTATAATTCTATAACTAATTTCAAAACATATTGAACCAACACCTAAGAGATACAATATTGTGATATCACTCATACCCACTATCCATTAAAAAACACTGATTCCTGGGCTTCACAGAGTGGGAGCACTGATTAATGAGAATTGGGTTGATGGTTATTGTATGCTGTATGATTACTCATGTTATTGCTTCTGTTGCTTCTATCTTTACTCCTATTATCTTTCTATTATCACCTCCATGGACAACCCATAAACTAAAGAAGAAAGCAAGGAAAGAGACATTTAGTATATTTTTGAGTCAAGGGGTGGATGTCAGACACTGAAATATTTCATGCCTATTGATATAAAATTTTGCTCATTATAGCAGAACTGTATAAAGGAGTCATCAAAGCCCACCCCTCCATAAAGATGCTTTTCGGGGGGACCATCGCCACCAAAAAGATCAGCTGGAGAAGATCAATGGAACATTGTGGGATCCACAGAGGGTGGTGTTTTTTTTTATTCTGTCCCTGTCACTCTCTTTCTGTTCCCCTCACCTATTTTCTATTTCTTTCTTTCTTTCTTCCTTCCTTCCTTCCTTCCGCCACTTCCTTCCTTCCTTTCTCTCTCTCTCTCATATTTACTATCAAATAAAACCCATACTATTGACTTTTGCATATGGTCTTGTTTGCACCTTAATTTGGGCAGAGGCATTTCTAGTAACTTTAATAACCAGATCTCAGCAATTTTACTACATAAGTTTACTTCCATTTTCCTTCAGGAATGAATGCAGAAGCAGCAGTTGATGCACAGAGATGCCAGCAGCCTCCTTCTTGTCCTGGTCACACAGAATTAATCAGTCTGAACAGGCTGAAACCTTTTCATCCAAGATAGGAAGGGCCTTCCTCTAATCTCTGGCTTTCCTGGCAATACAGAGACCCCAGAGAAGACAGAGCAATGACCCCCCAAGCGAGGGAAGAACAGTCTAAGAGAGATTCAGAGATTACAGAGTGAAAACTTAAACTGCTGTACTTCTCATATGTCCACATACTGGAGGCCATCTCTGTCAGGAGGCATACAACTAGATGTTCACTAGTTCTATGCCTCCTGACACTGAGGCAGAGTGAAGGGTCAGACAGAGAGTGGCACAAAGTGCAGAGCACATTTTCACTTGGCCATGGCTCTTTGCTCAGACAAAAACATTTCAGTGATAAATTCATACTTCTGAAAACTATAGTCTGCAAGAAACAACTTAATGGAAATTGTACTGTCATCTACAGTGTAAAGAAGTATCCATAAACACAGCTCCTCAGATAGCTGTATTTCAGTATTGCAACTACCACCAGAAGGAGAAGGAAAAAAAAAAAGGTAGGTAATGTTTACATGCAAGTGTGAGGCAAATGAAGATGACTTTTCTTCCCATTCTTGCTAACAAAATAACCACACATTCAAATAAGTATTGAAGACACACATTTGCCACAGGAGAATGCTGCATGCATGTTCAGCTTGATTTTCTGAACACTATGTAGTAGATGGCAAATCTCAGCCGCCCAAAAGCAGGAGAAATGCTCAGGTCTACACCAGTAAGCAGTAATCTTGAGAATCCATACTGACAAGCTGTAGGGAAGTGCCACTCTAGATGAGCACTCCATCCTCGCAGTCTGATTTAACAAAATGCACCCAGACATCTAAGGGTGAGACAAATCCAACACTTTCAGCCACAAAATTCTGGCGTAGCATTTTAACACCTCTGTAAGCCTTTCAAAGTCTGAACAGCCTACCAATGCATTAACAGGGGTTTTCCCCCATACATTTAACCATGCAGGAAAGGAACCACTACAATATTTCCATTAATTATTCCATCTTTTGTAAATTAATATTCTTCAACTGCAATATAATTTAAATGCCCTGACTGCTAGAATACTAACTGAAAGATTATTTGAGATATTTTATCCAAATCATATCCTGAATGGGTTTTATACAGTCAGATAGCTCTGGCTGAAACATTTTCAAGAAAAATCACTTTGTTAGAAGCATTGTATGAAAGAGCAATGGTTGAAGTTTATAATAACTTACCTAATAATAAAAAATTTCCTTGTAATGCGATGGATGTTAGTTATGGAAAAAGATGCATATGTGCTTTTACCCAGTAAATCACAGGCAGTACAGTTTGTATGACAACACGGGTGAATTCAGAATGAACAGGAAGACAGGTCTTTTGTAAACAAGGGAAACTGATATTTAGATTAGAAAAAAGGCAGTTTACTTCTTAGCAACAGATCCAAAGATATGAAATTAAAGCAAAGAAAATATTTTAAATAATATCCCAGGAATGTAAGAACCCCTAGATATTCAGAAAACCTATTTGTAATTTTTCAGAGAGGAATTAACACCTCAGGAAGCCTCAGAAATGTATTTCCTTAATGACAGAGTAGTAGGTAGTAAAAAAAATACTTTATCAAACCATGTATTTGTCTGCTTAGAGTCATCATCTACAGGGAAGGAAAACGTCAGCATTTAGAGGAAGTAAAAAGTCTCAGTTGCACCACTATGTTAGAATACACAGGAATCTTAAATATAGTAACTCCACTGTTTTGAGCTGTTCAGGTGACAGCGACAAGCTGCTTGTAGTTGTCACCTCATGTGAATGCAAAAAGGAGCAAGAAGCCTTTTCCTTTTCTGACTTGATTAAAAACAGAATACTGCAGCAGGCTCAGGTGAGAATACACAGATACAACTCACCCTTCTCAACTAGCTGTTCAAAAAGGCTAGGGCACAGAGCAGGAGGAGGCAGTGCTTCCCCCAGCTCCTCACCAGACTCAGCGTCAAGACACAGCATGCTGTGAGGCTGAGGCATCTTTGCTGAACTGTACAGCACAAGTCCTCTGCCATTCTTAAAGCATGATAAAGGTGAAACATCATGAAAAAAATTAACCCAGGCCTTAAATACTTAGAAATGCTGTATCTGTCCAATACCACTCCATAAAACACCTAAGATTTGTAAGCATTGAGACGTAAAAGACATAAGTAGTATTTCAACAGAGCCAAGATGTAAAGGCTAGGGCAATTACACGTTACACAATTCCATTCACCTGAGAAAATCTAAGTGTTTCACTTAATCTGGAAGATATTATTGCAATCAGTAAAATACTAGGCTATTTATAATCAATTTACAAACAGGTAAACTGATGCACAGAAAAGGATTTTCTCATGTCTGTTTCAAGAGCTCCTTGCAGACTTTCAACACTATTAATCCAGAGCAAATTATACCTGTCTTCTAATAACACTGATAGAGGATATGGATACAGGTATGTATCATCAAGAGGTAGACAGGAATATGAACTCAGAAGGCTGTGTTCTCTATCCTTACAGTAAGCCCAAGCAGACATTTTCCTCATTTCACTCAGGAAGAAATTAAAGCAAAGAATTATTTTGTCAGTCTCATCAGAAGGTGAAAACATGTCCAAGAAAGTTCTCAAGTGTCCAGCTTTCTGGGATTGTAACATGTTAATCTCAAAACTAATTTCATGCAAAAGTTCTGTTACTAAGTACAATGAGAGACCTTGACTCTGGGTCAACCTGTTACTGTGCTCCTGTCTAGGGCTGGCACAGGTACCTTACCTATTTCTCCAGGAACATGCTTGCCACTGAAACGAAAGCATGCTGTGACATTGATGCAGTTCACCGGCTGCAAACCATCATGACACTGAGGAGCTGTGATATTGATAGATATGGGCAGGAAAATGGCGACATCCATGGTAATGACAGGCCTGGATCTGGAGATCAACAGAGAAGTAGAACTGAGTGACCATTCACACGGAAATTCTCCACAAAAGGAAAAAACAGCAAATTTGGTAAACTGCCCAATTTCAAGCAGACAGGAAAAATAAGACAGTACATTTGAATTGTAAAATAAACTAGCATTTTATCTAGCTGGCAAGGGCTACTAGCATTTAAATGAAAGTGGTAATGTCAGCTTGAAGTTTAGTGCTCAGATACAGACTGCAGGCAGGCAGCTGAGGAAACTGATCATCTCCAGCAAACACTGCATAACCTTTCCTGATGACTGAAGAGGATAACAAAATTACCAGAACAGTAAACAAGAACAAGTTCATGCAAATGAGACTGGCTGCTAACCATCTTGGATGAACAGGGACAGGTAGGGAGAGACTGTGGGTTTCCACAGAGTGGTCTATAGTGAAATTTGTGACCTCAAAGTCAAGGAGAGAGCACAGAGGTCCTCCACATTAGACCGATTCATACATAATTTTTCTGACAGCATAAGAAGGACAACAAACACCACATCCATGTTTTCTGGAGGAAAGGTTTGGCTAATTCCCTCCTGGCAACTGATAAGGATTGAATACTCTTACCACACTGCTGAACTGTGTTTCAGGAATTATCCAGTGCACTGTGAACAAAAGCTTTCTACTCTTGCAACTCCAGCACCAGGTCATTGCTACCAGCACTCCTGGCTGAGGGAGACCTCAGCCAGAATCAGAGCAAGCTGACTGCCTTAAGGCACAGGTGTCTTGCTAAGGAAACTTCTCTGTCTGACCATCCAGGAGGTACTCAGGCAGTCACACTCCCACCACCAGAGACTTTAACTGCTGGGACCAAAGCTCATCACACTGTGTGGCTC
Source organism: Calcarius lapponicus (assembly GCA_039654755.1). Taxonomy (NCBI): domain Eukaryota; kingdom Metazoa; phylum Chordata; class Aves; order Passeriformes; family Fringillidae; genus Calcarius; species Calcarius lapponicus. The sequence continues at coordinate 62,054,806 of CM077464.1, forward strand.
CAGTGAGTTGACAGGTGCCCGCTTTGACTCCCTACACACACCACACCCACACAGTCAGATCAGGCTTCCCACAGTTTCATAAAGCCTTTTATTTGCAGTGCAGTAACACAGAAACAGCTGGAGGTGGTGCCTCCAAGGAGGAACCCCAAATAAAGGAACCCTGTGAGATTTTATAGCCTCACAGTCCAAGCACATTAAAGCCTCTACTCTGCTTCCTGAGTCCTCAGCTCCTGCTATGTCTCAGTGTCCCCGAGTGTCCTCTTGCTTTGGGCTCCCACCACCCAGAGCTCAATCCGCAGTTCACACACCAAGCCACCTGCACTGAATGAATTCCTCAACAGCTTCCTTCTTCACACAACACAGAAGTCCCAGCAGCTTGACTGGGAAAAGCAACCCAGAAACTCAGGCCCTCCTGAGCCACCTCCAGTGCAGGACTTCAGACCAAAAATTATGGGTGTTATTCTTCCTGTTTTCAATTCTGTATGTGTTCAAGATTAACATGTTCTTCCAAAATCAACTACAGCAATAAAAAATGTGCAGCAACCAGTAGATTCAGTTCTAAGGTAGTTCCAGCAGCCATGCAAGGTCAGATGTTGTAAACCTCTTCAGGACTTTCACTCCACAAGCCACTTAAATTTAAAGGTAGGGGAGAGGGAGAAGAGCAGGGATTATGGTTACCTAATTTACAAGAACTGGAACAAGATTCACATCAATCTGCAATACAGCTGCTCAGACTTTTTTACCATAGCCTGAAGTAACAGTGCAATATTTTGAGATGGAGGATAAAAAGAAATTCTAGCCTTAGAAACATATACGGCAGGGGAAAGGGAGGAAAAAAAGTCAGCATCCTATGATCATTTCACACCTTCAAAAAAACCTGCTATTTCTGAATGCTTAGAGAGACATAAAAGAGCAAATGCTATAACTGATCTAGAAAAATATTTCTCCTTCAAAAAAGTACTTCTCTGTGATTTTTCCTTAATGCTATTTCACTTGGTTATTCACTGGGGAAAAACAATCCAATGCATCTGTCAAAGAGCCATACACACACATGATCAACAGAATGCGTCTGCCCCAAGTCAAGAAAGGCTTCCATCAAAGGCGTTAAATATCACTTGGCAAAACATTTGTTGGTTTTGGTTAAAGAACTTCACAAAAGGAAGGGTGAGGGGATGCACAGGGGAGAAAACGTTTGTCTCTTTATCCTAACTGCAAGAGGGACACACTGTAAATTGGCAGTAACAGCAATTAATCAAGCTGTTCACAAAGTTAATCAGTAATGCACTAATTTCCCCTGAAATGCACAAGCATAACTGAATGCATGAACAGAGGCCATCAAACTGTTGGGGTGTAGGTGGTTTTAATCACAATAAGCCTTTCCATTTGTCTTCCCCTTTCTGCAAGTAACATCAATGTAGGTGAAAAATGCAGTTTTATTTCTAGCAGCTTCAGAGATGTGAGACTGTGAATTCCCATCTGGAGCATGGCACACCTTTTTACAGAAGCAGTTTATTAGCATTCTCTGTATATATGATGAAGAAACAGAAAACTCTTCAAAGGCCTTGACCATTTGCCATGCTGATCATCAAGAGTATTTCTTCCCTCCCTCTCCTTTTTCTTTTTCTTCAGTGTAACTGATTCAAATGGAAACAGAGCCAAGTTTCTCCTGCCTTGAACAGGAAGAAGGTTGGCACACCTGTTCTGCAGCTCCAGCATTTGTTTACCTGGGTCACACCATCCCTGTATCTTCCATTAAGACGCAGGTTTTCCTAAAAATATCTAAGTATTGAAAGGATTGTTTTATTTAATATTAACAAGTTTAACAAAGGAGTTACTGACAAAAATCCAGTTTTCCATTCTGTTACCCAGGTCACACTTGCACTCTAACTCTCCACCTGCATAATTTGGTGAACCAAGCCATCCCACCTCTATAAGACGGAACAAGCAATTGCACTTAACTCACAAACTTGAAACAGCAGCCCAGCTCCTGTGTGCACAGAAAACATATTCTTATTTCCCTAAACACTCACTCTGCATCCCATAATAAAATTATATATATGCAAAAGTGTGTATCTATCTATCTATCTGTATCTGCAAAACTACATCCTGGCATCCTACACAGCTCATTTTTTTTGCTCAATTGCATTTCCTTTAATCACTATTTATTTACTTTAGGTAAACATCAGAATAATGAAAAGCCTTGTCACAAGTCAGGAGCAACCTTTCTAAAGAGGCACTGAGATGCAACACGTCTCCTTTCAGCTCTAATCACAGACCAGGTATTATCCTGGTATTATCACCTCCCACTATTCTACTTAATTTAGACTGCATTCTTTGACACCATTCATGTCTAAGGCTTTGCTTAAAAAGTAATCCAGCTAGCTTCCTCTGGCCACAATAAACCAGGGAGGAAACTGGACTGAGACCACATAAGATATAAACAGAAAACAGAAGAAGACAACAGTGAATGAAAAAGATATCTCACCTCAGAAGTACCACATTGTCTGACAGGAAGGCTCCAACAGTCATATCTGAAAAGTTTGTAACATTGAGCAGTTACAAAGGAGGCATAAAATTCAGTTCTCTCAAATCTGTTGCTAAATCACAGAGCATGAATCTAAAAAAAGCATTTTCTGACTTAGCCAGTTTGTCCCATAAAATATCATTATGTCATAAGTCTTGTAACTGAAGGAATAGTTCTGTGATGTTCACTTCTGCTTCACTGTTTGTTTTTTATTACTACAGTTATATTGTTCACTACTTTTTCAGTTATTTTAAGATTGCCTTCCTGACAGAGCAGCTTCCCAGTAAGTTAAAACCTTGGCCAGATACTGAATCATTGTAACTGTCCAAATACTTTAATTAGGCAATTACTGAAAAGTTTTATCAGGAGTTTTGACTGGCAGAAGGGAAATGGAAAAAGCAGCTCAGTTTCACTGACCACCTGCAATGGCAGGAACTAGGAGCCTGAAAACAACCAACTCTGCTGTTTTCTCAGACTGCTGATGTATTTTCCTAATGCTCTCACTGCCAGAGTAATTGACACACCTGGGTAACCATTGCTATCCATATCAACTCCCCCTGATATGGACTGGCCAAACATACGCAGCTTTGGGTTTATTGTTTGTCCAGACAGCTTCTGCATAGAAAACACACAAGTGAAATTAGTAATTAACACAAAAAATCCTCCAAAAAAACCCATTACCAAAACAAAAAATCCCCAAACATTTAAGCATGATTTCCATGGCCACTGGGTCTCTCTTCTGTGGGCTGGAAGTGCTACACATCTGCTGTCTTGCACTGCACCCCCACAGCCCTAACAGGAAGGCTGTCAACTGCCCTTCTGCTCCTGGCTAGTAGGAGACCAGTGTTGACTTGAACTAAAAACCCACACCTGCATTACAATACTCATGTAGACCTGAGCAAAATAAGGAACACATCAAACAGATTTCTGCATGAGGAAAAAATATAACTGCACCTAAAAGATTTTTTTTATTACCTAATTTCTGTGAATAAAAGTTTTAAGAAGCATCTTAACAATATTAATGATTAGTTAAAACAGAAAGTCCCGCATAATCATTTCTTTTCACCAAGTCTGCCAGCATACTCAAAGTCAAAATGATTCATTCTCATCCCATTTGGAAATTTTGGTTTCCATCATGTATTACAGAATATTTTCTGCCAGTTTGTATGTTGTATTTCATTTTTGCCTCCCCCACACAAAGATTAATTGACTTCTAACATAGTTTCTTTCTTTTAATTACTAACACAAAACTTTCCCTAAATTATTTACATTGTACATGCAAATGTCTGAAGCAAATTAACATATCAAAATCTCTTTTTTTAAGAAGGCAATCAGCCAGCTTTCAATCATTCTGCTGGGCCACCAATGCAAGACCTAAACTCAAATCAACTTCTGATTGCAGAAGTTACAGACTGAGGAAACCATGAAGTAATTTTAAGTCTGTTGGAGGTGCTTCACTGTTTGTGACACATGACCATCTTTTCCTGGCCCTCCCATAAAGGAATTCAATATTGGACAAAAGATCAGGCAGGAAATTAATGGAAAAAAAGACTAGTTGAAGGTAAAAAAGATATCCTGACCATTAGTTTACAGGGAAAACAGTGCTCCTCTGAGTACAGATCACTTTTTCTACTTGTGGGCAGGTAAGCTTAAGACAACTGGAAGTAACTTCATCCCCACATTACATTCACATTACATTTTTGGGGATCCCAGTTAGGGTGGTAAATCCCACCTGCAAACACCTAAAAGACATCTTTGGGTTCTTTCAGCCTACAAGACAGAAGAATAACACTGCTTTTAAGTACCAAAAAATGAAAATAGCAGGACACAAAGCCAAGTCAGCTGCTTCTGCTGATAGCTGCCACTGAAGCTGCCACTGAAGAGACGTCAGAGAATGACACTTAGCAGCACTTCAAATGATGAAAACAGGAGGAAGGAGGAGGAAGAACTAATAAAATGAAAAGGGTGAAAATATATACCCCGCTGGACACCCCCCCCCCCCCACACACTTCTCACAGCTTACTCCAAAGAGGAACTCCACAGCAGTAAAATGGATCAGGAATATAGTAATAAGACACAAAATGTCTTCCACCTCCAGGTTAAAATCCAGGGCAGATAAGTAAAAAGATGAAATTGTTACAGTTTTGGTTGCACACAGGACTTGAACCAGCAGTGTGTCTAGTGCCCGGCACCAGACACTGGGAAATGGCAGAGAGACAATGCCTGTAAGTGGTGCTCTCTTGGTTGCCTCAGGACATGGGACAGTGATGGGAACAGTTTATCAAAAGTCAATGACCACATACCCTGCCACACTCTTGAGCTGAGTGTTTTCCCACTGACCAAACAGAGACATGCTGTATCTGCTGGCCTTGCTCCGATGGGGAGGGAGAGATCTAAAACAGGATGCCTGCCTTCCCACCCTGCTGATCTGTCCTTAAAAAATGTGACATTTTCCCAAGAATGACAAAAAAAAACAAAAGTGCAACTAAAAATCAAACCAAACCAAAAAACTAAACAAAAATTGTACAAAAAAAAAAAAATTGCAAAAAATCTGATCCTTTTCAGCAAGAGCTGGAAAGCTCTGGGGTTTTCAGAGAAGAACCTCCCAGACAGTGGCTCTTGGCAAAAATCAGGCAGAATCCTCCACATGCCATACATTATGAATACTTCTAAAATGCGTTGAAAAGTAACATAACTTCCTTTTCTCTCTAAAGTAGTGCATGCCATATACACAGTAAAGGAAGGACTAAACTTTTATAGTCTGTTGAATGAGGTGCCAATATAACCACTGAACTCTTTAATTCTGTGTAAACTGATTTACTATGAAGGATCCCACCCAGCAACAAAACAAAACAACCAGAACATCAAACACAGAGAGAGAGGGAAGAGTCAGGCTTTCAGAACAATGAAATGTGCTAGACAGACTATGAGACATGTTGGGCAGCATGAGCATAAATTTATCTTCTCTACTGCCTGGCTACAACATCTAAATTGCACTCTGTTGTCTCTGCACAAGACACCATAGCATATCTGTAACAAGAATTTACTTCATTATAAGTGGGTAAGGGGGATGGCATCTAAGAATGGCCTTCTGACGTATTGTCAGAATGCAAGAAGGCCAATAAAGTGGGTAAAGAGACACAAAAGAACAGTTAGTAACTCTTCATTCACACAAAGTCTGCTTCTACAGGAAGAAAGTGCAACCTCCTATTTTCCCACAGGCCTCTCTATAATTTGCATGCCCTTTCCAGGGTTTTCATTTCTCTTCTGCATTAGTATTATCCCTTTAAACTAACACTCAACTTTTGAGACTCTGCTTGCTTCAAGAAGATATAGTTGACAACTGAAACAAAAGACAGTAAAAAATATCTCCTGACTATCATAATTTTACCTTTCAGCATAGATACAGACAAACTTTGGGAGAAGCTATCTTCAAACCACGACTGAGAAAAGGATATAGAGCTATGACAAGGTTACCTATTAAGGAATCCTTAAGTATTGTTTATTTCTGCAGGTCTTGGGAAAGTGACTTTCAAATTGGGATCATAAACAATACGTCACATACCATAGAGTACTGAGGTATAATACCATTGGCATCCCCATGGTAAATGTACACTGCTCCTATGTAGTTATCCTCCTTAGGTGCTCCAATGGCAACATCTGTAAAACAGTGCAGATTTCACAATGCATTCCATTAATCCAACTTTTCCCTAATTTTAGGATACAGCTATCCATAGGAAAACAGCTCCCTATGAAAAGGTGATCATCAGCTTATATGAACCTCAAAAGAAGAACTTATTTGATTTAATTAAAAGCTCATGTTAAGATAAACTTTAAAACTACACAAATGCATATGAATTTGTACACATATGTATGTTTCACATAATCAGATGTTGTGCCTAATTAGACAGGTTCTTTTACAAGAATGTATTTGTCAACCAGCAGCCATACTCAAAAAAGTGAATTTAGAATCCTTTCATAACCAAATCTTCAACCCATGAGAAAATCAGCTTTGTGAACCAAGACAAGACTAGCAAAATATTTACTGTAGCAGTACATTAAGGTTGGTTGAAAATCCAAGGCTACACAAAGAGGCTGGGGATACTAAATGGATAGGCAAGAATTAAAAACAACTGCTGAGAGTGACTTTTCACATTACAATTGATCCAACTTAACTGCAAACTCCTACAGAGAGCATTATCCCACATCCCATTCTCCTCTCCTACGTGGATCTAATGACTATGCTGTCTGCTAAAATTAAGCTTTTCACAATTGCTTCATATCCATGGACTGATCCAACTCCCCCTCCAGTCTCAACATCACCATGACTGACTATAAATATCAGCAAGTACGCACAAGCACATGTCCAGATGCAGAGGAAAAGCATGTTCATGATTTGTGAGGGCAACCTGCAACGAGGCTGGGTTAGGCTTAATGGGATACTGTGTCCTGAGTGGCCTGGAAGAAATAAATCCAAGCACACACTAAATTGGCCTTTGTTTAGAAGTCCTTAATCTGCACTTCCAGAAACTAGGGCAGAAAAGGAACACCAACGATTTGTTCTCACCTACTGCTCTAACAGAATGGGGTCTCACACTGAGCATCCTCAGAATGGAGCAGGGGGAGAACAAGCAAAAGAGAGAAATTAATAGACTATGTGTTATCAGGAGTGAGAAGCTACTTCTGAATTATACTTCTTGATAAGAAATGAGATTATGTCAACAAAACCAGAAATACTTGGAAACATCGGGAAATGGCCAAGAAGAAAGAAGTCAGACATAGGTTTCTGTTTTGTATAGGGTGAGGGTATCTACAGCCTTTTATAAGCCATTTGGGAAAGAAGAAAATACAACAGCAAGGAAAGCAAAGCAATTTTAATGTGACCTGCATAGACACAAACTAAACCAACAGCAAGGACAGTCAGCTACAAAACGCTTTAGCACACAAATCCTACACAAGCAGATTTATCTTTGGGTTCAACCCAGGTGCTAGTCAGGTCCGGATAAGCAATGCATGCCATGCAAGACTGATAGTGTCACCAGTGTTGCTCACACTTATGGAGAAACGGCCATGGAGGAAATTGCACTGACCTGGGAAGCCATCGTCATCAATATCGCCAAGGGCAGCCATGCTCTCCCCAAAGTGTGCATTATAGGAGCTGTCACCATCCAGGGTGAGCTGCTCTTCCAGTACTCCCTAGCAAGCAAGAAATAAAAAAAAAAGTCAGGGAAATGGTGAAAGCCCTGGATGAGGCAAGCCTTCCCCATGGAAGCTGCCCATGTGATGTGGGAATGACTTGGAGCAAAGATGCAGCCTGTCTCTTGCTCCCTTTGCAGTGAGACTACCTTGGCTCCAGAAATCTACCTGTGTTTTAAACCTTCTGGATTTTAGTTTTAAAAGGGAAAGGGAAGACAAAGGAGTGCATGACTTAACCAAAATTCTAAATTAACTAAACAGTAACCCAGAGGAGACTAAATGCAGTCACAGGGACTGGTGAATCATGAAAGTTTACAGATGCCTAAAACATAACAGCCTAGAGTTTGCTCTTCTCAGATTACATCCAATGACCAAAATCCCTAGTCCGAGTTTACTCAGCTAAACTCTAGCAAGTTAAGGAGTATTTTTTCCTAAGCAAAGAACATTTAATAATTGGATTTGAAAACATTTTAAGTACAGGACAGAAGGATTAAAGCAAGGTCCTCCAAAAGCCTTCTTAAATTAAGAATAAGGAAATATATTTAATGAAATAAAGAGACTGAGAAAAGTTGAAAATTAGGTAGCTTTGTACTACTGGGCAGTGAGAAGCCTTATATGGCACTGGTATTTCCTGCCCACCCACCTTCTGGTCAGATATGTAAGACCTATTTTCTTACCGTCTTCTCTTCAGGGGAAATGAACATTTCCACAAGAAAAAAAATGTAGTTACACAGTCTAAGTCTGTACCCACCTCAGGGTTGTTTTGATTTTGCTTCCTTGGTGAATGAGAATAAGCTACTCTCTGGAACATGTACTAAAATCTTTTACTCAGCTGTAAGGAGTTGCTGACTTTGAGAAAATCCACCATAAAGAAATTTAAACACAACAGATAGAAGACAGGCAGGCCTGTATGTGTGACTCAGTTCTTTGCAGTTGTCATGGGAAAGGGCAAAATATAAGCGTTTTAAATGTAGCATCATTATGCATGCTTGTTTTATAAGACAGTTTTCTCTGATCCTCTGCAACAACCTTTTAAGCAATGGTGCTAGCAGAATGCAACTGATGCCATTCTGATTTTTGCCTTTTTTTATAAACCTTTTATGTACCTTTTATGTATTCTCAGTGCTCTTAGCATGCACCACTGCAATTCCTTATGTCTGATAACTCAGCATAGTCCTGGTATTCTGTTAGGCCAGAAGACCAAACATCCTAGAGACCTCACAGCTGGAGGCCAGAAAACGCTACACTATGTTGAGAAACCAAGGTCCTCTTTAAAATACATCCTGTAAATTAAGATTAGGCCCATCCAGGGGGGAATTCTTCAAGATGGGGAGATATCAGGCTATTCATTCAAGCCTCTCATTGGGGCATCTTTGTTAGATATAGTAGATATGGTAATCTGTAAGGTCTATAAAATTGTACATGATCTATCAAGTGTGTGCATTTTGGCACATTCCACCCTGGTAAAGGGGGGCACCATAAGGATCCTTATTAAATACCGAGGTAAAAACCCTTTATTCCTTAACTGTGTCTGGCTCTTAATTTTTGGGACCAAGGAAAAGTCATCAAAACAAAGTTTAAAATGTCCACTGCTAAAATAAAGCCCACAATCCTGCAAGCCATTGCTTGTGCAAGTAATTCTAGCACTCCTGGTGCAGGAGTATAAGAAACTCATACTAGCTTCTTATTTTATAGAAGATAAACATTAACTCGTGTACTTTCACTGTGAGCAGGAAATGTTGGCTGTCTGTTTGGCATTCTGGACCCTATCAGTAGAATTCAACAGCAACACTGCAACATAAAAGAGGGAACCTCCTGTGGATGAAGCTGAAAAAGTAGAACTCAATTAAAGGAGCAGTAAAAAAAAAAATTACGGCAAAAACACTTCTCAAGTCTCCTAAATGTTAGGACTTCTGGTGAATTTGAAGTCTAGCGTAAATAAACTCAAAGTTCACTAAATATAAACCTATTTAATTTTAGTCCATAACAACTCTTCCTTTAAGACAGCTGCTTTAGGACCTGAATATTAAATATTTCATAGTATGTAAACAACCACTGTATTCCTATAAATAAAACGTAAGAATGGCCTTGGTTAGCCAGTGCAACGAAGTTCAGACTTTTGCAAGACTGTTGTTACATCATGTGAAATCCAACAGTAACAGCTGATAAGAACCTCCCCTAAAACCTCTATATGGGGCATAATGTGAAAGTAACATGAATTCAAACTCCGCTTTCTCTCCTCTTCCTCAATCCTCAGATATTTGTTTTCCAATTTGTGTTTCAGGTTTTAGTGACCACTCAAAACACAAAGGAAACTTAGTCAAAGCTGATGATTCTTACTTGGTTTTGGCATCAAATCCACATAAAGCCACAAATGCCACCAAGTTTCAACATACAACCAGAGACTTTCTCAGATCTCCTTGAAAGATTTACATTTTCATCCTGTGATGAATTTGGGCTGGCATCTGGCAAACTACGATACCAGATGAGTCCTCCTGTGACTTCATGGTTTGCTAGAGACATCCAGAGTCCCATTTATTTGAAACATCGAGTTTCACCATGCAGTGCTGGAAGGACATAAGCACTACCTTGCCAGGGACCCACACCCTCATCCCTTACCAAATCACCTCCTGTACATACTCACATTTCCTCTGTTCATATAGACTGTGACTTGACCCTCATCTCTGATGTCAGAAAACAAAGGTGCTCCAACCAGCAGGTCTGACAAACCATCAGAATTCAGGTCAACTGCACATAAGGAGGAGCCAAAGTAAGAGCCCATCTGTAACCAAGTTGAGTCACAACAAAGCATTCAGTATCTGCCCACACACAGCAGGAAATCATATAGGCGTGGTTTTTGTTTGACTTGGTTATTCTTTTAATTTCACATGATGACTTGCTGCTTTATCACTCCCAAGAGAAAGCTTTAGGAATAATTCTGGCATAAATGAAAACACTCTCCTATAACAGTACATCAAGCCTGGATGTTTTACCAACAGAATAGAAGTTATACATTAAGTGAGACACTTAAAGAGCTTTCTTAGACTAGCTTTTGCTTGTCAAATGCTTAAAACTAGGAAGGGGTAAAATGAGTTTCCCAAACCAGACTTGGACAGTGATTATTCATGCCCAGTGCCAAAGTTCCTTGAAGTTGGGCACCACAGATGATCTGGGGATACCTTAAAGAAATAATGAAAGAAAAAAAGAACAGGCAAGAGGTCATGAAAACAGGTATCTAAGATTACCTCTTGATTATAGACTATCCTTCCCTATTCTATTTGTATTTATTTGTATAAATCACTGTCAAAAGGCATACTGGTTGTGGGTCATAATCATTGCCTTTCCTCTCATGTACAGGCAGGTAAATTGAAACAGAAACATAGACTTTCAATAAAAGCTTTTCAGTTGATACAGAGCAAATTCAAAACACTTTCAATTTCCACTTATTGCTTGAGAAACTTAATTGCTTAAAATAAAGAAATACATTAATTTCACTTCATGATTTTTTAATATGGGTGAACATTGATGACTATCTCCCAGCCAGAACCCACATTACAAATTTCAAAACATATTTAAACACAAGAGGGAAACCAAAAGCAAGAATGATATTTCACCCTTATTTCATTCACTTCTGCTAAGGTAACATAAGGCATACTCTTTGAAACCAACTACAAACTATAGCCTCAAAATTAAAAGCTGCTTCAGCAGGAAACTGGGGAAGACGCCACTACGTATTTGAAATTGAGTGCTGTTTTCTACCAAGTAAGAAAATCTGAGGTTGAAGGAATAATTATTTATGTTCTTGAATGCTTTTGCATTCCTCATAGCAGATGCTTGACCTCCATGCCTTTAAGTTAACATTCATGAACCTGAACTATTGGACATGCTAGAAGATGGGCAGCAGCAATTCTATTCTATGCAGTCTGTAAGATTCAAAAGTTACTAAATATATAATGCAATGGTGGTTTAAGAATAGCATTTCAGTTTGTTAATGCAGATTTTTGTGCTTCTGTGGGTTTAAAGTCAGACCTCAAATATTATTTCATTCCAGTTATTTTGTAGCTTAAGTTCCCTTGTGGATTTTTTGTTTCTTTTTTTAATCCAAAAAGAAATTTCTCATGGGCAGATTTCTCATGGGTAAGGAACAAAAGTTACGAAAAGCGTTTTATTATGTATTCAGGCAGTTTTCAGGGAAAAGCTATTATTTATTTAACTGTAACATGGTATGTCTGCAGCATGGGTGAGTTTACAGTATTCACAGTTCAGGTAAGAAACTGAAGTTTGCAAGTTTAACATTTGTAAGAAGGTACTGATTTTTCTTTTTTTTTTGTCTGCATTTGACTTCCTAGTTCAGCCTCCATTAATAAAAAAAGAAGGAAGAAACTGGCCTGCTGTTCATATCTGCCTACCAAGAATGTCAGAGCAATGAACTTTCACTCCCCTGTGGAGGATGTAGCATTTTATGAGAGCTCATTGCTGTGAGCTCTCCAAACAGTGCTCATTGCTGAGCAGGTCTGGTTTTGCTTCTACCACAAAACAAAGGAAAAAAAACAACAACCAAACAAAAAAGGTGATTTAGTACAGCCTTCTTTTTAAAATAAAATTCTCATTTGGATTTTAGGGAATTTATAGAAGTAGATGCTAATGAAAAAGAGCCCTAGAAGTACTTGAATGATGTAAATACTTGGTTAGTTAAGTTACATATAAGAGTAAAGCAATTAAATTGAAAAGGAAAAGGTTTTGGCTAAGACCTGGAAACTTTCTGATGGCTCTGTTTATTAGGTGCATGAATAGTCAGAAGCACATCCTTAGAAACATTTAAAACTCAACAGGGAAAAAAATTAACAGGAAGCAATCAAACACAGGAGATGCCCTGGATGAACTGGGAAGTCTTTTCCTTTCAAGATGTCTGTAATTCCGCTAGTGCAGAGAAAGTAAAATTTTGGAGAGGCCCTAAAATACAAGTCACACCACCCACCTAAACATGTTTGTGGTTTATTTCATGAAATTTATTTCATTAAATTCAGTAAATTAACATCCCCGATTCCAGGCTAGTTTTTAAATTCTGCAACTGTGTCTTGCTGGGAAAAAAATAACAACTTATAGCAACACTCTAACCTGAAGATACAAGTAAACACTTTAGCTCTTCCCGAGGGTAGCGGGTCTTCCCAGAGCCAAAAGCCTCCAGAAACCTTTTTTTTTTTATTTCTTATCCTTCCAGAAGAATGCAGGAGACCCCAGATAAAAGGTATCATTTAATCACTAAGTTATTCCTAAATAAAGCATTTTTTGTTGTTACCTATAGCTAGATAGACTGTCCATTTTGTTTCTCCTGCAATACAGCTCCAGTAAGCCTCCAAATGACTAACACAAGTTGTTCCCCATTCAAACACAACACCAGAGTGGAGAAGCTAGATCCCACTAGCATTCACTAAATTTCCCATATCTCAGAGGTACTGCTACAGTCACATAAAAGTAGAGAACCTCTATTACAATTTCCAGCAAGACCTTCTACTTCAGTCACATGGACATTGAGCAGACATTGGGGTCATGACTGCTACTGAAGAAATGGCATACAGCTGATTGTAAAATAGGTTTAGCTCTTCTGGGAGGGTTTGCTGGACAACTTATGAAGGAGTGGAATGAAAATGATGCTCCGGGATGACTCTGCCATTATTTCTGACCCCCTCTACCCCCCTCCTAGTAGAAAACACACATATATAAATGCTCACCTTTTTTCCTGAAGCCTGAAAAATCTTTATTAGAGAGCCTGATTGTCTGTCTGTTCTGAAAATATAAACCTGAAAGGTGAAAAAAGAAAAAAAGTTAACCACTTGTGCTTTCTAAATAATATCTAAATCATGATCATGACTATTGTCAGGATCCAACTTCATGACCACTTTACTGGTCAGTCTTCTTTTAAAAGATGACACAGAGTTCTCCACTGTCCTGAAAAATCACAGGCTTGTCATAAGAAACACTGGAATATTATCTTGTTGCCTACTTTTTTTGATTCGCTTATGTATATGCACATGTGTGCACTTAAAAGTACCTAGCCAGGCAACTTTACAACTCTCATATAAGTGGCATCTGGAGACTGTCTGGAAATAAGTAGGGCAAAATACTGAGAACACATAACCCTGCTCCCCTTCCCTTATCAAGAAAATGTGCCTGCACATACTGCATTGCAAACTTCATGATGCTTTAGCAACAGTGAGAGTAGAAATCCTGATCAGACCACCCACAAAAATTTCCACTGTTTCTGTCTGAAGCAATTTTTAAAACAGAAAACTACTCAAATACGGTCTATTCATTGCTCATTTCCACAGGAGAAACTGTTTAATCTGGAATCCTCAGGGATAAAAGTATTGATGATTCAAGTTCAAGAACACATCTTGTACCAAAATTTCAGATGGGAAGCACATGGCTTGTAGAAAGGGATTCCCTTCAACAGAAAGACTGGTTCAGTCAGTCTTTGAGACTACTGTGGCATTTGACAGACTCCCTCCTAGCACACAGTTTGTAGGACAGAGGATCTCTTACTTCCAAGGCCATGTGGAAGAGCTAAGCACTGGAATGTGGTGAGTTATTAACAGGTGGTGAGACAGAGTTCAAAGCTGTTTTCAGTCAAGAACACAGCACAGGTTTACTGTGGACAATTGCTCTATATACACAGGACTCCCTAGCTTAAGCAGTGGCATGTTTAGCACCAACAGCATGTTGCCAGGTGTCTCAACTCCAAACCCAATCTTAAATAATGACAATCCTTGTGACATTGCAGAAATGACCCAGTCTCATTAAGAATCTTGGCTTTAACTTAAGTGAAAAGGTGTGACAATGCTAATCACTTTCTATCAGAGAAGTGGAAAAGATCAGCTTATTAGAGTGTTTGGAAAGCACAACAGGACTGCTCATTGTAGTGTTCTGTATTCAGCACCTCTTACCGACACTTTGCCATGTGCTCCTGCTACCCACATCCCATGCCTAGGGAGAATAATGTAAGCTTTAGAGACTAGAGCAGTAGTCTTTAAACTACACAGCCAGCTTCTTTCTTGTGGCTCTCTTGCTAGCAGATGTGTTTCCACACCCTCCTCTTTGTAGAGAAATCAAATTTGTTCCACAGAAAAAGCAGCTTGGAAGGAAGGTGCACTGTAGCAGCCATAACAGAACACCTGGGATAAGGAAACTATGTCTTTCTCATGCAGATGTCTTCTCAGTAGCAACTGTGATGCTACTATTTCCTGTACACCCTAGTCATGCCAGATTGGGTGTAAGTACCAAGTTCATCCTCTACTTTTATCGCATTTTCCCCCCTTGCACTGCTCCCCCAGGACATGGTCACTATCAAAAATAATCTGCCTGAACAGGACAGTGTTTCTGGTAGTGAAGACTTCTCACAGCATGATTCGGCTACAACTCATGTCACTAAAGAGCATGAGAGCCAAAGGTAGGAAGATGGAAGGGGGCTGCAGGATATCTCTGCTCAAGCAAGTGGTGACAGGAATGCCCCAAAAGGATTGCATTTTGAAAAAAGAGAGACAAAAGCAGATCCTTTACATTCCTTCTCTCCCTCTCCCCACTCCCACTTTTTCCACCTTTGGTTTAGAAGAGTATAAGAGGTCACAGTGCTCACTCTCAACCAGCTTCTCCAACAGCATGTGGATACTCAGCACAGGAGAACCAAGCTTGCCTAACTCACAAGCCATTTCCATCTAGCCATTCACTTGTTTACATCTTTGAGACATTGAACCTATATATGCCCCTAGGCATATTTTTGTTTCCTTCCTTCTTAAGACACTATCACCAAGATTTCTAAGTATAGCTGGCAAAAACCCAGACTCTAATGCACTAAACAAAGTCTTATGAAGCTTAAAAATGGCATCAAATCACCTAATCTCATTCTAGTAGAGATGTTATCTTGAAGTAAATACTGAAATAGTCAAATGTGTGAATAAAAGAAGCAGATGGCAATTCTCTTTTACAAGTATTTTCATTTCTAGGAAGGTTTTAATTAATACCTAAACCTAAACAAAAGCAGTGTGAAAGAGATCTTGTCTGTGTCTCATTAAAATGGGTATTTTAAGGACTGGGTGGGAAAGAGAGGGAAGAAGGGCAAAGGATGCGATGCATCAGGAAGGACGGGTTGAGAAAATCTGACAGCTTCACCAAACTACCTCATCTCTCCCCTGCTCAGTGCTCAAAACTACCCTGCAGACAAAAAATTCTTGTCTTCTCATACACATTAGAACTGAATCAGTATTACATTTCATGCAGTGCTGCATCCAACCCACATTACTGTTTGATAAAGAGCCACACCTTTCCGATGCCTCCATCCTGGGGAGCTCCTCCTACAATGTCAGTCGTAGTCGGCTGAGAGAAATGACCTGCTGTCACCGCATATCCTGAATAGTAAATGAAATAAATAAATAACTGTGACAGGAAAGCAGATCAACCAGACAGATCAGGCTTATAAGGCTTCCCTGCTCCTGGGCTGTACTTAAGAGTTCAACAACCTTTCCACTCAGGATGGACCAATATTCTGTTCAAAAGTTAATGGGGAAGGAAAGCGAGAGTGCACCCTCCAGTGCCCCTCCAAAAGCTGAGACAAGAAAGCCATGTGTGTGGAGATGACCAAGGGACACAAGAAGCTCATATTGGGAGCAGTTTGCCAACTGCATGTCAAGAGAGGGAAGCAGTAAAACAGGAAAAGGCATACACAAAAAGAGAAAAGCAATCATATGACCACGGAGAAAGTATAATGTCAAAGAGCAACAGTCCCACTTGGATGAGACAGGAGTGTCCTCCTTTGGCTAAAATCACTGCCCAGGAAGGCTTGGAAAATCATGTTCCTTTTTCGTTGGGGGAAACAGAAAAGGACATTAGGCAAAGAGAAGTCAACAGCTTAAAAAGATTTTTTCTAGGCAAGAAGAAAAGTGGGACGATATATCAAAGAAAGAAAAGTGTACTTGAAAGAAAAGGATCAAAGATTCAGTTTTATTTCATATATTAAAATAATATATATTAAATAAAAATGAGTAAAGTAGCTTTCCTTCTAAGGCTCTTTTGTATTTGCCTTGCTCTTTTGCTACAAATTATGAGGCTCTCATCAACATGGTAAACCCTATAGTTCAAGCCTATCAGTGGCAAAACCTATTTATGTCTGCAAACAGGTAAACATTAACTCTTCATTTAGTTATCACCAAGCAGTATCTACAAAATTATGATTTCTTAAATATTAAAGGTTAAGGGGACAATGAGAGGTCAGTGTAAGACTTTAGACAAACAGTATCAAACTGCTGAAATGCCTTCTAGGTCTCAACAGTCTTAGGCACTTCTGATTAAGCAGAAGCCTTTAAATTAAGCATTTCAGGGACATTAGCTGGTTTTAGAGCAAGTAAAACCAATTGAGTTAAAGATGTACCTATATCCAAACCTTTCACAACTTCCTTCAGTTGCCAATAACACATTTAGATTGTGTTATTTTTGTTGAAATAAATGCATCTGCAATACAAATTCTGTAATTAGTTGTTGCATTCATTTTAAAGGCACATATAAGCAGACATGCAGTTCAACCAGTAACAAATAATTTGCCTGTTACAGGGCAAAGGCAAGAATGTTAAGAAGCCCACCACAATCCAATGTGCTGTTAAAATGCCTTTTCTATATTAGTCCAAAAAATTACAGCCAAGTGTAGGGGGAGGGTGCTAGAACAAGGAGAGAAAAACTGAGTATTTTGAATGTTTCTTTGCTTCCAGATAAGTATCATTTTAATTCAAATATTCTTCTTTTCACACTTTTATAAAAATACATCACCATAGAAACAAACACTACCAACTTTATAGCATCAAAGCCTTGAAACATATTGTTGGACAATTTCCTATTCACATTGAGCACTAGAGAGCTGCTTACCAAGGTATGTGTACCTCCTGGCTATCACAGCATCATCAATCAGCTTGTAGTATGTGTTGTCAGTGAGATTCAGTACTTTGACAGTTCCTGTCCAATAATAAGATCCTGGTGCCCCCATGATAACCAGCTCCTACAACAGGAAAAACGGAGGTGCGTGGGGAAAAGGGTAGGAGGAAAAAATAACAATCAAAACTTTACACATTAATGGAGAAGGGACATGATATTTACTTAAAATACCAATAATAAGTCTATCTGTAACAACCTCCATTCTGCGTGCATTTGGACAGTATCCTTCCTTCTTCCCAAACCTGGAGGTCACTGCATATACCCTAGTGACAGACTGTCTTTTTATAGTCCACTTCTGCTCAGCGCTTCCGCTGCAACAAAACGCCTTCCTCAACCTTACTAACCATCAAGCTTATCCCTTACTAACCATCAAGTTTATCCGTGCTCCCTGATAGTTCTCTGAAAAATCTCTCTACTTGCTGCCTTTCCCAAACGTCCTTCAGAAGACCCAGAGCCAGAAGTACTTCAGCCCACCCAGAGCCCATCACTCAGCTACAGACCATGCCCTGATACCGGCTGACATGCTATACTAACCAACCATAATGGAAACAGCACAAAGGATTTTGATTTTACAACTGTGAAGCTAAACAGCTGCCATGCACTCAACAAGCAGGACGTGTGTTATGTCCTAGGTGGAGCATTTTGCCCAGCTCTGTTATCGGACACTCTGGTCTTTGAGAGACAACCTGAATATAAGAGTCATCATAGCATCATAAAATGGCTTGGGAGCATTACAGACAACCAGACTGATTTAACATTTTGAAAGACCATAGAACTCAGGCACAGTTTCATCCAGCATTCAAAGGTAGATGGTCATGGATAGTATTTTTGAGTCAAAAACCATGGTACATTTACATTTAAGAGAAATTTACAAAATGTTGTCCCAAAACATCCAGCATCCTTGCAGAAAAACCTTGCTCCTGGATGTGGTTTTAAATACCTCCAGCAAGAGACCAAATTAAGCCTGCAGAGTATTAATCCCAGGAAGTTTTCCATCCCCCAAGAAGACATGTGAACAGCTGCTTTCCTCAATCTCCATTCAATGCAAAGCCATGGGTGGCCTCCATCCTTGTAGGAAATTGCTATCATATCTGAGTCCCCTTCAGGTGACCAGTTCCAGCTGGGGGGAGATGTAAAACAAGGAGAATCCCAAGGGATTCTCCTTGTTTTACATCTTCTCCTCTTTACGACTACAGGGACAGGAATACAAAACCAACCAAAGAGCAGCCTTTCTCCTTGTAACGGGCCATACCTGTCAGGTCACTTACTGACAGGAAAAACTGGCATCCACAGCACTGAATACAGGATAGAGGATCCCCTGTTTGACCCAAAAAGCCATTTATCTGTATCTCCTGCTGCCATCAGACTGAAGTGACAAAAGTTCAAAGATATCTTTTGAACTAGGGTAACATAGGAAAATTTAAGCCTGGGAACAGAAACGTGCTGGGGAGAGCAGACAAGTCAGGAAACAGCTGCTGCTAGCTGAACATCCCGTTACCAAACAGTGCCCTTGTGGCAATAGTGCTTGCCATCCCAGTTTACTGAAATGACAAAAGGCAATTTCTGAAAGAGAAAACCTTTATTCTGTTTGTATCAGTCTGGACAACACATTCTGTAGATCAGTGCATATATATAATTAGGAGAGGGTATGTGTTCTTAAAAATATTAAAATAAAACCAAAACACACAAGTGAAAAAGGCACAACTCTGAAACATTAACAAAAGAAAAAAATCCAAGCATAAGGGAACAAATTAATTCTTGATGAAACTGAACCATGGCTGAGAGACGTCTGTCCAGAAAAGAATGTGGTCAAGTATTTAGAACAACTGTGGTGTGTATATTCTACCACATTTTTTTCTCCATCTTTCTGCAACAAAGAACTGTAGCAGAACTGAAAAAAGTGTTTATCTTCTGTATGTATGTGTATGTACGTGCATCATATTCATGCACATGTACACATACATAAACAAAATTATTCAAGAAAGACTTTTACATCATCACTTACAGTAAAGAGCTAATGACAGAGAAATACCTCTATGCAAGTTTTGGGATATACATAATAAGAATATTCCCTGAAGACATTTCCAGAGTCAATTCATTTATACTTGTCCACAGACCTTGACAGACACACGCACATATGTATGAACCACTGCGCAGTCACTCTGCAAGAAACAGACACCTGAGAAACTAGACAAGGCAAAGGAGTGTTTGCTGGCAGGAAGGAACCATTCTCAGCATTCAGCCCACTGTCCAAGCCATACTTGGGAACCTCCTCCTGGGACATGCAACAGGAGAGCCACTTACCCACCCCAAGCTTTCCATGCATGTGTCCCAGCTCACCTTGGTGAAGAAGCCTGCGATCCCTGCCTGGCATGAACCATGCTCCTCCCCATACTTCTTCTTGTACTCTGGATGGAAGAAGGGAAGAAAACAAACTATGGTCATCCCTGGCACAGCACACACTCTTCACCTGAGCCACCTATGTTTCTACTCACACAGCCTGGAGAGACACTAGCATGCAGGGCACCTGGGTTTTATCACTGGATCAGCCACCAAGATGCAGCATGCAGCATACCCACCACATCAGGGAGTACCACAAGGAGCCAGCTGGGGAGGGAGGCCAGAATGCCCCTACAGAGATGCTAAACAAGCAGTACCACAGCAGCATGAAATGACCAGCAGCATCACTCCAGTAAAGGTACATTAGAAGAGGCCACCTGTAGCAGATCACCACAGCTCAGAAGGGGGGAGCAAAAAGTGATGCACATCCCTGTGTGCCACAGACTGTGCTCTAGGAGGTTTAACTCTCAGGCTCATTACCTCAGAGAAATAAAGTGATATTTCCCTACAATGATAGTCATCAAAATCCCCAGAAGCATTCCTGGTGAGGGTGCTTCAGGACACAAGTTCCACATAGAAAACAGTGACTGAGGAAAATACATATGTTTCTACTGGATCAGACAACAGTCTCTTTTGCAGGATATTTATTTCTGCTGCTTTTCATGGCCACGTGCTTAGAGCTCCCAGTTCACAGGGAACCCAACCAGCACCCTACAGCTTTTGTTTATGGATTTTACATAGCAATCATTTGCCCTCTCAAACCTAAGGCATTTTTACTTTATCTTTTTGATGATGAGAAAATAAATATTTCTAGAAATACATTAAGTTCACGGTGAGGAGCAGGAAAAAGAGAAAAAAAAGAAAAAAACACTTTCCACTCCACCCTAATTCAAATATTTTCATCTTGGAAGTATTTGAAACTTACAGCTGGATCAGAGCCTTTCCAGTTTTTTTCCAGAGCACTATTTTCAAATATCTACCATACTCTCACTACTTCCTGTATATTACAGTAATTCATGTTCAGAAACAATTTAACATATAACCTGATAACCGTGAAACTTTTTTATACCTTTTTTTATTTTAAGCTTCATTAATTATAATGAAATTGATGAGCAAACTGCCTCTGGAACTAAGCAAGTTCCTTTGGAGTTGCATTTTGTCTTACTGAGGAGCAGAAGGAATTAATTATAAAAAATGCCGCCTTCCTGCAAAATATTTTATGTAGACATAAGTACACACACACACCATTCTCCCTTTTGTACTACATAGAGCCTCTTCCTAACATCATAAAGATGTTCAGAATTTCAGACATTTGCTGAGGTCATACCAGTTGCACAGGGAGTTCAGCTGGCGACACCATGCAGAATAGACTTGATCCACAAATTACAGTCCAAATGCCGAACACTCTTGGCCAAGGTAGGGTCCTGCCAAAGTGATATGCATCCCAGCAGACCAGAAGCACAGCTGGGTCTCCTAATGGTAACCCATGTGAAATGACAATTTCACTGAGAACTGAAGCCCATATTAGCCCATAGCAATTCAGCAAGCACTGGGGTTCTGAACTGCTAACTCTCCACATACAGATTCTCCAGTACTTGCCTGGGGAAAAATATTTTTTTATCAATGTGAACATTTTTTTCATTAAGAGAGCCAAGGAGAAGAGTTCCTCCCTCCATCATTTCCTGAAAAATAATTCTGTGCTGTCCTAAAAGCTGTGCATTCACTATAGCAAGATCCCCACCCTTGCATGATGCAATGAGGAAGGTCAAAGCCCATTCAGAATTAAATCTGGTGAAAGATATCAAAGCTATCAAGAAGGACTTCTTCAGATACATCAACAACAAAAGGGTACTAAAGAAAATGTAGGTTCCACTGCTGAGTGGAAACAAAGACCCCTTGCAAGAAAAATTGCAGAGAAGGCTGAAATATTGAATGGCTTCTTTGGCTGCCCATTTTGAAGTCTGGGGTGACATTTGCTTTCTTCCTGTCTTCAGGCTCTATTCGCTTCAGTCTTCACTACCAAGGCCATGACATTTCACAAATGGAAATGTAAGCATGGAGGCCCAAACACCTCAGACATTGGGGCTGTTTGAGAATTTAAAGCTCTGGTGACACAGAGGAGAGATCAGCACACCAGTTTTGGGGGGAATCAAGAGAGATATAGTCCTCCCCAACAAGCCAGCAGCCCAGTACAGACAGACACTGGGCTCCTGGATTTCTGCCTAACCCTTTCAGCACAAAACTACCCCTTTTTATCTGCTCCCCTAACTCCCATCTGCTGTGATGTACACCTGCCTCCACATCCAAGCAAGATCCTTTCCACCCATGCATCCATGGCCAAGGGATGCCAGTCATCCTAGATGGTCACATCCCAGCATCACAGACCTCTGTCTGCTCCCTAGAGCCACTCTGCCTCTCCCAATCAATAGATGAGCTCAAAAAGGGATGAAACCAAGAAGAAACCAAGATTGCTTCTGCCTCACCTCCACTTCAGTGCATGGTAGTGACACATGTCACTCATACAACATAGCCAGCCAGACAGCCAGCCAGCCATGAAGTAAAGCAACCAACTAGATGGAAATTGTGCAGTTATTGTATCAGCTCACAGTTTTTGTACGCCTGAATAACAACCTTTGCAGGACATTAATTTATTTGTTTTCACATAGCTCCAGGCAATAACTACAATCAAGGACAAATTTGTTATTTCTACACTTCTTTATTCTTTCTTGTCTCCCTGACGACTGCTGTGCATTCCTGATGACAGAGTCTGCAAGCCATGACACTGCTGCAGCAACAGCTGACAGCAAAGCAGCATGATAAGGTTGAGTCTGGAGGAGGTTGCAGCCTGTGCAACTTCAAAGATGTGCCATGAATAATACATACAGGAAAAAAGAGAAGAAGATGGCAGTGGTTTGCAGCCAGGATGATCTCAGGTTACAAGAAAAGTGAGATGAAGGATGGAGTAATTGCATAAAACAACACACAAGGAAAAAGAATAAGCTTTGATGTGCAACAATTCCAAAGGTAAATGCCCCTGAACCTTTTCTTTGAACAAAACTCTCAGCCAGTCTCTAAGGAAACTTGAATGCCACAACATAAACTAAGCTACAGAGTACAATAAAATAATGTATCATCCTCAAAGATGTAAAACATCACATGCGCTGAAAGCTTTTTGTTTCCTACATTACAGTGTTTCACTACTCTAGGAAGAAACAGTACTAATCTTTCTGACCGAACATTGTGATACTGAGTTGCCACCACAAAGCAGGGATGTTTTGATGGCTCCCAGAAAGCCAAATGTGGTTTGGACCCGTGGGAAAAATTACTTTTTGTTTTGGATGCAAGGAATATGAGCATGTGCTGTTCCCCTTACTTACTAACCAAAGGGATCATCAGTCTTCCCCACTTCCACCATCAATTCTTACCACAAAGGAGTAGGAAACCATTCCAGCTCTCCTCATCAGCTGGACTGCCTCTCACAGTACACACAACCATCCTTTTTTGTAAACCGAATGCACTGGGGGAATGAAGAGGCAGCTCCCTTTTTTGGAAAGCCATTTAAACTATGGGAAAACAACCAACTGAAAGTATTGCCTGAAAGACTGTGGCCCCATAAAGCAGCTATACCACCACATCCAGCGCATCTAAACTAGATTAGTTCCTACTCAGAGAGATTGTATTTAACTATTAAGTTTGCTGCTGTGTTCTAATTATCTCTCAATTCCAGACTTCTGTGAGCCCTTCCAGGGAAGCCACACAAGAATAAAATGGATTGAGACTACTATGCTGTTGCACCAGTGCCATCTAGTCAGGAAATTTCCATTTTCTCAATGGATGGACACTGATGTGCACTCAGCTGGCCTGCACCCTTCACCTGTTGAGGCTTATCACCTTATCTGCACTAAAAACAAGGGTTCTGGAAGCAGGTATGCTACTGTCTACCCCTATTTGCACATGGCATCTTGTCGGGCAAAGGCATGTGTCCTAGTGCAGGGTTTGCAGCCACAGGTCTGGCAGCCTCCCAGCAACAGCCACAGAGGCTGTCAGTGTAGAAGCACTTCAGACTCAATGCTTTGCACTAGCCATTTATCAGTGTCAGAAAATTATTCTGCTCCTTCCAGAAAGCGAAGGAAAAAAGTTACAAGGATGACTGCAAACTTATTTCACACAAACCTTAAACAATGAACTCTTCTGTGTGATACACCACAGCTCTTTCTCTCGGAGCTTGTTTTACTGAAATTGAAAGAACCAGGAGTAAACAAATGCAGCCATTCCTTGTAACACTGTGATTTTATGTCTGATGTGGCAGGGGGCTGAGTGGAAATCAGTCCCAAACTTTCAATTTTCACCTTACTATGCAGTGAAATTAAGCCAGCATAGTACTGCATCAACCCTGCCAACTTTCCACTGGCTGCTCTACGTGTACTAGGCCCACACATTTCTATTTTTTAGCAATTCCTGGCAAATATCCCGTCAGATTAACAGCAGTTTTACTCCAAAAACATGACGCATAGATAAACACAAGTGATTCTTCTCTTCCAGAAACCACATCTCCACCATAGCTTCAGGCAATGCAGGAGCAGTAACAAAGGCTCAGAGGGAGCCCCATTGGCATTCCTGCATGCGCACAATGTCCATAAAGTTAATATCAGATTATTTGCAGTGTATAACATCAGTGTGAGGCCTTATCCTGATTTTGCTGACACTAACAAGGAGGGCAGAGAGGCAAGGAAGGACAAATACAGTAGAATAGTACCCACAACAGGAAGGCTTACATAGCTTTTATGTACTCGGCTGCACAGCAACTAGCATGACTGGTACAGGTCCCTCAGAACTTCTCACATATCAAATAATGACCAATTTCAGGGCAGGAAAACATCAATGCACAAGTATATGCCATCTCCAAAAGGTGTGTAGATTTGCAATGGCAGATTCCTAAGCAAAGCCCAGAGGAAGGTGAGGAGCCACCTCAGAAGTGAGCATGAAATGGGCACCGTTCTGTCACAGCCCTGGCTTTACAGGCCACAGAGCTCGGACCTGGCCACTCGACAGCAACAGAGAAACTTGCTGGGACATTCACTGCCTTATCCCTCTCCAATTTACTAATGCCACCAGCAAGCTAATTGCTGGCTGCTGCCAGTTACAGACAGGAGGGCAAACGGTTAAAAGCAAATAAGTAAAATCAGAGGTCTTGCCCACAACAAACCCTGCTGTATTTTGTCTCCAAACTCGCCCACTTCCTCAGGCTCCTAGAATAAAGAAATGAAAGAAAGGAGGAAGCAAGGGTGCTTTCCCCAAAACATTCCTCTCAAGGCCAAGAATCTTAGGAGATACCATATCTTCTACCTAACAATACATTTGTGCCTCTTATTCAGTTAATTGCTTTTGGCCAAGGAGACTCTGTCTTCTGAAGTCTTTTAAAAATGGAAACATGATGTAAAAGTTTCACATGCACTAGAGAAGGAGAAATTAAAATTATGGCACATGGGATTTGGTGCAGAACCAAAAGGCACAGCCATCCATGGCTCAGAGCTGAAGCCCTCCCTCTGTATCCACCTCAAACCCAGACCTTAACACAGCAGCAATTTAATATAAATTGTTGCAAAGTACCCCAAAGTGAGGAAAGCAACCCTCCTCCCTGTCCCACATCCCAATCTTCTGATAAATGACAATATAAAAATGGAAGTGTTTCCATAAAATAGGCAAATTGGTTCATGATTGCAACATCATTCAGGATTTTTATTCCATGTCACAGTGAAGCACAAAAGGCCAAGCTCATAGCAATATCTTATTATTATTTACCTAAGGGGAGAGCTGCTGCCTCAAAACACAATTCAGCAACTTTTTATTCCTCCAGTAAAGTGCAACCATGCACTTTACCAGCCACAGAATCCACTCATTGTGCTATTCTGCCAAGTTCATCCAAAACCCAACCACCACCACAGCTGGGCCACAAGGCAGTCACACATTAAAAAAAAAAAAAAAATCAGTACTGAAGGTTACTGTATTATTAGAAGCACAGCAAGGGACATTATAAGCTCCACCTCTGGCCTGACTCCTTACCTTCATAGCAGGGCAAGAGCTTCCTCCCTTTGGACTGCAGGTCAGGAGGAATGATGTTGCAGAAGCCATGGGGCAAGACGTATTCTGTCTCATAGTAGATGTTTTTCCAACGGTGTGCACATGCCTAAACAGATCATATAACATGGGTTACTGGCCCAGAGTCAGAGGAGATCACTCTGACCAAGGTAAAGCATGCATGAACAGGAGCACTCTGCACCACCTTCACTCCGCAAATCCTTTGTACTCTCCTTACATTCCACTGTTTCTGAAGTATCTTCTCATTGCTACCTTCTGCAGCTCAGGACATTGTCTGACCTGGCAGCTCAGATCTCAGCCTTCACATGTATATAACTAGGAAAACAAGAAGTCTCAGAGCCTATGCTGGAAATTTCAAAATCTCTGACTGTGCATGAATCCATGCAGACAGCAAAGCTTTTCTAACTAAAGATGCACTAACAGAACCCAGCAAAAGGTGAAAAACAGGAATAAAGACACTGAGAATACTCAGAAGGTTAAACCACCAAATAATGCATTTGTGAGTCAAAGGTTGGTTTCTACTGGGAAAGGCAACTCTGTGTTCTGGTGACAGATGTCCTGAGCCTTGCTTACCGGTAGTGAATTTAATTGAAAATACCAAGGATTTTGTAGCAACAAGAGTGGCAACATTAGCCAAGGTGTAGACAAGCTGCATAGCTTTATCGTGAAGAATGAGATCACCCTGAAAAACAGGACTCACCAGACACTTGCTCAGTACAACTGCCACACACAGGCACACATGCAAGCAATGTAAAGCCTGGTTCACAACTTCTCAGAACCCATTTGCTCCAAAAACTAACACTGCATTGCTGCCAGCCAAACCACAAGTTGGCATCTGCTCAGGATTTATTTAGAATAAAAGAAAAGGAAATGTGAAACAACAATGGCTTTGAACTTAGCACATGCCAGACCATATCTCCAGCTGGTCTGAGTCTACACTTAAGTCACTGTAGATGTGTCAATTTTTATAATTTAAGGCTTAACTCCATGCCAACAGACCAAGCCTCTATGCTACAAATCATCTCCTCCACATGCCTTTGTCTTTTCCTGGACACTTTGCATCAATCGCCTTCACAAATTCTATATTTAACTCCATCCTCCCCAGATGAGATACCCTCTGTCTTTCATTTCTGTGCGCTACCCCACTTTTCTGCTTCAGCAGCTCAGAGCTGCCCATAGGAGCATCTCAACATTGTTAAAAATTATATCCACTCATAAAGCAGGCACAGCTGTGTCACCTCTCCACTAAAGGACATGGGAAGTGTATCGGCCACTGAGAAGCTCAAAATTCAATCCAGCCACCAACAGATTTCAATATACTTATGTCCAGAAAGATATAAATACGTAATACTACTCTCAAAGAGCAAATTTGGTTGTGCAAAACCTGCTCTATTGTTAGCAGTGTTACATTTGATATTTATTGTTTTCCTAATTTCCTGTGCCCAAAGAGAGGCATGTATTTCCACATATGGTTATCACTAGGGACAATGAGGGGCTCTGGGGGCTGCAGAAAGTTTTGCACCACACTGCATGCTGCAGGCTGCCATCTGTGATGCAAAGAATCCTTCTGAGGGGACTCAGCTCCACAGCCAAATGCATGTGAGAAGTACAATAAGGAGCAGCTTTGGAGACTGCTGGATGCACTTTGAGGAGGCTCAGTTATGATTTCCATCCCCATGCACTACTCATTCAAAATCCAACAGCAACAGATAACCAACATGTGAAACACTCATTTTCAGCAAACCAGGAAATTGCTTCTCTCCTGATGGATCTGTGAGCACAAATATACACAGGCACAACCATTGCAAAGACGATGCCATAAATACACATACCATTACAGCAACAGAATCATCAATCCCAACTCTGGATATAAACTCAAATGGAAACAGGACAAGAGAATTTTTTAAAATTTTGGAAATATAAAGGACTGTGGTATTATAAATTCCTTGCTATTTTATTTTTCAGAAACTGCAAGACACTCACATAAATTAACCTACTAATTAATCTCTCTCAGAAGAGTACAAACAATGGAGTCAGGGGGAACAGCAGCATTTCATCACAAGCAGGTGGATTTGCTCAGGACTGAGGTGCAGAAGCCAAGAAACATAAAACAATATAAGGAGAGAAAAAGCTGCTGCTGGGTAAGAAGTATGTTCAAAATCAACTAGAGGCTATGGGCTCAGTCTAGCAATTCTGGACACGCTTAAACTAATCTGTTAAGTCTTGAATTAATGACCACTTTTCTGTGCCTTCATCACGATGCGTATTCAGGCACACTATAGTTCACCAGTGACTGCCTTAGTCTGCAAACCTTCAAGGCATGAACTTTCCTTGGTTACCTGAGTTAGTGCTTGCCCAGACTTCCTTGTGCCACTGCTACAGAATTTGACATTTTTACAATGGACAGGAGTCCAGCAGCTCCTCTTCCTTCTCAAAACTCATTTCTCTGTAGCCAGACAACCAGCACATTTGTCTCCCTACCACAACACATCTGATTTTGGTTTTTTCTGTCTTCTCAAAAGCATTTAGAGTTGATTACAACAACTATGACTGTATCATTCAACGTTGCCAAGGCAAGGTGATGTGGCTACATGCTTCCTTCTCTGGCAGCAACAGCACATGTCTGAAGAGGCCTTTGGAACACAAATGAGTCACCTGAATTTGAGGCAATTGCAAACAACTGACAACCTCTGCACCCTATTTTTAGATGCAAGTTATAGGTAAATCGATGCAAGTTATAGGTAAGTCCCTGTGCAATAAGGAAACCATCAGCATACTTTGAGGCTCAGCTCATAACCTGTGCTGGGGTACAGGTTCCAGCTCTACCACAGAACAGGGGAGAAATTATGCAGACCCTTGAAGCAAAATAAAATGCTTCTGAGCAAAGCAAGATGACGTATCCATTGATGGCCAACTCTGCAGTACTACAATATAATGAATAGGCCATTTCAGAACTGCTGACACTTGGCTCTTTTGCACATTGTTGCAGCCCCCAGCTTTGCTCCACAGAAAGAGCAACAGAATGACAGAAGTGGCAGGTATTTAGGAAGAGCAAGACTGAAGGACGTGGCTTATCTCCCAGTCACAATGCAACACCCCTGGTTCCTCTCCCAACAGAAGTAAAAGGAGGAATTTTGCTGTTTCAGTTTGGAAAGAACAGGCAATCTCAGATGTATTATTGCAGTACTGAGATTAATGCAGACTGACTGATAGTGTATCCAAGGACAAGAAACTTTCTCATTCAATCTTACTCCTAGATTTGTTTATTACCTTGCTGTTTGATGCTTTACTATTTAATCCATCACACAAACACCAAATTCTGGTTTAGTAACACCCTGGCACAATATGGGCTCAAACACAATCTACCTTTTACCAAACACCAACTGAAGCCCTCTGGCATGCTCCTCACCTTCCCTACTGCCCTGTTGCCATCGTAGCTGGTACTATTATCAGGCAACTGGGGAAGGCTGATAAGAAAAAAATTTAGGCCACGAAGCAGCTACAAAGCAAAAGCATCAACTTCTTTTTACAACCCACAATTAATCTGTGTGACTAGTTAATCTAACACAGGATGCCAAGAGCATGAATATTTCACACAGGCAATTACATTTGTTTATGGAAAAAAAAAACCACAACAATCCACCCAGGGCTACTGACCAGAAAGATATTACTCTGACTTAAAGGAATTCCTGGAGGGGATGCAGTAAATATAGCTGCAATGTCTGACAATAGAAACTCTACACACTCCTAACTAAAGAAACACACTCATGTTATCTAGCAATTGAAAAAAAATGGCAAATACAGCTATAAACACATATTCAGACACATCTTCTCAGAAAACCAGTTTTTCAAATGGGCCTCAAAGAAAAGCTACGTTTTAAAGAAATGCTAATCCTTAAAATTAGAAGAGCACATGTATGGAAAATCATCTGTGGAAAAATCACAAATCTTTTTCAGTAAAAAGTTCTCAAAACAGAGAGCAATAATGACATGAAACATCCAGGTAATTTCCTTCCACAAAGGAATCTGTATGAATTTATTTCAGGCTCTGTTTACACACAGATGCGCACAGATGTACAGATGTATAATCAGTAGTTTAAGACTTTGGTGATAAATAATAATGAGGATTATATAATTAAATATTCTCCAGCATCTGGACATGGTCTATGTGGTGAGGGGCAGCATAATCTTGTCAGAGCCCTGGATCAGGATTTTTTTAAATCAGTGTCACTTGTGGAGACATTTTACCACCCTAACCTGCACTGAAATAAGCATACTACCAGCTGTGTATTTTACTTTACCTACATTTCACTTTTAACCTGCTTTATGTGCGAAATTTCTACCCCCTCAGACTAATGCAAGACCGCCCATGTCTCTCACCCTTGTAGCCTCCATTCAGCCAGGCAGCACCCACCTTAGCAGCTGCTTGGCTTTTTGCCCCACCAGCATTCCCTTCAATTACTGCTTTTCTCTAGGGAGATAACCCCAAGCATCCACTGCAACCTGTTTCCCTTTGAACCAAAATACACAAAATCTGCTATTCTTAAAATATAATTTGGACAAGAAATTAAGAGTTGCCTAAAAAAATGTATTAACAACATTCTAAAAATTAATTAGGATGAATGTCAGCCTGATGACTGGACAATGAAAAGGAAGTCTCTCAAGGGTAGTGTTATCCTGATAAATGCAAGTTACTCCTATGTTGTCACACAGAACTGAGCACATACAGCACAGGATACACCCTGAAAATATGAATTGCATACACTAGCATGAATGCCTTGAATTAATTTTATCCTCTGTTGTACACGTTTACAGTGTATTTTATCTATGCCCCTCTTTCTCCCTTCCTTCTCTAGTCCTGAACATGTTAAAAACATCTAAGAAAAGTAAAGGTAGCCCCTATCATACTTACAAGGTATATACCAAGAGATACCAAGAGAAATGAGGCAAAAAAACCACAATACTGTGACAGAAAGGTATCAAACCTATCTGTTCACCCACAGGGAAGTTGGTGCACAAGGATTTGAGGCATAAGCACCTGTACCCTAACCACGTATTTTAAAAAAAGTCTTTGAGGGAAGGTTTGTGCTCTTGCCTTTTACAGGTGATTCATACAGTAATCACTGCACAAGATCGTTCTCACTAGCAGCTTTTTGACAGTTTGATGTTCCATACAAGGGCAGACCTCTATATCATTGGAAAGATAGGGCCAACTGAAAGTTTCCTATTCACAAACAGTGCTGTTTAGAATTAGACTGCTGTCAAGGTTACCCTGATACAACCTTGATATTTGCCTGCCACATATAATATGTACAACACTTTGCTGCAAATTTCTTTTTATTTCTGTTAACTTCCCTGCAGACACACTCACTCAGGTAGACAGTCAGAACCCAACTATGGATGTATGTACAGGCAATAAATGGAAAATCATAATGTAAAATACCCATGCATTCTAGAAAGGGTTTTGCCCAGGACTCTTTACAGTATCACAGGAAAAGTTTTACAAAGAAATATTGCACATCCTAAGGATCATATCTGCTCTCCTTGTCCTGTCTATGTGCATAGTGACCACACTGAAAACAGTAAGTCAGTCCACACACAGTTAAGCCATCTCTATCTGCAACTCTTCTACCTTCTCAATAGGAAATTAATACAGATAAATGAAAAATATGGCCACAAAGAGCAATTTACATTTTTCCTTTAAGTTTTCAGATGCAATTCATATGCTCAAGGAAAATATATTTTTTCATATTTCCTACATAAACACAGGCAAACTACAAAAAGAACAAATTAGTAGAATACCTCCCAGACAAATTGTATTTATTCAGTTCAAAGATATAAATCCTCGGATTTAGGAGGAAGTCCTTGGCTGACACAAGTCAGGTGTGATGGCTTGGAATCCTCCCTCTATAAATCATGTCCTCTGGCTGGGGTTCACTTCTGCTTAAAGAAAGGGACTACAGAATCTGCTGCCTGGACTCCGTCAGTCACTGCCAACACAATCCTGATGTGCTTAGTCAGGCAGCAGCTACATTTTTAATGAGATCAAAGAATAGTATGGACTTACCAACACACTTCCACCAGCCTTTGGCTGTCTAGCTAGGCTCACACCCATCCATTCATCATCTCTGTCTTCCTTACAGGTCTTTCCACAGAGCATGCCCCGAGAATTGCCTACAGTAAAAAAGGGAAAGGCAGCAAGGCAAGGAACATGAGTTTTAAATACCTACCAAAGAATCCTGACAAAAAAAGAGATTTCCCATCAAACATTTGACAATGCTTTTCTTTCCCCCTGCATCCTGATTATTTATTAATTCTTGAATGCATTAACTGGGGCAATGTTCTCACTCCTAAGTGGCACCATACACATAAACAGCTGAGGACAGACCTGTCCCCAACAGCCAGCAGCTATCATACTATGTTCACAGCTCTACTTAAATGAACTATCAAACCATTAAGTCAATGGGAGAGGTATCAGATTGCCTCCTGAATGCAATCTTGAAAATGAGATCAGGGGCACTTAAAAAAAAACGAGGCTGAGATCTATAGTCCTGTCAGGCAGCACTCATGAATCCATGACAACTTACAATCTGGTAGAGGACAAACCACTTAGCCAAAATGCTATCTTAACACATGTAAACTTCATAAACAGAAATTCTACTTAGTGTAAGTACAACATGAACAATGCCTTATTGTATAAAGGCAGAAAAAGCAACATGTCACCAAGAAAACCAGAATATTAAAATGCTTCATTCTTTACCATCATTATCCGGCAGGAAGTTTTAGATCATAATTTTACTTTAGGCCTCCACTTTCGCCTGCCTCAGACAGTTCATCTGAGTAACTGAAGTGAACCCTGATCCCATGCAATGGCATACAAGCGGTCTCACTGAGACCACTTTAGTACAAAAAATAAACTCAAGAAATTATTTGCTGTATTATGAGGTAACCCATAGATCACCACATTACCAATAATATCACATATCGTGAGCCCATCATGGCATTGCCTGGGGTCACCTCATGCACTCTGACTTCAGCACTGCCTGGAGCAGGCAGCAGCACTCCAAAACACGCACATAGTCACGAACATGCTGAAAAGTCACACTGAAACAGGTGAAAAAAAGACAGAAGCTCAGGTTTAGCAGGGAAAAATCCACATTTATCTGTTTACCCATTGGAAAGAGCAAGCAAGGTCATTGAGAGGACACCAGCACCAGTGGGATCTTATTTTGTAATGCTGAAGAGAATACGACACCTTTGCTAACAGTGTTCAAAATCCATCAGGAAAGGCTGATGGCTGCCTCTCAATATTTTGGGGCCAATTTGAAGTTGGAAGAAGGACTGCTGGCCATGCGGTTTGGATTTTTTTGGTTGCCTCCTACTGTCCCAACATCATAACTACCCACCTCTCCCCATATCCAGTTCTGTGCATCTTCTGTCAGGGTTGGTATGAACTCGACATTTAAACACTGCTCCTGGGGACTGAACAGAGGTGCTGTATTTAGATTCTGCCTTGGGAGCACCAACCAAGACCCTGGAAACAAGAAACAAAGCAACAAGTGATTAATTTCAGGAGGAAAGGAAAAAAATCCACAAACACCACCAAGGCTCACATTGATAGAGCTTCACCAGCAAAAACACTTTTCTCAGCTTTGTAAAACAATGACACTGATCCACAAACTGAAAACACCAAATACAATAAAGGCAGTGCTGTGCTTCTTCACACCATTGTGCTTCTCCCCAGTGAATGCTCAAGTATTTTTAACAAATAAAATTTCCATTAGGATTGTGCCACATATAAAGTGACACACCCTCACCACACAACTTCCAAAAGTTTTTAGGATAGCATTAAGAGCACAACAGCATCTGTATCCATTTTTCCTCAGTTTTAGCTACATCAATCCAGAACTGATATACACACAGCAGATAAAATCTGACCCTTCTGCTGGCTGCAGTCTTGCCTTGCAGCACAAGATTTGTAAGCTTGTTTAGAAAGTGGAGGCACCCCATTCTCAGAACATTTTATATAATTACATCTTGAATAAACAACAGCAAGAAATCAAACCAACAATACTCTTTCGCAAAACATCGTTATCAACCAACATTTATCATTAGGGCTGTGAAGACTTTACCTGGACCCCATATGAGCTCTAGTGTTTTTGGGAAGAACCAATGGCCTGCTCTGACCATAGGGTTACCCTCGAAAGAAATACAGTCAGCACTTTTTAATCACCTGTGCTAGGATCTAGTTAAACTCTTTAACAACCAGGCTTCTATCTTCTTATGCCCTAAGGGATGCTTTTTTGAGGAGGATTACAGGGGAAGCACAAGTATTGATGCACAAGTATTTCACTGTCTCCTCATTAAAAGGACAATTTTTCTCAGGCAGTTGTGACCCCAGACCTGGGCAGGTGAGGAGGAAGAAAGAGGTTAAGCAGAAGGAGGGCAGCTCCAAGAAGAGCAGCGGGGAGCACCAAGCATCTAAGTTCTGCAATTCTCTTGTACCGTCATGCATGACAGATCTCCTGAATGTAAAAAAATCCTCACTAAAGTTAAGCCTAGGGCTGAAACTGAGGGTGACCATCTCTAAAGGGCTACGGCTCCAGAAGTCCCCTGTGCAGACCCAGGCTGCTACCTGGAAGGCAGCAGCTAACTGAGGAGACACTGCTCTTGGTTTAGCCACTAAAGAGCAATTGGTGCAAAGTCAGCCTGCATACACAACTCTCTCAGATGACAGCCCAGCACCAACCCCCAAACTGATGTTTTCCCTGTTCTTAACAACTTTTCCACCACCCTCCAACCTAAAGCTCCATACCAATCACCACTCATCATCACCATCCCAGTACACACAAGGAGACGCAAGGCACAAGATGTGCACTTGTCCAGGGCCAACCTGAGTCATGCTAAAGAGCTTCTCCTGTATCAGAGCCTCATCTATACACAACAGGAGCCTATCTCCATTCGTGACACACTGCTTTGGATCTTGGATGCAACAAAACTGTCCTGTGGTAAAAAAAAAAAAAACTGATGCATTTACAAAAAATATGAGAAACATCTGTGTTAAGTGACCATTTTCTCTGCGATTTTATAGGTTAAACTGTTTCATTTGGAGAATTCTAATGGAATTGCACTCTTGGACTCTGTTACACATATCATGCTTTCACAAGTGAGAAGAATTAATGTCCACTTAAACTGCTAAAAACTACAAAGGCTGCACACTTGGGGAGCAAGGGCAAAGGAGCTTGAAACATAGCTCTAAATGGAAATCCTACTAGGCAGGCAGCAGATATTAAATCAAATGACAGTCATTTCATTTACATAGGCAATGAATGTGTAACATTCACTTATTGAGAGTCACGAGATCTTACATGATCTTAAAGAGTTACAGGTTTAAAGTGCAAAAAAGAAACACCATGTTTCTATGACCTGTTATAACAGTAAGATACCACAGGTCACACCAAACTCCAGTTTAAAACAGGTTCTGTTCTAACCTAAGAAAAATAAATATGATTTAGTAACTAGTGCACAAGATACCTTGGGTTACAACATGAAAGATAGAGACAATGGAGCTTAAATTACAAAGCATTTTCTTCTCTCTTTAAAAAGATGAATGGGAAAAATTGATAATTAGCAATTTGAGTAGACTATTGGTACAGATAATACTGCTGTCTTGAGCAATTATACCTTTCAAAAAGAAAACATACATTGCCATTTCTTCATGTGGACTGAGCAGAAAGAAGCAGCTGGTGATGTGTGCCAATGGCAAATTTATTTTGGATTGTCTTGAATGTCCATGCATTCAAATTTGGTATTTTACACACAGCACATACTACGTCATCTTAGGATTTCGTCTCATTCTCTCACTCTTGCACCTAAAACCCAGCAGTCGAAGCCTTTGCAGAGCCACTGCTTCATCTAGCATGATCCATGCTCACTCATGCCCTAAGATGGGAAACAGGAGATTTTCTGTTTGTTCACATGGTTTTTGGTTGGTATTTGTTACATAATAATTACTTTAATTTTATTCAAAGTTTTGAGACTGGAATATTTCCTTTGTCAACAAAAAGACTTGCTTACTCTTTCACTAGCTTCTGTATGTAATGCCTTAACTGTTGTAAGGAAGTCACCCATTTAACTATCATGAGACTTTTCAGCAGACCTGGATAGACAACTCATTTCCATCTAAATACTTTGGGACTCCTGGAGCAAAAAAAAAACACCTGTTTGTAACTCCTCTACATATTTAAAACACCTTTGAAATCTTGTGCAATGTTTATGAAACAGAACTGCAATCAGAGGAAGTGTTTTTTCTCTGCTACTATATCAAATCAGAAATACGTTTCAAAATAAAGTCTTAGAGTCTATTAGAGTCTTCTCTTATTTCAGTGCTGTGGAGTCTTGCCTGGCATGAACACAGAAGATATAAATAGAAGAAGTACCACTTTCCAATATATTCCAAATACTTTAACCAGCATTTGTTTAAAATGACTGATTTTTGCAGTACAGATTTCCAATGCCTACTATATGACTGCTTGGGCAGTTGGCAAGGAGGTACCAGCAGTTCTCCAGCCTTTTGCCAAAAGGCTTACTATATGAGTAATACTGTCTGCAGAGATTATTGATGAGTGCAGGTTCTCACAACCATACTATTCTATAGGAAGCCCCTAGAATATTAGTGAGTAGCTGCATAAAGATACCTTGAAGGGGAAACCTCATCAAGAGAAAGAGGTTACTTTCTATGGAAAAAGGCAGAGAACCAAGAACAGGAGGAGGGGAGTTTGGAGCCATTTCAGCCATTTTCCTTGAGGTGTACAGAAATCTGTGAGAAACAGCCTCATCCCACTGGCTCTGTGAAAAAAGTATTGGGGTTTAAACCAAAATAGGGAGCAGAAACAACACTTAACTTTCCCTTCTTGCACTCATACTCACATGATCAATGACAAACATTTTCATCTGTATTGAGAAAACTATGCAGCTGCATGGCTGGAAACCATGCCACTGAAGGAGTTGCAGCAGCCAATTTCATTGGACGACAAGAAGCTTTCTTGGCCACAGAGAAATTCACACCTCTTTAAAATTACTCCCTGAAGAACAGTAATGATCACTTCCCTGGCAACTGACCCTCAGGACATAAAGATTTGGAAATTAGGTGTTGCATTTAAGAAAAGGAACAGTGAACAGAAGTGCAGAGCTGACCAATGGCTGGAGAGATGCCAAACACATTAAGCATCAGCCTACAGCACATCAGCAATGATTAGACAATCACAATTTAAAGACTGAGGACTGTAGGCACCTCACCTCACTGCAACGTTAGGGTTGGAAAAAAAAATCTTCAAGTATCCTCACATACCACAGCTCATTTCAAAAGCATACCAAAGGAGGGTGCCCTACCATGATATCCCAGTTGAGTTTCTCCCCTTTAGAAAGGTCTCCGTTACTTTAAAAAAAAAAAAAAAAAAAACAGTTACTTGAAATAAAACCCTGTGTTTCATCCATGACACACAGAGCAAGAAGCAGGAGGGCTGGATGATCCATGAGCAATGACAGCAAGCTCAGGTTCCTCGAAATTCCACGGCAGAATCTACAGCATCACTGCTTAGATTATACACACAACACCCAGCCTCCACTGGGTCAATCTGTTCCCATGCCTTTGATAAATAGCAAATAAAAATTTTCAGCTTCCCTGAAGTTGCTGAATAGAGCTTAAAGACTAAGCGGTCAAAAAAAAACAAGAAAGGATATAAAGGTATACACACAGGATGATAAATGTGAATGGAACCAGTGGAAAAACAGATAAAGAGACCTACAGTGTTTGTTCAGGCAAGTTATGTAAGAAGAAGCAATAGCACGTGACCAAAGAAAAAGTTCAAGGAAAGGTCACCTTTAATATTGAAGCATTCAGTGCATACAACCACCAGAGTCCCTTCTCAATAAACCTCCAGAACCATAAAAGGACTTTCAGAAGGAGGCAGATGCATGTAAAATATTTCTAGGAAAGTGATGCTTATGTATTAGATAAGAAACACGTTTTAATGAATATATATGATTATGATAAGCACCTTGTTGTAAAGTCTCACAACATATGCAGAACAAGGAGAGATCAGCTGCATGTCCTGTGCAGATAAAGAATGCCTGCTTTCTATTGTTTCAAATTGCATTAGAAAGTTTATTCCATCCAATTTTGGACTGCCTTTCTTCTGGTTGACCACAGTTTACATGACATGCATTACAACACATATCAAGCAGCCCAAGATGCAGATCAACTTTCATTATTTCAGCAGCAGCACAAACTGGTGAAGAGCAGAGCTGAAGGAATGATGCAACAGCACAGAAACCAGACTCCTTCTTTATTGTAAAACTCACAGCAGGACACCATGCAACTAAACTGACTTTTCCATGCCAGATTATTTTGCCAGAGAAGATGAAATGGTCACCCTGGACTTGCTGAGAGATTTGAGGGTGTCATCAAGAAGAGATCATAAGGAGGGAAAGGGGGAGACACTAAAGTAACATCTTATTCATTTTAAAAAAGAAGAATCAGAGATTTCAAATTATTACCACATTTTATTTGGGAAAAAATGTGGGGTTTTTTGTCTTTTTTAACTGTCTGGGGCCGTTTCTTGGTTGTTTTTTGGGTCCTTACTCCAAGTTTCATCATTGTATCCAGAGAGCAGAATCACTTCAGCTTGTCCCTGCTCTAAATGTAACCAGCCACTTGGTTTCTTACTGAAAATGGCAATGATGTACCCATCATTGAGTAAACCTGTCAAGATTTACAGCCATAAAACCCACTTAAGGAAGGAAAAGCAGACATTTTCAGAAATACAATAATTTCAGCACATCTCTGTTGAGAAACATTTCTTGAGACAAGAAAATGTGCAAAAACAGCTCAATGGAACCATCATTGCAATCAACTATTGCAGAAAACGTCAAAGGCACTGACTGGCTCCACTACTGTAGTGGCAGCTGAACACCCAGTTCCCAGTTGTAATTCCTGTGTGCAGCAGCCTGACTATTCACGTTTATCTGATGTAAGATTTCATACCAAATATCCCAGCTCCCTTTTTTTCATTCTACATGAATATTTGGTTCATATGAAGCCTGAAAGAATCACCAAACCCTGAACCAGTTTACTGGAAACCTACAGGCATAAGGTAGGAAATACAGACAGGTGCCTTGGAAAACAAAGAGTTGAAACATGATTGATATATATATACACATACACACAAATATGTTCATACACACCAGCACACAGACAAGGCTATGGAAAACAAGACAGCTCTCCTGTTAGAAGTACATCAGATGAGTATCAGGCCCACAAGCAATGAGAAGCAAGAGTTCCCTGAATACCTTCAAATTCTTGAGATCATATTAACATACTAAACAATTTTAGATGGGCAGGAGCCCTATCAGCCTCTGATTTGATCAATCACATTTTTGCAGACTCATAGTGCTAAACTCACTGGGCAAGACTTCATTGCCCAAAATATCACTGTCTACAGTTAAATTATTTTAACTACTTCCCATTGCAGTGTACAGACCCAATCGACATGAGAAAACTGAAATCATAGCTCTTCCTTGGGTATATAAAAGTCACAAGAAGAAAGAAAAAAAACTTGACACACAAAAACAAATAATAACCCCAACTCTTAAGAGGAGCTTCTTCAGAAAACTGGAAGAAAGCTGTATATACTTTTAAGAGATTCATTAATGACCTTTAGGATGCACACATACATTGCAAACACAACTGCACATAGCACACTGGAATCAAGGGAAGTATAAAAATACTCGTCTCCCAACTTGTTATCCCAGTGTCAGCTGGGAACACGATTTTGAAGTACCCATGAAAACAAACTTCCTGGTCTCACAATGAAAAGAGGAGCATTCCCATCAGTGGTGACAATCCCACCTTGATGATTTCTGACTGTGCTGATGCTTACCATATTAAGCTGCCCTTAACCCTTCTGGGTGCTAGGCATAACAACTTTTTTATTTAAAAACAGTTAATGATCTTAGATGTTTGGTTGGTTTGGTATTTTTTCTTCTGGTGCCACAGCAAAGGCACCATGAATCAGCTCCATTAAAAAAAATGGAATTTACATAACTGGAGATTTTAATTTGAGCACCAGACTTCTAACAGATCCCTGCCTTCAGAGAGATGCCCAACACAAAGTCCAGCATGTTTCTAAATGAAGTGGGGCTATCTCAAAGACTCCTCCCTAGTCCACCTTCCCTTCCAAAAATACCAGACCAGCAGGTGCTATATGAAGATAATTCATTTTATCAATCAGAATGACAGATACTTACATAAGAAGCAACAAATTCTACCACTTTTTCCCCACCACACTGCAGTAGATCAGCATTTCATTCAGCAATCTGTGTTAAATAGAAGTTCCTTTCAGCCTTTGCACCCTTCATTGACTCCTGACCTAAGTTAAGCACTGCTTTAAACTGAGATCTTTTCTTCTCTCAGGGTGCTTTTCCTCTATTAAATCTTCTTGTAAGTCCTTATAAATGAATGCTCCATGAAAGCCACTATAGAGAAAGGCAGAGCATAGAACTACTTGTGAACTAAAGGGTGTGAAAGAAATTCATTTTTAAAGAACTGCATGACAGAATGAATAGTTTATTTAAACCACAGTGCACCAAAGCTGCAACATCAATAGCTGAATATCTAAGTAATAAAAAGATAAAGACATGCTTTGTGGATGCTTACTGGCAGCAGTGGCTGCTACTCACATTAGAAGGGCACCAGATGACACTAGCTAGGTCCAATTAAGAGAAATCACTTTTAATTCTAACAAAGAGCCTCTAACCTAGACAACAAACAGACTATGGTCCAATGCTCTTTTCAACCACCAGAAAAACAAGAAGCTCGCCAGTTTCACAAATTTTTGGATGTAGATAAACTTTCTTTCTTCGGCCTTTTTTGTTTTTCATTTAAGTTACACAGACATTTCCTCTACGATTTGGAAGCGTCTCTTCAGCCTCCGAAGGAATTTTGTCCCTCGCCAGGCAGAGTGCGGGTAGTTTAGCTCCGTGGAGGCTGAGTGTGCTGCTCTCGGTGGAAGTCACCGGTATTAGAAACATTTCCCATTAACACGGCAAAACCCATCATCATTCGTACCCTGTGCGCTTTTTCGTACGCAGCCCGGACGATGAGCTGCTAAATACTTCCCGCGAGGTAGGGGGGATCGAGTACAGCGTCGAGACATCGGCCGCGGGCCGGCTGGCGCTTGAGGACAATTAGGTCACAATGCCAAGCCCGGCTGCCAGCCCAGAAAGGACATCCCTGTGTTAAAACACCTCCCAGCGCGGGGCCCCTGCTCACATTAGAGAAATCCTTCGTGCCCGAGGGGCGCGGAGCCCGCAACTTTGCCTCCAACGTACCCACAAGAAGAGCTGGACCGAGCGCGGGGAGAAACGCCGCAGTCCAGGGCGGAGGCGCCCCTTCGCGGCCCATGCGAGGGGCCTCGGGTCCCGCCGCGCCGCTGCGGGAAATGCGGCTGCCAGGAGGGATGGATATCCCGGTAGCGACCGCCGGCCGCATCCCCACCGCCACCCGCTCCTTCGCCTATCCCGGGCTCGCAGGGGCCGTGCTACTCACCACCGTGTGCTATCATGGTAGTGCTGCAGCACCGAGTACCCGAAGAAGGAGCCGTTGGGACCCCGGAAAATCACAGGGCGACCCACATCTACGTTGTAGGAGCGCACCACGGCCACCCACAGGAGCGTCCACAGAACCCGCACTCTGCGCTGCCGCTCCTCCTGCATCGTGCGAGTCCTGAGACAGCCGCCGCTACCCGGGCCGCTAAGTGCTGAACTCCGGCCCACCGACCCCACCCTGCTCCCGGCGCCGACTCCAAGGCGGCGTGTCCGGGCGCGGCGCTTTTGTGCCCGCCCCGCGTCGCGTCTCGGCCCGGCCCCGCCGCGCCCCACGCCGCGCGGGCACCGCGCGCCCCTCCGCCTGGGCCGGCCGTGGCGCCGGCACCCCCTGGCGGCCCTGGGCGGTACCTGCCGTGCCGCTCCGTGCCCTGCCGTGCCGTGCCGCTCCGTGCCCTGCCGTGCCGTGCCGCGCCGCTCCGTGCCGCTCCGTGCCGTGCCGTGCCGTGCCGTGCCGCTCCGTGCCGTGCCGCGCCGTGCCGTGCCGCTCCGTGCCGTGCCGTGCCGTGCCGTGCCGTGCCGTGCCGCGCCGTGCCGCGCCGTGCCCGACCTCGCCGCCCGTCGGCCCCACAGCCTCCCCCTCGGTGTCCCTCTCTTTCACGAAACTGCCTGTCAGCTGTGACTTACTTTCATTTTCCCACCTACTCCCCTTCTCACGCAGCCCCTCCCCCGGTCGGCGCCTGGAGGGGGAAGAGGGAAGTCACAAAGTCTAGGGCAGAAAGACATGGAAGAATCAGTCCTGACTTCCAGTAGTTTGAGGCTTGAATCTGGCACGCGGAGAGGAATGCTTCGTGAGTGACAGATGAGATATCTGATTTGTATCACGCCAAAACGCACGGGAGATTTTTTTGGGAAAAGAGAGGCCATGATGAGAGGCAGTGTCTTTTTTCAGGGCAGCAGAAATGAAAATACTTTGAGTAAAAAAATCAGACCAGTGTTTTCCGGCAAAAGTACTTCAGGTCTGAAAAAGAAGCAGCAACCTTCGTGGCTAAGTAAAAGCTGAAAATAATTGTTCTAATACTTGAAAAGTTTGACAATCTGAGAGCAAAAATAATCAAACATGCACTGATAGATGAGCAAGAGCAAAGGCAAGAAGTCTACTCCAGAGGATAAGACAAGGGTGATCATCACTCTGTAGGAAAAGGGGAAGGGAGTTAGGTGCTATAAAACTCTTGGGCTCACAAAGCCCATCCTTTTATTAAAGTGAAAAGCAGTATATTTTATACTCAAGATTCATGTGTTCAGATCCTTCTGAGGACCAAGCCCAGAATCTCAGAGGATAAATAGTTTCTCACAGATAATTGTGACATTCATATGTTTCTGTTAGCCTTGGCTTTGATTACTTAATTCCATGTATATCCCTCATACATAAGAAGGTGAACCAGGAGAAGCAGAGTAAGTCCTGGGAAAGACAAGAATAGAGGGGCCAGGAACTCTGATACTACAGGAACTGCCACTTGTGGCAGATCACTGGAGATTTGCAGCCAGATCCAGTACTTCTTGCATATGCACATGAGAGTTTATGCGTAATATGCTTCTGATGACACCAGTGATCTCAGGGAAGAGTGCTGCATGTTGAGGTTCTTGGAAAGCTGTCATGGAAAAACACTCTTGCAAGTCAAATCTTCTTTCAGTGAAGGAAGTTCTTGGTGAAAGAGTAATTATTTTTCTGCAAACGGTTTCCACCAGGATTTTTTTTTCAGTGAGGAAGGAATTCTGGGGTAAGCTGTTTTATAGTATCCATGTGGCTCTTTCAAATACATAGCCTGTTTCTGCAAGGGAACATCCTCACCAGGAAGATTGATCTCAATCATTGCTTTTGAGCATCACCCTCAGAGCAAGTGCTCTGTGCCACATGTACATGTTGCTGTTTAGAAACTGCCATTTTTGATGTTGACTGGGATGCCAGAAAGCAAACATTAAGATAGAAAATTTCAGGGACAGGTTAAATAGAGAAGTAAAAATTACAGAATTTGGTGATGAGAAAAAAAAAAAAAAAGAATGGATGTTTCCAGTCACCAAGGTGTTTTATATTGGCCATGTGAAGCTTAATAGTATAATTATTTAGTGTCCTTGTTCAAGGTGGCTCGTGAAAAGGTTGGAATAGTGTGAGTCTTCCTTCATCTAACTATGACCAGGGTTATGAAGAAGTAAAAATTTTTCAGTCAAGTCTGAGTGGCACAATGCTCACTATCAAATAAAAAGGGAAAGTCACTTTATCAGTAAATTCAGCCTTAAGTGTATGATCAAACTGCAAGAATTGATTTGTTTATTGGTGCATCACGTGAAAACAGCAGGGCATTTATGTCATATTAGCAGGGAGATTTATAACATTTAATAGAAAGATTTTCACAGGGATTTAATAACTGTGCAATCAATATGGATAAAAGTAATCTGATTTAGGCAGAAAGTCAATATGCCTCAATTAAGCAAATTCCACAAATGACACGCACTCATTAGCACTACAAAGCCACATCTCTGCCTTTTGAAGCAAGAAAGTGTTGGGGATTTTCAATTAATTACCTGGGCACTAAATGGTGCTCAGGCAGCTCTCAAACCGAGTTAATGGAAATGTGCATGATGCACTAGAGAGAGCAATGTGTTCATCCTTCTCCAGAGGGAGGAGGGAAGCAAAGCAACTAGATGAGGTGAATGGAATACTTGTCTTTCATGTTGCAGAATGTTCTCGGGAGGACTTATTTCAA
This sequence comes from Calcarius lapponicus, assembly GCA_039654755.1. Classification (NCBI taxonomy): domain Eukaryota; kingdom Metazoa; phylum Chordata; class Aves; order Passeriformes; family Fringillidae; genus Calcarius; species Calcarius lapponicus. The sequence continues at coordinate 62,099,308 of CM077464.1, forward strand.
CTAAAAGTGAAACATAAAAAATTGTGTCAGTCTATAAAAATGTCAGCTCTCCATTCTTTGCAAGGAAGAGTATCCAGGGAAAGGCTAGGAATATGGTACTTCCATCCTTTTCTTTCTTTTATTGCACATCCAAGTACTGAAGTCATCTCACAACATTTAATCCAACAGGAATTTTGTCAGTCCAAACAGAAACAAAAACAGAAACTGCCTGTCTCAGTGGTGTATATTTAGCTGATAAAATTCTGGCATGACATTTATGAAAGCAATAGGACATCCAACTGCAGCGTCAAGAACAATAAAAATGTACAGTTAAATTAATATGATGGTAAAACTAAGGGGTGAGAACAGAGAATAATTTAAATTAAATCATATACCATATGAATACCATAGAATTCCCTCCTCACTGAACCCAAATCCTGGTGCAAACCTTGTGTGAAGGAACCATTCAAACCAGGAATAGCTATTATAGGCACTTCTATATCTGTGTTCTCACTGTGTAAGCCTTGATGTTTATATCATCTAGAGAAGCTCCATACCTGTGCCATAGGGCTAATTTGTACTTTACACCTAACTGTATTAATTAAACACTGTATTTTGGCAAGAACTCAGTCTCCAGATTAATTTATAAATTAGAAACATTATCTGTAAATTGAAAATCAACAGTTAAATAGCACCCTTGAAAATATTTTTTAATTAATAGGAGAGATTAGGAAAAAAATGTCCAATGCAATAAAGTTGTGGCCGTGGAAAGAAAGTGAAAATTAAAACAAATGCCCCATGTCTTCATTGCTTAAAGATTCAGCTGTGTACAGACTCCGTTCATCAAGAGTAAGGATTAACAGATAAATTGTCTTCCTGAAAGCCAAAATGGCAGTTCAAAGATGATTTTTTTGTATATATATGTATATATAAAAATAAATTTGTTCCTGTACTGCACATAGTGAACTCAACATTGGTTTCCTTACTTTTACCAATACCTTACTTAATTTGAAGTTAATTCTTCACACATAATTCTACTTATCATTTGCCTTTCTTTGCATTTGTATCTAAATAGTGCTGAGGTTGAAATTTTACCATCTGTTTCCAAACAGTTTCTATGCACAAATAACTTCATTTTCACTTCCCACAGGCACCTACAACTAACAGCTGCTGTAAACTTATTTAACAATCTTTTTTGAGCCCTACTTGTTTGGGTGCAGATTTCTCTTCCTGGCCCTCAGCTCCCTCCTGCTTGCTCTTAGCCACAGGTGGGCAGAGGATGTGCTGCTGAGTGGGGATGGGATGACACCTCCTTCTCCCACCCTGGCATCCATCAGCCAGGACATGGTAACAATTGAGAGGGCATCCCATAATCTCTTTAATACAAAGGCTGCTGCCTCTCCCCATCATTATTCATATGTTTATGTCAGTACATGCTCAGTATTAAGGAGGTTTTAACTGAACTTTTGCTAAAGGTTTCCCATCGCAGTGGTGAGCCTTGCTGATTGTTCCCATGCATTCTTTGTATTTCTATGACAAGTGCTCAATGCAAGGAAATCAGTAACTCTGTAAATCAGGTCCTAATGATAATACTGGACTTTATTTTCAGTCAGTTCCCACAGAACTCTTTGATCTAACCCACCTACAGATTCAGCTGAAAAGAGTTCAGGAGACCAAACTTAGATATTATATTTTCCTGACATTTCTCGTAGCTCTTCTTGCCTACCAAGTAAAGAGCATCCTCTTAAATTCTTCTTTCACTGTGGCCTGATTGTGCTTGCCTCCCCATTGAAGGAGAGAGAAATGTTACCAACTTTTGTTGCACTGCAAGAACAGTGGGAGAGACTTCTCCTCTTTCTTTTCAAGGCCTCATCACTGTTGAAGTTGTCCGAGAGAGAGGTGTTCCTTTGTAAGGAATATATAAAAGGAGTAACCGTAAAATACCAAAATATTTATATATATAAATAAAATATTAGCAATTTAAGGTATTTTGGCTAAAGAGGAAACTCTCACTTGCCTACCAGAGAACTAGCCTGTCAATTACTATAGCCACACTGAGAGGAACTGACTACGTTTCTACTAGTGTGATTTCAGTCGGTCAGACATCAAATTACTTCAAGCATCTAGACTTAGAGACAAAATATAGACTGCTGTTGTACAAACTATATCTTTCTACATTATTCCCATTAAATTAAGGAGATGTCTCCCTCAATTTCTGCATCAAATGCAAGACTAATTACTTTTGTTGGATAACATGTTCTGGTCGAGTTCACGTCTGTGATCCTGCCCTAGGAGGTTTAACCCTCAGGCCACTGAAAAACTGAGTGAGGTGCTTACAGTGATCTCCTCACATACTATATCAATTTAATTCCTGCTTGTCTCTTCTTTCATTGTCTGTAGGTAGCTCTCCAGCTAAATAGATAAGAAGGAAAATTATTCTCTTGCGGGTTCTGTTATTAGCTCTTCGGCCACTGTCTCTTACCTTTTTCATAGACCTATACTAGGATTTTCCAAATGGATTACCAACTTTTGTTGCACTGCAAGAACAGTGGGAGAGACTTCTCCTCCATCCTAGATGTTTCACCTGAATGGAAGACAGAATCACAGAATCAATTAAGTTGGAAAAGACCTCTGAGATCATCAAGTCCAACCTATGACTGAAGACTACCTTGCCAGCTAAACCATGCCCATTAGTACCACATCCAGTCTTTCCTCAAACACCTCAGGGACAGTAACTCCACCATCTCCTGGGCAACCCATTCCAATATGTAATCACTTTTTCTGTGAAGAATTTCTTCCTAATGTCCAAACAAAGCCTCCCCTGGCAGTACATAGGACTAGGACTATGTCTTCTCATCCTGTCTCTTGCTGACTGGCTGTAGAGAACAATAACATCACCCACGAGCCTCCTTTTTTCCAGGCTAAACAACCCCATTTCCCTCAGCTGCTCTTAACAGGACTTGTTTTCCAGACCCTTCACCATCTTCATTACTCTTCTCTGGACTTATTCCACTACTTCAGCATCTCCTAAATTGAAGGGCCCAGCACTGGACGCAGCACTTGAGGTGCTGCCTCAACCACGCTAAGCTTCCCTGGTCCTGCTGGCACACAATTGTCGATACAGGCGAGGATGCCATTGGCCTTCTTGGCCACCAGGGCACTCCTGGCTCATGTTCAGCTGCTGTTGACCAGTACCCCAAGGTCCTTTTCCACCAGGCTGCATTCCAGCCACTCTGTCCCCAGCCTGTAGTACTGCCTGGGGTTGTTGTGGCTAAAGTGCAGGACCCAGCACTTGGTCTTGATGAACCTCATGCCATTGGTCTCGGCCCATCAACCCTCTGCAGAGACTTTTTACCCTCCAGCAGATCAACACTCCAACACAACCTGGTATCCATGAATCTGCTGTTGGTAGACTCAATCCCCTCATCCAGATCATTAATAAAGATATTAAAGAGGACTTGGCCCTACACAGATCCATGGGGTGCACCATTAGTGACCAGACGCCAACTGGTCCATTGCAAATCTTGGAAGGTACAGAACCTGGTGATTTAATAAAAAAATCACCTTCCAGCTAAAAGAGTGGAAAGAGAATTTTCAGATGCTCATATACAAAAATTAATTGTCACTCCATAGGTATTTAAGGGATTTATTTTCTTAAATTGTACTCTCTTTAAGCAGCAATCCTGTTTTAGTGTACCAGCCTCTTCTTCTATTCTCTTGAAAAGTATACATTAACACTACACTTAAACACTTGGCCTGGCTTTCAGTACTGGGTTATATTTCAGTCTGATTTATGGTAAATTTGTGCCATAAATGCATCATATTTATAAAATATTTGTCATATGTTGAACACCAGTAACTGAAGGAATTTATCTGAGCCAAGTAAAAGAAACATAAATCCATCGGGTATTGTAAAAGCAGGGCCCCCGAAGAAGGGAGAAATGATGCATCTGACTCCATTGATATCAGAAGGCTAGTTAATTACTTTATTATACTATATTATTCTATATTATATTACACTATATTACACTACATCTAAACTGAATCTGCACAAGCACCCAACTCAACTGATCAGAATCTTTTGACTGTCTGCTAACCAACAGTCTGCACACATGCTTGGCCCTGATAGGCCAAGGAAACAAAACACCATCACTTTGGGCAAACAATATTGCATTCTACTTTTGCACAAACACAGCTGCAGCAAATGAGATAAGAACTATTTTTGCTTCCTCTGAGGTTCCTTGCTGTGATTCCTAGAAAATATCCTTGGGAAGTTGTGCCTTGCTTTTCTCTGTAAAGAGAAAATGCAACCACAATGGGGCAAATTTTTGTTATTTGCTTGGGTTTTTTTTTTCTTTCTTTAGTAGATCCAGATCTCTGCATTTTTATACTCATGTAACAGACTTTTATTCAACAGTCTCTATTCAACTATGGCATGTGCTTCATTTCAGTACATGCTTAAATATGAGAATATGCTTGTACCTTATTGACCTAAGGGGAACTGAATGGCAAGGTATAAAACTGTAAGGCCTCCAGGCCAGCTGTTAGCCACTACACCTGTTCACATATTTGGGGTGAACAGGTGTAGTGGCTAACAGCTGGCCTGGAGGCCTTACAGTTTTAATTAATCCCAATTATAATTTTATAACTGAAATGTAAGTAATTATATAAAAATTACCCTAATTATATAGTTTGACTGGTCTAGGCTGTTGGGGAACAGGTCTAGGCCATTGGAGGCAGGAGTCATTGCCCAGTTAGTCAGGTAGCAACTAATTTAGCCAATCAGAAAAAATGTGTGGACTTCCAAAACTGCATAAGGCAAACAGCTCTCAATAAAAGTTGGCTATTGTCACATGAACATGGAGTTTTGTGTCATCACTTCCATCTCAACTGCAATGAGTGGTGAACTCCAACATGATTAGCAATAGCCCGGCTGTGGGGATAGTGGCAGAGATGGAACCCCAGTGAGACTCTGAGAGAGCTGCCAACAGCCAAGAGCTGCGGAGGAAGGCAGCTGGAAGAACTGTGGAGGTCCAGACCTTGGAAATGGAAGCTGCAGGGGACCCTTGTAAATACAAGACTTTAATAAAAAGAAGAAGCAACTGGAGAAGTGGGAATGCGATTTTCTACAGAGAAGTGGCTCAGAGCCATGGATTATGCACAGCTGCAAGAGCCGCAGCCATGGACACTACGCAGTGGAGAAGCAGCAGAGAGAGTGAGTGAACCCTTGGGCATGTGGGCTGGGAGGATAGGCAGGAAGCTGAGGGATGGAAGGCCATTATCAGGGACACCTCTCCCTGTGGCACCACCCAGCTGCGCTGCTGCCGGAGCTCCCCCCGCTGCCACTATTGGCAATGCCTGTCTCGTGGGCGGGTTCACCCATACTGCAAGAGCCTGAGCCACTACTGTTGGCATCAAGTGTGCAGGAGCAGTGCCTGAGCCCGCTCACACGACAGCTGCTGGCACCATCTTTGTACTCCTCACCCCGTATTGCTGTTGGCACATGTGGCACGCCTCTGCCTGCATATGATGGGGCTACAAAACCAGTGCATGGTAGGCCCACTAATGGCTATGGAGCGCAAGTGGAGCCTGGAAGTCAAGCAGTGCTCAGCACTGGAAGTGCTGATGCAGAGCTGTGAGCCTCTGAACCCAGAAGTGTTGGTGGGAGGCTGCCAGCACTTCATACTGAGGGACACCACACCATACCACATTCACAGCTAGGGCTTGAAAAGCCCAAGGGACATTTTCTATTAACACATTCACAGTATCCCAACCAGGGGGAGCCGAGCTACCACACCTTTGCTGACCTGAGAGAAGATGCTTCCACCACACTGCCTATATCAATTAACATCTCTACATATGATCCGGTCAGCTCTTGGAAACGGATAAAATTAACAGCTATTGCAGAAGGAGATGTCAACAGCGCTGAAAGGATTTCTGCGCCCATGCTTTCATTATCATAGGCTGGCCAGCAGCCTGTGGGTGGAATGGTTAAAGCATTCCCAGCACCTGATAGGTATGCTTCCTTTCAGTGTCAGGCCTTCTCTGAGTTACGCCAGTTATCCACCAAATACGGACTGGAGTCTCCAGCAGTAGCATGCTACGATTTTTAACTACTGATAAGATGACACCTTTTGATATCAAGCAGATAGCAAAGCTGCTTTGTACCCCAGTCCCGTATATGATGTTCAAATCCACCTGGCGGTGATATGCAGAGGACGGGGGCGGCGGAATCTAGAGGTTCCACAGCAAGATCCACAATTTGGGGCAGGACTTGCTCAACTTATGGGACTACCCTCTGTTGACAATCCACCATTACAGGCATGCTTACCCCCTCTCTTATTGGCACAGGCCAAAGACTTACAAGCCCTGTTGAAGGTTGCAGACATGGCAACACCGACTCAAAGGTATTCTACAATTAAACAGGGCCCTAAGGAACTATATATACCATTTATAGAGAGGTTAAGAGATGCCATGAATAAGCAAATAATAAATAATGATGCAAGAAATCAGTTAATACTACAATTGGCACAGGATTATGCAAATGAGGACTGTAAAGAGCTATCAATTTATTACTGAAAGAAAATCCATCCTTAAGTGAATTAATTGATGTGCGTGCTAAAGTTGGAACTAATTCATATAACATGGCTTTGTTAGCTGATTCTTTTTCAGCAGCTGTGCAGCTGTCACATCAGTGTTATGGATGTGGACAACAAGGCCATATAAGAGCAGATTGCCCCCCAAGACCAACTCACTAAGGACACATCAAAGACATAGAAAGATTACTACAGGGGGAAAGTGTAACTGATGTGGGAAGCCTGGTCACTCAGCCAAGCAGTGTTGGTCCAAGTTTCATCTTAATGGACAACCCCTCAATGAGCAGGGAAATGGGAACAGGAGCACAGCAGGGAGGTGCATGCAGGCACAAGCATCTTCTTTTCACCTAGTGTGAGCCTATGTGACCAGCTCACTGGAAAGACAAGAGAGTCAGCAGATATGGATGCTTCCACTGCCATCACAGTAACTATAAGTTCATTACAGGTATATAAAGTTCCTCTTGAGGCCTATGGACCTATAGGGAGAGGGTTAAGTGCTCTGTTGCTTGAGAGATCAAGTGAAATGCTGAAAGGCATTTTTGTTCACCCAGGAGTCATAGATGCTGATTTCACAGGACAGATATTGTGCTATGGTGTCAATGCCTTCTCCTCCTGTGTCTATCCTAGAAAACGCTAGTATTGCCTAGCTTATACCTTTTAAGTCTTTTGTTCCCACAACAGACCCAAGAAAACAAGGAGACCAAGGCTTCAGATCAACTGGACAACCTCACATGGACTCAAGTCATCTCTGAGTGGAGACCAAATACGGTTTGTACACTCTCGATGCCTCAGGCAAGTCCATCTTATATAGAGGTCAGTGGTATGGTAGACACTGGAGTGGACATTACTATCATTTCTACAAACACATGGCCTCAATCATGGCCTACCAAGGCTGTAGGATCTGTTGTTGGTGACCTCGGAGGTACCACACAAAGTTATCTAAGCAGCAAACCTGTGTTGGTTAAAATTTTTGAAGGTCAAACCGATATTGTACATCCCTATGTTACTGCTGTCCCACTTATGGGGAAGGGGTGTCTTATCAGCATGGGGAGTCAGGATGGGAATGGATTTTTACCTGGGGTCACTGTAATAAAGGGCATAAAACAGCCTACCTTAACCTTGATATGGCTCTTGAACAGCCTGTGTGAGTTCAACAGTGGCCCTTTGAAAATGAAAAGCTAAATGCCCTTAAATCCCTATTTCAGAAATAACTGGCTCAAGGTCACATTGAGCCTTCAACAAGCCTGTGGAACACATATGTGTTTGTAATGAGAAAGAAATCAGGAAAATGGAGATTATTCCATGATCTAAGAAAAATTAATGCTGTTCTGGAGAGTATGGGTACTTTACAGCCTGGAATGCCATTACCTACTATTATACCAGTCAATTAGGACATACTAATTGTTGATTTAAAGGATTGGTTTTTTACTATTCCTTTACACCCAGATGATACCCAAAAGTTTGCCTTTACAATACCTTCCATCAATCATGCAGCACCAGTTGAACAATACCAACGAACAGTGCTCCCACAGTGAATGAAGAACAGCCCCACAATTTGCCAGCAGTATGTTGCACAGGCAATTTAAATACTGAGAGAACAATTTCCAGGGGCATATTGTTATCATTATATGGATGGCATCCTAATAGCAACACCAACCTAAGGAGGCCTTTCACAAATATGGCCAGAAGTGATGCAGGCACTGCAAAAATTTGGCTTACAAATCGCACCAGAGAAGGTACAACAAAAACCACCATGGAAACACCTGGGAGTCAAAATATTAGATCAGACCATACAACTGCAAAAACTTCCATTTTCAATGAAAATTCAGACTTTAAATGATGCACAGAAACTTTTGGTAGGACCTTATTTAGGATTTAGGATTACCCACAATTGTCACCTTTATTTAACATCCTTAAAGGTGACCCTGAGTTAACCTCATCAAGAAAATTAACACCGGAGGCAAAAACTGCTCTTGAATTAGTAGAATGGGCCATAACAAATAGACAAGTGTATTGGATATTTCCAAAGGTTTGTGTTACGGTATTAGTTGCTATTGCTGATTTATATCCTACAGGTATCATTGGGCAACAGAACTCTCAGTGGTCAGACCCTGAGTGTCTGGAATGGGTGTCTACACATTCTGGAATGCGTTTTTCTACCACATCAATCTTAAAAGACACCACCTTCCATATTTGAATTAATTGCTCAATTAATTATTGTCACCAAAGACGTTTGCAAATAAATGCCAAAGATCCTGCAAAAATCATTATACCTGTTGCACAGGAATATTTTGATTGGTGCTTTGGAAATAGCACAGCACTGCAAAGTGCTTTACAAAATTATTCAGGACCTACCACCTACCACCTACCTAGTCATAAGCTGTTGCAATTAAGTGGGTCCACTGCATTGTCACTGAGACCAGCACACCACTGAAAGATCTCACTTTCTTTACTGATGGTTCTGAGAAAATGGGGAAAGCCATTGTGACCTGTAAGGAAGACAATGGGTGGCAAATACTCGAAGGGCATGATACTGAACCACCCCAATTACTGGAGTTACATGCTATCACTATGGCTTTCCAACAATTTCCTCCCACTTCCTTAAATATTGTAACTGATTCTGCCTATGTCACAGATACAACACAAAGATTAGACCAAGCTTTACTGAAAGAAATTAATAATGCTGCATTATTTGAACTGTTAAAAGGTTTGTGGCATACAAAGTCAGAATATGTCCTTATTATATTTTATAGATTTGGAGTCATACTAATTTGCGTGGTTTTATAGCAGAGGGTAATGCCCAGGCTGATTGGTTAGCTAGCCCTGCCTAGACAGCACCATGACCTGACATGCTGACACAAGCAAAAGCATCCCACACTTTTTTTCATCAAGGTGTTAGAGCATTACAAAGGCAATTCTTACTGACAGAGGCATGCAACATTGTTAACTCTTGTGCCAACTGTCAAGGCCACATTACACCACTGCAGATGGGGGTAAAGCCCTGTGGTTTGTGAGACTTACAAGTCTGGCAGACAGATGTCACCCTTGTCTCTGAATTTGGATGCTTAAAATATATGCATGTTTCAGTGGACACATTTTCATCAGCCATACGGGCCTCAGTCCACACTGGGGAAAGAGGCTGTGATGCCATCGCACATTGGCATTCAGCCTTTGCTGCTGTAGGCATTCCTCATACAGTAAAGACCGATAATGGTCCAGCATATATTTCGCAAAATACTCGGCACTTTTTAAAATTCTGGGGTGTGTTTTGCCACGCTGGTATTCCTCATTCTCCTATGGGACTGGAGATTGTTGAGCATGCCCATGGCACCTTAAAATGCATGCTTGACAAACAAAAAAAGGGAATATGTAGTGAAACCCCACAGAACAGGGTAACTAAAGAATTTTACACTTTAAATCACTTAACAGTACCTGCTAATTCTCAGAATCCTGTCATTTTAAATCATTTTTTATCAATGCAATCTTCCAGTGGCATTCAGTCACCCAAACCTAAGGTATCAGTGAAGAACCTCCTTACTAATAAATGTTACTCTGGGGCGTGGGTATGCCTGCATTTCCCCCGATGTTGGCATCCAAGAGGTGCCTGCTTAGTGTGTGCATCCTGCTCTACACCCTGCTTGGGATCACACGCAACAACATCTTCCCGACAATCCTGCAGCAGATGTTGTAGAGCAGTAATTGGAATGACACTTCACACCACTGTAGGAAGATGTGGGACCAGTGGAATGACAGTCTACCTCTACCCGTAACTCTACTTAGTCTCAAGAAGACAGACATTTTGGGAACAAAACTGGATTTGTACCTTTCAGTGAAAACAAACCAGCAAAGCATTACCCATAACTGTTTTTAAGGTTTAACAAATTGAAAATAATTTATGTGTTTGTAAAGTGTTACCCATAACAGTTTCTAAGGTTTAAAATTTTGTAAGCAAGTGTTTGTAAAGTGTTACCCATAGTAGTTTTTAAGGTTTAACAATTTTCTAAGAAAGTTAGGTGTTTGTTATAATTGGGTTATGGTTGTGAAGAGTTTGTGGCATACCACCCTGTGAAGCTGTTCCTGATGGCTCCTGGATTATATCATCATGATTGTTCTGTACATTGTGCTGTGTTTGTCACCCTGTCTGCAAAGGCCCTGCAGAAGATGACGGACACTATCTTTGTATTTAAAAACAAAAAGGGTAGTAGTGCTTAACAGCTGGCCTGGAGGCCTTACAGTTTTAATTAATCCCAATTATAATTTTATAACTGAAATGTAAGCAATTTTATAATTACCTTAATTATATCACTTGACTGGTCTGGGCTGTTGGGCAGCAGGTCTAGGCTGATGGGGACACAGGCAGTTGGTAGGGACATTGGCCAGTTAGCTGGGTAACTAATTTAGCCAATCAGAAAAAAATGCATAGACTTTCAAAGTTGTATAAGGCAAACAGCTCTCAATAAAAGTCAGCTATTGTCACATGAACATGGAGTTTTGTGTCATCGCTTCCATCTCAACTGCAATGAACAGGGATTCAGACTACCTTTCATACTGCTAACAGCAAGCGGTCATCATAGTTTGCATCTCTCATTCTCTGACAGCCAGCATGTGGTCAGAAATACAGTTTTGCTGTACATATTCATTAAGCATATATTTAAAAATGTGCATAGACACTTTGCAAGTCAAACACAGGCTTCTTTTTTGTTCACTAGCATTGGTGTCACTAGTAGAATTGTGACTATGCAATTTTATTTTAGTGAAATCATGCTCAGTTACTCAAATTGAACCTCATTACCACAGCTCAGGGATTGATGGATATTTTAAATTATTTTATTGTTTTATCACAGCTTTTATCGCCATAACAACAGGAGATAAACTTTAATTTGACAATATGCTATAACCAAATCTTCTTCTAATTTATTTTGTTATATACAACTTATAAGAAAGACCAGTGGATAAAAATGTGTAAATCCAAAAATAAGCCATCTGGTAACATATTCCAAAATCACATGCAATATGTCTCAGGTAGTTCCTCCTAAAATTGCCACACCAGCTCCATGAGGCCTCTCTTAAGCAAAATGATGAAGAAATTTTGTTTCCTTCAGGTCCATTGAGAGATGCCCCACAAGACCACTGTAAGAAAGGGGACAGGCTATCAAGGTACTTGAGCCATGGTTAAGGAAAAGTGAAGCTCCATCGGTGGACAATTCAGAGCACCCAAAGCTGGGCTTTCAAGAATGGTCCAGAGATAAAACCTCTCTCTTATTTATGACTACACAGAAACTCCAGAAATACTAACCACCCTACACCAAAACTAGTTTCTAGTACCTCCTAAACAATCATTGGAATGCAACCATATATGTGATACCCCTAAAACATAATTAATGGAAATCCTTGATACTTAAGAAAGTTGATGTGCTCTTAATTGGACTTGCTTGATAGCATTGTTTCAGTCTCATCTAACTTAATGTTTCTTGACCATGTAGTGAGCTCTCACCCATGGCTGAATTTTAACCTCAGACTAGGTGAGGCTGTTGAATTAATTAAGCAATTTGGAGAAAAATATATTGCCTGCTTTCAAAAGACATTGTTCCAGGCTATAGCTCCTCTCTATAATCTTTTTAATAACTTCATGGGGATTATAAGTAACGGAGTTGAATGCTGAAATTGTGACTTTTTACAAGAGAGCTTTTTTGTAGAAGACTACCTCTTTACTGCTAACCATGGAACTTCTGAGAAAAGTGCTGGGCCAATGAGAGAAATACATCAAAGAGAAATGGTAAATCAAATCCTCCTATCAGTTGTTGTTTTCTGTTCAGGATCAGGAGGGGAATAGACCTGCCACAAAAACTGCACTTTCTACAGCAACCTCAGGCTGTCAAGAATTTGCATACCTGAGATACAGAGGCACTAAGGATTGTTGTTAGAATATTAGCTAACTAAAGACTGGAAAAGTACTGAACCCAGCAAATCTAAATTTCTGCACCTGAAAAACACTGTGTCCTTGGGCATAGCTGTAGTACAATAACAAGTAGTGAAAAAGACATGAGAAAAAGAGTTGTAACCCCTAAAGAATGAGGAAGAACTGATATTGCAGCATAACCAATACATCGCTTAGCTTACAGAATATTCATGAGCTTATTACTGTTGTAAATAAATATCTGGTGCTCTAATCAATAAACAGAGCTCGCTGATCACTCATATTGAGAGCTCGAGTTTCCCTGCGCCGCGACAGATTGTTATTACAGGCTAGGACTACTGAGCTGAGTCCTAGCCTCACTCAGTAGATGAGTTGCAAACCACCAACCGCTCTTTCCCCTTCTTCTAGAGGATCCCCAGGAGAACAGGACAATTTCCTAAGGAGAATCAACATGCTGCAATGTTGCAGTGAAGACAATGAATCATGAGATTCTGGAAGCATCACCTCTCATGAAAAAATCCAACTGATTTCAACCTTGAAGGACTAACCAATGATGAGGCCTAAAAAATAAATTATTATAAATCAGGAATTATTATTTTCATTAATAGAGTTTTAAATCTCTGTGGAATTAACTAGGCAAAAATTATACCAATTTACATGCCTTTAAATTTATGTCTTAGCTTTCTAAAAAATTACAGCTTAAGACAAACATATGAGGTATATAATTAGATAGATAGATAGATAGATAGATAGATAGATAGATAGATGGATAGATAGATGGATAGATAGATATTCAGCCTGCTTTCTTTGCTTTTCATCTCTTAGTGAACCTCCAGTGATAGAGGTTCAGTCTGGATCTAACCCACAGAAAGTCAGAGAATAGCTTCCAGAAGTTTTAATGAAGCCAGACTATTTAGAATTTTTAAACCAAATACAAGTGAATTTTGTCTCATTTTTCTTATGTGACTACATCAGAACTAAAATCACAAGTGGGAAACGTGCCCTAGGCATGAGAAAGTCATGGAATACTTGCCCCATGATGGATTCTGTGATCCACCATTTTTCTACATGATATTAAATCTCACTGATTTAGCCATTGAAGTGGTATCTCTTCTTTCTGATTTAGCCTCAATTTTTAAAGGTATTAGGCTGAGATCCTAGTGGTCACACAAGCTTTGGCCACTTGTCGAAAGGTCCACTTTACAGAGATATTTTCAAATATCTTGTTTGGCACATCTCTATCCATTATTCAGCCACTCAATGTTTATTATTCCACATGTTAACTATCAGTCCTCGTATGAAAATTTCATACAAGCAATAATCTATTTTAATCTTTGAGAGATCCAAACCTATTCTCTGCACAGAGAAGACACTTTTTGAAGTTATGTGTGTGAACCCAAAGCTTGAGCTTTAACCAAATAACCCTTCTGCAATCTAATTGTTTGCAAATTCTCTGCTATGCCATGGCTTAATTTGGTGTATATTGCACCTACAGAGAGTTCAGAAAAATAAACTGTGGGACACTGTAGAACTCCATAGGACTTGCTATTGGCCTGAGCTATGCCAGAAGCAGCATAGTTATCCAGCTTAATAATGTGGAAAGCACTGAATCTGAGCATCTGGTGAGCAAGAAGGATATTGTCTGATGCCAGTGATTTTTGAAAAAATAAACAGTAAAAAATAAAATAAAAGCCAAACAAAATGAACCCCTCAAACACCCCTGCTCTCCACCAGGACAGAATTTTTGGCAAGTACAATTAAATTTAAATCAGTGTATTTAAGACAAGGAATTTGCATTCCCCAGGGTGATAATCATGATAAATAATGTAAAGAGGGAAGCACAGCAGATGTGATAACACAGCAAGCTCTCTTGTTTATAATCAACATTATTCACATACCTCAGTGACTGGCCCGGCTATAAGAGAGATTCTGGGACAAATTCAACAGTAACAACCCTGCCATCACATAGATTAGCAAGAAAATATGACAATTTTGGAGGTCAATGTGACAGTTCCATGGTTCACACTCTGATTTCTAGCAAGTTGCTTATAGCATCACTCTATTAAAACAAAGTCACACACTCTTAGACCAACTGGATGGTACTAGTAAGGGTCAAAAAGTCTTGGGATGTTTTCCAAAATGGAGACAGCAACTGTTGTGCCCAAACTGTGAGACTTTTTTGGTATAGACTCCTCCAACAAAAATAAAACATCTAAGTTCAGTCATAACTCCAATCTTAGAGAAAAGCAGAACCTTTGTAAAAAATTAAGAGTATATTATGGTTCCCTGGCCTTCTTCTGAGTGCCTCGAGACCTGCATGTCCCAGGTGAAAGCAAGCCATGCTTCTGTCCTCAGCAAGATCACAAACAAAACAGGGACCAGCCTGGTTGGGCTGGTCACAAAGCACATAAAATCAGTTGAGATATTGTCTTCCCTGACATATGATAAATCAGTCCATGCATCCCAGTGAAATACACTAAACAAACTACACTCCCAAATATTTGACAGCAGCAGTGACATATAAGATATACTGCATTTATTTGATTCCCTAGCTACATTATGCCACTACCACTGCCACAAAAGGCTTTCTGAAAACCATCAGGATCCTGATGATGTCTACAAATATACCTAAGTTGACTTCTATTTTTAGTCAATATTAGAGTTTATCTAAAATAAACATTAATTACAGCTTCCCTAAAGTCACACACACTCTTATTCTCAACTTAAAAATAAGCTATTGATTTCATGCATTTGCCTCTTATGTTCAATCTCCCCATTTTATATAAAACAAACAGGATACCTGCGCTGTCTAGCAGCTCATTGAATGTCATTCTTCATCTTCACCCTTAAAAACTTATTTCCAAGGAAATACTGATGCACAAGCTCTGGAAAGAGTCAATGAAGACAACTGAAATAACATGTTTAACAAATAATTGAATATAAAAGAGGAGCCGAGGAGATTACCTGTACAACGAAAGGCTGGCTTTGGCTGTGACTGTTGCTCAGCAGCTCTCCAGCCTTCAGTGTTCTTGCCTAGAGGAAACTGCTTGGCCCAAACTTCTGGCTTGCCCTGTTACTTAACTGAGGTGTCCACATGCACCCAGCCAGGTGTGACATCAAAGCGTAGCTCTCCAAGCAAAAAGGCTCTCAAGGCTCTCTCTAATTGCAAAACCTTTTGTTTTTTTAAAGAAGTTTTCATACCACTACAAAGAACTAAGAAAGTGCAGCCTATACTGCATATGCTTAAAAGCCTAAACCTAGCAGGTCCTATGTGTGGCCATGAGCAACACACTACAAAGCAACTGCATCTCCTTGTAAGACCTAATTCATGCTGGCCATTGTCACGGGTACATTCTTCCCTCTATTATCATACTGAGCAAGTCACATTTTAAAAAGACAACATTAAAACCCCAGCAGATGTAGGATAGATACAACTATATATAAAGGCACACCCAGATTCCCAGGGACTAGCATGGCTGTTTCATATTTACTCACTGGTTGAACAAGGAGAGTACTCTAAGATCAGCTCAAATTCCATACTATTTTTAAGTAGCATGTGAATTCTTGCATCTTGAGGAAGAGAACACATGACCAGGATCTCTTCTGCTCATTCTGATCTATCTAGCAACACTTCTATCAGTTCATTCTAGAAATGAGGTCCCACCCTAGCAGATCTTGAGTAAAATAACACAGAAACTGTGCTTCACCTCAAACAGTTTACTATCCTGAGAATCATTATGTTCTGAATGTGCTGAAGGCTGAGAGGGGAAAAATAATTCACATTTATTTTAGCTAATGTTGTGGTTTAATGAAAGTCTAGTTTTCAGTTGGGGGGAGGAGGGGGCAAAGGGGCCTCCCTCTGGGGACCTGCTGGAGCTAGTGAACTGGCTGGTTTTGAAGGACCAATCAGCTGGCTAAATTTGGGGATTGAGGCCTGGTTGGACCACTTGAAGGAGTTAAGCACACCCCTGTAGAAAAGCGCATTTTAAAAAGAAGGAAGCCTGGGGAAACTCTTGGCTTCTGGCTTTTGAACAGGCTGGACGTGGCTGGGTCTTCATGGTGGGGCCAGGCTGCCCTGGCCCTGCACAGCTGGGTTGGGATTTCTGCCACCGCCAGGCCGTGCCACGGGGACTATCCCAGCACCACAGGCAACCGTGTGGCCAGGACCATGCCAGGAGTGGCCCCACGGTCGGGATCCATGTGGCCAAGGCAGTGCCACACGGCTGCAGCTATTTCTGCATGTCTCCCAAATGAATTTTGTTTATTCTGGGACCAGCGCCGCGAGCGGCACCACGGTCAGCACTGAGGGCAGCCCCGAGGCAAAGGGCGGCTGGGGCTGGGAGCGGCCACTGCCATCCTGGTCTGGGAGCGGCCATGTGGCTAGGACTGCGCAGCCGAAATCGGTGCAACTCCGGCGGCACCATGCGGCAGCGGCTGTCTCAGCATGACTCACAATGGACTTAGTTTGCTTAGCCGCTTTTAGCCAGCTGTGCTGCAGACAGGACAAAAGGAGCGGCAGCGGGTTTTTTCCTTTCTTCCGGCGCCTTGCGTGAAAGAAAGGCGCAGGGGTGGTGCCAGCAGCCAGGATGGTCTGTGCAGTGCCAGCAGAGACCACATACATGATCAGCAGCAACAGAGTGATTCCTCAATTGCGGAGCCTGGACAAAATCAGCCTTTAAACATTTTCAAGACTCTATACTGTTTTGATTGATAAAGCTTGAGAACAAATGAACCCAGGAACTCTCATTTTCTCCTGAGTCAGGAAAAGGAAAGGGTGAAGACTTGTAGAAAAACTACATGAACCCTGAGATCAGTAAAGAAGGAGTCAGATTCTAGATGGGGAGGCAGAACTGAGGAGATGCCTCAGTCTTGGGCTTAAATTCTTTTGTAAGCCATGGTGATGAACTATGATACATCAAACTCTTGTTTCCTTGTAACTTATGAAAATGCATTCACGGGATGTAGTGTTTTAACCACAGCCATGAACAGAGGCACCAGTGCTAAAGCGAGCAGATGTGGAAGTGATTTTGATTCAATGATAAATTTGAACAGAGAGAGATGAGAAACCTTGCCCCAGTGATAGTAATAGAAAACCCTCTGTTCCCAGAGATGGATGAAGGGAACTTTTATTTTATGCTAGAACAGCTCATCCTTAGAAGAGCACTCCAATAAGTTAACAGGGCCCATGAAAGCAGTGATGAGATATTTGCAAAGTATGGCAAGGACTTTTCACGCTGTGAGCAGATTTTCCTTTCCTGGGTGGCTGATTAGCTGTGACATTGAAGCCATGAGAGACCTGTTTCTTGTGGAAAAGTCTTTATAGCATGACAAGAGAAACTCCTTTCCCTAAGTAGACTGAAGACTATTCTAGAAGTGACAAACTAACTGAAAGTCCCAAGTTTTGTCTTCTTACATTTTCAGTGGGAAAGAAAAGAAGGTGGGGGGAGAGGAAAAGTGTTCTGAAGATTTTATTCGGATTTTTCTTATTTTTTCCTCTTAATTCTGTTAATATTTTCTTTATACTCCTTAAGGTTTGTGACTGTTTTGCCCTCCTTCTCCAAACGCTTATCTCACAGCAAGAAAATGAGTAAATATACTCAAGTAAATGCACCGGCTCTTAGCTAGCACTAGACCCACTACAGCTAGACACTTCCTCTACTGAATACTTGGTTGGATCAGATTTAATTAAGTAACAAGACTGGAATCTTGGGGCTGAAGTGTGGTGCACTTTAAATAACATGCAGATAACACTCACTGCAGGGCTTCAAGGTCAGGACAGTTTCCTTTAATTTGAAAACACATTTCAGGGAAGTAGAAGGTAGAAGCTCAGCCTAATTACAACTTTCTTTACCATAAAGGAAGACCCTAACTTTTCACCTCACCTTCCCTCCTTTTTCTTTTCTTTCCGCTCTTATTTATCTACTGTTCTAAAAGGGCCATGTAACTGGTGATGATACACTCTGCTGTTCATTCCTTTTCCTTTAAGCAAAGTTAAATGTTCACAGAAATGCTGGACATGCAAGCTGTCCTGACACCATCAGGCAAAGGTGTCTCAGCCACAGGAATGCAGACCTCGTTTGGCAGCAACACCCCTCATGCTCTCCACACACATGTGGGGGACATGGTCAGCCCCCACAGCCCCACAGGCCTTCATCTCCATTTTGAAAAGTTACCTGCTAAATCAAAGTGACTTTCAACTAATTAGAAAACAGCTAATATTTGCCTAATGGCCACCAGGTAACCCGGACTGCTCTGAACGTTGCAACCAAGAGATGCAAGCCATGTGTCACAGCAGATTCCTGCACTACACTTAGCTCCATTACCATCCATTGCTGTTCCATGATGTGCTAGCACAGCCATAAAATAATATGTAATTACCATAAGCTTAAATATTTCTTCTCTGATATGTCATGTGGTCTTACGTGGCAACTGCAGGAAATAATGGCTGCCACTGTTCTACAACAAAAGAAATCTCCAGAGATGTACTTCCTTTAAGTCAATCAATGTGCCTTTGAAATTACTCTAGTGCATACAGGAAACTAACTCAGTGTTAACAGAGGAAGACTAGAATCAGTGTAAATGAAAGCCTGAGAAGGAAAATAAAAGGTAGCAACTGCTAGAGCATGGATAGACACAATGTAGAAGAACATGCAACTTAAAGCTCACTTCTGTTCTATCATTTCTAATTTTCCATATAATGAACATACACAACCAAAAAGTTTGAAAATCCCACACTGGTAGTGCTATTGAGAACCAGCATCTATGAACAGCTACACCATTGCTTGGTCTGGATATTTCTCAGATAGTTAAGAGGCTGCTAGGCTTCTGCTCAAATTGCTGGTCATAACAAAGCTGTAATGACTTCACAAAAGAGCTGTTTTTTCTTGAAACAGCAAATGAAAAATAAGTTTCTTAATTTAACAAACTCTACAGAGGGAAAAAGAAGTATCTTCCGTAGCACACGTAGAAGGACAATAGGATTTATGCAAGAGTTTCAATTACAAAAATCAAACCAAACTTCTCAGTATTCATTCCAGTTTACAGAGGCTGAAAACTTAATTTTAGAGGAAAGAGCCACATACCATATCGAAGAATAAATAAATTTTAGTACAGATCGCAGAAAGAGGTACTATAAATGGCAGAACTAGAAGTTGGATGGATTTATAGATGTTTATAAAAAAGTTTGAAATAGTATGTTGTGAATAAATATCAGCCTAGGCAGTAAAATCATATATGAATAAAATCTCTGGTACTTTTAATCTAAATTAACAATATTTAATCCTTAGAATATTAGAGGATGCTTGATAACCATTTCAAGTCTTATCTCTATAAACACATCTACACATTTTCTGGCACATGTATATAAATTCATAAAATTACAAATATCATATATATTGCACATAAGACTAAGGCATGGTTCAATATGAGATGATCCAAACACATTCTCTTGCAGATGCATCTTCTAATAGTCATGTCTGAATAAGTTTAACATCCTCTAACCTTTGCTAAAAAGGCAGCCCAATCTTTGATTGGCACTACTAGCACCATTTGACACTCCAACAAGAAGAAAAAAACATTACTTAAAACAAAGCACCCACTTTCATGTGTTCACCTTAACTTTATCTAAAAAAATGTCTTATTTACATATTACTGTTTAAGAAAATCTAGAAGCAGTTAAAACTTCAGCCTGAAATAAATAATATATATATATATACACAGATGAAAAAACACCCCAAACATTTAACTTTTTCAAAATGTGAATGTGGGTAGTGGTTACCTGATTTTAGTTTTTAAAAAAGCAAAGACTCTATAATCCCCTTTGAATTCTTTATTAAGGTTACTTAAAGGAAAAATATTATTTAGTCCATGCAATGTTGTATGGCTATGTCAGTTTGTTCCGCTGCAGTTAGGCCATACTTGACAAAGTACAGTTCATAACTAGCTTCTTTCATGAAAAGGGAAAATAACAAAACCAGAAATTGTGAAAAATAACTTTTCTGTGAGGACAAGAGAACTGTAGGAGAGCACAGTAATACTTGCTGTCAAAGTAATAGATGATTGCAGTGAAGTTCCCAAAGCCTAAGACAACATACAGCTTACACAGAAAATTGAAACTCAAATCTATGTTTTACACTGCTGTAATGATAGCAATAGCAAAATCCCACAAATCCTCATAGGCAACTATGAGAGGAATAGGCTTTTTCAGAGCCAAACATACTCATGTCAAGTCCAGTTGAGGTTGCTGCTCTCACAGTCTGAAGGATGCCTTTCTGCTACACAACAGAAGGAGAGAGAAGGACTTACATTGGAAACATGAAGAATATTGGATCTTTAAAACAAATTTGATGCATTTGATGTTTGATAAAAGGACAAAGTTTAACCCCTTTCACCTAAACCTCCCAGAAGCTACTAATGATAAATAAGCATAAAACTTCAAGTTTTGCCAGACATGAGGCAGTGAGAAATAAAGATGCAAGTCTTGGTACTTAACTGTAAAAATCAACTTGTGTCCCTTTAAACCTTAAATAACAACTAAAAAAAAGTAAAAATCCCATCCCTTATATTCAGAGATGAGGAACTTAGACTGCTGTGGAATAACGAAAGAAAGAGAACTTGTAATAAGGGAACAAAGAATGCAATTCAGTCAAGGCAGGAGAGATGTAACAAAGTTCCTAAAATGTAACAATTAGCAGAAGTACAGTAGTTTGCAGAATAAATTGTTACACAAGTACTTGTTTTAGGGAAAAAAGGCTGATGTTACTATTAGGGACTTGATCATGTTTACCATTGGTTAGCACACATATGAACAGATACACTATTGGCTATCCAGGCTCACAGTATTCTAACCTGATAGGGAAAATAATTTAAAAGCTATATACACTTTTAATAAATATTTCCAGTTATACCACAACTGGGGGCCATACCTCATTCATACATTGCAGACTGCTGCCCCTCAAATACTTGTTAAAAATTATATTCATGGAGGACTGATCACCCTGAACTATCTTGGCAAATTAAGATACATGATAGATGTTAGTTATTGATATGGTAAGTATCACAGTAGCTAGAGGTTAAATTTTTTGCATACTTGTGTATCACTTCAGAGGATCCCAACTTACATGCCAAAAAGACCAGACAGGAATTATTTAAAAGAACAAAAATACATAATTTTCCATTATGGTGGACTTCTATGATGGAATGACTGTGAAGACCAACCAATGTCATCTATCTAGACATCTGTAAAGCCTTTGACATGGTCTCACGTGACATCCTTATCTCCAGATTGGAAAGACACAGGTTTAAAGGGTGGAATGTTCAGTGGACAAGGAAATGGCTGGATGGACACAGCCCGAGAGTTGATAAAGCTGAGTGGTGCAGTTGGCACAAGGAAGGGATGCCATGCAGGGGCACCTGGAAAAACCTGAAAAGTGGGCCCATAAAAACCTCATGAGATTTAACAAGTCTAAGTGCAAAGTCCTACAACGTTGGTCAGGAGCAACTTCAATGAGTCCGGGAGAACACTGGGAGAAGAAATCATAGAGAACAGTCCTCTGGAGAACAACTTGGGGGTGCTGGTGAATGAAAAGCTGCTCATGACCTGGCAATGTGCACTCACAGCCCAGAAGGCCAATGGTATCCTAGGCTGTAGCAAAAGAGGATTTGGAACAGGTCAAGGTAGGTGATTGTCTCCTTCTACTTTCTCATGAGACCCCCACCTTCAGTGCTGTGCCCAGGTCTAGGGTGTCCTCAGCAGCCTTGGGAACTTCATTGCAGCCTTTGAGAACAAGGTTTTACACAGGCAGATAGTGACAGGATAAAGGGGAACAGTTCTAAACTGAAAGAGGAGAAATTTAGATTAGCTGTTAGGAAAAAACTGTTTATTGTGGGCATGGTGAGGCACTGGAACGGGTTGCCCAGAAAAGTTGTAAATGCCCCATTCCTGGAAGCGTCCAAGCCAGGATGGAGAGGGCTCTGAGAAACCTGGTGCGGTGAAAGGTATCCCTGCCCGTTGCAGGTGGGTTGGAACTAGATGATCTTTAAGGTCCCTTCAAACCCAAACCAGACTGTAATTCTATGATCATTCAGAACTTTTACAAATCAAGCTTCTCTATTTGCTACATTCTCATGCTAGCTTTTCAGCCCACCATACATCTGTTTTGCAGGTTGTGACCCCTTGGAAACTTCAATGTCTCCATTGACTTACAGTTTAATGTACTTGAATAGTTGTTCTTATGAGAGTAATTTCAGCCTGGAAATATCTCAGCTAACAATGTCTCCAACAGGAGTAAGAACAAAACTGGTACATCCTTTAAAAGAAAAATCATACCAAAATTGTTCCAAAATTATACCATAAATAAACTTTATTTCATCTCAGATCTATTCATATTCGTGCTGTCAACAGTCACAGATCAGCGTATGATACAGTTATGTAGTTACTATTTACAATTTACAGGAATACACCTTTTCTTCAGAAAATATAAGTACAAAAGCTAGGAGTAAACAAACAAGGTACTGCAATTTGGATTTATTGAAGGCAAAAGCATATAGAAGTGACCTTCTAGCAAACAATCAAGATCAAATCAGGAGAGAATAGTCAACAAGAGTGTCTAGTTCATCAGAAAAATCACCTCAATTGCTATCCATCCAAAATGTATTGCACAATTCAATCAAAAATAAAAAAAAAAAATAAATAGAAGAAACAAATAATTTATTTCAACTTTTAGAAAACACTCAGTAAAACCTGTATAGAGATATAGTAGCAGGCAATTCTTTCCTAGGATAAAGTCTTTTCTCTCCTTTAAAAAAATAACCTTTAGCACAAAATAGAAGACAGTATTCAATAGAAGAGAAATAACCAAATAACCCCTGACTAGCATTTCTGCCAAGGCAACAGATTATATTCACAGTCCTAAGGTGGTGGTGAGTTTTGGTTCTTGCTGTTCTGTTTGTGACCTTGAATAATAGCTTTTCTTCTTGGGTCCCTTCTCAAGAGGCAACAGAGATTTAAACTTATTTTTAAGCAGCAATGTCATGAGACATTCTCATCACAAATCTTCAAGATGGTCGTAGCCACAACTAGAAGAAATGAAATAAAATGTTACATTATTGAGAACAACTTAGAAGCTCTTAATATTAAAATAATTGCATTGTTTATTAATATAATCAGGGGACGGAAGAATTTCAATAAGTCAAACTGCCAAACTATTTGAGCAAGCAATTCCATTCCGGTACCTGCAAAACAGTTGAGAAACTGATAAAAACAAAACAAGGTGTAGCAAAAAGGTCAGCAGTCTCACTGGAAATAGTCTACCACATCACTGCATATTAATCCAAACAAAAAAAAAATTTGGACTCTCTTGCTTAAGGCTTACCATCAAAACTGAAATGATGATGCAGAATTTTGGACCCAGCACATAGCCTCCTCTACAGTAAAATATCAATTGCCTTCACAATGAAGTCAGCATCCCCCTTAATTTCTAAGTTATACACATGCAAGCGTATGTGACAAAAATACTTTAGATTAAGTAGGCAACTACAATCTAATAATGAAGTATGAACAGTTTACATATACATTAGCTGACGTTATGAAAGTGTAACCAATAATTTCTGACATTAAGGTCAATATCAACAAGCCTTTCTGTGATCTGTTTCAAAGGCAGCTCAGAACGCCTGAATTTTTTTACACCAGCATTACAGACAGCATGACAAGAATGTAAGTTTTAAACATATCTTCTGAAACCTATTCTGCAATAGTGTTGTAAATAATTTTGTTCCATCAGTATCTACAATTCAATTCTTTTCAACAAAGGGATAGAGAAAACTGTTGCTAATTTTGTCAGAACTGATGAAGGCTGTTGGCAAACAGTCCAAAATCTACTGCATTTTAAGTGCAATTAAGTACATTCACTATTTTATTCAAAGATGGAAAAAACACAAAGTAGAAACCGTGACTGTTAGAGAAACATTTTTTTTTCCTTTGGAAGAGGTATTATTTTGTGTTGAAGGCTGTGTTTGCATGACAGCAGGAGAGGAAGATAACCTGTCAACTGCAATGTGGTAAATGGCAATAGCCTAAGTTAATTAATTTTGCTCTGACAGTGATGGAGGCCAACAAATGCATTTCATTCAAGAGATAGCAACTGCTTCATATGCACTGAATCAACTCCTGGCAACTGTGCAAAGCTTTCCAGTTGCAAAGGAGGGAAAAAAAGTTGAACCGACCATATTCTATAGAATTCATCTGCAGAGTTTACTAAGTATCATACTACACTAGTGATTCAAATAATAATCTTTATCAGCCAGTGCAGGAAGTTTTTTCCTGTGTTGTTCCATAGCCCAGTCCTCTCTCAACCAGCTATTGCATGAGTGTTGCTTGTTTAGCTAGGCTAGTGTGATGCAACCTGCATCTTCTGGCCTATGTCAGCTGTTTCATTCTTGTAATGCTACAACTAGCATTGGAGATTCATAATTGAAGTAGCGTAACAAAACTTGAAGAAAGACACAAACTAAGAGCATAAAGCTCCCGTAATTGTTCTCCGCCATCTCTTTGCTTTAGCGTCTCTTGATATCAAACCAAAGCTGTGATTTAGAAAGGTACTGATGTTTAAACCCAATTACATCCTAATCCCTCTGCAGAGAATATTCATCTTTTTAAAGATAATGCATTTTCATATTTACAAGATGTAATAATTCATTTCAAGCAGTACAGTATGTCTCCCAGAAATCTGATTTGTTTGCCTATTCAAAAAAGGAACTTAAAAAATGAATAAATACAAAACAAAGCCAAGTGAAATAAAATTCAATATTAGATATTAATTGATTTAAAATCTGATTTTATTTCTACTACTGAGCTTTTTGTAGCTCAATCAACACTTGAAATTATACTTAGGATTAGGGTCACTCAAAAAAATTGGTTTCGAATCAGTATTTACCATTTTCAAACTCAGCTTTGTAAAACAAGACATGAGTAAGAGGAAAACAAAAGTTATCATATGCATATACAACCAAAATTTGTTCTTTAATGAAGGAAAGCAGGCAAGAAAAAAAGCAGAAGAACCTTTAATTTCATAATACAGATTTCATTTTACATAAAACAAGAATGTATTATACTTCACTCACCCACACGCTAGCTAAGCACAGACTGGTGGCATATTCAAAAGATACCACTGCGAGGTGAGGTAAACTACAAAGCCAGGAAGAAAAGAGCTTATTGGACTATTTGATTGATAGCGTTATGTAGCGTTAACAAATAAGAACTCTGTGGACATCTATGGATGAGATTGCTGCAGTTAGATCACAACACCAACATAGTAAAAACCAGATTACTGAAGATTACATTGATCTAGCATATATTTATTAACCAGTAACTGCTACAAGTTTTCAGAAACTTGTTAAATATATGCCCACTAAGAGGGTATACAATTACTCACAAATACTTTAGTACCACACACTTACTCTAGCAGCACAGTAAGTTAATAATTTACACATCAAAATTACTTACAGATGCTTTAGCAATAAACTAAAAGCTCTATGTTAAAATGCACATTTATGTTGTAGTTCAGAACTTCATTGCTCCTGAGAGCTAAAGATGGGATATTTTCACATACCGGTATCAGTCCAATATTAAGTATGGAGAAACACTAGTGCCATGTCAGTCAATAAATAAAAACTAAAAGAAAACAAGCATATTTCTTGATAGAATAATTTATAAAGACATCTCTAACTCTTTAGTTCTGAACAGAATTATGAAAGACTCATCCCCAGAATAATTTGGGCTTCAGCAAGCAAACATATAACACTGAAAGTAAAGGGAAAAAATACTTCTTCCTTCATAATATGCCCTAATATTTGAGTTTCCATTAGATGTGTAACTCAATCTCTTTGTGGATTTGGAGAGAATTCATAGGCCAGATATGAGCCAAGAAGGGACTGCTATGCGAAACCCAAGAGCTCTTTGAACAAAGATATAATTAACAAATCAAAGCACTTGTAGCCTACAAAAAAATCTCACTGTGTGTTTTAGACAAAATTTAATACCAAGGATGAAAATTTGTCAGATGAATTAAAGTTAAATTTTTGTTTTGTATCAGAAGTTGTAAATGTCTGTTGTAGAAAGAACAGGTTTAAAAATCAACAACCTGAAGTGGCTGCAAAACAAGGCCCATCTCTCTGTTCTCAAAATCTTTCCTAAGTACTACTCCGGCTTATCAAAACAAAACAAAACAGAACAAAACAAAACAAAACAAAACAGTCTTAGCTTTCTATTTTAATGTCAGAGAGAGAAAATCATGCTTTGAATATATGAATACATACTGGAGCTGCAGTATAATCAATATTTTTATCCTCTAAAAGTATTTAAAATATTTAAGATTGCAAGGCTCTCAAACATACTAAGTGTACAGGAAAATGTTAAAGTATTTAACACATTCCTCGAATGTGATACTGCAAGATGAAAATACAGACTTTTAAATTTTTTTTCAGTGAATCAACAGGACTTTAATGTATCTACAAGTGAAATGAAATTATTTATATTTTTATTTTATTTTGTATTTGCAAGTATGAAACAAATATATATGCAAGTTCAGTGAGAGAAACAGAATGGAAATTCTTCCTCTCACTTTAATTCCTAAACATTTCACTAAGGTGACCCACAAAGAGAGGATTCACAGTGTTGATTCCAAATACAATGTAGACTATTACTGCTGTTTTTACTTTAATTAAAAGTAGCTCCTATACATAAAACAGTAAAAGTAAGACCAAAGAAATGCTTATGCTCAAATAATTTTACCTCCTTATCTGTTTCTCAAAGCCAATTTCACCTTTCTAGTAAATAAGGTTGCTGCTAAATACTAAGCAAATGTCAAAAAAAGGGGGAAAAAACCAACACCAAACTGTTTATGACTCTTATTTTTGACCTGTCCTGACCCAGAGAAAACTAACTCAACTATTTTCGTGTTTTTTCAATACAAAAATAAAGCAGGATCACACAAAAACCCCCAAAACCTAATCAAAACCCCAAGCTTGTGATAAAATTGTACACATCGTACTTCAAACACATATCTCAGGTGATTGAGATAATCAACTTTCTATTCTGCAAGCAAAATGCCTGTTGTTTTTGCCAGAAATTTTATCTCAGGACTGGTAATGTTTCTTGATATATTTTTTGTAAAAACTGGTATGACTCCCCAAGAACTTCTACATTTAAGAAGAATTAATTTTAATAAATTATATGTATTTATATAGATATATATATATTTGATATGTCAGATTACTTTTTTTAATTTAGAAAATTCATCCACAGAATAGTAGTGATGCTTGAACTTGCTTTGGTCCTATTGTACCCATTGCTAACAGAAATATGTCTTAACTGAAGAAAAATACTAGTAAAGAAAACATGCTTGCTTTTTTTCTCACTCTTGCTATAAATTCAAATCTAGAGCTGGAATTTGATATTCCACTGAAGAAAAGTGAAGGAAGGAGAAAAGAAGTCCACTTGAATGTGGACACAAAGAAAAGAAGACATAACAAAGTTTTTAATTCCTTATTCCTGAAACCTACTCCTCTTGCATAAAATTGATTTACTTACATGACTTACCACTGGTCGAGCATCTTCTCGTTCTAGTATCTTCTGAGTCTGATCTGCTGGGAACTTCAGCACTGTTGTTATAACCTTGGCCATTGTCTAAAGAGATACAGGTTATCCATACATAATTCCACATCCACAAAGATGTCCATAATATATTTTAAAATTAATTTAATTTAGTAATACTGGATAATATTTTATTAATGTCAATGGAAAACAGTGAAATCAGTAAGATATACCTATTTGTTTCACATTGTATATGCATGATGTGAATTATATGAAAACAATGTTTGCACATTGTCACAAACTTCAGCTGCTGTAGTGTGATGTAAGTTCTATGGCATCTATGCTCAAATGAGTCCATTAATAAGACAGCATACTAGATAAAGTGCATGCCTAGAAAAAGCAGTCTGTCAATCTTGTTGCAGATACCCTGCCAAGCAAGAGGCAAATAATAAAGTTGGATTGGAGGGCAAGACAGTAAAACCTCTCAGCAAATACACATACACACCTTGGTAAAGCAGTTTACAAAGAATGTGGTTAAGTACCCACAATAAAAGTCACTAATTCTTGACCCTTAGATCCACATCAACCTCCACATTTCTCTTATGTCTCCAATACTGTAGACGAACCAGTGATTGCATTCCAGTATCATTTACTAGGATGCATAATTAGCAATACATCCTAGATAATTTGCACAGATTCTTTTGAACTCTGTTCAAAAAAGACGAAGCATGTCCAGAGATACAACAATTCCACTACTGAATCACCTTTGAGTCAAGGGATACATATTTGCACTAGTAAAGGGGATCATGCACAGAGAAGGGCCACCAAAATGACCTTACAAGGCAGAATTAGATTTAAAAAATGCCTCTTCTTGTCCAGGAATAGAACAGTTGAGAGAAAGGAACATCTGTACTAAGAAGATAAATTTACAGATCTTTTAACTTAAGAACTGTGTTGGGGGCAGTGGTGGAAAGCACAGTAATACTTTACAAGCATACTTAAAACTGTTTTAAAAAGTTCTATCATTTGCATCATCACTGTTAATGGTTTTCCAGTTCATGTAGCAGGATGAAACCAGTTCTTAAGACGTATCCATAGATTTATGATTATGTGAGATAATCCTGAAGAGAGTAACACTAAGCTCAGTGTCCTCCAGAAACACATCTAATGACTGAAAGGAAACTAGCATATGAAATCAAGAAGTCTACTGTCCAGCTTTTCACTACTTTTAAGAGTGAATTTATAACATCTAAGGTATACAGATTCGGGAATACTATGAAACATCCTTAAGCAACTACTGAAGAGGTATTATCTTCAGTATTATATTATATATATCTTCAGCTGGTAACACAGCTACTAACAAACTGTTATTTAATTCAACTGTAACTTACCATGTCTGTGTCAAGACTACATCAAAAGATAATTTTGCTTATATTCTGCATATCAGCTTTCATTTTACATCAAGTTTGACTGACAAACAGACTTTTACTGATAAAACTGAATCTATCCATAATGGTTTTTGTCTTGATAGGTACAGTGGTGAGAGATGTGAAAACTCCCTCCACCTACCACTCATCTTGGCAGGCTGATGAAGTCTTGAAGTTATGAATCGTGTCTCTTTGGGAAAAAAATGTGAAAGCCTATTGAATCCTTGTTTGTCAGAATTATTGTCAGAAATAAACAGCATATAACAAATCACAAACACATGATACTTCACATCATACAGCAAGGGTGTTAAACTTTAACCTGGATCACCTGTCAGCATACACAAATTTCCATACCTTTGTCTCACGACCCATCATATATTCAAAGAGCACTTTCCTCAAGTATTCAAACTCAGTGGGTTCCTCAAATAGGGAAATGTCAGTATGGTGAAGGTTTCCATCTGTGTAAATGAAAAGAGAATATTTATTCTGAGAGTCATTCATCCAAATCCAAGTTTCACTAATGGCACAAAAACAAACAAGAACAAATGCTGTATTCTGCACCTTAGAACTGCAGCCCTTCAGAAAGGCATTTGGGGGTCACCCAAAGGCAACAGGTGTCACCCTTGGCAGCCAAGAGGACAAACCTCATCCTGGAGTGCATTAAACACAGCATCATCAATCGGTCAAAAGAGGTGATTATCCCATCCTATTTAGCATTGGTGCAGCCTCACCTTGAGTACTGTGTGCTGTTCAGGGCCTCACCATTTAAAAAGAATGGGAAGGTACATGAACACACCCAGAGAGTACCTCTGGATAAGCTGCTGATAGGCATGTCCTCTGAGAAGAAGCTGAGAAGACTGGGTTTGTCTAATTTGGAGAGATGGAGGCTAAGGGGTGACCTCAGTGCTCTCTATGGCTTCCTGAGGAGACGCTGATAGGCAGGTACTACTCTCCTCTCCCTGGTACCCAGTGCCAGGACACATAGAAAATGGTTGAAACCTTCATCTATCATGGGGAGCTCAGACTCGGTGAGAGGAAACATTTCT
Organism: Calcarius lapponicus; assembly: GCA_039654755.1. Lineage (NCBI taxonomy): Eukaryota > Metazoa > Chordata > Aves > Passeriformes > Fringillidae > Calcarius > Calcarius lapponicus. Next base: position 62,129,862 of record CM077464.1, read on the forward strand.
TTACCAACAGGGTGCCAAACTCTGGAACAGACCTCTTGGAGAGGTGCCTGTTTATCAGTGTTGAAGAGGCATTTGGACAGTGCCCTTAAAGACATCAGCCCTGAAATTGTCACACAGCTGGACTATGAAAATGATGTTGGTCCCTTCTAGATGAAGTATGTTTCCTGCTTCTCTCCCTATCAGTACACGCTGAGGAAATCCTTGATCACCTTTCTTCCCAGCCCTGCACTAGCAGAAGGCACTGAATACCCACAACCATCTTCCATCATTGGCTCAGTCACCTTGAGGGAAGGAGGCATGGACCTTCTGAGGGGATGAGAGATGCAGATCATCCTGAGATAATTTGACCATTTGCACAAATTTGCAAAAAGCAAGTGTGACGTGATTTTTGAAAGTCTTCTGAGTTCATCCAGCTAAGATGGGTCTGCACAGGATGGCAAAACCCCACATCTCTAACATTAGCAAGGCTCAATGCTTGAGCCCTCTGTCTCATGCAGTACATACTCCTCAACTAAACAGCTGCAAATCTTTTGGAGGTGAGCAATACCTGTTCATTTCCCTGTGCATTTTTCTTAATTAATCTTACATTGGAAGAGTCTGAGAGGAACAGTATACCACCAGAGAGAAGGTCCATAAGCCCATACTCTACCTCCAAAGTGTCCAACCACCAGTGTCTAAAGGACAGCACATGAACAGCTCAAGTCTACTTCTGCCTGGGTTCTGGGGCTGCTCACAGGCCTTGGGTGGCTGGGACCAGCCTCCTGGGACCCCCACCGTCTCCTGCCAAGGGCCCAAGGGATGTGTCCCAGCTCAGCCTGGGAACTTCTGTCCCCACCTGTGCCCTGCTGTAGGTGTGCCTATCTCTGCCCCTGTCTAGTGGGCACTCTTGGGTCCTGTACTGAAGAAAGCTTAAGAACTCTGATACAGAGCTCTTTTAATTGGATGACATAAAAAAGAAAACATCAAACAAAACGTTTGACCAAAAAATTTGGTCATCAGAAATCACATGCCAACTCTATTATAATAGACAAGAGAAAACAAGGATGTCAAAAGTGTATTATGTGTTTTAAAAAAACTGATGTTTTATTTTCTAGACCAAACTGTATCTTTCTAACAAACAAAAAACTTATTTGTGATGAAAACTGCGTACTTACCTCTATGTGGTGTTCCAACTGATGTGACATACATATTTTTCTCATAATGTTTCAGTCGGTCTTCCAGTACATGAATCTAAACAGAGAACAGTTGACATGATAAATGATGTTAAACCTAAACAGTAGCTAAAATAAGCATAACTGAAACAGTTTCCAGCTACATATAATCTCTTATAAAAGCAAAATTCATTTGCTTTTTAAGGAAAGAAAACATTAAAAACTGTGTTATTAAAGACTGTCCCAATGTTGTACATCTGTATATACACATAAAAATATATATAGCAGATGTTATGCATATATTATATATTCATGTATTCATTTTATATATAAGCATATATATATTTTTATAGATAAAAAAGCTTACAACAAAAATTATACTTAAACACCAAAAAAGGTTTAGTTTTGAAATTATAAAATTCCAGAATTTTATGAAGTGCACTGTTCCTTTTTTACTGTGCAATTCTTTGCTAACCAGTATCACAAGCATGTGGTGTTTTTATTCTCAGGGGATAGAGGAATACTTTGAAAAGTACACAGATCAAGTATGAGTGAAAACTATTTTTTTGTCTATTATATTCATAGTACCTTGTATGGAGATGTACCACATCATCACTTGAAAAGAAAAAACCTTTTAATACTGCAAACTCCAAGTATCAAACAAGAATACTTCTTACTCATTCAAATGACCCTTACCTGCTCTTTCAATTCCTGCTCCTTCAGTTTTGAATCATTGACTAGTGTTGTCTTCTGTGCAAGTTGTGCCTGAAAAGACAGTCACGTATGGAAATTGCTGAAAATACATCGTAGGTACCTTTGCAATAAATCTATTTCTCCTTTTAACACACAGAAACTTATAAGCAGTATTTCAGCTTTAAAACTGCTCCACAACGAAAGTATTAGAGAGAAAAATCAATAACATGCAATACGTACCTTTAGTTCTGTTATTGTGACCTATAACAACAATAAAAATTTAGATTAAAATGTATGAAAAACACTGACTATATCAAGCACTGGAGAAAGAAATATTAATTTAAAAAGAAAGAAATACTAAGTTCTTATACAGTGCATTAATTGAAGATGACAAAAATTGAAATTACCCAATAATAACAACTAGTCTTATAAATAGTTTAACTTATTTGTATTGACAATACATAAAGCTGGTATTTAAATTATCTCATTTGATTCTGTAAGACAATCATCATAAATATAACTTAAAGAAGTGTTTGTTTGTTTTGTTTGAAACTTAGTGTTTCCAAATCTTTATGAAATGCATATTGGAGATGAATAATAATTGAATGAGTATGAAACACATCACAGGATGCCCTAACTACAATTAATACTATTCAGAATATTTTATGTTTTTCCTTAATTCTTCAAGTCACATTTGGAAATGTAAACATATACCGGAAAATAGCTTCAGTTAAGAGCTTCATGAGCTCTACATTTTGCAAAGATGTTCATGAAGTACAGAAAAAGTCTAAGCTGAAATTTCTATCTTTCAGTGTTTCAACTCTTAAGGAAAATAATGCTTCAGTAGTCATGGGTGTAACTCAAGGCTGTATAAGCATTTCAACATCAAATAATTTATGTGTGAATTTTTTTTAAGGTAGGCTAAACCTTAACAGAAATGGTACATATTCACAGAATCACAGAATATTTTAAGTTGGAAGGGAGCCACAAGGAGCAGAGTCCAACTTTTAAAGTGACTCTGGCATAATTAGCATCATGCTTTAACTAACTCAGCTGATCTCAGGGTCAATATTAATTTTTTCTTCCCAAGCGTCTCTGCAATTGTGTGGAAAAGGAGATTTATTCCCTGTCTCAGGTTGATAAAAATCTGTGGGGTCTCCTACAGACAGAAAATAGGGGAAAATCATTCCTCTAAGGATCTCAAACCTCTAAGTTAAATTCTTGCTTCTAAAAACCTCAACCAGACATTTATTTTCTGATATGAAGAGACATTTTCTGATATTTTTACCTCCAAACATTAATACTTAAGGGTGTTAGTATTTGTCAATTTTTTATCACAATCAGACAAGTACTGTTCCAATATCTAGGGTACATTTCATGTCAAAGTAGATATGTTATGTGTAATGTTTGGTCTAGGCTGACAACAAGCAGCACAGAAAGTTTTATGAAAAACGTCTGTGATTTGGGAGTCTCTGATTTTAGACAAAATATGTTGCCCACAAAAAGTTGTATCCAGTCAATGGAAGACTTCAAACTGTTTGACTACTGGTGCTGAAGGGTAAAAAAAAAACAAACCCAAAATGTTGCAAAGCAAACAAAATAAAAAAGAAATCAAGTGAGACAAAAAATACAATGGCAAATATAATTCATTTGAATGCACTGTAAAATCCAGATGTGGATTTATACAGTTTTGTTCGGGTATGTTGACAAGTTCCACAGGACCTGTCTAATTTTCTCATATAGCTCTGTAATGCTGCCTATATATGCTATTGTAGCCGTTGCAAATATGTACTATTGAACCAGGTTAAAGCAAAATTAGTTTCCTACAAACATACCAAGCACAGGCAAAACAAAAACTGAGACAGGAGTAAAAATTAAAAACAACTCAATTTCTAGGTAGGACAAAAGAAAACTACTTGTCAACCCCAGAACAGATTGTGTCAGAGTAAGAATTAAATCCCGAAATACTGATAAAACAGGAACTGAAAGCCCACTTACATTACTCTAAATAGTTGAGCTTTGACTGGATCAGAAGATATACCAGGAATTATGTGCAAATTCCACAGCACAATCTATTAGAATAATTCCATTGTTTTGAGATGAAATCACCATTGTGAATTATATCAAATAATGCATTTACATTTAGTTGAATCAGCTATGCACAAGAAATCTGGTGAACAATTTGCTAAATTTGAATTTAGTTGGAATTCTCAAAGTTACTCAAAAAAGTCTGATGCCTGTATCCTAGAGAAATCACATATATACACTCAGGGCTAAAAAAAACAAACAACAAACCTGCATTCTTATTCTGCAACTACTTTGAACCTGCATGCTTTAACTGTATCTAAGTATCAGTGCTACCACACAACCTGCTCATCTTCCCCCACAAATGAAACCATCTTTATCCTTTAAAACTAAGCTGTTTATCAGCGATGGAATTCTCTGAACTGGTTTGTACCCACTTACACCCTGGAGAACTCCTCTGAGTTTCTCCAAAGTCTGCCATGGAAACTCCAAAGAGTAGAGAGCTGTGGACGACATTCAGACACAGACAAAATATGTTTACAATTAACAAAATGTTCATTTTGTTAATTGTAAACATATTCACTTCTAGACATTTAATATTGGCAATATTCAAATACTTTACAGGTCATTGCCCATCTGTCTGATACACTTCTGGGAACAACTGAGGAATCACAGAATGCTAACAGGTCACAATGGACTTTAAAGATCATCTAGTCTCAACACTCCTTGCCATGGGCAGGGACACCTCCCAGTATACCAGGTTGCTCAAGGCCTTATAAAACCTGACATTGAACACCGTCAGGGTTGAGGCATCCACAACATCCCTGTGTAACTGGTTCAGTCTCACCACCCTCAAAAATTCCTTCCTAACATCTACTCTAAATATCCCCTCTTTCAAGTTACACCCTTTATTCCTTGTCCTTTCACTACAATTCCTGATAAGAAGTCTCTCTTCAGCTTCCCTGTAGGTCCCCTTCAGATACTGGAAGTTTGCCAGGAGGTTTCCATGCAACCTTCTCTTCTCCAGGCTGAACAGCCTGAGCTTTCTCAGTCTGTGTTCACAGGGAAGGTGCTCCAGTCCTCTTACAAACTTCATGGTCCTCCTCTGGACTTGCTCCAAAAGTTCTACGTCCTTCTTATGCTGGGGACACTAGAATTGTTCACAGTACTCCAAGGGGACCTCCTGGCCATGCTCCTTGTCATGCAGCCCAGGACTCGATTGCCTTTCTGAGCTGTGAGCACACACAGCTGGCTCATGTGGAGTTTTTCACCTGTCCGCCCCAGGTCTTTCTTACCAGGGTTGCACTCAATCACTTCTTTGCCCAACCCACTGGTGTGTCTGGGATTGCAGTGACCCAGGTGTAGGACCTTGCACCTTGCTTTGTGGAACTTCATGAGGTTTGCTTCAGCCCACATCTCAAGCCTATTGAGATCACTCAGGATGGTACCCTTTCCCTCCATCGTGTTGACTGCACCACCACAGAGCTTGGTGTTTTCAACAAATTTGCTGAGGGTCCGCTCAGCACTGACAGGTTTCACTGTCTATGTCACTGACAAAGATATTGAATAGTATCAGCCCCAGCTAATACTGACCCCATGACTGCATCAAACACAGCATCATCAGTCAAAAGAGGTGATTATCCTACTCTATTTACCACTGATGCAACCTCTCCATGTAACTGGTCCCCATGTGGACAATGAGCCATTAACCCAAACTCTGTGCGTGTGGCCATCCAGCCAGTTCTGTATCCACCAAATGGTCCATTCATCAAATCCCTGTCTCTCCAATCCGGAGACAAAGATGTTGTGCAGAAGAGTGAAATGCTTTGCATTTAGTCCAGGTAGACAATGCTCCTGTCCACGAATGCTGTTGCTCTGCTCCTGTCCACAAATGCTGTAGCCCCATCAGAGAAGGTCACTAAAATTGTGATCTCCCACTTGTAAAGCCATTTTGGCCGTTACCAGTCACCTCTTTTTTTCTTTTCCTATGTGCCTTTACATAGTTTCCAGTAGAATCCGCTCTGTGATCTTGCCTAGCACAGAGGTGAGACTGACTGGTTCGTAGTTTCACTGATATTCCAGTTTCCCCTTTTTAAAAATCGGGGTTATATTTCTCTTTTTCCAGTCATCAGGGACTTACCCAACTGATACAGTTTTTCAAAAATGATGGATAGTTGCTCAGTAACTTCATCTCCAGTTCCCTCAGAAGCCACGCATGAACCTTATTGGGTCCCATGGACTTGTGCATATTCAGGTTCCTTAGATGGTCTTGAACCTGATCCTATCCTACAGTGATGTGTTGGTTTTGCTAGGCCTGGTTTTTTGTAGTGGTGGGGCCACAGAGGTGCCTTCTGTGAGAAGCTGCTAGAAGTTTCCACCATGTCGAGCAGAGCCAATCTCTGATGGCTCTGAAGATGGACATACCAAGGCTGGGCCAATTAGAAATAATGGTAACACCCCTGTGATAACATATTTAAGAAGAAAATCAGAACGAAGTGGTGGTGCAGTTTTAATTCCAGCAGAGAAGAGGAGGAGGTGAGGACATGCGAGGGAAACAACATGGAGACACCAAGGTCAGTGGAGAAGGAGGGGCAGGAGGGGCTCCAAGCACCAGAGCTGAGATTCCTCTGCAGGCTGTGGTAAAGACCGTGGTGAAGCAGCCGTGCCCTTGCAGCCCATGGGGGTCCATAGGGGGTGTAGAGATCCACCTGCACCCTGTGGGGGAGGTGCTCACACTGGAGTGGGTAGATGCCCTGGAGGAGGCTGTGATCCAGTGGGAGACATGGTGGAGAGAGGAGGTCCCTGCTGGAGCAGCCCGTCCTTAGAGGACTGCACCCCATGGAAGAGTGACCTACACTGCACCAGTTTTGGGAGGACTGTTTGCTCATGGGAAGGTCTCACATTACAGCAGTTTTGGGAGGACTGCTGCTCATAAGACTGAAACCAGGTTGGAGAAGTTCACAAAGAACTGTCTCCCATGGGAAGGGTTCCCTCAGAGAGCAGGGATGGACTCTTCTCCCTGAGCAGCAGAACAAAACTTCGGGGGACAAACTGACCAAAACTCTCATCCCATCTCCCTATGTGTCATTGGGAAGGAGAGAGAGGCTGGGGGAAGAAAAGGTGTTTTTAAGGGCTTATTTTACTTCTCATTATCTTCTGATTTTGTTAGTAATAAATTCACTTAGTAAGTCTAAGTTGAGCCTGTTTTGCCCCTAGAGTGTTTTCTCCTGGTCCTCATCTAAACTCCACTAATTTTTTTTTTTTTCTCCTCTGCCCAGCTGTGGTAGGGGAGGGTAAGTGAGCAGCTTTAATGGCTGCCTCACATTTGGCCAGTGTCAAACCATGACAAGTGGACTCAGGGTCTTCATCCTCCCAGTCCCTGCAGGTGCCTTTCTTGACTTGGATGGCGTGGCTGGAGTACTTGCCATGGAAGACAGAGGCATAGAAGCTGTTGAGAACCCCAGCCTACTCTTTGTGCAGGGTATCCAGGTTTCCCATTTTCTTACAAAGAGGGCCCACATTATCCCTAGTCTTTCTTTTGTCTACAACATACATATATAGAAGCCCTTCCTGTTTGCCTTACTTTCCCTGACTACAACAATTCTAACTGGGCTTTGGCTTCCCTAACTTTGTCCCTAGCTTCCTGTACAATTTCCCTGTATTACTCTCAGGCCACCTGTCTTCATTTCCACTTCCTGAAAGCTTCTTTTTTTTTTTTATTCTGAGTTTGCCCAGCAGGTCCAGCAGCTCCCATTCATACATGGAGGCCTCCTGGAATTTTTGCTTGATTTACTCCTTGTTGGGTGCATTGCTTTTGAGCTGAATACATGAAATACCATTGCCAGTATATAAATTTGATATAACTGCCATATCAGTAATCCAGAAGATGAATGTATAATACAATATTTAATGACTGCCTATATTTATAGCAGACTGCTATAACAAACTAGGAGTTGAAACATTTAACAAAGAAGTCCTAAAGAATAAGTACTCTTCAGACTTTTCATAATCACGTTTTAGAAGTTAGGAGTCTCTTTAAGAGTCTTCCTCTAGATAATAAGAGTATGTAAGACTATCAGTAGCTGAATAAGGGTTAATTAAGAATACAAGGCAGTCTTAGATTTCTGTTTTTCCTATTATGAAAACAACTCATACCATGGAAAAGTAATATAAAGGGGTTTGTATGCAAGTGGAAGGCAGAAGTAACAAACACGAGGTCAGTGAGATAATTTGTACTTTCGGTTTCTAATGTCAAATATATAAATTTACTCTCCCCAGGGCTACCTGCTGTAAAAATGAAAATATTAAAAGTAAGGTCAATATGAATTCTCATCAATCACTCAACAACTTGTACACTTTTTCTCTCCTCAGTATAATAACAGCTAGTAGTATTTTCACCAAAGAATTCTTCAAATTAAAATGTAATCTCGGAAAGACAAAAGAATGAAGGCAGTCTTCTTTCAATGAAGGCCTCTATATACATAATTAATATATTCAAGGCACTACTTCAGACACCTCTGAAATGTGAATTTTTAAAAAATCACTCTGAAAATGACTTAATGGGATTTTCTTTCCTTCTAAAGGGCTTCCACTAAAACTAACATAAACACATGTAGAGGACAAAAAAACTCAACCTTAATAATAACAATAGAACTGCACTTTTCAACATACCAATCAAAAAGGTAGTACCAAATATTGCAGTTTCTAAAGAGATTCATTTTGTATGGGAAAGTGAAGGCCAGATGCATAAATAAAGTCCAATTAGGAATAAACTACAGAATTTTCCATGGACCAAGAATTTCACACTTCGAGATATAAAAACACACGTCAGTGCCAGCTCACTTTTTCACTCTTGCAATGTTCCTCTTCTGCAATCCTTTGTTTGTATTCCTTCTGCAAGTCTTCCAGCTGTGCCTGCAACTCATGAACTTTTGCTGTCATCTCTTCTTCACGAGACTTCAAAATACAGGCAAAAAATTACTTATACAATGAATCATTTAGCTATTCAAAAGTTTAGCTATGGTGGACATAAAACAATCAACAAACATTATACTACACACAGAAAGGATATGCTTGATATTTGTGTAAAAGCTAGTTACATCAGACTCCTACAGAATAGACCAAGAAAAAGAATTCGTGCTTAATAAGATATTGTGGCCTCCAACAATAAAGATTACATAGCTAGGATTACAGTTACATTTTTAAATTCCAAAAAAGATCTATTTCTTTTGGGCATTAAAACAGCATTCGAGTATAATCCAGAAAGTGCATGAAGGTCATTATATGACAACACAAAATTAATTTCTATATTATGAAAGTGACAAGGACCTAAATCTTTTCCTCAGCCACTCTCACAAAGATGCTATGAAAGCAGTTTTAAGCACAGTTTCCAAAACAATGACCAACAATTTCCCATTTTCAAGGGTTTGGAAGGCAGTATTCACTGTAGAGGAAAGAAACAGTAACAAGAATGGTAGGGAGGAAATTAACTCTTCCTGTATAGGAGAAAAATACAATGACCTAAATCCTAGGAAGTTAATCCATCTATATGGCACTTTGCAAAAACACGTCTTTTTAAAACTTGTGTCCCCTCTGGCCTTTTTTGTGAAAGAATATGTTAGGGACCTTATAAAAACAGCACTCCAATTCCTAGCGCATGTCTCCATTGCTGAACAAAACTAAAACTCTAGTTTCACTCATGCTAACTGTACACAGCAGTCAGTCAGTTGATGGCTCTACTAACACAGCAGTACTTCAAGTCAAATTAGTACAATTAATTAACTGATAACAAGTCCAGAACTGCTGATGGAAATTTTGTTCTATTCAAAAATCTCAGGAGTATAAATTATAATGATAAAGAATATTGTCTGGAAAAGTAAGTGTAAGCCTAGAAAGCTGATCTAGGCTTAAAAGACTTACAGTATGCCTTACTAATAAAAGAAATACTTCCCTCTAAGACCAATTTTTAAGGTTTTCCTTGCACATGAGTTAAGAATAAAACACCTTTCCCATGCAGACCCTGAGTTAAGAATGCATCACCAAAAAGAAATTAAGTAAATCTACCCACAAATAATGGGTATAATGCAGTATCTGAGCAATATGATGCAGTGTCTGAGCAACTTTTAGAGCCTCAAAGTTTAAAAAAATATCCATGCTCAAGGAAAACCTTGCTCAAACATCATGATCTCCAAACAATGTTAACTTCTATTCACTCCCATGATTTTTCTATGCCCACAGAAGTGCATCAACAATTAATAATTTCTAAGAAACTTTTTTTTCTTTTTTATAGACGGTTATACTCCGCCAGTTTAAAAATTCTCAGTACCTGGCATATTAAGGGATAGTGATGGTTGTTGTTTTGGCTTTTGCAGATTTTTTTACTTTTTTGTCCACCAAGAATCTAAAATTTTACCATTTGTATACAACTGTTTAATTTAATAAATCACAATTGAATGCACTTCATTCTTAGTTAAAAAAGGTAGTTGAAAGGCTGAAAAGAAATTAAACTCAAAATGATGAAGGACACTTTTGTAAAAGGGACATACCTGTGAGCAAATATTTGAATAAACCCCTGAAGAGAGATTATTATTTTGAATTAAAAATTATTAGCGATCAAGTGCAGTTCCAACACACTAGTGATCTGCATTTACAGTAAGAACTTATTGTTCTATATAGCATCTGGCATACTCTGAAAATAGACTACATGATATTTGGATTTAATTACAGGTATAGACTAAGACTTCAAAAAAGTTATAGTTTCCCAAATCTTAATCAGAAAGCCTTTCCTGTACTCTCATAGAAGGCATAACAAAAAATGAAAAGATACATAACTGAAGTTAGGTATTTTATTTTTAGCTCATAGTTAGGCTTAAAATAAGCTTGCTGGAAAACAGCATTCAATTTTTCTCTAATGATATACTTTACTTCAAGAAAAAATACTTAGCTCCCTAATTAGATGCTATGCCAATCTAAAAATCCTAAAGGATTAGGGATTAGGGAGACTTTCATGAAATCTCACGATAAAAGTTTTCATAAAAGAAAACAACACATAAAGCAAAAGTGGAGCACTTCACAAGCAAATCATATTAAGTTTAACAGATGGAATGATTCTTCCTTGTCTTCGAGGAAAAATAAACCAAGTTAGACAATTTTTAGCATCAACCATATTTAAAATGCAACAGAGCAGCAAAGTTATATGAGCAAGATTCATTCTTGCAATTTGCTTTGTTTTTGCTTCATCTTCTTACCATTTGAGACAAACTTCTCTGCACCATACGAAATTTGTCAAACACACCATAAGCAAAGTCAAGTATAGCTGAGGTGATCACTGGTAACTTTAGGCTAAATCTAGTGATATGTATGTTCCTATTTCTATCAGAAATGTCAATGAACATGATACACATCCAATTTAACATAAATATTTCTCAATTTTTGAGATGCTTGCAATACTTCTTTCAGGAAAGAAAAACTCTAATTTTTTTTTTAATTCCCTAAAATAACAGAAATAAAACACTCACACATATAACTATGAGAGACAGATATACAGAATGCCCATGTATTCTGTAATTTAAAACATCAAACTACAGTTTATTTCAGTCCCAGGTAACTGTCATTGCCATCATCAATGAGATGCAAAAAAAGACAGTGTTCATGTCTTCCAATTGCATGTAAGCTAAATTAGCCTAAACCTTCAGGATCATACAATGACTACATCATACTTGTTTCTGACATTAAGGATGAAAGGAGCAGAAAACAAAGGAATTACACCTGCATGACTTGAAATCACATACCTATCTGGGCCTACAAAGTAAGGACCTGAATGGCAACATACTGCACACTGAGGTAAGAAAAATTTAAATCCTCCAGAAATACAGAATTTAGACCTATGTTATAAAAAAACCCCTACAAAACAAAACAAAAACCACAAACAAACAAACAAACAAACAAAACACACACACACAAAACCCCCAAAAAACTAAAAAACCCCTCAAAAACAAAAGAAAAAAAAAAAACAACCAAAAAAACCCCCCACAACCCCCCAAAAAACAACCTTGTTTTTTTAATATCAATCAATTTTTCTAAATTAGGAAACAAAAGAAGGGGACTCTAAATATAAAACCCTGCTAACGCTATTCATCTGGCTAGAAGATCAAAAATCAGAGTGAAACATACCAGCCTGCTTACATGTTTGAAATTTTTAGTATGAAGCACTCAGTAATTTTAAGTGCATCGATCTTTGAAATGGTAACTGATCACAAACAGTCCACTTACATCTATTACTGCTGGTTCTATTCATGGAATAGTCTCTTTTATTACACTATTTGTGCAAAGTTTAACAAAGTTAAAGCCTGCATTCTAATATGATGTACAGTCTAGCACTGAAAACCATTTAATGTTTTCGACACATACAGGGAGGACTGGGAAAATTTACTAAAACAACAGGCATCCTTGGTGAAGCATAATTAAATAGAAATTGGCTGGTAACTTCTGGTTGAAATGCTATTAGAGAACAAGTATGTCTATCTGCAAATATCATGCAGAAAAACTGTTCATTACAAGCAAAAAAAAGAAATCTTTACTAGCATAAAAACTATGCAAACACACTGCACCCTGCATGGAACAGAACCTTACTTTAAGGGCCATGGCACCAATCTCAGCAGGGCATCAAAGGAAGGCAATAGAGAGTGAGACTGCTCCATAAACACTGTATTTATAAAAAACAATACACCACCACCACAATTCTACTAAAAGCATAAATGTCACTCAGTTTTCTCATTCCAGTCTGGCACACAAACTGCTTAAAGAGGTAAGGACTTAGCCATCTAATTTTTATTGAATTATCAAAGTTAGGGCTTAATTTCTGATGTGCTTTCATGCCCATAACTACAGGAACAAATATTTTAGTTGCAAGCTGGGTCACCAGACATATCAAGTGTAATTCAAGCAGTAAGACCTTTACTAGAAAGAACTGCAATTTTGCTATCTAGATATGCAACCAAAAAAGAGTAATTTTGAAATTTATGCAGTCATCACTTTTCAAAAAGGTACCTCAAGGATTTCTTCATATTTTTTCACAGTTCTTCTTAGATCATCATCTTTTTCAACAATTTTTTTATGCAACTGTGTTGTCTCTATGTGATGATTTTCCATCAATTCATTTTCTACCTCCTGGGCTCTACCTACAAAAAAAAGTTAGGGAGTATTTAAAAAAGCATGGTTTTGGTTTTATTTTTTTTTTAATTATGTCATAACTGATAACAAGTCCAGAACTGCTGATGGAAATTTAGTTCTATTCAAAAATCTCAGGAATACAAATTATAATGATACACTTACTCTGGAAAAGTAAGTGTAGGACTTACTACATTTAAAAAATGCTTTGAAGTAACTATAAGGAAAATTTGCCAGGAAAATTCATTTTTCCACACTATCAGTTACTATTATGTCCCTTGATCCTAACATGTACGAAATTTCTTGTCTGCAGTTTGGAATCTGGAGCAATTTTTTCTATCTGGTGCTGGAACTAGTTTCTAGAAGATGACAACAAATATTTATTAACTAATTTTATCTCCTATTCTATCTAGACATGTAACTGAAGCTTTTGCAATCTTCAGAAACTCCTCACCTGTAGGTGTACTTCTAGTAACTGGAATCAAACCACAACTTTTTCTCACTTTTCTAATCTCAAAGTTACAATATGGTGGCAAAAGACTGAGAAGACAAAATATGTTGTACTCCAGCTATAATCACATTGTGTTACAATCAGACATCATGCCCAGTTGTTAGTGGTTAGTGAATGAAGTCTGCAAGATCCAGCTAAGTAAACACAATGCTGATTCTCAGATGGATCTAAGTTTCTCTAAAGGTTGAGTAAGTTTCTCTCCAAGTGCCATATATTCAACACTGGAATGTTAAAGTTTTTACTACTGGAGACAAAGTAGCACTGCAATTGAAACTTACCAATGCACTTTCATCTTCAAAATTTTACTCTCATTTTCTTTTCTTTTATACATATGTGGTGGTTTGACCCGGAAACAGGATTTCTGGGATGTTGTGGTCAGGGGCCAATACTGCTCAGATTTTAACATTGACACTGAGTTTGACCACTGAAACTTTGGTCCGCCTCTGAGAACACACAGGGCTTAAAAACCAGAGCTGCTCACCAAAAAAGCCTCTGAATTTCTGGCGGGAAGGGAAAGAGTTTGATCTCTCTCCCGGCCCAGCTGCTGGCTGGGCGGGGGGAGGGGAAAAGCCATGTGGCCCGGCCCAGGAGAGGTAGGCCTGCTCCCCCCAAGGGTGGAAGGAAGAAGTAAAGAAATGCTGGGAAGCAATGGGCAGCCCGTTCCCCCCCTTGGAGACAGACAGAGAGAGAGTGCAGCCTGTGTTTGTGGCTGTTACCTTGAAATTTGGTAAACATGTGCTGGCAGCAGGCAGCCCGGCAAGTGGAAGATGGGGGCGGGGGGGGGGGGGGGTGCAGCCAGGAGTCTAGCGGCTTGGAGGAGTTTTTAACCCTTCTTGGACAATGAAAACAGAACATTAACCCTTCCTAGACGAGAGATAAGAGTAGAAGATGAAGAAGGAAATGGGTGAGTGATGAAGGTCTGGACCAGAGAGAGAGTGAGAGATGTTGGAGGAATGGAGAAGATGGAGTGGCATTTTATGCTGGACTCTTTTGTGTAGCCATGGACAGAGCCACGTTCCCTTGTGATACAGAGACTGAGTCCAGGGGGAGAAATGCCCCAGAGCCAAAGAATATTCAGTGTGGGTACCCCTCAGCCCCAGGGGGTATATAAAATATGGGGGGGACAGATGTCCCAAAGTTTAGATTGTGCCTTTTTGGAGTGGGACGAGGCACCCTTAAAAAAAGACGACCCTGGAAGCAGCCCTGATCCTTGTTCGGTGGTGAGAGCACTGAACAAGACAGAAAAGGCCACCACGGCACATGGAAGGACTCCCTCTCCTCTTGAGGAACTGAAAGTTGAGCATTCTAAAGGGTGGTGCTGGACCTAGAATTGGTGATTTTGGAAGATGTACTGTATTGGGAATTTAGGGGGAAGGAGGAGGGTGTTTTTGTGAGGTTTTCATTTTCCTTGTGGTTTTTTTTTCTTTTGTGTGTAGTTTAGTTATTGTTTTGTAGTTTAGTTAATAAACTTCACTTTTTTTTTTTTAAGTGAGAGCCTGCTGTTCTTGTTCCTGGTCACATCCCACAGCAGACACCAGGGAAAGCGTATTTTCATGGGGGCACTGGCATTGTGCCAGTGTCAAACCATGACAACATATGACAGAAAGATAGGTACCTATGGCTATCATGCCATGGCAGACGTAAAGAGTGCTAGATCAAAGATCCATCCTGCAGAACAGCTACATATGCATTTTCCTAATTGTACTACAATTAATATTTAAGTTATTTCCTGAGCAAGATAAGTTATTTCCCTAAGTTCTCTAGAGATTCATAAAACACATGTTGTGTTTATCACAGTAACAGGTAAAATCCCTCCCCCCAAAACAGCAATAACTGAAGAGTCAGTTCTCTGACTACTTTACTGATTACAATTATATTAATACTGCACTTACTGATTGTCTCTTTTACTGCTGTTTCCAATTCTCTCTCTTTTTGAGCCAGCTGAGTGTTGAATTCTCTTATTAACTGCTTTAAGGTGGAGTTGTGCTTTAACTCAATGTCTTCTTGTTCACATCTGTAAAAAAAGGTCAAAACATACAGCAAGGAAATGTAACATTTAAAGAGGGTGAGAAAACACAAGGCAAGGCAAGCGATCTGGGAATTTCTTGAGAACCATTTTAGAAGAGGATGGTTTTGAATTATATGAATTCTGTGAGATTCACGGAGGCTTTATCTTCCTCTCCTATCTAATTCACCTGGTAGGTGTAGGTGTTTCATTTAAAAACAACCCAGAACTGAACCACTCCAAAGATATGGAGTTATTGCTGAGGAAGTTGAAGAACTGGAAGAAAAGATTATGCCATAAAAAGAATTTTTAAGGAATTTTTAGAATTGCTTGAGAAACTATTAAAAGTGCTAAGCAGTACACCGCATTTTGTGCAGTATGTATGAACAACTACTGATATCAACTGAACATGAAGCTCTCAGTACTAAGTTTTAATAAACTTTATTTCCTGTTTGAGAAAAACAGAATTTTATTATATGCTTCATCAATGTTGAAAATTACCGTCACTGAAACAGATCAGAAACGGTATTACTCTGCCAAATGTCAAACCTTTTTTCTTTCTGCTTCTCTAAGTCTATTTAGAACAATTAAAGAAAAACATCAGTCATTATTTCCTTGTTGTAAAGTGAGCTTTAGAAAAGTATTCTTGAGGTTTTAGTGGCTAGAGATAAAATACAGAAGTGGTAACACAGACAGGAACAAAGAATTTACCTGAGTTTTTGCTCCATTTCCTCTAGTGACTCCTTCTTTACTATGTCAAGCTCTTGCTGATGTTCCTTTCGCAGAGTACGTATGTCTTTTTGAAGATTATTCACCTCTTTGCATAGCTTCTGTTTCTCCCCTTCAGTCTCTTCCAGTTTAGTCTGTAAGTCCTTCTGCTGGTTCTGCATATCCACTAGTAAATTCTGCAGCTCCAAAACAGATCTGGACTTTTCTTCAGCATTTTCCTCAAAAGCTTTCAGACTGTCATTTTTTTCACCCAACTGCTGCTGTAGACATTTTACCTTTTCTTCATATCTTAAAGTAATGTCTTCTATCTCAATCTTAAGCACTTCATTTTTCTTCACTATATTATTTTCTAACTCTTTTATCTTCTGTTCTAAAGACTGACTGACTGCCTCCTTTTCCAGCATTTTTTTCTGTAAGTCTCCAATTATATTCTCCATATCAAGATATTTTTGTTCTTTAACTTTCAATTCTTCCCTACTGTTTGCTAAAACACTGCCACAACAAGCATGCTCATCCACTAACAATGAATATTTTTTGGTTTGCTCCTCAAGTTCTTTCCTCAGACTTTTGGTCCTAACCTGCTCTTCCTGATGGCTCTTCTCAACACATTCTAGTTTTTTAATGAGATCTTTCTGTTTGTTTTGCAGTTCTAGATGACAGTTATTACTCTCTCGTTGTTCTTTCTCATACTTCTGTAATAATGCATCTTTTTCAGTTAAGTCCTTATGTAACACTTGCATTTTCTCTTTGTATGTCTGATGGACACTCTCAAGTAAATTATTTTTTTCTTGTTCTACAGCAGCTTTTACACTCTCTACTTTTTCCAGCATCTCCTTCTCTAATTCTGTGGAATCTCTCATTGACTTAAGTTTTTCTTCTAAGGACTCAATTTTGGCTTCTCTCTCCTGTACTTTCTGCTCCAGCTTTCTTAACTGATCTTCCCTATCTTGCTTAAATTGCTGTTCCTTTTCTTCCATCTGAGACAGTAACTGCTTTCTAATAGAACCTATTTTTTGCTCTGCCTTCTTTTTCAGATCAGCCAGCTTATTGCTGTTCTCTGCATTCAGTCTCTCTTCTAACTCTTTCAGTTCTTCCTCTTTCCTTTTAAGTATCACTGACTTCATTTGATCAAATTCCTTCTCCTTTGCTTCAAAATCAGTTTTCAGTGAATCTATTTGCTTCTCAAGATTAAGCACTTTTTCTTCAGCCTTCTTAAATCTATTCTCCTTTTCAAAAGCCACCTTCTCTGCCTGATGGAGCTGGGAAGCTATTTCTCTTTTCTCTGTGTTTTTTTGTTCATTACACTTTTTGAGTTTCTCCATCAAGGAATCATTTTCTAAGGTTCTCTGAGCAATGTCTTTTTCTAGTTCAGCAATTTTTGCTGCTTGTTTTTTTAACTTTGAGGTTAACTCACTTTCTTCCTTTTCCCTCCTGTTTTGCTTTTGTTCCAATTCACTTTTTAAACTATCAAGATTCCTGCTTTGTTTAGCCAGCTGTTCCTTCAGTTTATTTAGCTCTTCATCTTTCTTACTGGCTTCAGTATTGCTTAACTGAAGTTTGCTCTGCAAATCTTTGATAGTATCATTATTTTGTGTAAACTTGGTTTGTTCTTTCATCTTCCACTCTGACAACTGGGCCGTGCAATGATCTATCTGATCAAGAGCTGATGCTTTTTCTTGACTCAGCATTTCAACTCTGGATGATAACTCTTCAATTTGATTTAACAACTGCAACCGATCCTCTTGATGTTGTTTGCTTAACAGAGATATGGCTGCTTCCTTCTCTGTTAAAATTACTGTGCTTTCAAGTCTAACATTAAGGTCAGTAACTGTTTTGTTGAGAGCAGACACTTCAGATTGTTTTTCCTGGAGTTCTTCCCTCATTGATGTGACAGCATTGATATTTTCAGATAACTTTTTCCTCAGCTGTGTTACGCAAGTTTCTTTCTCTGATGCTGCTTGCTGCTGATGTCCTCCCTCTTCTTGCAATTGTTTATTTTCTGTTACAAGTCCTGCAATGTCAGCTCTCATAGACATAATTAAATTGTCTTTCCTCTGCAGTTCTTGAATTGACTCTTGCAAAGAAGTAGTAGCAACAGAATGAAGCTCTGTTATTTCCCTAAGCTGAGCTTCTAGTTCAGTTATCTTACTTGTTTTGATTAATATTGCTTCTTTAATCTTTGCAGTTTGGCGTTCACAGTCTGCAATTCTACATGTTATTATGCCAATTTTTTCACTACATTTTTCAATTAATTCATTGCCTTTAGTTTGCAATGAAGCTTCAGCATTCTTCCAAGCATCTAACTGGGCTGTAAGTTCTCCTGACAACCTTTTAAACTCAGTTTCTTTTAGCCGAATTGACTCTATTTTTTTGTCATAATTTTCATGATCTTTATACTGAGAAGATTGCACAGTTTGGAGTTTTTCTTCAAGGGTTCTCACTGTCTCAGCCAGCTCAGTTATTGTGGCTTTGTCCTTCTCTTCAACGGCTTTCTGTTTACTGAGTTGTTCCTGAAGTCCTGTCTGCTGTTTCAGGGACTGTTTAAGATCACTTTCCATTTTTTTCAACTGTGTTTTCATGTCACCTTCCTTATCTGACAAAGCACCCACCTTAGCCACTGACTGCCTTAGCTGTTCTTGCAACTCCTTCAGGCATTCCTCCCTTTTCACTCGTTCTTCCTTCAGTTGGATTATTTCTGTTCTGGAGTCCTCCTTTTCAGCACTGAAGGTGAAAAGCTTCTGTTTCAGGTCTCCAACTTCCTGCTCTTTCACTTGCAGTTCCATAGCATGTTGTTCCTTGAGCTCTTCAATCTGCTGATTAAGTTTCTTTTCCCAACTTTGGATTACTTCTTCCAATTTCCTTATGTGGTCCTCAGCAAGACTCTCTAGTTGCTCTTTCTGATTAGATTCCAGTTTTGACACTGCATCATTGATTCCAGATGAGCTGGCATGTGCCATTTCCAAAATTTTAGTATTGAATTCACTCTCTTTCTTACTGAATTCCAACTGCTTGTTTTCAAGCTCCTTTTTTAGTTTAGCTTCCTGCTCAGCAAGTTTATTTTTGAAAGTTTCCTGCATATCTTTTGATTTCTGTTTAATTTTCTCCACTTTCTTCTCCTGACATTTCAGTTTACTTTCATACTCTCCTTGTAAAGCACTAATTCTCTCCTCTGCAGCTAACAGTTTCTGTTTAAGCTCTTCTACTTGCTTGTTCTGTAACTTCTTCATGTGCTCCATTTCATTTTCCTTCTCAGTCAGACTTCTCTTCATCTCATCAGCCTTTCTTTGTAGGTCCTTCAGTTGACATTCATACTGCTGTGTTAGAGTGGTTACTTTCTGTATATTTTCACTTCTTTCCTCCTCTAGCTTTGCAAACACTTGGACAAGTTCAGCTTCAGATCTTTCCGCAGATTCCTTCATTTTCTGTTCATGTGCTTTTAACTCCTCCAAATGTCTGTCCTTCTCCTCCAGTGATTGTTTGAGCTTGTTGAGTTCCTCTTTGAGTACCTTCTCAACACCTTGAATAGACATTTCATGCTCTTTTAACATTGTTTCAATCACTTCATTGTGCCATTTCCTCTCTTCCTCCAACTTTCCTTTTAATTCTTGCTTAGCTTCACACAGTTTACTATTTAATTCGGAGAGCTCTTGCTCTAAATCATGACGTATTTTTAGTGCTTCTGAGAGCTCAGATGACAGTGCTTCTAATTCTGTTTGTTTCACATCAAGTTTTTCTAATGTTTTTTCATTCATCTCTTCTATGTGTGCACAGAAAATTGTTTCTTTGTCTTTCAAAATGGTTTGTATCTCTTCTTGTTGTTTCTCTCTTATTTTTTCTATTTCGGTTATTTGTTGTTGCTTTAAAATTTCAAGTTTTTCTGTCCAAAGCTTTTCTTGCTGCTGTTTCACATTCTCCAGTTCTTTATTGTGCTTTTCAACCATATCATTGATTTCCTTACTGTGCTGGGTTTTTTCAGACTCTATGAGAGTATTTAATTCCTCTGATTGCCTTCTGTCATCCTGCAAGTACTTTGCAAGAGAGCTTTCCAGTTCAAGAATCCTCTGTTAGAATACAGTTTTAAAAGAACATGAATATTCAAAAGGTAAAAATTAGATTAATTTTTAAAAAATCGTACCAGGTTCACATAACTACAAGTTACTTATTCCATTATTTTTAGTGAATGTCAACTTCTTCAATAGGCCTTTAATTCATCTGGTTTGTTCTCACTTTTGCTTCCATTATGGAGAGTTAGCTAATTAATAAAAAACTCACTATCTCACTGCAGTGAAAATAAACATAGAAACCTGAAAATAATGTAACTAATTCAAATAAAGTAAGTAGTGACATTTATGAGAAGTATGTTCACATTTTCTTCTTAAAATAAAGTACCAACATATAGGATGAAAAATATAGGGAATTTACAATAGTTTCATGGAGTTTTGTATGTGCCTACTGATTTATCATAATTCTACCTCCCATGGTGTGATGGTTTGACCCGGAAATGGGATTTCTGGGAATTTGAGTCACCTCTGAGAACACCTTAAAAGTAGGGCTATCTCTCCAAGCACTTCCTCTTGGGACTCGGCAGCAGAGAGAGAGAGGATCCCTCTCTCCCCCGCCCAGTGCTATTGCTGGGTGGGGGAGGGGCAGCCACGCGGTAGGCTGGGCCCAGACCGAGGGTGGAGTGAGGAGGCCCTGAGCATGGAAGGGTGGAAAGATGGAGAACCCCAAGACCCCAAGGGAGTCAAGTAGCCCCCCCCCCCCCCCCCCAGCAGAGAGAGAGAGAGAGAGAGAGAGTTTTGGGACTCTTGCTTTGAAATTTGATACTATTGTGCTGCTGCGGGCGGAGAAGGGGGGGGAGAAGAAGGCACCGAGAAGGAGTCCTGCCACTTTTAGGAGCCTTTAGGTTTTTTTTTTGGATGATGAAAACTTTATAGAACATTAACCTTTCCCAGAAAGGAGTTAGAGTGCAAGAGAGAAGAAGGAAATGAGGAAGTGGAGCAAGTGAGAGAGATGGTGGATGAAAGAAAAGAATTTTGGTGGGAAGAGAGATGATTGGAGTGGCTTTTGCTGGACTCTTTTTGTATAGCCATGGACAGAGCCCTGCTTCCTTGTGAGACAGAGACTGCGTCCAGGGGGGCGCAATGCCCCGGAACCAAGAGGGTTCAGTGGTGGTTTGCTCCTCGGCTCCAGGGGGTGAAATATGGGGGGGACAGGTGTCCCAAAGTTGAGACTGTACTCTCTTTGGAATGGGACAGAGCATCCTTAAAAAAAAACAGACCCTGGAAACAGCCCTGATTTCATTCAGGCGGTGAGAGCACCTGGGAAAGGAAGAGGTCATCCTGGCACAAGAAGGACTCCTCTCCTCTTAATGAATTGTGAATTGATTATCTACAGAGTGTTGATGGACTGAGAGTTGGGAAGAGATGATTGGGAAGTGTATAGATGTATTGGAATTTGAGGGGAGGAGGAGGGAAATGTTTTGTAAGGTTTTCATTTTTCCCTTGTGTGTTTCTTTTTTTCTTTTGTGTGTAGTTTAGTTATTGCTTTTGTAGTTTAGTGAATAAATGTTTTTTTTTTTCCCATTTTAAGTAAGAGCCTGCTTTTTTCTTATTCCTGGTCAAAATCTCACAGCAGACACCAGGGACAGTGCATTTTCATGGGGCATTGGCATGGTTGCCAGTGTCAAACCATGACACATGGAAATGCTGCTGTAAAGCTTTATTGTTTCTTTAGGCAAAACTTATCTGGGAGTGGTGGAAGAATGTACAAACTTGCATTAGCAGAAAATATGGTCTTACTCATTACATAAAGCAAAGGACACTGTAAAAATTTAAGCAAATCTTTTTGCTGACTGTGGTGGTGCACTCCCCCCTCCTCTCAGGCTGCACTGACATCTGAGAAATGCTCATTAGGCCGTGGCCTTGAAAAAACAGTATCTGGACTCAGCTTTTCCCAAGCTTATCAAAAACCCTGTCTATTCCCAGGAACTGCTGCTGTCTAACAAGCTAGAGTTTTCCTTACGAACTGCACTAGAAACTATTTTTCTTGTCTGAATGGCATAACATCCCTGCTCTCACACTTTCAAAGGAAGTGCCAACACAACTGTAACCACAATAAAACATTGTTATGACTAAAGACCACCCTCTAGCGATCCTGTAAACAGCGGTCCAAAATGGGGCCCTTTGAGCTCTCCTTGACCACAGGCTGCAACCAGCAATCTCCCTCTAAGTGGGACACCTGCCAGAACTAGTGCACTCTCAAGATTTTTGTACTTGGAAGATCAACAAAAAAATTATGAATACTGGGCCAACATCCTCACTCCTTGAGGCTCAACCCTTCACTTGCAAGGTGCAAGGGAGGTGCAAAGGTATCCAAAGTGAGTATTTTGCTTACCTTCAAGGGGAATTTTTCACAGGCACCTTGCTGGCACTAACTGTTTATGTCTGTGTGCATGTACATGAGCATATGCTATAGCAAAGCTAGGAGAAATGCTGTTTTCTTAGCTTTTTAAGCACTTTAGGTATCTACATAAATTAGACCTGTAGTAAGGTGAAGTCATTGAGTTATAAGCTAAGTGGAATGCTGCTGTTTTCTTTGCTAAGTTGCTAATTTTAATTTATAGATTAAATGCTGTTAAATGTTATTCCTCTCTTAAACTGTTAAGGTAAGGTTGTAAGTTGAGTTAGGTATAAGTTAAGTGCTCCTTTGTTAAATTGTTAGGTTTAAGGTATAATTTAAGTAAAAGTACTCTTAAGTTTGAGTGCTGTTAAACTGTTAGGCTGTACTCCTTTTCATCTGTGCTCTCACCATCCTTTTGTCACACTCACCTAAACACACCCACACACCCACACATCCACCCACACATACCCCCTGGATAGTTTTCAGTTCATTTCTGTTTGATTGCCTGGATTTTGTTCAGTTATGTTGTTGCTTGTTTTTCCTTAATGTGCTTTAACAGTCCTCTAAGTAGTAGATTGAATCTTGCCAATGAACTTTGTTGTGCTGTTGCTTAATGCTAAATCTGATTTTCACTGATACCCTTGCTGCTGATTTTCTTAAGTGATCTCAAACACTCATTTGTAACACTTACTAAAATATCCTTATAAGCATTTGTAAGGCAGCAGTTCCCAGAAATTAAAAAGCCCGAAATTTAACTCCTCTTTATAACATACCTAAAAATTAAATAAATGGATACATATTCATATCCCACATAATGCTATAAAGCAAATGTATTTCTATATTTTGCTGATGCCTTAAGTTTTAGCTTTCATATTTTTCAGATTCTGTGCTGCCTAGGTGCATAGCTTTGAGCTTCATACTAAGTGTTAGTAAGCTCTCTTCACAGAGTAGGTAGAAAAAACAATCCTTTTCCAGCTTGAGACCAAGGACAACTGTTACAAGTTTCAGGCCCAAAAAGCATAAACAACAGTGGACTGAAGAGAGAAAACAAGATGGATGGGACTTCATAATCTGAAGCTGTAATTGGGCAATTAACCCCAATATGCAAATGGATAAAAGTGTGAAACCTAGTGACCATTTTGTGTCCATCTTGGGTGTAGCCCTGGCCAGGCTCTTGTACTGCCCACAGTGTATCTTTTTAAGGCCTTTTAATAAATAGCTACTTTATTCTATTAGCTCTGTCTGGTCTCTGTTCCAGATCAGCCTGTCAAGGCATCATGCCACCTAATCTTAAAAAAAACCTAGGGGCTGCAGAATAGCATGGCAATATATTAAACTTCTGTCACTTTAATCCCACAAAACCCAATCACAACAAATCACCATTTGTAAACTTGTCACAGTTAAATACATACTTGTAAATGCTTAGTAGTCTTTTGGAATCTTTACTCACAGTTCTACAAGTCTCTAACTCTTGA
Organism: Calcarius lapponicus; assembly: GCA_039654755.1. Lineage (NCBI taxonomy): Eukaryota > Metazoa > Chordata > Aves > Passeriformes > Fringillidae > Calcarius > Calcarius lapponicus. The sequence continues at coordinate 62,154,021 of CM077464.1, forward strand.
TGCATTTTCTCAACTTTCTTGTCACACTCAGACTGTATGGCTTTCTTCTGCAGCTCTAATTCTTCTAAGGCTAGGGATTCTTGCTGTTCTTGCTCTTGAAGGACTTTTAAGCACTCACTCTGATGTTTTTCCTGCATGAAGAAGAACAACTAAACAATAAACTATAAATATAGTCATCACACCTTCAAGAACATTATGATAGGATATTTTCAAGTTAATAGGAGTCATACACTAATCACCTTTACTTTCTACACAAAAACAAATGGAGTTTGTATTCTGTTTGTGAAAACATAACTGCAATAAATCACTTCTTTTTTTTTTTTGGAAACCCCTTGTGATAGATGAGTAATTGTGATGACTGACTCTCACAATTAACAGACAAATATCATGTACATAGGTTAAGAAAAGTTTTATAGTTGTTTTACCCCCTTGCATTGTTACCAAGGGACAGCTGGGGTTGGGACACCTGGGAGGGCCAGCTTGTCAGTACAGCAACACCTGACCTCCAATCAGGATTTGAGGAAGTAAGCTTCACCACTGGACAGTGAAGAAGGAGTCAATCGACAGAACTTTGGGAGGGGTTAAAGGGTTAAAAAGCGAAACCTCCATTGTGTGGGTGAGCACATGGTGGGGAAAATCCTTTGCTCCCGGCACCATAACATTTTCTCTATTCAGTCTTCCATTGTATTTTTGATAAAGTTTAATAAACTTTTCTAAATTTATGAAAAGTGAGTAGCCGTTTATCACACCCCTTGTCTTTGCATGAAAAACATAATGTAATCAAGCCTTCCATTTTGGTTTACCACCATTAATTGAGAATAACATCTGAGAGGAGTTGTTGGGGGTTGGGTTTTGGTTTGGGTTTTTTCCCCCTTTCCTCCCTTGTTATTTGTGGAATTTTGTTCCTATTGAGTAGCTAATAAGAACTGATGGCAGAGAGGGGGAAACTCCTTTGCGTTTTTTTGGGAGGTTTCTTTTCTTTCTGGCAGAGATAAGGGGCTGGGTGCAGCTCCTAGCTCTCCCTCTCTCTGTTTCAGTTTCAGAGGAGGGCGGTCAGAGCCACTGCTTTTGGGGAAAGGAATTCCACTGCTGCTGCCAGAGACCGGCCCAGAGCTGCTTCTTCTACCGTGGGGTGAGTCTCTGCTCATGAGAACACCCATCTCACTAAAAAAGACAACTATCATTGTCTGCTCAGGTGCCCGGGATCCTGAGCTCAGCTCTCCCTGCCCTGCTGGGAGCCCCTCACTCCCTGCTGGCTCAGCTTGCTGCTTTCTGAGAGTCCTGCTAGGGGCACAGGAACTGGCTGCCCCAAGGGTTTGTGAAGCAAAGCCTCTCTTCCACTCCTTCCCGTCTTCGTACAAAAGCCGCCATTGCCATCTGCTCCCCGAGCCAGCGCCGGAGCGCTCCCTGCAGCCATGGGAGAATCATCGCACCTGCCCTGTCCACTGGGAGCCAACAGCGCCCCTGCCGGCTGTGACCGTAACGACACCAAAGGAGAAAGTGCTGCCGTCAAAAGGCTGCTGCTGGGTCCCCGATCTGTTTGTTGTCAATGCCGAAGTTGTTGTTGTTTGTTTGCTTTATTATGCATAGCAGTAAAGAACTGTTATTCCTCTTCCCACATCTTTGCCTGACAGCCCCTTCACGATTCTAAAAATTCAGAGGGAGGGGGTTTACATTCTCCATTCCACGGGAGGCTTTTTCTGCCTTCCCAAGCAGACATCTGTCTTGTAAACCAAGACAGGAATAAAGTCTGTTCTCACTTGATTGCACTGCTAAGATATTTTTAAGCTTGTTTCTTACAATTAAGGAAGTAACCTCTGAAACAGGTAGAAAAATATACTCAGGATAGGGCTGTCAAAGTCTCTCAGTCCTAGTCACTATCCATCATGGAGGGGCACAAAAACCAATCTGCTATTTGTAACAGATATATACAGATGATATGTATACATATATGTTACATATATATCAACTATTTAGGCAAAATTACATTATTATCTATAGTGGATTACAGTTCATGAAAAAGTACAAAGAATTTCAACAATTTTTCCCAGTCTCATCTCTAAGAAAATACTTTTTCTGATGTCAAACAATATGAATAGTTAACCCTGTTCACATAACACAATACAACCAGACATAACTATACAAACACTTTTCAAACAGCCTCATTTTTTTGTATTTCTTCTACTCTAGTTCCCGGGCCTGACTGCCAATGATCCACAGAAAGATATTAAAAATCAAGTCTAAAAAATTTCAAAAAAATAAAGTTTCCACAAGATACAGCTGTTACGGAGCACTGACAGTAATAAGTTATCATTACTAAATTATTACTATTACTACTATAAGTTACTCAGCCTGGATCATTGCAGCTGCTTTCTTTTCATGTTCCTGAAGTCTCTGAGATATTTGACTTTTGGGAAGCACTCCTATCTTTAAGCACAGGAGGACTCTCACTGTGGAACAGTGTCAACTCAAGACTTCTACTCCCAATTCAGAGAAATGGTTTTTTATGCGTGTTAGGTTTACTTACAAGAGCTGCCTTCATCTTCTCCTGGAATACCTTTTCTTGAGCCTGTAATCTCTCATTTAACTCCTGATCTTTGGTAGCCAGTTCCTTTTTATGGATTTTTTCTAGTTCAGCAACTTGTTCCTCTGAAGATTTCTGTGAATCAAAGTCAGAAAAAACTAATTTCAAAATATTAACTAACAAAACACTTCATACTTTTTCTTAATAAGAAAATAGTGCAGACAGACAGAAAAAACCGGAACCATCTCTTTGCTCCCTTTGAATAAGTTATGATTACTTAGAGTGCTTAATATTAAGCCCTGACAGTTCTTATTTTCAAGCTTTAAGTTATCCATCTTCCTTCTCAAGTCTTTCATAGTTGTACTAAAGACACATAGTTGTTTCTAAAGACTCTTCTCCAAGGCAAATTTTGTGTTTTCAGTTCAAACATGATAACACATTGGAAAAGGAACTTTTTTGTAGCTTTCTCAGTGTTCTTGTTTTATGAGCCAGAAAGTCAGTGGTGATACTCTGTGTAGACAGTTATCTACAACCTACATATGTGCTTATTTAAGAATAATGTGAAGCATGTCAGTGGTCCCCTTAAAGCATCAGTGTATTCTCTTAGAAAAATTAATACCATTGTGGATATCATTACAAGAACTGTAACTTAAGGGTGTTCAAATTTACAGCTTTGTAAGGCATGTGAAGTATTCCAGCAATTCCTAACTAAATACACCAGAAAAAGCAAATTATAGAAACTTTTAACCCACAAACAATATGGCAACAAGTTCTTAAACATTTACACATACTCAGCTAGGATAATGATTAAAAGCTAAAAGTGATTAAAACCCAAAATCCTTGTGGATATGTGTGAGCTTCCTGCCATTAACGTCTTCTTGTCTCTGTTTAAAGTCTCAAGTATACTTTTAATAAACAATTTTATTAAATACTGTGAAGCAAAGAATAATACCATTTATATTTACATGCCATTAATGAACTGATTTCAATTGCTGAAGCAAAAACATCTATGAAGAGTTTTTGGTTTTTCATTAAGTAAATCTTTAATCACAGAAAATAATTTTTATGAATTTTATTAACTAGCAAAAGCTTTATAAGAATTCTGTCATACTGATGTATTTTACAAGAATGGCTTAACTGTAATAGTTTTTACCTTCATCATCTCAACCACCTCTTGTTTCACTCTGGTTAATTCCCGCTGAAGATTTACTCTCTCTTCTTCACTTGCCTTTTCTACTGCTTTAATTTTTTCATCCATTTCTATTTGTAGTTTTTTCCGGGCTTCCTCTGTCTTTTGGGCAATACTTACAGCCTTCTCAAGCTCTTCAAAAGCTGTGAAGAAAAAAGAAGTATATGATAATTGAGAAATAGCTATACATTTTGATAGAAGAATTTCACAAAAAGAGAAGAATGAATTTAAGAATTAACCTAGAATTCACATGTTTATTTTCTAGAAAGGAAAGAGAACTGACAAATAGATGTGAATTTCTTCAATTTCTTCTTTCTATTTCTTTGCCTAAAATCACTATAAAATGTATAAACCATATTAATGAATGAACTGTAACATTCCTCTTCAGCCTATACCTGCTGAATAAACTTTGAAGAAGTGGAAAATAGCTGCACAAAGAAAAGTAATTCACACTAAAACAAGCAGACAGAAACAAACCAAGAATGACTACTATGCAAGCAGATCATGAAGAGTTTCTCCTGAATAGAATACTAATGTATAATATCAGGCACTTTACATACCTAACAGTAATTCCAAACTGTAAAACCTAGAGAATAGTTTCTTTAAACTATGTTTCATAGAGTCCACAGAGATGGCTTTACTAATTTCATTATCTCACTATTTACATTTAATGGACACTTCTATCAGTGTAGTAGCTGACTGTCTGGCACTTCTAACTTCACAAATAAAATGTAAAAATAAAAAAATTAAAAGTTAAGATTTGCTCCCAGAAAACTTGAATAGTTGTAAGTTGTTTCAAAAGAACACTCAAGCTGCATTGTTGAGATTTATTTACTCTTGCTCAGGATGCACAAATCCGCTGAAACACATTTTAATTTACAAAATAAAAGCAATAATTTCACAGCTTCATCTCATGCTAAGGAGAAGTAGTCTAACATGCTTTATTCACTTCACAGATGATAAATTAGATATAAAAAGAAAGCAAATAAATTCCAGTATTGTGAGCTTGTTTATTTATTCAATACCCCTAAAACTCACAACTGATGTCAGAGTCTATACAGAATTACACAAGACTAGAGTTCAATCATTATCAGGGAAATCTCTTTTCCTGAATTCCTGAAAGTATCATGAATGTGGAAAACTGTGGAGGATGGTAAACTGGCTGGGGAAAAGCTTACCACGCTCCCCTGGAGGGACAACCCTTAAGCAACAGGACAACCTCCCTGGTCATGGTGAGGAAAAGAATTTCCCCAAGAATGCATTGTTGCCGTAAGTTGATTCTATGTATCCCATTGACCCTTCCCCTTTGTTCTGCCCCTGTGCCCTCATCTCAATCGTTCCGACGTTCTGCCCCACCCCTCGCTATCCCTATATAAACTCCTGCTCTCTGCCTAAAAGAGTTCTTTTAGGACCCCTGGACCCCTTCAAGGTAGGAGCTCAATAAAGACCCTCTGTGCAACCCCATACTAAGGCTCCATCCCTTCCTTCTGCATCGCTTGTGGCTGAAATCACCCGAGAGCTGAAATCACTCGGCAGGAGCGAGATGTGCCTGTGCACCCAGGATGTCTTCTTAAAGATGCTCCTCTGGGAAGGCTGAGTCACTCTACCACCTCTGCCTGCTGCAACAGAAAACCCCTACAGCATTATGAGAAAAATTTAGTCTCAGAACATCCTACTATAGTTAGTACTTAACATGACAGAATTTTGGCAAAACACCTCTGTAAAATTCAAAATCACAATGCCAATATCAAGACTGTAATTTATCAGAGCACAAGCCCCTGAAACTATATTATTCTTTTATACCCTGGACTACTGGGACTCTATTTTGCAAGGAAACAGAAAAAACCAAACTTCTGAAGTGTTATTTATATGCTAAGCTTTCTTCCAATAAATTCTGTTCCCAAAAGAAAATCATAATAGACTCTCACATCTCTAGTTTTCTTGATTCATCATTATTTAGTAGGCATTCACAGCAGTTATTGCAATCTTTTCTTTTTTTGAAGTTATCTTTAATAACATTCATGTATTTGAGAAGTGAGCAATAATTTCCATTCCACATCTTTTGACAGTATTAAACATTGACGATTTTAACCACAGTCTATACTTTCGAGACAGTGCTGCAAATATGTCTTCAAGTAACTTAATTCCATAAAACTTGATTCACCCAAATTCTGACCTTTTACAGAATTTTCTTGTTTTTTGGGAAGCCTTTTTCTGACTACTCACAGCAACAATCATGTGTTAAGGCAAAATGGGGCTGTTATTGATTCTGGCAATACCAAAGCAGATCACTGTATCCACTCGTCCACTTCTGGTTCTGCTTAAATGCTAAAACTATTACAAAAATTTAAGATCACTAGAGATTATTTCAAGCAGAAACAGTCTAAAATGTAATACAAGCATGCACAAGGCTTATAGTTCCTTATTTTGCACAGTTCTTCACAGTCCTATGGAGGCATTTTGCCACGTGCCATCTACAGGACTCAAATTCTCCCCACTTGCGACACCAGACACAAGTTGATTATGAATACTGCAGAATAATGCAAAACTGTATTGGGAGAATGGTAATGACTTCCCTGATGCTCCTCTCAGTCCTAACAAAAGCAGGCCAAGCAAAACTGGTGAAGTCATTCAGTATTACAGCATCATCTTTTTTCAAAACCAAACAAAAACCGAACCAAACAAGCAAACAAAAATATAAAACAAAACAAAAAAATCCACCCCATCCTATGGACCTTTGCAAAGTATAGCTTGAAATTAAAGCCTGCAATTAGAACATTAAGTTATTTCACTTTTCCATACACATTTTCTGATTCTTGTTCTGAGCATCATGTACATTATTTTCATTTGAGAAAATGTTATTTTCGTTTGCATTTATTTTCATTTGTATTCTCCTTCCTTCAGCAAAAGGAAAGAGAATACATTTGCCATAGCCCACAGATCAGCCAAAGAGAAGATCCAGGTTCACAAGAGGATTGACTACCTATATGGATTTGCTGAGAAACATGCAGTACAAAAGCTGCATTACACCATAATCACAAGCAGGATGCTAATACAAAAACTAGACAAAAGCTGATGGTTAAAAAGCCAAGAGGGTATGAAAGCACAAAGAAGCAATACTTCACAGAAACACAGTTGGATCACTCTAAGTTAAATTACACACATCTCAGGCACATTTAGCCCTTAAGCAAAACAGAGTATTTTCATTCAAAGTAGTTAATTCTAGTGTAGCTGGACACAACCAAGTTTCAAACCAGCAGAGAGCTAAACTATCATCAAGCAGACAGAATGTGGTCTCTATTATCACTGTTACTCTTAATCTGTGAGAGATTTTAATTCTCTGTATCAAAACATGAAATAAAGTCCATGTTTTTATTTAAATATACCTAATCTGAATGTAGAGAGTAAAGGCACTGCCTCTGCATTCTTCTCCAGCCTGCAGAACTCTGTTCAGGGAAGATCTTTCAGCCAAGTATTGGTTGAATGAAGTCTCACAAAGGCACATCAGCAAGTCAGAAATAGAAACAAGCACAACAGAGTCTCAGGTTCATCTTACAAAACCCCATTCAAGTGACAAAGCCAGACAAATTGAAAACTTTCCTGTGCAGTATGTAAATCACAAAAAATGAGTCTGAGCAGAGTTTAGGAGTGCAAGGTTTGCAAACCTGTTTTTTATACAACATGTGGTGGACAGTTGACTACTTTACCTACACCACTCCAAAGCACCAGTCTTGGTCCCCTTCACCTTACTCCTCGCACCCAGAGTAACACTTTGCACTGCAGAGCCTTCTGGTTTCCTCTACAGGTGCTGCACACCTTTTCTCTTTGTCTAGAGTGCCTCCTAGTGCTAAACACTGTGAAGGAAGCAAACCAGCTTTGTATACCAGCTGGCAAAGGAGAGATTCACATTCAATTTCTGAGGGCTGAGAGCAGGCATCATGTCCAAATTTTGAAAAATAAAGGCTGAAATCATTCCTACAGCTAACTTGTGCATCTAGGTGGGATTTAAATGCATAGACCAAGCCTTTTTTTTTTCACTGAGGAAAGATGCAAAGCATATGTTAATTAAGCTTAGAAAAGAAATGCTACCTATAAGTAGGATTTGCTTTCTAAAGACTTTGTTTGCTCATAGACTATTAGTAAGTCAGTAATCTGCATCCTGAGAAGTCATAAAGTACTTAGTAATCTCAAGAGAAAAACCTTAAGTTTAGCTAGAAATTTATAAATACTAAAAAGATCTTTGTTGAAGTAATAAAAGAAATGTGTTGCAGTTACCTCAAGTAGAAGTGTCTGAGAAACACAGAATTTACTTTTAGAACCCAGTTCAAGCACCCAATGTGTGATGTAAAAAAATCAGCACCCTTACCCCAGTCCTGTTCATACAAGGCTTGGGAAAGGCACCATAATTCACTTATTGGCATATGTGGACGCACAAAAACAAGATGCTCTGAGAGATTTCAACATAATGTACCTCTAACTACAAAAAGAAAAAAAAACTGAACTGAGGAGACCAAATTACAGTTTATACTGTTTTGTACGCAACAAAAAATAAGCCTACATATCTTTTCATTATTTCATTACACAAAAATGCATTCACATTAAATCAAACACTGGAGCAATTCTGAAGTCCTGAGTTACAAAGAAAAATGCCAGAGATGTAACAGTAGGCAAGATGACACAGAAATCTATATTAATTTTTAGTCTCCAAGCAGCACTACAAAAGTAAATTTCAAGTGTATTATGCTTATCCTTATTTTACTATAACATAAATGAACTTAACATTTCTACTTCATTCCATTATTTCAGTTCTTCACTAAACCATGACATAGAAAAAGATGTCTAGAATTTAACAGTCTACATGCAGTTTTGTTCCATGTGGTGTAAGATGACCCTAGCAGAGCAGGGAGGTTGGACCAGGTGATACACTGTGGTCCATTCCAACCTTACCAATTCTATGGTTCTGTGAAAGTCACCTCACATTAACTATCCAAAACCCAGAACTTTTAAATGTTGACCTCAAATACATGAAATTGCCCAATTCATAAATCCGTTACAACTCAAAGGTTGAGGCCTAAAAAGCAATTTCAGGCTCTCTTGGTATGCAAGGTGGTTTTCTCAAATAATTTAGTTCAACTGTATTGAACCACACTAACATTGTAGATTACAATATTTTTGGAACGTATTAAGCCAAGGATGTAATAGAAAAATCTAATAAAGGTCACCTTACAATTCTGTCTTAAAAGCAGTGTTAGCTAATTTTCCAAGGGTTCCAATACACATATATGCATGCTTAAAATACTATAATAAATAAACGCACTCAAAGGTAAAGTTGACACTTATGCACTGTAAAACGAACCAAATTACTTATAATTTTTGTTTAAAAAAGAGCACGTTTAACACACAAATCTCCCCCTAGAAAAGTGTAGTGTGCTCAACACAACATTCATTCAAATTAAATTACTTCTCAATACAACAGAAAGTTTTCCAGTTGTCTACAGAATCATCTCTAACCTGATTTCAGCTTCTGGCCAAGCAAACTTGAAGAAATTACTGTATTAATTAGTGTGTGTGGACAGTACACTAACAATTCATAATTGCTTCTCCTGCCTCAAGAAACACTATTGCATACAACTATGATAATAACTTCATATCTACAGAAGTATTAAAAAATTCTTCACCTTCTTTTTTTAATCACAAAGAGCTTTCTAGTCTCCCAGTACCAAACAAAATACAACTTTAGTAGGACTGACTGACTTTTGAAGTATGAATTTCCAGAACTAAAAAGATACAAGAAACCTTGAAAGGGTAGGACAGGAAGGGACCTAATGAAAATTACATTCACAAGATGGATGTTCCAGCTGGTTTTCTGCATTACAGCAGAATGATCTATCCAAATTAATCTTTAAAATTGCAAGTCCTAATCTAAATCTATATAGATTTAAAATAAACCACTATGAACTGCATTATTTGAAGTCTTCATTGCTTTTTAGAGAAAGAAAATATGTATAATATTTTATTCAAAGTAACACCTGAGCTTCTGCCAAAAGAGTGAGCTTCTTTGCATGCCCATGAGAACAAATTAAACTATTCTAAAAGAATTCTGATGTAGTACAAAACAATTTCACTGTTTAAAAAACAATGGTTAAACTTCATTTCATGCAAAAGTAGAACTCCAAGCACACATATTTTACCTAATTTCCATAAAAAGCAAACTACATCATATAACAGTTACATAAATGTTCCTCTGTTACAAGTCTGAGGCAAAAGGAATCATCACTGCTGTTTCACTTAAATCAGAAATGCTTCCATTAAAATAACTGAAAGAAAATGCTTACTATGGTTATAACATTTTTACTTCTTCACAAATTCTTATAAACTCACTGCTATGTTTTCTATGTGAATTCCTGGTGGCATTATAATGACAATTTATAGGTACTTGCAAGTTTCTCTTCTTAAGTTAGACCAGAAGAAGACTCCATCAATTTTTTCCAAACAAGGAAGTAGTTGCCTTTCAGAAGTTTCTTTCCTAAATCCAGTTTTATTGGTAACAGACAAATCAGTCAAAAGCATCCCTATACTCTGCTGTCCAGAAGTGAAGTTAGTAATGATGGCACAGGTGATGTGTAGAACAACAGAAAAAAAAGCATCTCTTAATATTCATTCCAAACAACAACTGCAGAAAAAGACCACACTGAAGCTTTCTGATGTACAAATGTGAAAGCAAATAATCTAGGTATATTCTTACCAGCTCTTTCAGATTTTTCTTTCTGCTCTTTTAATTCCTCGCCTTTTGTAGTCATTTCTTTGATTCGAGCACGCAGTTGGGCTACCTCCTCCTCCTTCATTTCCAATGTTTCATGCATTTGCCGCTTTGTCTCTGCAATTACCATGCCCTATGGAAAAGGTCCTTGTGATAAAAAGCTAGCAAATAAATAAGATATATACCTGAAACAATTTCAAGCCAGGGCACAATCCTTGCCAGGAATAAACTGCAGCCTCTTATTATGAGACCAGAGACCATAGGATTTTTCTATGTCAGAAAACAGAAAATGCTAACAAAAAGAAAATAAGAACAGGGATTATTTTTAAGAGTATCCAAAATTTATCAAGTGGTGAAAAGAACCCCAGCAAACACGGATCATCCAAAAATTTCCTCCTTCTAGTACAGACACTTTCCTTTGAAACACGTTTTCTGTAAAGAAACCCAAACTAAAAGCACTGTAGAGTCCATACTTCTCCTTTGAGACTACACCATACAATGATAGTCATGTCACTTATGACACCACCAGAAGTTACTCCAAGTACCAAGACTGTCATTAAAAAACTTTTAAGGAGTGAAAAACTGAGAAACTCCTTATTGTCTATTGAAAGCACAGTTACTTTATTGGTTATTTTAAAATTATTTTAATTGTATCTCATCTTCATTTGTGTTTGGGGTTTCTTTGTTTGTTTTAGAATTGGCATCAAGGAATGTATTCTGCATATCTGCCTCATCCCATATAATGTTGTGTTGCAGTATTAAGTATAATTTAACAGACTTATGATATATATACAATAAAATTCTTAGGTAGCTTAAATTACCTGTTTATTAAAACATAGATGAAACCATCAGACCACTAAAACCAGCTTCTAATACCAAGAACTAGATATTTTGTTTTAAACAATGTTCATCAAAACCTACAGCTTTGTTACCTTGTCTTGTTCTAGCTGTTCAATCAAATTCTTTGCATCACGTAGCTGTGTAATCAGTTTAGTCTTCTCAGCCATGTGAAGGTCCTAAAAAAAATACCAACCACAAGCTGGTTGACAAACAGCTTAGCTTAGGCTCTGACCCTGCACTATGCCTTGGAGGAAGAACAAAGAACACAAACAAGGGAAACTGAAGAGGGCATTTTTAAATTACTTTTACATCTCCCAGAGGTAGGCTGTCTTATGGCTTCTGTAATAATTCAGAGATCTGAAGGCTTTGTTAGAGCCTCCACACATGGAGGTCTGAGTTGGTAAAGTAAAACAAGAAATACGTCTAAGATTTCTGCTCTATTACCTGCATTTTGGTTTACAAGCGGATCTCAGCAATGCAACATAAATGATTGTTACTAGCCGTGTTCTAGAAAATGTCATTAAAACACTCAAGTCTTTCAGAGCTTTTTCAAACCAGGCTAGTGCTCAGAGATGAAGACAGAGATGGGAATCTAACCTCTGTGACTAAAGTTAAGTACAGCTATACTTAGCACATTCTCAGATTTCATTACTATTAGCCACCTTGCTTACACTCCACACTCATCATTAATGGCCTTAAAAGGAAAATTGAGCAAAGTATTAATTTATTAGATTTAGGATTGCACTTATGTTCACTATATTGTGATCTCCACTGCCCTGCCTTCATTTTCTTTCTCTTAATTTAAATAATTAATGCGTCATTCACTATATCTTAAAGGTTTAGTTCTGGTCCACTTTTCTTACTTTACCTTCTGTCTTCTGTGCTAAGACAGTCTTTTTCTCACTCCAATTTCCCACAACTACTTATTTCTAATACCATTCTGATGGTTATTTATACAGTAAGTTTTCATACCCTACTTCACCACTCTAGAGTAATTGTTGAGTGTGTTCATTCCAGGTGTGTTTTGAACCTTTTTCTCCAAAAAAGTACAGGGAAAATTTGTTTCATGGTCTGCCCTATCAATAAATTTTGGAAATATTGGAATTCTTCCTGTATTTTCATGGTTACCCATAAAGCTAAGAGCACTTTCCATACCTTCATTTTTTCCAGCTCCTGAAGCCTCTCTTCCAGCTGTTCTTGAAGTGCCTCTTTCTCGTGGGTCAATTGGGCACAGCACTCTTTATGTGACCGAATAGTCTCCTTACAACGTTGCAGCAAGTTCTCTTGGCGCTTCACCCTCTGATTAAGAGTTTCCAGTGTTTTAACAGAATCTTCATTATCCTCTATAAGACAACATACCATCATTACCACATGCATGACATTTCCAAAATGCAGATCTGCAATCATTCACAATGCAGTGGACTCACAAGTTTCTGAAGAAAGTTGTGTGAAGTCTGCAAAACTTCCTAGTTCCTCCTGTAAGTACCAGAAATATTCCACACATACACAGAGTAGTAAAGAGTATTTAACAACAAGTTAGCTTACAAAACCCCATACTTTAGGAGCTTCAAAATGAAGCTATTAATAAACAAGGCTTTTAAACCTTAATTAAAAAGTCATCATGGTTTATAATTTATAAACCTGCCTGCTGCTACTAACAGAATATGCACGAGTAGGAAAAAATGTGATACAAAGTAAATCACAACTCTCAAGTGCCATGCACACAGATTCTTGCTTTCCCAAGGCGGGGTATGAGATTAGTTCTAAAATACCCAGATTGGCAGATTATCCTGTTCAGCAGGATAAAGGTTATACTTAGTGTTTTTCTGAGTAGTATTCATAGAATTATAGACTGGTTTTGGTTGGAAGGGACCTTAAAGATCATCTAGTTCCAACCTCTGCCATAGACCAGAACACCTCACAGAGCAAGCTGCTCAGAGCTCCATCCAGCCTGGCCTTTAACACTTCAAAGGATGGGGCAACCACAACTTCTCTGGGCAACCTGTTCCAGTGCCTCACCACCCTCACAGTAAAGAATTTTTTCTAGTATCTACAATTTAAACCTATGCCCTTTCAGTAGGTTTGAATCACTGTATAACTAGCACATTTGGTAGTATTTTACTGTGTGCTTCTGCTCTGATGCTCTAGAGGTTGCAAGAGTATTTGGCATTGTACTGGATTTGCATGGCCAAGCTTCAGCAGTTGAAGGGGAACTACAGGGGTGGCTTCTGCAAGGAGCTGCCAGAAAGCTGACAGAAGCTTTTGTAATTTCCGGCAGAGCCAATCCCCAGCAAAACTCCAAAGACAGATGTGCTGCTGGTCAAGGCTAAGCCAATTAGAAATGGCGGTAACCCCTCTATGATATAAAAAATAAGAAGAAAGAAGAAAAAAGTTATTGCACAGTTGTAATTGCAGCCAAAGAAAAGCGGAGTGAGAATATGTGAAGGGAACAATTCTGCAGACATGAAAATCCATGGAGAAGGAAGAGGAGGAGGTGCTCCAGGCACTGGAGCTAGGATTCCCCTGCTGCCTGTGGTGCAGACCATGGTGAAACAGCCATGCCCCTGCAGCCCATGGAGGACCAAGGGGATGCAGAGATCCACATGCAAGCCATGGAGGAGCCCATGCCAGAGCAGCTGGATGCCCGAGAGGAGACTGTGACCCTGTGGGAGGCCCATGGGAGAGAGAAGCCCACTCTGGAGTAGCCTGTCCTTCAAGAACTACACCCTGTGGAAGAGTGACCCATGCTGCAGCAGTTTGAGGAGGACTGTGGCATGGGCTCACATTGCAGCAGTTCACAGGGAGCTGCTGCCCATGAGATGCACTCATGCTGGAGAAGTTCTTGGAGAACTGTCTCCTGTGGGAGGGACCCCACAATGGAGCAGGAGAAGCACTCCTCTCCCTGAGCAGCGGATGAAATCACAGGTGATGAACTGACCATAAACCCCTGTTAAGGTGTGATGCAATATCCTGTCCCAGTTCCTCCGTCAGGTGTGCCAACAACAACCTCTCCCTTCCCTTCCCCCTTGCCCCCTTGCTAAGTGCTGTCCATCAATCTTAACATTCCAGCAAGTGCATAGTCTGATTGGCAAAAGTTCAAAAGATGCTTCTCACCCCTGGGGTCATTGGCCTAGCCAAGTGTCACTTGTCCCCTGAGCCTTCCCCCCTCATACCTGGCTGGTGGCACCTATCCCTTCCCTCCCCCTTCCCCCGGGCTTAAAGACACGGCAACCACACGGTCCAGTATTCTGTGGGAGCTGGTACAAGATTCAGAGATCTGAGACCCTGGAATAAAGCTCTGGATTAAACCCACCGGCAGAATCTGTCTCCTTTTCACTTCACCATTGTCTAAGGCCTTTCCACCAGAGGTAAAACTGAGTTCCAGCATGCCTGGACCTGTTCCGAGTGCCTAGCTGCAACATCCAGCCAGCCAAAGGTGTCTCTGAGGTGAAAACCACCTCAGTTGCCACCTCTGGTCAAGCAGCAAGGGCCAGACGAGCCCAGGCACGTTCCACCCAGTAATATTGGGATCATATTCCAATAAACCCCTTCCCTGACCCTCTGGGGAAAGAGGTAGAGCTGGGTAGAGGGGGGGCAGGGAGGGGGAAGGTGTTTTTAAGGTTTTATTTTACTTCTCATTATCCTGCTGATTTTATTAGTAATAAATTCGCTTCATATCTATAATTCAAGCCTGTTTTGGCAATGATGGTATTTAGCAAGGCCTTATCCCAACTCATGAGCCCTTCTATAAATTTTGTCTCCTCCGTCCAGCTGTGGAGGAGAGTGAGAGAGCCGCTTTGGTGGATGCCTGGCACACTACTATCCAGAGGCAGACTCACGCACAGAAAACATCTGGAATCACAATTTTTCATTATTGACTAAGCAGCACAAAAACCATGGCACTAGATAAAAACATCTCCCCCTAACACTTCCTATCATCCCTGCATATAAAAACCATAGCAGATGCTGAACAAATATAATTTCAAGATGTATGTTTACCTCTGTCTTAACCCTACCTTTTATGAAGGGAACCAGTGAAAGACACTTTTATTATGTATCAGCATTATAATGTCCCTTGCTCAGTATTTAAATACACACAACACTGAGAATCCCACTAATTTAAACAACCTCCAGATGTGAGGAATATTCAGGTTATTCAATAGTAGGAATATCAAAATTGATCTTTGTTTTTACTTTTTTTCTGATAAAACAAGAGGAAAAAAACCCAAACTCACAAACAAAAAGACAGAGACTGGCAACTAATCTGCTCTCTAAACTCCAGGGATAGGTCCTCACTTATGGGGGACAGAATCTCTTAATTGTATTAAGTTGGGATAGTAAGAACACCTACCAACAAAGCAATAATTACAATGTTATTATCAATATTGACAAAGGAAAGACATACAAGATCTGAATTCTTATGAAAATTTAGTTTCTTAAAAGAATTATCCCATCCTCCAGCTGCCAGATGGTTTTCAAAACAATTGTCTTCTTCTAGAAAATATATCCTTACTATGACATGGTTAGCCCTAAATATTGTTACTCCATCATAAATAACAACAGGTTTATTCCCCAAAATGTAACATCTCTTGAAAAAGACACAATGCCTACCATTGCTTCCTGGTTCCACGATATTTTCTGCATTGACTTCTTTCATTGGACTTCGAAATTGTGGTTCTGATTGGACATTTTGATCAGGCAATTCAGTGCCTATCTGACCATTATGTAATCTCTGTTTCAGCAACAACACCTAAACAAAATGTTCTTTTTGTTAAAAAAATCCAAGGATTCAAAGCAGATAATTTTTAATCTTCAAAACTAGAAAGAGTTAAATTAATTTTGATATTTGCAAGTAGAAAAAGGAAAAATCTGTCTGAAATTTTTTACCATTTTTTAGAAGTCAGAATTATGCTTCCAATTAACAAAAGTAAAATGACTATGGATAGAGAAACAAAGACCAATTTAGCAAAATACATGAATTTTGCAAAAGCAATTTTAGGTCAGACATCTGCTAATGTTGATGTCTTGATAACAAAAACATCACAAAGGTACTTAAGTGCAAGTCAGCCAATCCTATTTAACATGAGTGAGATTTTTACAAAGGTATCCTCTACCACAAAGACACACTTATTTCCAGAAAATTCTAAATTCACAAGATGCTTTTCAACTTCAAATAAAACATGGATATGCATCACAGGGAATATATAGCTAAAAAGAAAACTTAAGAAGAGCAGTTTTAAACATCATCTGTTTGGTAAATTATCTTACCTGAGTTTGCAGGACATTAATAAGTTGATCCTTTTCTTCTAAGGAAGCATCAAATTCCTCTTGGAGATGTTTCTTAGCTTGTTGATCCATCTGGAGCTCCTGATAATACAAACACATCTCAAATGAATGTGAACTCAATGAATGTGAACTCAAAAGACTTATGAAAGTATTATGAAATAGCATCTAAAATATCTCTTTCATAGTTGTGATCCTAAAATACAACAATAAAGTGTATTTTTTTTTTACTACACAACATTCTACACAATATAGTAAGAACAACCAATTATAATACCAGGATTAAAACAGCAAGAGTCCAGATCTGATGGAAAATTATCAAGGATTCTTTTTCCTAAAAGTAAGTTTGCATAGGGTTCATTTCAAGCCTGCTCCTGAAAAACTCTCTTCCATGCACACATTTCTCCTGGAAGCTGAAGACTGCCCTTTGGAAGATTCTTCACTTTGCCACCAGATTAAATCAACATAAAGAGAAGAAATGTAAAATTAATTATGTTCATTCAATGTGCGACCATTCTAAAATGACAAATGCCATGTATAAGAGAAGAAAATTGGTCTTTTATTCCACAAATGTGTCTCAAATGAGAAAGGCAGAGAATACCAAACAATTTAAGTATGTGGCTTTACTTGATACTTATATGCATTTGTTTGGCTGAACACTCTTAGAAGCTTGTAGATATGGCCTAAATTCTTTAGTAATATCTACAGAGTCTTATATTTCCTGAAGGAGTTTTTTTTTTAATTACTTCCTACGCTTTAAAGTTTAAACATGTAAATTTCTTTAAATAATTATCAATCTAATAGAAAATGCGTGTACCTAAATTAATTCACATCTAACTACTTATTCCAAGAACCAGAACCACACATACATAATGCAGGCACTGCAAACACTTTCAGAAACTTTTCAATATTTTTGATTTATATGATTATTTCATCCATAGATATCTTCCCCATTATTTACTCCAGGAAAAGAATGGTTCTATGACTGTTATTCTGCAAAGATCACTTGTACAAAAGCAATCACCACCCCTAAACATGAGTTCCATTAGCCAGGCAAAGACAGAGGATGATAGATAGAAAGGGTGAAAGAGCAAATGAGACAAAACAGCACTGGTGGTTTCCTGAGCTGCTTTCCTCCAACTCTAAACCTTGTTTTTATGCTGTCTTGCTATCTATCCTTTACCTCCAACAGTGAATGCCCTGCCACAGATGACACTGATACCAGCTTTGAAAACCATAGCGGTATGAGCTGAGCCTGCCGGGCTATGTAGAGGCATGATGGTGAGGGAAAGCATCACTGCAAAAACCATTACTCTCTTCCCAACTATATCCACTTCTTAAAACTGCATTGCCTCATGTTCTCAGCAATTACTGATCACACTTCTGCTCTATGCTTCTGAGCTCTAGAAGCAATTACTTTCAAACAAAGCAAAGCAGGCCAGTGTAAGAACAAGTATCAAAGAGATTTATTCAAATCAACACAGAAATGGTCCTCTTTGGTTCTCAGAGTCCCTTCTGATCCTGTTCTGTGAAGGAGAACACTGAAGACTGTTCTAAGACTGGTTTTGAGGAATTACTCCTAACAGGAGTAAACTAAGGTAAGTAAAACCACATTTATTTCTAGGGACTGTGTCACATTGCTCTTTTAGCCTCAAAGGAAGATTAGTTTCCTCACACATGGCCGTCTTAGAAGAAACTTGCCTGATTCAACATATTTATGGGAAAAGTGGACTGTATGATGAAGAAAAATATTATTATAATTAATTTCTAATAACAAATTACTACATCAATGAATTAACTACTTTGGACCATGTTAGCTTCCACAATGGAAACTTACAATTTTATTTGTAATTTTTCCTTTATTGTCTGTTTTACCTAATGCTGCAACACCTGGGCTTCCAAAAGATCAGAAAAACACTTTTTGAAGTGTATCAATTAATGAAAAAAATTTCAGTGTTAGATTTGAAGGAATCTTTAAATTTACGATTGGTAAGAATGAAATTAAATTTTACACAAAATATACATATATAAATGTATATATATATAACAGAAATATATGTGTAACATGTACATATATGAATCACAAAGACTGTGACAGAAGTCAAAAAAAATACACATGGTCCAATTCTATCATATGCCAAAGACTTAACTCTGTTCCACATTTGCCTTCCTGATTTCAACAAGTAGCAATAAACTGGAAAACCAATCCTACAGGAGCATGCAGATACGGACCTAACACAGAAAAAAACTTTTTCATTTGACCTTGTAGTGATCTGGAAAAAATACAACCTTGGCAAGCCAATTCTGACAGTAAAGCATTGTTTTTTTCCCTCATATGCACTGATAGTTTAGCTTAGGACATCGTGACAGTCTGGACACAGGCTCAGATGAACACAGTACTCCCGGCACTGACCCACTGTTCTCAGCTGCTGGGGCAGAAACAGCACAGATGTGAACCAAAATGCTATCCCACTAGCACACACAATTCACAGCATGCTCACCTGAATTACTCTCTGAATCACTGAAGAGCGCCCAGCAATTTGCCAGTGACCTCCCTTGAAATGACTGGCTGCCTGACTAGTCACAGGGATAGGTCCTTGAGGGTGAGCTTGAGCCTTGAGTACACACATGGCCAAAAGCTCACAGTCACCATCCCTCATTATGAAGGGGACAGGCCTCGGTCCCTGTCGGTGGGTAAAGCACCCAAGTACCTGGAGTAAGTCTGCCTTCAGGCAAAGGTGGGACCTCACCACAGTCTAATGGCTCCTGCAACCTCCATGCCAGTGCTGCTGCTCAGCATTGTACATGCCAGAAGCAGATGTCTAGTCATAAGACAAAGCCTGTGACTTTGGGCTAAATTGTACCCAGCTCTCCAGCAATCTACAAGCACAGACAGAGGCCCTTGCGCACCCATCTCCAATTCTGGTGTTGCACTAGCTCCTGAGGCAATAAAACAGCTTCAGCTTCACATTGTGCTTCATCAGGGTTTGACAATATGGCATTTTTGATTTTGCCCTTTTAATCTGTTCTGCCCCATCATCTATACATGTTTTTTAAGTCCATTGTGTTTACTATCAATACCAAATACACTAAAGCTTCTCCTTTGAATTTTACTATAACTTAAGGAGGCAAATCATAACACAACCTACTTGATATTATGATTGAAACCAAACTATACTAAAATCCATTAAAAATGTAAATATTACAACTGAGATAAAGAATATTTTTTTTAAATTATCCTCTTTTTTTTGATAGTCATTGAAATCCTTACAAAAATGCACCTATTGCTTGTGTTTGCCTGAATTAGTATTTGTCATTAATAGAAGAGCAACAAATTGTACAGGGACATCTATGGCTGGGCCCAACAATACTGCAAGATCCACATACACTTCTACCTATTTCACAATGAACAAGAGAAGTACTTAAGTTGGTGATGCACTTCTCTGTCTTAAGAGGATAGCAATAAGCTGCTGAATGGGAAGCAAGCCAGAGGAGTAACCCCATATAAACAACAACAACAAAAAAAAGCTGTAAAATACCCTGCTCTGTAATAGAAAATATTTTGTGAACAAAAAAGTCAAAAGCTAGGCAGAAAAAGATCCTGTGTAGGTGTGATATAATGTAAACATGCAATCAATAAAGGAAATTACCTCTCTCAGTTCTCCAATTCTGCGAAGTGCTTTATCCTGGCTTTGACTCAGAATGCTCTTAAGAAAAAAGGAAGAATAAAGATCAGGTGTATTAAATGTAATTTTTAAATGGATAAATAAATTTTAAAAACTCACAAATGTAATTATTTGTTTCTCTTTCAAGTCATGCTTGATATGCAAGTATTGTCATAAACTGCCAACTGTGGGTTGGCAATCTATCAATCTATCACCTGAAATCAGCTGATGCAACAAAAAAGGCTGGCGAACAACACATCACAGTTATTTTGAAAAATTAATTTTACCTTGGTTTCCTTAGAAATCCCAGCTAAGAAACCATCATCTGTTACATACTCACAACACACTGAAAATTAAATCTGTATTGTAACTACACATTTTTAAGACTGAAAGAAGCATGCAGGTAAGAGAGCATGAAAAATAATGCTTACCTGTAGCTTCTTTTTTTCCCGCTGGGTAACTTGATAAGCAGACACTAGCTAAAATAAACAAATCAGATATAAAGATGATAATACATCTGCATATAGCCATCAAAATAATTTCCTTAGTTGTATCAATACCTGCATTTTGAAACTCTTTGCTCCACTTGTGAACTTTCTTTTGATATAAATGTACTTAAATTTTCTTAATGTTTTCTTTATCTATCTATGAAATATCTCCAATGTGTTAAAAAATACAAGCCTACATGACAAAACAATGATGTTACTCAGCATTCATACACAGTTTTCCCTTTCCTGAGACAACATACCACATACCACCCTTCAACACAGGGGGTCAAACCCAACAGTATCAGAAAGTTACATCTCAGACAGCTACCCCACAGGGGTGACCACTTGTAAGAGTACATGTCCCAGGGAGATTGAGCAAAAATGACTTTACAAAACGTGTGCATTAAAAAATACATTTCTAAATTTAACAAAAAAAGGTGTAATGCTCTCATCCCATATGCCTTGCATATATCCAGCAAAGACAGACTGAAAGTAGACAGTATTTCATTTCTCACTGTAAGCTGACAAAAGGAGGAACGGTACACCTTAGTTTACTTAAATATTTGATTACAACTACCAAGTAGCATTATGGTGAAGTAGCATAATGGCATTTGAAATTAGAACACTGTGTTTTCAAACTGATGAAAAATTTAAGAAAAACAAATCTAGAACACTGAAACCAGAAAGTCAAAATATGTCTTGAAATTCTAATTTAAAACAAACTAAACATTTTCAGAATTCAAAATTACTTTTAATTTTAAAGTTATATTTATTTTGCCCTCATAAGAAAATCAAAACTGCTATGGGTGGTTTCCTTTACCATATTTTTGAGATGCTAACTATGCATCCTACTTTAGGAGGGAAAAAATATTTCTGCCTTAATTACTCATTATATATTGCAACAAGTTTCTTCCAAGCCCCAGCAAAACATTTATTTTCAACTGAACTGAAGAAACTCACAAAACCAGGAAAAAAACCAAAGCCTTCTTGCCAGAGAAAGTTAGGACTTGGTAGACAGATTACACTAATAAAAATAATCCTAAACAACCAAAAAAAGCACTGAAACAAACCCACAAACTGAAGAATTTTCATTTTAGCAACTACTATTTACATAAACTTTAAAAAAATACTTATTACACTAGCTGGAAGTGAAGGAAAAATTGCTGTGAGAACTGCTCTTTCAGGCATATGCTGAATACTGCAGTCACTGTATACATATTTTAGATTCCAGGGATTTTGACAAAAGTCTGCACAGGAATTTTTGTATTTGAGGGCAGCAAACATTAAAAGAACTGTAAAAAACAGTACAAACATCCAGATTTAAATACAACACACACTTAAATAAATAATTAAAAACCCAAACCAAACCCCAAAACTAATCAAAAAACCCAATACCAAAACATCACCTTCCATTTGACAGCTTTACCTTCCCCAGTAATTTGGAAAATGAGTAAGGAAACTACTTATATAATTGGTTTTTACTAAAATACCCAAAAAATAAGATGTTTGAATTAATTCCTCTCAGGGAATACCTAGAAATTATGAAGAATATAACTTGTTTCTTGAAAACAAAATGCTTGCCTATTGCACATGGCTAGAATATACACTGTGCATTTCAAGAACAAGTTGGAAAAAAAAAATTTGCTGTCATGGGAGTACAAGTCATGCTCATCTCTGGAGTGAACTTCATCCCCTGCTAGATGCTTTCAGTTTGAAATCTTAATACGCCTGCTCTGCATGAATAACCATTAATTAACCTCTACTGCTGGCATCAGGAAATTATTTACAACAAGAGAAGAAAAAGATTTCCATGTTTTATTACCAGAAGAACATTTAACCTTTTTAGGTCAAAATTAACTAGATTTAGAATAAGTTAACTTCCATGTTAGTTCTAAGTTGAAACATTTGCTCCAAATAGGAAAACAAAAAGATTGTCCACTGCTGCAGTATCTGTTAGCCTAATCTCTTTCCCCTTTCTGCATAGCTAAACCAGTCACATTGCCTACCTCTGAGTATTTTCCCCTATAGTTGCCTAAACTGCACTCCATTCTACGCAGACGCTGCAGCAACTGCTCTTTGCTGAAGGTGTCCATATTTCCCAGAGGCTCTTCAGTTTCACTTTCTATGTCTGAAGGTGAATCAAAGGTGGGACTGAGAGCTTCCAAGTCTAGTCGATTCAGTGAGTCTCTTGAAGAACTTTGGACTAGGGACTCTTTAGAAGAAGAGTGAAATAGGGTCTCTTTTACTGGGCTTCGAAACAAAGACTCCATGGAGGGAACTCGAAGCTGAAGCCTCTGGGCAAAAGACTGACTGTCACTTTGCTGCAAAAATTGAAAGAAAGTAATTATTTCTGCACTGCTTTTAGGCAGACAGACACACTAAAGTCCAGGAAAGAGAATTAACCTGTGCAAAGAAACTACTGTTGTCTAACACATGCATGACACCAAATAGCAGCTACTCCCTAAAAAGAATTGTCTACTTGTGCAGAAAAATCAAGCATGCAACTACCAGACGTGCACAATTTCAGACAGCAATTAAATCTAATAAACTACACTCTGATTTAAACTTTTAGGAAAATGTATTTCTGCGTAATCTCTCTAAAAAGTGAGGAATGTGTAACTAACATAAATGTCTATTGTCTCAAACTTGAAAAATATAACTGACTCACTTCTTAATGTATTACACAGAAGACTCGATTTATCTCAAAGACATAGATACTTTCCTATCACTAAGGGAACAAATTAATGGTAGAGATCCTTTTATGATAGTTAGTCCTACCAAAACATCTTGAGCTTTCTTTATTTTTTATTTTCTTATTTTTAAATGACTTTACGATTATTACATAAAACAAAATTATTGGTTTATGCAGCTATAGTACTTACTTTATTCTATACCAAAAGATTCGGTGCTGTGGTAACCTTTACTGCTGGTGCTACAGAAGTGATGTGAAAGCATTACCGCAAGATGTTGCTCCTACAATCAAATGCTGGAAGACACGTGCCAGAAGCCACTGCTAATCCCACTTCAGTAAGCTAAATGTTTCCCTGAGTCATATTAAAAAACCACCTGCATCTTTCTCACTAGTGACAACATTTTCAGCCTATCAGTTCTTTTCTTCAGCTTTCTAAGCATGCAATAGGCCCCCTACTTTTGAAAGCGAGTTTAATGCTGTGCAACAAGATGCATCTCAATGCTGGCAGTCTGCTAACCAGTCCTTACAAAAAGAAAAGCTCCACACATCAGTGACAATACTTAATACCAGCAAATAGGATTACACACAAACAAAATATCTGACCATCCTCACAGGCAACTACTTAGCCCTACTTCAGCATGAAGAGAAATACTGGGCACTTAAACCAATGTAACACAAAGACAGCACAGCAGTGAAGGAGGAAACAAACCCCCCATGCCCTCCACATACCTGTGGAGAGACAGGTTCACTTCCATTGTTTTCTGTGGACCCAGGAAGTGGTTGTTTATTCAAGTTCTACAGGAAGTAAAAACAACTGTTAGAAGAAACAGAGTACAAGGGCTGTAATTCTGTGGTTCCTAAAAACAGTATCTGTGCTTTTTTCTTTGCCTCTGTTTTTAGTACCTTCTTTAGAAAGCTTATTAAGATGTCTTCATGCAAACAGGCTAGCTTGTTAAATTCAAAACAGATTGCTGCAATATGCAGAACTACAAAGCAGCTATGTGTGCATGGATTAGTATGAGACATCAGCAAATATGGACATCTCCAATTAAGTAAGTCATAATGATTATTTATATAACATTTATGGACAAATCAAAGACACAACAAAAAGACAAAACTATAGCAGGAAAAGTCTAATTAATTACTAGTATTTACAGCCAATATGAGTAAGAGTTGGCTCTAACACCATCTTTCTCTGTTTCAGCGCATTGGGGGGGCACAAACTACCTGGAAAAGAAGTGCTGGTAACAAACTGTTTATAACTCCAACAAGCATGAAAAGAAAATTAGACTTTCAGAAAATATATCTTTAACAAAACTTTCGCATTCTCAAAGAAAGGAAAACAAAACACACACACATTAAAAAACTTCATCCAAAACAACAAAACCAATACAACAAAAAACAGTAGTCTGGAGTTGGTTGGTTTGTTCGGTTTGGGTTTTGGGGGTTTTTTTATTGGATTGGGGTTTTTTTACCGAGTTTAGACATTTCTGTTCCTAGCCTGTCTATCCTGCCTTTCCTGTCTCCTGTGTTCAGGTGTTTGCTAACCCAGTCCTAATTTTCAGGAAGGATGACCCTGGAAACTACAGGTCTCAGACTCATTTCATTGACTAGTAAAATTATGGAGATTTTTCTAGGAGTTATTGAAAAACAGCTTCAAGACAGAGCAATCCTTGGTCACAACCAGTAATGGGTTCATAAGGGGACACTCCTGCTTGCCAAATGTGACTTCCTTTTATTACAAGGTTACCCACTGAGATGAGCAAGGGAAGCCACTTGTTGTAATCTTTTTGGATTTCAGTAAAGTCTTTGATACTGTCTCTCACAGGACCTTCCTGGACAAAATATTCAGCATACAGCTGGATAAACACATCATATAGTGCGTGAGCAATTGGCTCATGGGTTGGGCTTAAAGCTTTAGAGTGAATGGGGTGACATCAGACTGGTGAGATGTCACTAGTGGGGTTCCACAGGGCTCCATCCTCAGCTCTGTGCTCTTCAATATCTTCATAAATTACTTCAGTGTGGGACTTGAATGTACACTAAGTTTGACAATGATATTAAATTGGGAGGAGCTGTTGACTGCCTTGAAGGCAGAGAGACCCTGGAAGAGGGGGCCTCAGCTAATTAGAGGGCTGAGTAATCAGCAACCATACGAAGTTCAGTGAAGACAAATGCCAAATTCTGCACCTGGGATGGGACAACCCTGGATGTATGGAGAGACTGGGGAACAAGACACTGGAAAGCAGCACTGCAGAAAGGGACCTGAGGGTCCTACTCAATGGAAAATTGGATATGAGTCAGCAGTGCCCTGGCAGCCATGAGGGCCAAGCATGTCCTAGGTACATCAGGCACTGCATTACCAGCTGGGCAAGGGAGAGCTCTGCTCTGCTCTGCTGCAGCCTCACCTCGAGTCCTGTGTGCAGTTTTGGGTGCCACAATATAACAAAGATACAAAGCTATTAGAGAGTATCCAAAGAAGGGCTACAAAGATGATGAAGGGCCTTGAGGGAAAGTTGTACAAGGAGCAGCTGAAGTCACTTGGCTTGCTCATCGTGGAGGAGACAGAGGGGAGACCTCAAACCAGTTTACAATTTCTTCATGAGGGGATGTGGAGGGGCAGGAGCTGTGGTGACCAGCAACAGGACTCAAGGGAATGGCATGAAGCTCTGTCAGGGAAGATTATGTTGGATATTAGAATAAGGTTCTTTACCCAGAGGGTGGTTGGGCACTGGAACAGGCTCCCCAGGTAAGTGGTCATACCACCAAGCCTGTCTGAATTCAAGAAGTGATTGGACACACTCTTAGGAACATGGTGTGATTCTTTGGGCTGTACTGGCAGGGACAGGAGTAGGACTCGGGTCAATCTTGTGGGTCCCCTGTAACTCAGGATATTCTATGATTCTAACTTACACACACCCAGATGGTTTTTTGCTGTATAAATCCAGTCCAACTGAATTAGCAGAATATGCTAGAAACCATCTTGGGCATGGATTTTTTCAACAGAAGTGAAACACTGAGGCATATCAAACAAAATACGGGTAAATTCACCTAAGAGCAGTGTAACTCAACTTTTAATCAAGCTGTACCCTGACAGTTACATGCAAGCTGCAAAATCTAAGGTGTATGTAGAACTGAAATCTCAATCTCAATCACCCTCGTATATATATCTCCTACATGATCACACTCACAGTTTCTACTCTGGATATGCCAATAAGCATACCTAAACATTAATGTGGCAGAGGAATGATAAAAGAGCTTTAAAAAGGTCTGACATGGAGCAGATTTGAGGTAGTACAGAAATAACACAGAACAAAGAGAAATCCAGATAGTTAAGGAAACCAGAGAACTGAGCAGTTACCCATATGCAGACAAAACAAAACAAGCCATACAAGTCTGGATTTAGAAACTGTGCTTCACCTAGCTTGAACAAAATCTGCATTCTGCTTCTGAACACTATCCCGTGGCAGTGCATTTGTTCCTAGTGGATTAACAGTTTTTATAGGTTTTAAACTGAAGCACTTCCACACTGTATTCTTGGCTCCACTAACTGTTCTTGTTTTTTCTCCTAACAGGAAAAGTTAATAATAAGATAATTTAAAAAAAAAAAATCTTCTGCTTCATAATTTACAAAGCATCTGCTATGCTACTATAGGACTGACAACAGAGGAACACAAACACTTTACCAAGACATCACAAAAAGAGTGATTGGGCATTGGAATGGTCTGCTCCGGGAGGGGGTGGTGTTACCATCTCTGGAGATACTTAAGAAAAGACTGGATGTGGCACTTAGTGGCATGTCTAGCTGGCAAGGTGGTGTAAGGTCACAAGTTGGACGCAATCATCTCAGAGGTCTTTTCCAACCTACTTAATTCTGTGATTCTGTGACTTACAAACTAAATACATTTCTTTCAAAAATCAGGTATTCTGATACACATGAAGAAGAGTTAAAGGAAAGACTGAAGGGTTTGTGCATGTAATTTTTAAGTACAATTTAATATTTAACATCTATTTTAAAACACAATATTAAGTAGCTTTATTAAATTTAATAACATTTTTATGAATATAAAACCCATGGATGCTGTTTCTTTCTGTGAAGATGCTTTAAAAAGCTACCATTTAAGGACCTATAAAGATCCTTAACAATGTGATTTCAAAGCTAAACTAGTGCTGACACTTTTAAAAGTTTCCTACTCACTATGCAGGCATCTTTTATACAATCTATGAGAACAAAAGATTTGGGGTTAAACTTTCTATTGGCATAAATAATAAAAGGGATACACTAGTAATCTTTCATATAAAAAATGGACCACCATAGGTATCTGGCTGCTGAAAGTCTCTATCACTGTGCTCTAGGGCAAAGGATTGTATTTGGGTATCTACACACTGAATGGTAAGCATGAATGGAAGTTGCTATATATAAATATAGATTCAAGAGGCTTTGAAAAGCTTAAAAGCCCGAGCCTTTCATAACCCTGAAGAGAGCTTTCAGCATAATTAGACTCACAGAGCACAAGCAGCCATTTTGAAAGTCTTAAAACCAGCAGTTACATCAGGATTTCTGGAGACCAGTGGAAGTTTTTCCTCCACAAACTCATAGAACATAATATCCATATCTCTATCCAAAGACAGCTATACTTACAGTATCTAAAAAAACCATTGCTTTTTATTATGAAGATGTATAAATCAGAACTCAGTTTCAACTGAAGCACATTAGGGTATTCCACTAACATTTTTCATCACCTTACTTCCCTATTTCTGCAATGTAAAATGATACTTTTTTCTCAAAGGCATAAATAGACTACCAAGCCTGAGAAGTGAAAGCTTAAATGTTTTTATTTAGAAACATTTTAACATTTTACTGCTTTTAATAGTAATGCTTTCTCAAGTATTCAAAAACTGAGTAATTATGAAGGGAGAAAGGAAGGAGAGCTTAATGCTTTCTTCCCTCATTTTCCTTTTATTTTTTCCTTAAAAAAAACCCCACTGTGTCCAAGAATATTTTTACCTGTTTCTTCATGCACAAAACCTTTGCCACTTAGCAAGTAAAGAGTTGATACTAACTTCATCTATGCCAAAAAAATCCACAGTTACAGTCACTTCTTTATGCTGTTCACTCTCAGATCACATATACAACTAAAATACTGTTTTGTCTTAGCAGAATTAATATGCATTTATGTGTTGGTGAAACTTTGCTCTCCTGTATTTTTATTGTACCTAGGTTTTGTAAATATACATAATGTGGGTGTTTCTTTAATATATTTTTTAATCAGTCATCCTATTCTCTTTAAACTTTCCCATCATTTTCTCCCTCTCCCAGTTCTTACTGTGAGTACTGCCCTAGAATTTTCAAGTTCAGAGAACAAAATGAGTTTTACAGGTAACATATTAGTACACATTGGTAACACATTAACAATAACTGTTTCATTACTGCAGTCTTGCATATAAATATGTGAGCCACTAAATATGCCACTAAAGTACATACTAAAAGGTCATATAAAGAAAGACAACATTGGAGCACTCACACAAACAGTTACAGTAAATTAATTTTTTTTTGCGATAATTCTGTTGTATAGTGAAAACTAACAAAGCTTACTTAAATTTGCAGTGAATCTTTAAGGAACAATTGCTGGACCTAGAATATGGCCAGAATACTCTTTCCTGGGACCACCATTTTAATCACTGTTTCTGTCCAATCTTGTTTAGCTTGAGAGAGAGAAAAGTCCAACAAGTGTGTTGTGCTATGCCCTGGCTATTAAATTTTGATCCTGTCACAGCTTTCAGCGACTGGTCAATTTAAACCATGAGCAGGAAAAGAGTACTTACAAAGTAATCATGAAGTATAATGATGAGCTGGGACGCTAAAAATTACTGTGCTTTAAATCACTTATGGACTTGGGAATGCCATGCCTCTAAAGCATGTGAAAAATGCCATTCCTGTCCTGTGCCAGTAAGAATACAGCTTCTGTGTGCCTATATCAGAAAGCAGAAGGCTGACTTCTTCCCTATGCCGGCTTCCTTTTCTTCACTTCTTGCCACCTCTCACTGAGCTTCTCTACTTATATATATTGAAGACAACATTTCCAGGCAAAGAAACATATATTTAAAGTAAAATCTAACTATTAAAAAAAGACTATTCATCCTCACAATAATAACTGTCAGGTTATCAACTAGATGTAGATTAATTTATGTGTCTATGTGAAATAATTATTTCCTGCTACCATTAGAAGTAAATGACATGCTATATTTTACCGTAAGCAGCAAACAGCATGTAAGTTTTACACATAACCAATCCCAATGTTAATTCTATCCACTTATCTTGAAATACATACAGACATACATAAATATGAAGAGGAAATTTCTATGCAACACATACAGATTTGTGCAACAGTTATTTAAATTTGTGTATTGTTGCCTGTATAAGAAAAAATATGTTAATTTTTTATGTTACAATAAATTCATATCATACAGCATACCAGCCAGGAGCTATCACCTACTACCTCTGTGAAATTTAGTGCAGGGTTAGCAACAAGATAGTTAAGACAGAGGTCTTTGTGAGAACAAGACATAAGCAAGTAAGTTTGCCTTCTAGTACATTACTCTCCTCCACCTGCTAAAGGCATCACTAAGAGGGGTGGGGAGGACTCACCACACCATCACTCTGTGGCTTAGGTTGTTTGGTGGGATCCAAAGCAAAGATAGTATACTCAGAGAGAAAAGCAGGTTCTGCTATCATCCCGGCTAGCAGCTGCTATTCAATGCAAAAAGGAGGAAAATGAAAATAAATCAAGCAATAAAGAACATCGCAAAATTTTACTCCTTTTTTCCATGCTATTAAATACATAACAAAACAATACAGCAGTTTATGAGACAACAGATATCAATAAAAGGAGGATGTAACCAGAAAATATGCACTAGATAATTTCAGAACAGCCAAAATACAGTTTTGATCAAAACTTCTTTAGAACAAAAGAAGCATACTATTTAAGAGATCCTAGTTTAGTCCAAGATAAAAAAATATGTTTCAGGCATTGCTATTGTAATTTTTTTTAACTTCTGTGGATGAGTTGTCTTCATATATCCCTGAGCCCTATTTGCTCTCAGTTATTCATTAACAACTCACTATTCTAAAAATTCTATCAGTATTTCAGTTATATATAATCTAAAATGCTTGCTTCTGACTATTTATCATTTGATGCTTTTATACACTAGAATGCTGCTTATATTTTTAAAAATTCCTTACATTTTTTTTTAAAACTACTAGCAGACTATTTCATAAAAATACCATAAGTTGAATTTAACCATTTTATCAAGTCAGTATTTAAGAAGAGATAAAAATTCCTAGAGGTGAAAACATGAAGCCAAGAGACTGGAATTTGAATTCAAATTGGATATATACATTTAATGTAATGTCATGCATTTAGGATGCTGCAACTGAGAGACAAAAATATTCCTCTCATGATTATACTCACAGAACTAGGTTCAAGATTCTATTTCCTTACAGCTTGAGATTTCAGAATGGTACTTATTGCTGACTAAACCAAACTAAATAAAACAAAATTGTTCTGAAATAATGAGACAAACCCCTTTATCAAGTTACCAAACAGTGCTTTTAGGAATCAAATACTAATATAAGTTAAGGAGTTTAAATTACTTTTTTTGGTGACAATTACATTTATTCCAGTGCAGTAACAGATTAATTACATAAATTCAAATTGAGAGAGAGAAATATTTTCACAGGTAAGATCTGAAAGGCTACATGACTTTGAATTTGTGTTCGCCAAACCCTTCATGACTTTGAATTTATGTTCACAAAATGTAAGAAATGGTAAATATTCTGTAAGAGCCATATACAATAAATAGCCTCAGATATGCCAATAACTATTTGCCAACAAAGCTGAAATTTCTCACTTTTAAGTTACTGCAAAGATGAGCTGCTAATAAAAAAAATGGTCACATTCCTCATGCTCTCAATCTTCATTCCCCCGGAGCCTAAACACACTTGCCCTATGCATTCACTGTGGTAGCAACAACACATTGAGTTTGCTGTCCTCCTCTCTCAGCCTGTCAGAAGTATAATTCTTAAGAGCAAACTGTGCAAAAGCTCCTCATGCATACATCTATATATATAAATGTGTGTGTATGTGGGTATGTACATATATTTTTATATATATATATATATATATATATATATATATATATATATATATATATACACATACAGGTGTGTAAAACCCACCTACATTTTTTCCTCCTCTGAGCTTTCAGACAAGAGAAAAATAAGGAAATTGACAAAACTGACAAGTGATAATGGTTCCAGAAAATCTACATCAACTGTTGATGGCTGCATAAATTCTTGCTCTTCTTGAAAGGGCATATGCCAATAAAAGAAAAGGCATACACTATGTATACAAAAGTGTACAAACATACAGCAGCAATACTACAAGCAAGCCTGATACCCTCATGAATTAGAAGCATGCAAATTCACAAATAAAATTATTGAATTTTTAAAGATAAAAATTACTTTGCATGGTTGGAGAGGACCAGTTAAGAAAATGAAAGACAATTTGCAAAGCACTGATAAATGAATTAGGCAAGTATTATTAACCAAAAGATTATGAACATTATTAACATATATTATCTTCAGCTTAATTAAATCACTTTTAACAACATGACCATCAAGAACTTCAGGAACCACAGACAATTTAAATTATCTCTTCACAGTAATAGCCTGCTAGTGCTCAAAATATAAAGTCGTGACATTTCACCATAGCATTACTTTGCTTAATCCTGATTGCATTATTTAGTACAACAAAGTTTGCATTAAAAAGGATTCCTATTTGATCTCTAACAAGTTCATCCCCCCCAAAGAGATAGTCTGTCAGCTTGTTCAGCATCTATGAATTGTTAGATTTTCAGTAATCCCTGGAAGTCCATGACCATGCTAGTGTAGCCAGGTTCAGAAGGTTCCGACATAAATTCACAAATTTACAAATTCATTCTTTCACAAAATATTAATTATAAAACCCAAAACAAACAGGTAAGATGACAGAACTGTAAGCAATGGCACAAGTTCATTTTTAAAATTCATTTAAACTACCTGGATGACTGATAGGGATATGCAACCCTGTTTTAACACAGTAAGATCCAAACTATTCACTGCCTAAAACATGCCAATCCATATAGCAGTTTAGAATTTGAGAAAAAGGAAATTGATGCAGTACTGCTTTAATTTGCAGACATACAACTCCAGTGTCTCCACCATAGCTAAAAGCTTACACAAACAGTTCAATGCAAGTAAAAATTCTGCTCAGTATCACTGATGCTGATCATGATGCAAGAACATTTCTAAAACATCTCAGCTTTGCCCTTTCTTGCTTGAGTAAAAGCAAGCACAGAAGAGAAGGAGGCCTCTTTTCCTCAGTTTTTAACAAAAAGACAGGTTGACCTCAGGACAACTGACCTCCTGAACTATTAGACCGACAGAGAATAAATAGCCCCCTTGCAAGCCAGAAAGAAGCAGTTAGTGATCTGCTGAGCCACTTAAAATGCTCACAAGCCTGTGGGACCAGATGGGATCCATACTAGAGTGATGAGTGAGGTGGTAGAAGAGCTCCCTAAGCCATTCTCTCTCACTTGTCATCAGTCTTGGCTAACTGGGGAGGTCTGAGATGACTGGAAACTGGTCAATCTAATGCCCATCCATCAAAAGGACCAAAAGGAGGATCCAGGAAACTACAAGCCTACCACTCTAACCTCAGTGCCCAGCAAGGTTATGAACAGATCATCTTGAGTGTGATCACACAGCACCTACAAGATGGCCAAGGGATCAGAACCAGCCAGCATGGATTTAGGATAGGCAGGCCCTACCTAACCAACCTGACCTCCTTTTATGACCAGGTGACCCACCTTGTGGATGCAGGGAAGGCTTTCGATGTTGTCTACCTGGAGTGAGCAAAGCCTTCGACACTGTCTCCCATGGGAAAATCTGGGAAAAGCTGACAGTCCATGGTTTGAAGAGGTGCACTCTTTGCTGGGTTAAGAACTGGCTGGATGGCCAGGCTCAGAGAGTGATGGTGAATGGCATTGCATTCAATTAGTGGCCCATCACTAGTGACATCCCCCAGGCATCTGTGCTGGGCCCAGACCTGCTTAATATCTTTACTGATGATCTGGATGAAGGGATGGAGTCTACCATTAGCAGATTTGCAGATGACACCAAGTTGGTTGTGAATCTCAATCTGCTGGAGGGTAGGAGAGCTCTGCAGAGCAACCTGGACAGGCTGGATTGATGGGATGAATCCAACGATATGAGGTTTAACAAGACAAGTGTCAGGTCCTGCACTTTGGTCACAACAACCCCCTGCAGCACTACAGGCTGAGGACAGAGAGACTGGACGGAGGCCAGGCAGAAAGGGACCTGGGAATACTGACTGATGGCAGACTGAACATGAGCCAGCAGTGTGCCCACATGGCCAAGAAAGCCAATGGCATCCTGCCCTGTACCAGTAATAGTGTGGCCAGCAGGACTGGGGAAGTGATTCTTCCCCTGGACTCGGCACTGGTGAGGTCACACCTTGAGTACTGTGTTCAGGTCTGGGCCCCTCAATTTAGGAAGGATGTTGAGATGCTGGAGCATGTCCAGAGAAGGGCAACAAGGCTGGCAAAGGGTCTGGAACACAAGTTCCATGAGGAATGGCTGAGGAGTTGTTTAGCCTGGAGAAAAGGAGAGTCAGGGAAGATCGTTTCACTCTCTACAACTGCCTCAAAGGAAGTTGTAGCCAAGTGGGGGTCGGTCTCTTCTCCCAGGAAACAACTGAGTGTCTTAAGCTGCATCAGAGAATGTTTAGGTTTAGGACATTTAGGAGGATATTAGGAAGAAGTTCTTCACAGAAAGAGTTTCTGGGCATTGGAATCGGCTACCCAGGGATGTGGTGAAGTCACCATCCCTGGAGGTGCTTAAGAAAAGACTGGATGGGGCACTTAGTACCATGTCGAGTTGATAAGGCGATGTTAGGTCATAGGTTGGACTTGATGATCTCAAAGGTCCTTTCTAACCTTAATTCTGTGATTCTGTGAGCCAAGCTTACAAGTAAAGAAGGCACAAAAATAGTCAGGCAGAACAGTGAGCCCTCTATCAAGAAGAAATTTCAAAATATTTCCTCTTCAGTAGCCAAGACGAGTGTTTCACATTTCAAATAGCTACCAAAGACAGAATATACAGTCATGGTCCAAAAGTGGTATTTTCTTTAATACATTTGGATCTGGCTGCATTTGCCCATTAGTGAGTTCATCCTCCACTCTCCAATGTTAGGTGACCAACAATGAAAACATTTAAGGACTTGCTTACAGTATTTTTGTTACTCTGTGTGTTGATTTGGCATTGTCAGGACCCAGGACATCTCTCTAGCTGTCCTGAGCAGCCAAGACCCCTGCCAGGGGTCTCAGACACCCTGGCACAGAGCCCAAAAATGCCTGTGGTTTTTGATTATGACCTGTGGAGCAAGTTACTGACCCTAGATGAAGATCTGCAAGCCATGACAAATTAAGTAGAATGATAGTGAATTTATCACAAGGCGAAAAAGTAGATTTTGGGGTTTTTAGAATGGGATTCAGGAGGGGCAAGATGGAGGGATCTGGGCGTGTCCTGCCTTTCTCCTTCTTCTTCTTCTTGGCCTCCATCTTCTGCTATGATGTTGGCACTTTTAGATTGGTTTAGAGTAGAAGCTCACTGTCTAACATAGGTGATAGGTATTGGAAAGTAATTGTAAACATTGTTAGTATAAAGACAAAACACTGCCCCGAGGGCAGGCAGAATGCCTCTGACTGTCTTGCTGAGCGGACCTTGGCAGGACAGGAGAAACAATTTTATAGATAAGATACAATAAATAACCTTGAGACCGGGAAATTAAGAGCTCTGACTCCTTCTTCAAGCGCTGGGCTGGGAAAAGAGACTTTCTAACATTTCTCAGGGTCACTCTGACAAGCTAGAGGCCCCAGCATGGCACGGCCTGGTTTTTTGGTAGTGAGGGAGGGCCACAGAAATGGCTTCTGTGAGAAACGGCTACAAGCTTCCACCATGTGGAACTTCCAAACTAGAACAGCCTGTCCTCAAAGGACTGCACCCTGCAGATGAGTGACCCACACCACAGCAATTTCAGAAAGATTGTTTGCCCATGGGAGGGACTCATGTTGCAGCAGTTTTGGCAGAACTGCTGCTTGTAAGATTGGAGCCAGGCTGGAGGAGTTCACGGAGAGCCACCTCCCATGGGAGGGACTCCACGGCATAGCAGAGAAAAGACTTCGCTCCCTGAGCAAAAAGAAAAAGATCTCAGGTGATGAACTAACCAAAACTCCCACTCCCTGTCTCCCTACACTGTCAGGGGGAAAGAGGGAGGGGCTGAGGTAGGAAGAAAGGTATTTAGAAGGCTTATTTTAGTTCTCATTATTAATAACAAATTTACCTTACACCTTTAAATATGAACCTATTTTGCCCTTAGAGTGTTTTCCCCCAATTCTTATCTCAACTCATGAACACTCCATTAATTTCCTTTCCCTCTCCTCTGCCCAACTGCAACAAGAGTGAGTAAGTGAACGGCTTTTCTAAGTGCCTGGCATCTGGCCAATGTCACACCACAACACTCTGACAGCTCATAACCTGGTACATATTTAGTTAAATTATGGACAGAGCCCTCTAGCGAGTCCTGTAATTACACTACTTAATGCTTTCCAATATATACATGTGTTTTTATCTGCATTTTTCTTTTTTTTCAACCAACTATTCAGTACAACTTTAAGAACTAACTGTCTAGTTAACTCTGGGGTGGGGATGTTAGGGAAAGAGTTATTAAAAATCACAAAAAAATTATTCACCTCTGCCTGCAAACAGGCAAGAAGCAACCTGCTAGTCAGCCAACATTAAACAGTATTACCACACAGGATCCTTGTGCTTCAGGATTTGTCCTAAAACCTACTCTGAATTATCTTACTAGCTTCAGAAACATTAAATATATTTGATGCTATATTGTCTAATGTATCACTAGCAGCATATCAGCAGTAGGCTGGTAGAGCAATCAATAAAACTAGATAAGCTAGAATCAACTGAGATGAAGCATACTGTAAACAGAAGATGCAAAGATGTATATCATTCTTTAACCTTTTCTAATCCTAAGAATACCATCATATCACACTTGAAGCTTGCTACAGAAATCCTACTAAGATCGTGAACACTTTGTTTCAAATATACTCTGGGGGGAGTGGCTAATAAACCTAAAGGCTGTGCTGCCATTTAGCAGGATCTTGATAAGCTGAAGAATTGGGCACAAAGAAACCTAATGACGTTTAACAAGGGGACTGCACCTGGAAAAGAACAACCCCAAGTATCAGTACAGCTCAGGGGCTGAAGAGAGCAGCTCTGCAGAGAGGACCTTGGAGTCTTGGAGCAGCTGCAAGTTTACCATGAGTCAGCAATGCCCTGGCAGCTAGGAGAGTCTGTGGTACCCTGGGGTACATCAGGAAGACCCTGCCCAGCAGGTTGAGGGAGGTGATTCTCCCCTCTACCCAGCTCTAATAAGACAACATCTGGAGTGCTGTGTGGAGTTCTGGACTCCTCAGTACAAGAAAGATAAGGAGCTACTGGAGAGGTTCCAGCAGAGGGCCACCAAGATAATTAGGGGTCTGAAACATCTTTCTCACATGGAAAGACTGCAGGAGCTGGGCCTGTTGAGTCTAAAAAGAGAAGACAGAGAAGAGATCTAATCAATACACACAAATATCTGAAAGGAGGTTGTCAAGAGGATGGTGCCAGACTCTTTTCAGTGATGCCAGCGACAGGACAAGGAGTAATGGCCATAAACTAAACAGAAAGTTCCACCTCAATAGGAGGAAGAACTTGTTTACACTTAGGGAAGCAGAACACTAAACAGGCTTCCCAGAAAGGTCATAGAATGTCCCTCTCTGAAGACATTCAAAACCTACATGGACACATTTCCTGTGTAACCTGCTCTAGGTGACCCTGCCTTGGAACAGGGTTTGACTACATGATCTCCTGTAACGTTGGGAGATGGGGGGAGGAGTGGGTCAGAGACAGGTACGACACACACTCCAAAGTTCTTGTGACGAACAGCCTTGAGTTCATTCCCGCAGCTCCTTTTATAGGAGCTCCAGTTACATATGTGATTCCTTGAGGTCTTAGCACCATCCAGCTCTCTGGCCCATGATACATTTGCATTTAGAACTGAATGACATTGGCTGAGGGTCCCCGTGTAGACTGGATCCAACCTATCCTTGACCACCCAGAGACTCCAATGCTACAATCTCCACAGGTTCCTTCCAATCCTACCAATTCTGTGATACTACAGGGTAAATAATCTCCCTAGCCCATACTGACTTTAATCTCAGGCACCAAATTTATACACTGAAGGCTGTTGAGGACTACAAATAGCACAGGCAGCTCAGTATACAATGGCACTGCAAGCTACAGATTGTGCCCTAGGTGGGGAGAAATGGCTGAAACCCACAGTGATGAGCCCTCTGCCCAGCAAAAAGGCACAGCCTTGCCATGCCAGCCGGACTGTGTCCAGCTACCCAGAGACACTGTAGAAACCCATGAACAGTGAGAAGACCCCAGATCAAACACCACCATTAAAACAGACACACAGAATGAAAGCCAGGCATTCCTTTGTTCAGGGTCCCTAAAGGAGACTCCCAACTCCATCTGCCATTATATTGGTGCACCATGATAAAAACTCTTAAAGGAAGCAGAGTCTAGGACACTGCTATGGGAAACCCTGGGTCAAGGCAGTGAGGGAAACCTGTCTGACATGTGAGCGTCATGAAACTTGTCTCAGTATGGGTGTGTGAGGAGTCAGGTGGGGCACCCATCAGCTCATTGGAGCTGCTTGTGGTGAAGGGGCTTCAATCCCAGCAGCAAAAGCCTAGGGTGGTGCGAGTGTGATTGCCAGAGTGGCTCATGAGCAGTCAAAGAGGAATGCTTCCTTAGCAAACTGTGACATTACTGATCTTCTGTCACAATACTTAAGGCTTATTCTGTTTTTCTGCAAGTAAAATCCTATTGGGTAAAAATGTTCCTATCTTGGATAGAAAGCCACAAATGAGGTAAAATGGTTGATGAAGCCAAACGCCAGATGACATTACCTTCAGTATCCTATTCAAAGGACACATACAGTTATTGTTTAAATAACCTCTGAATTTTCAACATTCTGAACAGTTTGTGTAGCCCTCAAGTTTGGCCTAAATGAAGCAGCCTTACTTGATCTTTAAGGACTTTCTGAACTCTAGAAATGACTGTATTCTTATTAGTATTATTATTCCTTGTTCCTCTGAAGAATTACTATGCTCAAATCTTCTTTCACAAGGATTCTGGTGAGTGGGGTGCAAAAGCCAAACTACATGCAATTCCTAGATCAAACAGCTTCCTTAATATGCTGCGAAAGAAACCCCAAAATTCAACAGGGATCAGAGTTTGGCCCAAGTCTCATTGCTCTGGAGATGGCAGTAGGTGAATATTATACATGTTACATGCATGTTTGTTTGCCAAAGGTAATGATTATTCTCTTTCAGAAAAAGAAGAGAATCAGTAGTTCTAAATTTTGTATTAGCCTGTTATCAAGCAAATTTGAAAATTCATACAACTTCTTAGCAAAATGCATCATGGCATATGTGTATTTGTAGTATGTTAACACTTAAAAGCTTCTATTAACTGTACGCGAGCAGTTTTGTTATGTTATATACCAGCACTTATTCCCCCAGAGTAAAATATATAAATAAATTTGGTTATTTGTCCTAAGGGAATAAGAAAAACTGAGGAGCTAAAATTTCAAGAGTTTTCCTCTGCAATAAAGTCCCAGAATCTAGGAGAGCTGAACTGCACTTTCAGAAAGCTGTAGTACAGAAATCAAATAGGTCTTTTCTGGTTTGCTTTTCATTTTGATGAGCCACCTAAGCATCTAAGCATCCTGTATGTATCAGAAGTTGTAAAATACAAGTAGTTTAGATTCAAACTAGCTTATGCAGCCTCCAAAAATTAGTCCTAAACATCAGAAAGGAAAAAAAATACAGATATATTTGAACCACTACCATCTTTGCATGGCAACACCTATTTAGAAGTACTTCAAATAAAGTATATGAATACAGAAAAGACACAGGAATAACAAAGGTACTGAAGGTATATTATTTCAGCTTTACTTGTCATGCTTTATTAATAGCCAATGTTAAAGAAACATTTCAACTAATTTAATAAAAAAGCCATTATATACCATTAAAGTATATAAGAGACCAAAAAGTACCTTGGCTAAGTATCTTTAGGTCTAAGTGCTACGTATATTGTGCTCTGCTGTCACTTCCATAACATTCATTAGGATATCAGTGACATTTGGATGCATGACTGGTAGGTCACCCACAGCAATCCATCAGCTGCTTGCTCTCAGCTGACAGCAAACTAGCACTAGTTTTGTTATCTTCTGCAGTTGGGCCTTGTATACTTGTAAACAAGTATAATGTTGTAGAACAAAAAGAACATTTTTAACTTAGAGGAACTGTAATGAATACAATTCATGTATTTCAGCTCCAACTCTGTTCAAAAGTCAGTGTGATAACAGTTTGAAAACTGAACACTATTTTTCCATAGAAAAGAAGGAACTCACTAAATAAGCATATTTTAATAGTCTAGGGCTGTTTCAAATAGCAGCATACCAAATCAAAAAGCACTGGGTATGCAAAATGTCAATGAAGTTCTGTGGAAGTAGTTTTACCTCACATGATCATGTTTTACAAGCTACTTGCAATAAGAGAATACAGAACTAGTCAGACCTCTGCCTTTTCCTATACATTAAAAATTTTGAGGTTTTCTGTAACACTACTACTGGAGATTCATATATCAAATAAAATACAAGCTGAAGAGGAAAGCTGGCATGAAAAAGAAATTTACCTGGTATTACATAAATGGAGCATACAAGTTGTAGGTTTATTTTAAACTGACAGCATCTTGGAATCTTGAAATATTAAAGTATTATTTAAATCTTCTCATTGTAGAGTATAAAGCAAAAATATTGGCACATATGTTTTATTATAATGATTTGATCAGACTAATGATGTCATTTACAAATGTAACTAATTCTGAAATTATTTTTATTATAAAAATATTCTGAGAATAAACCAAAGATTTCATGTGTGACACTTGCAATTTTAATACTATGGAAATAAAAATACAAAATCCTGATCTATTTAAAGACATACTAAAACACAGCTCACAGAGGACACAAAACATACAAAAAAATTATGAAACACTAATTTTGCTTAGCTTTCAGTACCAAAAGGGATAGCAATTATTAATGTACTGCGAAAATGTTTTAGCATACAATACTCTTCAACCAAATATTTTCAGTGTATTAAATGTAGCCAAACAGCTTACTGAAATGCCACTGCCATTGACACCTGCACATAAAACAACTGTCTGGTCAAATGAGAACACCGCAAAAAATACCCTCCAAAAGACTTAATGCATTCATATAATCAGGACATGTATTTTCAGTGAAAATATGCAATATCTGCATCTTATTTAAGCATTGTATACTGCTGCTGAACTGAATTTTATGAAAATCTAATCCAACAGCTTTCAGAGATTATTTACTTTTAATCATTCTGCCAACATTTATCAGAAATTTTTGGAGAAATTAGGTTTCTTGTTTTAATCATTCAAACTTAATTTTTTGTAAAATATTCTGTTTGATGTAAAGCCAACAAAAAAAAAAGAGGTTTTTATCCCCCTAGGACTTCACTACTTCTTGAATTTCTAATTAAAGGATGTGTTTCACAAGTAAAACTGTTACAGCAGCTCCCCTAAGACCAAGGATAACTGCAAATCTGATGGTACTTTAGTACTTCTGTTTCTACTCTTAATCTTATTTCTTCTTCTGCCTCTCTGGTCATTCCAGTCTAACCAGTCTATTTAGAGAATAATGTTTTTCCAACATAACTTGGCATGTGCTATGGAGAATCCTTTGCTTCTCTTGTTTCTCCGAAACAGCACTCTGAAAATGGAGTTTGCTGGGGACAACACTTATGTAATGAAGTAAATGTAGTTCTCAATAGAAATCATGAAGAAAACCTTGGCCAAATCAGTTCTTTTGCAGGTTATACAATTAAAAAAACAACAACAACAAAAAAAAAACAAACAGGGGAATCAACTCTCAGTACCAACTCACTCCTTCTAGGCCACAGTAGTAGTTCTCATGTGGCAATATGCTACTTCTATACCCTGTATTATGAACATAAAACTCTCCTTACTGAAAAACTTAGTAATTTCTTCTGGGTGATGCTGCTTGCTAACATTCTGGAGCACCAATTAACAGAAAATCTTTTTCCAACGGGAGAGGGAATTTATTACAGATGTATATACGTACATGCACACACACACACACATATATACATATCACAGTAGAAAAAATAAGCATTTATTAGAAAATACCAAAATACAAAACAAAATCATGAAGTACTTTCCCTTCAATTTCTACTATTGCAGGAAGCAAACTGCCAAGCTGTAATCACTGATAGCATTCATAATGAAATCCATTGCAAATTTCAGGTATAGCTGATTATCTCCTAAAGAAAAAATTGTGTTAAAAATTAAAGTGGATTGTTTCACTGCAATAACATGAATCATTTTTTTGTGGCAAAACAAAGCAACTGAATTCTCCAACAAGGACAAAACAATTCCTGTGAAAAAGTTCACAGAATCACAGAAGCATCCTGCTTTATGCTGTCAGACTAAGTCCATGCTCGCTAAGTCAGGGAAATGTTTTGTTTATTTGTATTTGTTGCCTTTTTTTTAAATTAAGTTGCTTCAAAAGAGCCATAGTACTTAATATGAAACAAGGGAAGTGCAGATTATCTTCTTTGTTTGCTTTATTATGCAAGTCAAGGTTACTCATCATCCTGATAATGATTTTAATGACATTTTATGACTGATAATTTAGACTCAGTTTAGTTTGTTGTTCAGTTTTTGGGGGGCCAGGGGTGGGGGGAGGAAGGTGAGGGGAGCTGGGTTGGTTTTAAGTTTGGGGGGAGGGGAGAAAGGAAGTGGGGTGGGGGAAATAACTTTGATACTTATTACTGGCATGGTTAGAAACAATCACAAATGCTCTGTATAAATCCTTTGGATCATCCACCTCAAATTACCTGGATTCACCTAGCTTTTCAACCTAAAGTGGGACAAAAACGAAGTGAGTCTCTCTGAATATATCCTCTGTCCCACTGCCACACTGAGTTCAGTTCAGGAGTAAGATTTTTAAGACCTGAAGACTGAAAGTCTCCTAATCTGGGGGTTAATCACTACAGCTTAAAGATCTGTTTTATTACTATTAAACACTTCAGTATTTAACCTAAAAAACAGACTATTCATAGCTATAAATATACAAAAAATAGTGAGATTGAGAAATAAAGAAAAAATGTAATGAAGGACAAAAAGTTAGGTTTTTTTAAGGTGAAAAGCAGAGAAAAACAGTTCTCAACTGACCTCTTTGTCTGGTGTTAAAGTGCCTTCATGATTCTGATCTGTAAAAGAAGTTGTCCTGATTCTGTTGCCAGTTGATGGAGGGGATCTGGAAGGGACCTATAGAGAAATCACATATATCAACAAGTAATACTATTAACTCCGGAACTAATTTTTCTGTATCATAATTTACTTCAAGAATTACTAACTCTATCACCTCAATGAAACCTAGTCTAGATCTTTTTAAAGAAAACAACTGTCTGTGACAAGTTCTACCTTACTAAAAAGTCCCCAGAGCAAAATGTGTCGTGAATCAGCCACAAGAACAAACAACAAAATTTGTTATTTTGATTATTTCTGATTATGGTCCTCTTAGACCATATTTGAAAACCAAGCCTCCTAATATTTTAGGAACATATTACAATTGCTTGAGGTTTAAAAGTTTAGTGATTTGACACGGATTCAAGTATTTAGAAGTGGAACAGAATCTGATCAAGAACTTAGAAAATTAACAAAAAAATTACACCAAGAAAATTTATGAACTTTAAATTTGTGATATTTATAACACTGAATCTAAACAATGAAAAAGGGGCAAGAAATTGCTATATTTTTTGATGTCTATATGTACTTGTTGTTCCTACCAAAACTAAACATCTATTCACAGGAATTTTACAACTTCATTCAAATTGAGGTTCTAAAAAGTCACACCAGCTCAAGGAAACTACCTTGCCGGCCTCATCATTCAAACTTCAAATATAAAATTTCAGTATAAATGTAATGAGTAGTAAAGTATCAACAAGCAGATCTATACAAAAGAAAGTAATTAGTAAGATTTCTCATTGGGTATTGTGAAAGGCTGGAAGGATTGTGGACTCAAAATATTTCAGGCATGCGGCAGGAGGAAGAGGAAGGTCAGGCCTTGCTTTGATGAGGTGATGCCCTCCTGCACAGACCCCATCCCTCTGGACCTGTATCCCAGTCCTGCAGTGGCTGCCAATACCTGGCACACCTGAGAAAATGCACCATACTCTGCCCCTGGAGCCCAAATCCAGGCCCAGAGTGGTCAGATGACCAGAAGTTCCGCCTGCGGGAAGGGCCCAGGGGTACTTAACCCAGGATATAAGGCAAGCACATGCATGTTTTGACCCTACCTGTTCTTGAAATTTCTTTCAGCTAAACAGGACTGGAACCAGGACTGGTACTAGTAGAACAAGTAGAATTTGTTCTTTTTTATATCAAAATTATTCTAAAATCAGTCATAGTTATAGGTCTGAAGAGGTAGGCCAATGTCTCAACTTGAAAATACTATTCAAAAGTCAAACAGCTTACCTAGTACCATATAGCTATTCATCACGGAAGCTTTATCCTATTAATGCTGACAGCCTACTCTTCTTTTATTCCTATCCTCATTCTAATGCCAGGGTTTTAAAGATTATTTGAAAATCAATTTCCTTCTGTTTGGTGAGCGCCAGAA
Source organism: Calcarius lapponicus (assembly GCA_039654755.1). Lineage (NCBI taxonomy): Eukaryota > Metazoa > Chordata > Aves > Passeriformes > Fringillidae > Calcarius > Calcarius lapponicus. The sequence continues at coordinate 62,198,446 of CM077464.1, forward strand.
ACATTTGAGGACACTTTGTCACTGCTTAGAAGCAGTATGAACACATTTCTTCACCCTGCCCTTAATGGTTCTACAGTTCTCACTGCTGCATTCAGACTTCTTGTCAATTTACAGTCATTTCAGTGGCACTAAACTTTGCAGCACAAATATTCATTGATCTTATGTAAAACCAAAAAGAGCTGAAACAGGATAGTACAGTAAACTGGAAGGGTTCAACTTCCTGACTAGAAGTTAAAGCATGGCTTTAAGGGCACTGTCCATGCCTCTTCAGCACTGATAGGCAAGGGTGAGGAAGGTACCAACCACCTCTTCAGGAAGCCTACTCCATGTTTTGGCCACCCTCTGGGTAAAGAAGTGTTTCCTTATGTTAAGTCCAAATCTCCCATGACAGACACAGTTTGAGTTATTCCTGCATGTTCTGGTGCTATGTACCAGGGAGAAGAGCTCAGTATCTCCCTCTCTACTTCTCCTCCTCAGGAAGCTGTAGGGAGCAGTGAGGTCACCCCTCAGCCTCCTCCTCCTCTCCAAACCAGACAAGCCCACTGCCCTCAGCGCTCCCCAGAGCACATTCCTGCCAGCCCCTTCCCCTGCTTTGGTGGCCTTCTCAGGACATGCTCAAGGACCTTCACACCCTTTTAAAATAGTGGGGCCCAGCACTGCACACAGTACTCAAGGTGAGGCTGCACCAGTGCTGAATTCAGTGGGATAATCACCTCTCTTGGCTGGCTGGTGATGCTGTGTTTGATGCACCCCAGGATGAGGTTTGCCCCCTTGGCTGCCAGGACACACTGCTGATCCCATTGATCTTCCTGCCAACCAGTATTCCCAAATCCCCTTCTGCAGGGCTGCTCTCAGCTATTCCTCTCCCACTTTAGACTTGTGTCTGGAATTCCTCCATCCAGGTGCACAATCCAGCTGGTTGGTCTTGCTCAGCTTCATGTCACTGGTGACTGCTCAATACTCCAATCAATCCAGATCCCTCTGCAAGGCAAAGTCTCTTACCCCATGGGAGAGTCAGTAGCACTTCCCAGTTTGGTATCATCACCTATCTGCACATTCAACTGCAGCCTCCAGATCACTGATGAAGAGACTGAACAGAGCTGCCTCTAGACCTGAGCCCTGAGGAACACCACTGGTAACTGGTCACCAGCCAGATGTCCTGTTTGCTGCAATAATTTGAGCCCTACTCTTCAACCAATTCTTCACCCAGTGCACTGCATACCTGATCATCCCACTGTTGGAAAACTTGTCTGGAAGAAATACTGGGAAGAACAATACCAAAAGCCTTTATAGAACCCTGAAAAACTACATTCTTCCCTTTGTCCACCAGGCAGGTGAACTTACTGCAGAAGGCTTTTTTAAACAGGATTCTCCCTTTGTGAACCCATGTTGACTGTCTGATGATTGCACTGTTCTTTACATATCGTTCAACAGCATACAGTATGATTTTCTTAATAATTTTTCTAGGTTCTGAGGTTAACTCTCTAGTTTCCTGCATATTCCCTCATGCCCTTCCAGTAACCTGAAATAGAACTGGCTAGCTCCCAGTCAGCAGGGACCTCCCCAGATTCCCAGGACAGCTGAGAGGGGTCCTAACCGTAACATCTCCTAGCTCCTTTAGTACCCTGGGTTGAATCCCATAGGCCCCATGAACTTCTAAACATTCATTCAGCTGACACAACTTGTCTGTTAAAATTTCCGTGTTCACAAATGAAAAATTAATGTTCCTGCAGTCATTGTCCTCTGACTCAGGACCAGGCAGACCAAGGTCTGTCAGTACTATTAAAAACTGAGGCAAAGAAAGTACTGCCTGTCTCCATTTTTCCTTCATCCCTATTTGTCAGGTGACAATCTTGGAAAAGTAGCAGTTTAAGACACCGGTAATTGCAACAGTGCTTTTTTCCACTCTGTCAGCCATCAGAAAGAGATGTGTTCCTCAGACTACGAGGGACAGTTATTCTAAATTTGACAGATGACATCAGTTAGCTAACCATTCATATGAAAGAGGAAGGCCTACAAATACCTCCTCAGAAAAGGTTATATTTCTCAAGTTATACTTGAGAAATTTTACCTCCAGGTTTACACCAGTCTTAAATTAGTAAATTTAGTCTTGGACACTACAAACCAAAGTACAAATGTGAAGCTTTAGGTCTCAAAGTAAGGGATATGAGTAGAGCATAGAGGGTATAGAGCATAGTGAGTGAAGCCTCTCTACAACAGGGTGTAGGAAAGAAAAGAGCAAAAATTAATGCAAACATGAGTTTCATAAACTAAGAAATGGTAAGAGTTAGGAAAATTTGGTCTGAAAATGTTTTGCCAGGAAGGAATGCATTTTAAGGATCTGAATTACTGATCTGAATAAAAGCAAAGGAAAAAAGCGTATCCCACACTTTTTGCAAGACTACAGTGTATTTTATAAGCCTCAAAACCTCACTTCTTCCTTCACAGACTCTGTTTTCAAATGAGATACAAGAAGTGAGAAGACAAACTTAGTTTACTCCTAAGATCAAATTTAACTATTTCCCCCTAGTGTTACTTGAGAACAACTGAGGAGTAAGAAATATTGCAAGACAACTATTTCACACGAAATAAAATTGTTGTAATGTCTTGTTGTAATTTCTTGCTTTTGCCTTTCCATTTATGTCAACCCTTGAGTTACATAATCTGCTCTGTCCACAGTACAGCAGACTAGGTCTATAGACTAGGTATAATTTACTATAAACTCTCAAATCAGGTTTCAGAGTATTTGTCAAAAGCTAATTTTTCAAGAGCCAGATAAAGACTAAAGTATATTATGCTGTTGGGTGCGTATATGCACATAAGCCCATATTTATTCAGTAGAATGATTTTCAGAAAGTATCAACTCTTGAACACATGCATGGAACATCCCGAACGAAGCGGATTACAATATCCTGAACTAAGTGGATTACAATGCTGTGGGAAAGGTATCATAATTTAGCTGCTGCACATTGAAAACAGTAAACTCTGCAGATCAATCCCTTTTACACTGCACTGAAAGCTCACCACATACAGCAATTAAGACAGCACTCTAAACTTAACTAACACAAACACTAGAGAAGGCACAGAATGAATACTATGGAAGGCCTTAAAGTAAGACTCAACAAGCTACACAAAACTTCACAATAGATCCATTTCCAAAAATCTTACCTCTATTTCACAAATGAGTGATTCAAATAATAGAACATAACTGTCAGCAGTTTTGAAACCATGGTCTAATACTGTGACTATGCAGTGCCAAATCTCCCAGTGGTTCAAATTACATTCAGATCAAGCCCAAGCAACTAATCACCTATTTGTCAAATTAATTAAATTACCTGTCTCTAGCTTAACATTCACAGGATTCGGAGTCTATATTAGTTTTTATACTTTTAGATTCCAAGATACACGGATACTTAACCTAGAATGAGACACAAGCAGCCATTATCAGCAGACTTTGCCAATAGGAAGTTAACTTGCTGAAGTCTTTCTACCCAAAATTTTTCTGCTTTGACACATGCATGAAATCATCACAACTTTTTTTTGGCCACTTTCACTTACATACTCTGGACACATGTCCTGTCTGGTGGGTATTATTATCACTTAAAAATATCCTTTATTAGAATACATTTATAATAACTTAGTGAAAGAAAGTACATGCAAGAGGAAAATGGCCAATTAAATTAGGACTAGAACGAATAAATAAGTACCTTGTTCTCAGATTTATACTATATTCTCAAATAATCTACAGTTTAAAAAAAGCAAGAATAAGGTCGAGGTAAGCAAATCAGTCCTCTACAAGACGTTAACAGAAGGAACGTACAAAACTGAAAGAACAAGCATTAAGATGAGAGTAAAGGATAACTAGGGAACTCAATGCTGGATTGTTATTCACTACACGTAAAAGTATCATTATTTTAAATGCTAAAGAAGAAACCCATTTCTGTTTCATTCTGTTGTACGTTCAGGCAAGAGATGGTTTTTACATTCTTCCACAAGACAGCTTTTGTAGAGTGGACAAAACGAAGCACAATTTCTAGCAGGAGGAGGATCGGTAAGACCTTAGATGACGAAGTTCCAGCGAAGCAGCTCCGCGCTGACAGCAACACGACAGCGATTCCCGCCAGCCGACCGACCCCGGAGCCTTCGATCGGACCGGCCCCGCCGCCGCAACCGCGGGAGGGTCGCGTCGCGCAGGCCTGGCCGGCCGACCCGCAGGACACCAAGGCCTCGCCGGGCGAAGCGCGGCCCTGCCCCGCCAGGTGAAAGGCCGTCACTAGCGCGCACAACGGTCCGGCGGACACGTCTCCCAGCAGCCCCTCCTCGCCGTACCTGCGGTGGGAGGGAGTTCGCACGTCCACCCGCTCCGCGCGGCAGCATCTGCTCCTCGCCAATCTTCTGCTTCAGTTTCTTGAACATGGTGGCGGGAGGGAGAAGGGGATGAGGGTACGGCTTCCGGGCCGCCTGGTCAGGCGGCAAGGGGCGCCCAGGGGGCGGCGGAACCGATCTCCCCTCGCCCCGGCCCGCGGAGCCACCGCCGCTCCGCCCTCGGACCCCCTTCGCGGGGCACAGGCAGCCGCGGCCGCTGCGCCTGCGCAGCCAACGTGGAGCCGAGCGCTTCGGCCGGCACGGTGTGCGGCGAGGCACAAACTTCCAAACGCAATGCGTGGCGCTATTCTTCTCACAACCCGGGCGGAGGTGCAGCCTGAGCGGCCCTGGGCGCCAGGACTGCGGCGGAGCAAAGCGGCGTTGCCTGGCCTCACTTGCTCCATCTCTCCCGGAGGGCGAGGGAGGCGGTGCCGTCCTGGGAATGTAGCAGGCGAAGGAGTGATTGCTTCTGTCCGGAAGGACGGAAAACAGAGCAGTAAAAGCTGCCGCCTCGCTGCGCCTTTCCGCCACCGTAGCTGTTTGATTCCGTTCCTTACACCGTTCCACGGAGACGCTTGACTTGCCAGAATGCTGACTCTGAGGGGCTGTAGGTCCTCGCGTAAGAGTCCTCCTGAGTCGGGCAACGATAGTGTCGAGGACAAGCTTTCACAAGCCGAAGAACCGGACAGCAAGGTAACAAAAAGGCGCTCGGTTCTAAGACTTGTGAAAGCTTCCGACTAAAAAATGTCCAATAGGTGCTTTTTGAAGCTGCCTGGAAACCCATCTGCTAATAAGAAAGTCGCGACGCTTTTCTTTTGAGGAGCCTTCTGTTTGTAAACCTGAGATACATTGTTACAACTAAAGTACCATTGAAGGTGGAAAGACAGTGTTTGCTACTACCGCTACTATTTGCTACTACCGTCTCCACGAAACTGGCAGAAATGTTCTTGGCTGCTCAAGGTTAAAACCTCTGGCTTTAGATCCTTTGTTGGATGACGTTTGTGCGTGTGTGTTCAGTGCTGCGAATGTAGACGCAGCGGGCTGTCGCCAGTAGCCAGCATTCATTCTCCAACAACGGGACTATTTTGAAACTTACTGTGTTGACAGTGACATTGTATGAAGGCTAAAAATTCATGGTGCTGTTTGCAAGAAACAATGAACCACGTATTCTTCTATAAAGCTAGGGAGGCTGTATGCAATAATCACAAATGCCCAGAAATGTTTTCACTGAAATACACTCCTGAAATCTCTAAGTAATTTGAGGGGGGGAAAGTGGATAGGAAATTATTTTCCCATTTATTTTACACTGACTAAAAAAATAATCAAGATAAATCTACAGCAAAAATAAATTGCTGGTTTTCCTAGTTTTTTTTCCACATTAAACAAACATAAAAAATATGTTTTTATGTTTTAAATAGAAAAAAAAACCCAAACCTTTTTTAAAACAAAAACATTGTTTTACAATCTCTTTAGTTGTAGATAAACTGTGACTGGTAGTGACCTGTTTGTTTGTGTGTTCCTGTTAAGACTATATGCATACTGTGTGTTCCTGTTAAGACTGTATGCATACTTCAAGATGACAGCAGTGACTTGCACACTCTACTGATTTTTTGTGAGAACAACTGTTGACTTCAAACACCTTCAAAAAAGCTAATCTGAACCTACAAGCTGTAATAGCCAGGTAAGTATCTTGAAGATTTGTAGGGTATCTTTCCTGTAGGGTGAAACAGAATTATAGGAAAAAGTCCCCAGAATTAAAAGGACAAAACCATCTGAATAGCAGTCCATAAGGAAATAAGATAAAATGGGCAATTAAGTTTATTGCATCCATAAAAATTAAACATTTTCTGCTTCAGTGGGGTAGCTTCTATTTCCTCTAAATATGACATGCAGCAGCATGGTGGTAAAATTCAGAGATTATCAAGTGAGAGGAACATTACCTGATGAATGCTTTGGGAAACCCTTTAACAACCTTCAATAACCTAATAAATCCATTACCCTCTCATACCTATGTTCTCTATTACAAATGCTAGCTCATATTCTCTTTTTCTGTTCAGATTACTCTTCTGATTTAAACTTAAGTCACTAGATGTAGTGTGTGAATTTGATGGACAGATGCATAATTGAAAGGACACTGGCTCCTGTAGCTATACACTAAATAGAGCTCTGTATTATTTCCTTAGAAAATTTAAAGCTTGAAATGGTATGTTGTGAGTGTTTCTCATGTACTGATGTTTTTGTAGGACTAAAGGCTGGGTGGAATAGAACAAATCTGAGATGAGAAACTATGACAAAATAAGTAATTTTTTCCTACACTAAATTCTTAATTACTACAGAAAATGGTAAGGGGATTTATTAGCTGAAATTCTGAAAATGAGTTGCACTAATAGTAATCTGATAATCATATGATAATTGGATATTTTCTAGGGGACTTTTTTTACTACAGCAAGGTCTTTTGTTGTGTCAATTTCAAGGTACTTAATCACCTCCTGTTTTTCACAGGAGATGCCTAACCTGGGTTTAGCCCTAGAAATCTCAAAAATAGCCCAAACACTCATCCTCACAAAACTCCTCTCTCAAACTTCTCCACATCTCTAGGATACTTTAACCCTTTAATCCACTACCTAAGCATAACTAACTTCCTCAACAGAGGACAAAACATTGCCTCTCACCTAATTGACCTTTCCTAATACAAAATACTAGGCCCAGAAGGACTAGCCAACCTACAACTAATAGCAACCAGAACTGCCACTACCCTCCATTCCGGCCTATTCAAAGTCTACCTAGGATGATTTCCCCTATCCATCCTCATCATCCTCATATCCACATACAGAAACAACCAATGGCTCTCAATCTTCGTAAAAACCACCAAATCCCGAAATCATTAATTGACCTCCCAGCACCATCAAATATCTCAACATGATGAAACTTCGGGTGTCTATTAGGTGCTTGCTTAATTACTCAAATCATCACAGGTCTCCTGCTAGCCATGCACTACACAGCAGACACCACCCTAGCCTCTTCCTCCATTGCCCACATGTGCAGAGATGTGCAAGTTGGCTGACTCATCCACAAACAGAGCCTCCTTCTTCTTCATTTGCATCTACTTACACATCGGCTGAGGACTCTACTACGGCTCATACCGAAATAAAGAAACCTGAAAGGTCGGAGTCATTCTCCTCTTAGCCCTTATAGCAACCACCTTTGTAGGAGGTTTAGAGAAAACTATTTTTGCTGTATGAAGAATCTATGCATTTGAGATTTTGAAGAGAACCATAAAGGAATGGTTGCTTCATGTAGGAATAAAAATAGGAGCATTTAAATTCTTATTATATTTTCTAGAAAATGCCAAAAAATCCATAGTAGATATGTCTTAGTTATGAAGAATTTCTTTATCTCTGCATGCTTGATTTTCACTGTAATAGGTGAAGATAAATTGGGTTGTGGGGACATCAGACATAGAAGAGTTATGATAAATGTTCATTAGATTTTAGTGTGTTATAAAAATATAAATGTATTAAATTTGCATTTAAACTTTTCATTCTAATGACATTTCTAAATTTTAAAATAGAATGGGAGTCAGAAAAGTGGCAAAGAAAAATGGGTACATACTGAAAGATCCACATTTACTCACACAACCCAGTGACTACTTTTAAGTTTTACAAGCTCAACAAAACTATATAAGAGCAAGTGATTTCCTCTGTGTGGCTCGTACGCCATCAGTAAATCAATTAACATTTACACAACCTCTCTTCAGGATATATAGCACACATAGAATAGATAGAATGGACTTCAGATTGAGTTTTCAAGAAGGACCTTAGCATAAGAAATTATCACCATTTCTATATAGATCAAACAGAACATAAAGACATCTGGAAGTATGTCTATCAGGTCTGTAAGGATGATGACACTTGGATCTCTAGCTGGAATGGAAAAGTTTTATGTGAAAATTAAATTTACTGCTATGTATAGTATAAATATCTCCAAATTTTAAAATAAAACTTTAATTTTAGAATATTGTTTCATATTTTTCTTTACAAATAAAAAATCTTCATCCACAAACCTTGTTAAGATATTTAATAATTTACCTTCATCTAAATGGGATGATCAAAATAATGCATCTTCCCCGTAATTCTTAATAAGAAGTTGCTGTTGGAACACTGTTCAGAAACTCCAGTTCTTAAAATTTTACTATATAACCATGATGTTGGAGGTTAGGATTTTTTTTCTTTATTTTTTCTTTCAAGGATTTTTCTGCCATTTGTTGCCTAAGAGATGATAACAACGGTACTTAAGAGAAACAAAAATGTAGCAAATGAGGAGGAGGAAGAGTGCAGTGTGCTATGGAGCTGGTGGGCTTTCTCTTTGGAAGTGCAGAGATACCGAGAGATTTTGGCTGAGGGGTAAGGGCTCAGCTGCTCACTCGCTCTCTCTCACTCTCGGGACCAGGGAAGGAGACAGTGCTGTTGCTGCTGTGGGGAGAATTCCCTGCTACTGTGGAGTTCCGTCCTTTCCTGCTTCTTCCTTACTGTGAGTGAGCCTTTGGTTGTAAGAGCAGCCATTGAACTGAGACTTTATTAACACCACTACTCACCATCTACTCAGGTGCCCCAGAGGAAAACCTAGAACCCCAATCCCTTCCACTCCTCCACCAAGGGAGTGTCTTACAGCTATTGGCGGGAACTCGGCTGCTGCTGTCCAGCCCCACTCTTTTCTGCTGCTGCTTTGGGTTTTTTGCTACTCTTTAACTCGAGACCCCATGTCTTCCCAACTCCCCATGGCTCCTGCTATTGTTGCAGAGTTTCTGCTACATTTTGTTTGCCACCCCGGGGTCTGCTCGCCTCTGCCATTCTAGCTTGCTGCTCTGAGGTTCCCGCTACAGCCCATTTTGCTGTCTGGAGGCACACTGGGACCAGCTGCCTCCCATGAGTTTTTAAAGGAAGCCCCTTTCTATCTCTGCCCCCAGCAGTGCCGCCATTAGACAGTGGAGAGGCAGCCGGGCTCATGCTACAGCGCCCCCTGCAGCTGTGGGGGACTCATCGCGCCTGCCCTGCCCGGCCAGGAGCCAACAGCGCCCCTGCCGGCTGTGACCGTAACTGCACCAAAGGGGAAAGTGCCACAGCCGGGAGAAGCCTCTTAATGGGTTTCTGTTCTTCTCTTTGGTGTTGCTGCCCTTGTGGTTGTTTGTTTGCCTTGTTTTCTTTCTATCTATCTATCTATCTATCTATCTATCTATCTATCTATCTATCTATCTATCTTTATGTATATATATGCACACTAGGAAAGATCTGCTATTCCTTTCCCCATAGCTTTGCCTGATAGCCCTGTAATGTCAAAGTTATAATAATTTGGAGGGAAGAGGATCACATTTTCCATTCCAAAGGAGATTCCCACCTTCCTTGGCAGATACCTGTCTTTCAAAATGAGACTCATGGATACTGATCCATAGCAATTTTTAAAAATCATCCTAAAAACACATTCTAAACTTAAATAATATTATTCTAGTGCTTACCTTGTTTCTGAAAGACTTAAAAAATACCCCAAGCACAGAAATAAAACAACACACATCCAAAAAAATTGCCAAAACAATGAAAATCTAGAATATTGGAGAACATTCTGTCTTCAGTTGTTTGGTCAATTAAATAATCTGTGTTAAAATAGAAGTTTTCTAAAAAAGATTGCATTTACTTTGTTGTCTAGATTTTTTTGGAAATATTGGAATGCAAATTTTTTAGTTAGCTCTACCCACAGCTATTCAAAAGCCAGCTTAATTCTTTTCCTGCTGAGGATGCAATGGATTGGAACAGAATGGAAACTCATGTAGTTCTACTGCTAGAGAGCATCCCCATCAAAATGCATATATATGTGCATAATTCCTACTGTGCCCTACAGATTTTTCCAGTACTAAAGTAAATCAGGTAAAAGGAAAAACTAAATCTCACTCATTCTGCAGTATCTAGCACTATCAGAAACTTTGTAGTCTATAGTAACAACTGTGAAATGTGCATCTGCCCACAAAAAACCGATGGGAATTTTAAATGCTTGGGTTTTTTCCACAACTTGGTGATTGTTATATGTATGCAAAAACCATACATGGAAAGTCTGACAATAGTCCCTCTATATTCCAATAAATTCTGTGGAAGATTATAAGGATTTTGTAGAGATATTCTAAGGATTTCGGAGTTAAAAAATTGGTGGAGAGAAGATCACATTTAAAGGTCACCTAAAAAAGGGCATCTTTTGTGCTTCTTTTCCTCTTGAAATTTAAAAAACCATATCAATGCTGGGTTTGAAAACACTTATATGTATTTGTGGCTGTGTCTGATGACAGAAACGTATCTTTAGTAGAAATTAAATTCTTAACAAAAGGTGATGGAGGACAAGACGGAAAGGGCCTGGCAGAGTCTTCTGTACACACACCCAATAATTGTTTTGAAAATCAAAATGAATAAAAAAGCAAGATTTCTCCCTACATTACAAAAGCAGTTTACACTTACTTTCCAGTGTAGACGCAGAAAGTTGATTTTCCACCTGTAGCAGGGGAATATTACAATGTAGCAATGGGGAACAAAGACACACAGACTCCCTTGCGCATACGAAGGAAATCGCTTTATTGTAGAAAACACCTCCCTTATATACCTTTAGCTTCCACTGGACATAACCAAAACTTAACAGAAGAAGGGCACCCATTGGCTGCTCAGCTGCAGCGCTGCTGTTCCATGTGCCTCACCACCCAATCAGCTTCCTGCTCACGTGCTGTCCACGCCTCTCTCCCCACAACTGCCTCTCATCCCCCAGCTGACCTCTAACAGCCCAGTCTGCTGCTGTGCCCTCCCACAGGGCTTTCTGGTAAACAGAGCTATTATCACCTTCTAACAAACACAACCTCATATCCCACATCTCACTCCTTTTTTTTTTTTTTTTTTTTTTTTTTTTTTAGTAACAGTGATAATAATAACTGTAACAACTTTTCCAAAACTGTAACATATGCCTATAACATAGCAACTACATCAGAATGGTGTGACAAAAGGTCACACATGCTGTGATGGCATCCACTGTCTCTGGCATGCAGTCTGTCCGATCTCATCCCAGTTTAAAAATTGAGCACATATAGAGTTTTTAGCTAGTTTGTCATGAGAGCACCCCAACTTCCCCTCTTTTTGTTTTTAAATTGAATGAGGTTATTGCTTTGTAGGAGAGTGGGGAATGATTGTTTTGTGAGACACACTCCATTGCTACAAGAAGTCATGAATTTACTCCAAGGGCTAGGCAGGTCCATTGTCCATTTTGATGGTGTCTGGAAAGCCTAGAGTGGTAAAACAGGAGCCAATGCCAGATAGCATCATGGTGTAAGCAAAAATAAAAGGAATATAATATTCATTTCTAATAAAACATACACTTTTGAACAAAATTAACAAGGTGAAACTTACAACTGCCTATATGCTTTGTTATCACCCAGGGTCTGCCAAAGAGCCTTCTTTTCACAATGAGGACTTGAGTTTCATGTCCACTGTTAAAAAATATCCTTCTTGTTATCTTTTTATTAAATTACTGGCATGTAACATCAGTCTGAGAGCTGAAAAAACCCCTTCATTTGCTGTTTGCCAAGTATCATCTATACAAATTCAACTTGAGAAATCACACCCATATTTGCCATGTAACACTACTGGTAATGCCTTCACAACCTTGTCTTCATCATTAGGTATTTTGGTGAAGTGAATGATCAGAACATAAGCAAGGGCATTTGTTCAAGATGCTCCAGAAAGAGCTGTGGTCTGTTCTCTTCTTTGCTGCCTATGCTAGCACTGAGCTGTAAGAAAAGAAAGATTACTAGGAAGAGTGTGACTCTTTAGAATCTAAATTTGTAAATGATGTTGGGAATACCCTGTTAAATGACAAGATGCTATTTAAAAATATGGCGTCTTAAGGGAAAAAGTCAGCTTTAAAGAGGTGCTGAGACAGTTGCTTTTGGGGAAAAAAAAAAAAAAGGAGGCATCTAAGGTCTTTGGCAATAGCATTTTGAAGATTGATTCAAAACACAGTTCCTTCATATAGGAAGAACAGAGGACCATAAATGCAACCCATTTCAAAATGGAGTTCTATTTGTTTCTGGTTGGGATTACCAGACATCATTCCTTGTAAAGTCAAGGGACTGCAGTTAGCTCTCCAATAATTTCCTTCCCTGAAATTCATCTGCATTTGCTCCTTTGTCCAGAGTCCCCATTTATTAGTGATGATATACTCCATCTATGCATTAGAATATTCAACTAGAGTGTGTGACTCATACTTGCTAGGTTAAATTAGCTGGAATGGAATGGATGGTTACAGTTGCTTGTATACAATAGTCCTATTTTGACAAGCTTTCTTTAGACAATGTTGAAGCAGCACTAGCAAATAGGAAGTACAGCTTGCAGCAGGGAAAGACACTCTTCTGCTTTCTCAAGCTTCCTGTAGTTAAATAGATGCCAAAAGGCTTTTCGTAGTACTATTACTGTCTTGTAGGGATACTTGATCTAATCCTATCTTTGATAAAATTACTAATGGTCTGCTTTTCCACAAGGCAGAAGATTTTTCTTTTAATAATATGGTTTTTGTAAGCTGGAACCATGAGCTTGTGCACCAGTCATGTGGGATGTACTCCTTAATAAGTTTCACAACCTTATTTAGAAAATATTGACTCTGTGTAACTTCAGAATACAAATTCTGGCCATCTTCATTCTATTGATGCAAATTTTTTTCTACCATACTGTCACTTTTTTATATTAAACTCATTTTTACCAATAGAAATATTTTTCCCTGGCACCTCAGGAAAATATCTATGTTTGCTCAATAGTGCAGCATCAGTACATCAACATGGTCCTAAACCTATCTGACATCTAGACAGCAGAGGTTAGCAACCATGAATGGGAATAGCTTCTGAAACATTTCAGTAGATTTCCCAAGAAGGGCTTGCTTTCTGCCACTGCAAATCTTCCCAGAGATATTGTCTGCATAAGACTTGCATCAAAAGAGTATTTTTGCACAAACCTTGGGGCAAGCTCTGTCTCCGATTTACTAGTGAATGCAAAGAGGGTGAAAGTGCTGCTTCAAAGCCCTCTGTGCACTTTCTGTACCAAGAGGGGGGTGACCCCAGAAATAAGTTTTTGATCTCTCTTCAGAACACAAGGCATGTCATCACCTCACTCATCTTTTTCTGGGACTCATAGCATTTAAAGACTAAGAAGCTCTCTTGCTTGCTAAAGTGCATTCAGCAAAAACCCTTGTCCCATCAGCAAATTTGAACACAACTACAAACGAGTATTCCAATGCTGGCAGGGCAATACTCTACCCTGGCAGTAACATGCCACTATTAGAAGACTGTGTAAAAATATTTGTGTAAAAAGTAATTGGAGGGAAAATAGAATTGGGAAGAACTGCACATTGTTTTGGAAAAAGCCTCCTGCCACAGTCATACAGACATCATTTGCTGGTATCATTTTTAATAGTTGGGGCTTTTTTAAATTTTGTATAAGATGACATATTACTGCACATTTTTTGTTTTCTTAATAGAAGTACAGCCATTTCTTAATAGAATAGAAGTAAGCCATTTGAATATGTACAACTGGCCTTTTAAAATACATATGCTATAGCACACTGTGAAAGGAATTAGCTATAAATAGAAATTCAAAGGTGTAAAAACGATTTCAAATAAAGTAAGTCTAAGGTGACAGAAGAAGAAGAAAACAGCAAGTTTCTTCTGGTGAAAAAAAAACTGAGGAAATTGTACAGTGCAGGTGCATTATTTCACTTCCTGAAAAGCTGAGTAGGTTTGCTATTGCCAATGGTTTTCATTAGGAAGGAAGAGATTCCTTTTGAAAAAAAGACTTCAAATTGATGTGACATACACGTTATGACACTTAACTTCCCCACTCATGAACAGAAATTCTCATCACTTCATATGGAAATCATGATGGTAATGGAGGCAAGGATGTCTAAGCTGTGCCATCAAGAACATAAAAAAGCATTAGAATGCAGGTAAGACTGAGCTCCTGAACTAGTGAGAAGAGAATGCAACAAAGACATTTTCCTTTAAGAGTCTTCAGAATTAACAGAAGATCAATTTTTTTTTTCATGTGAAGCATTTATGAATAGAATTAACCTTTAAAATAACATTGTTTTCAAAAACCTGTTTACAGTATCTCTTAGAATGATACTCTGTTCTTATTAATAAAAAAGAAAAGCACTTTTTTCAAATTGTTGTGCACTCTTAAACAATCTACAATAAAAATAGTATTTTTTCATGCTGGGAATTAGGTTCATTACAAAAATGCCTTGTAGCACACTTGGCACTATAGTCTCTTGATTAGCATAGCTTTTTATTCATTGAACAAGTTTCACATTGACTATTTTTCAACTTTAAATAATGGCGTCTTTGTACTTATGCAACGTCCATGAAGAATTTCTTGGGTGTTATTTTGTACTTGATCCTAAATGGCAGGTTCTGCATTCTGCCATCTGCCTAACTTTCCTGTTTGATGCAGCTCCTGAGAGGTATTTTCAGAATTGAGGACTACCTGCAAGAATGATGCTAAATACATGCATTTTACTCCTTGGTTAATGCAAAACCATTTTTCCTTTACAGCACAATAGTAATAGGAAAATAATGATGGTAGATTCAATTTTTATTATACAAAGAGGACTATTATCATCATTAGAAACCAAGAAAATCATATTTATTGCACATGCAGTACAACCACTAGTGCAAATTACCCTGTAAATTCAAAATGAATCTGTATCATAGGAGTGGATTGAATGTTTCGATTGATATTTTGCTTAAACCAGAAAATTAATTCTTTTGACAGCCAACTCATAATTGCAACCTCCCTTTCAACTACTGCTTTCAAAGAGTTGAACATGTCTGTTTATATAAAATGATACTGTGGAGTACACAATACCAGATCAGGTCATAGACATGCAAAAGAAAATAAAGATCAAAGGACAGATTCATTCACGTCTGCAAGCCCTCAAGAGTGTACAGGTCAAATGTCCCCAGAAAACTCGGCTGGTGGCACAGATTCTCTATTTTGGCACCAGCAGAAGCAGCTGCTATCTTTATGGGATGCAATCTTGCTTACATCACCCTTCAGAGCAACCTTTTGTTCCCCTGCCCAATACACTTTCTGCTCTATTCCTTTGACTTTACGTTTGCATTTCTAGAGTCCTGCAAACTGACTCAAAGTTCAGGTAATAGATTTCAAAGATTTAGAAATGTTGTGTTTGTTTATTTCATATTTTATTCCGTCTAAGCATACTGTAGCTTTCTGAAGTGAAATATGTCGAGTATGTCATCTGTAGTTTGCATGTTAGTTCTGCTTCACATTAAAACTTCTCACAGACCCCTGTGATGCCTTACTGCAAAAAATATATAGCTGCAAAGAGTGGTTGTGGGAAGCCAGAAAACTATGTAAACAATCTAACAATAGAGCCTTGAATTTCTGAATACAATTGCACCATGTAAAGTCAAAATATACTATTTAAATTAATTTCATATTACAATGAGTGTGGGGAAGAGAGAATCCAGATAGGCTTTTTTTTTTAAACAGTTCAGGGAAAAAAATGGCCTAAACTTGGAAATATAGCATTAAATATTTTTATACAGCATGAGTTCTCATTACCTAATCATCTGATTTGTATAACTGAATTGGAAACCAGGAAAGAAACGATGAAAAATATTCAAGCTATAAAAGATGTGAGTTTAAAATTTTCTTCGTATTTCCAATTAAAAGTATTAGGTAGCTAAATGGTCACCCATTCTTTTAAAAAGCATCTGGACATAAAAAATATATAAATTTCTGCAGGACTTGGATGTCAGGTATTCCTGAAAAGCTTTATTTCACTGCTTCCCAACCCTGATTCAATCCACCTAAACGTAGCTGTATTTCAGATGGTCAGTGAAACTGTCCTTGTAATGCATATAGTTGACAAATAATTTGCAGAAAAAGCTAGATAGATTTGAAGACCTTTTTCTGTAAATGGCATTTAAATTATTTGTACAAACACACAGATGGGATTTCTGCTGTCTTCTTCAGGCCACTTCCTTCAGAGAGCTCTCCATCAAATCTCTCTAGTTCTACTCTTCTGGTGATTCAAAGTCAGCACTGGGATTGTCCAACTGCATGGAATTACTGTATGCTATAGCTGCACACTGAGGGCTTCTGTGTGCAGCATCACGTGAGCCCTACTAATGTCACCCTGTTGGTACAAACTGAGCTAGCTCAGCTGGTTGACAGCTGGACCTTAAGGGACAAGATTGTGCACTGATTTTGTAATACCAAATAGGTACTAAGAAGGAGGCTGGAGGATTTAAATATTTCTGCCTCCAGCTTAAGCAACACTAAATCTTGGTCTTTATCTGACAAACTAGGTGAATCAACCCATTTGGCATTCCTATGCCAAAAATGTCAGTAGTACAATAAGAACTGTCAAAAGAGTAACAATTCCAATCATTACTTTATAAAAATAATTCATTTGAAGAAGTCAGGAAGAAGGATGAAACATGCAACATCCTACATGTTTCATCCTGTAGAATCATTCTGTTTCTTAGTATATTCCCATCTGTTTCTTATTAATCCCCCAATTACAGGTTTCTTATTATATTTCCATCAAATGCATCAGACATGTGTGCTTGTGATGACACAAATACTTGCAAAGCTTACCACAGAAACCGTCTTCTCCTCAAACAGCAAAACATTTCTTGATGGTTGCATTTGCTAATTACATTTAGACTCAATGTTCTTAAAGGTCTTTTCCAACAAAAGTGATTCCATTGTTCTCTACAAGTTGCACACCCTGCTTGTCCTGGTTTAGGGCAAATTTGGCAGAAAACCTCCAAATGCCCCCCCCCCCCCCCCCCCCCCCAGAAAGCCCACCCACATGGCCCCTCCCCACTACTGGTTTGGGAAAAATTTTCCTCTGAGACAAGTGGAAAAAACCTGTTTATTTAACAGGCAAAGCACTCTCCAGAACAAAAAATGAACAATACCAGATGACAAAACTCATTCGCCGCTCTGAAGAGACGACAAATTCAGAAAGTCTCTCTGGTGGGTGGTCACTCTGTTATCATTTTTTTCTGGCATTGGGAAAGGCTGCTGCCCAGAGTAGGCCCTGGTAGGCAACAAAGTGCAAGCTCTTGCTGCTCCCCAGGTCCCCAGTCTGGAGCAGGTTGGAACAGTTCCAAGAAAAGGGAAAGAAAAAAAAAACAGTCCAGGGAAAACTCAGCCTCAGCTAGCTAAACCAACTCAAAAGCAAAGGAGCGCTCTGTTCTGCTCCATCAGTGCCCAGACAACACAGTCCAATGCAGAATGTGGAGGAGTGTTGCTTTTAGAGGAGTGAGTGCAGTCTCTGATAACAAACTGTGCTTCTTCTCCCCACCTTGGCTCTCAGAACCAGTCTTGAAGGCAGAGAATATAATATCCAGCATTAACAGAACAGATGACTGGGGATACAAGCATCATAAAGTCACCCTAGGACACTGCTCTATTGAGATATGTCACCAGACAATGCTAAGACAAAGTTTTGGAACTGCTAATTAAAATTCTCCAATCAAAGTAGAACAGTGAAGCTGAGGAGGAAACACAGCTCACTACAGTTACCTTGTGGCATGCCAATACTTCCTTTCAATCACAATGTTTTTTGTTTCTAAGTCCATGACATCACTTAGGCATAATTAAACATCTTTTGGGAAGGAAGGAAGATATTATTCTTCTCATTATACTGATGGGTAAGCTGAAATGCAAAGCAGTTAATTCAAAGTGAAACAGCGATAAAGTCAATAGTAAAACTCACCACAGTTTTGTTCACTACCCTAAATCCTTACTATCTCAAAATAGAAGAACAGCTGTAAAAACCTTGTGGCTATTTAATTTTTTCCCTATACCTACATGGTAGGGTAAGGGATAAACAATCCCAAACAATGGTAATCCACAACAAAGCATTCTTGACATCATATTCAGCTTTTGCATAGCGAGCTCTTCACCTGATCAAGTTATTCCATTGGAACAGTTTGGAGAGTATCTTAGAGGGCTGGGTGTTGTTTGCTTTTAAACCATCTTGATCATTCAGGTTGCCAGTAGCAATGAGAAAGTTTAAAATAAGATAGTGCTATGCATTGCTTTTCACACATGACAGACATATTTCTACAACACAGAAGGCTGACCTAACGCTTCACTACAACATGGCTGAAGTGGCATCCTGTTCCCCATAGGTTTTTCTGTTTATTTTAACTGCTTTCTTACCAGATTAATGAGCCGAACTAGCTCAAAAAGGAACCAGATAAGTGCCAGAGCTTTCAAACAAAAAAACAGATGCAAAATGGTGATTAGTAAGTGCATTTGAAAATTGATTTTTTTTGTTCTTCTCATAGATACATGGCATTCTCTAGCATGACATTGCTCCAAAGTTTTGGTGTTGGTTTTTTTGCTTTTGTTTTTTTGTTTTCTTAATTCTAAATGTTATGCATTCTTGTGGGCCATTTTAGTAAATAGATTTTCTGATATGTGTGAAAGATGGTCTGAAGTTCCCCTCATTTGTCTCATGACCGTCCCAAGGACAGACATTGGGACCCTGAGGACCCTGATAGGAATTCTGGCCTGCCAGTGGTGGATGAACACCAAAAATCCTGAGGCCCCTGAGCAGAATTCTGGCCTGCCAAGTGATTGTTCCCAGCTGTGTCTACAGTGACTGCTTCTAGCAGGGCCTGCCAAGGGGCAATGTGCCCTGTATGCTTGCACCTGCTTCGTGACAATAGCCCAGGAGTTTTCCCACCTCTTGGCCAGATGAACTTGCTGAGGCAACTTTGGTAGCCCCCACATGGAAAATCCTTCATCTGCTCCACTACCACCGTGAAGGACGGAGATTGAAGCCCCCCTGCCAAGGACTGAGACTGAGACACCCGCAATTCTGATGCAGGGGTGCTGGCCTGACTGAAGCAGGATGCCTGCTAAGTGTTGCCTGCAGATGTGTTCACTGGACCTAGACTGGTTTCCTATAGAAAGCAGTCCTGAAACAATGAGTCCCACTCACTGCTGATATTGACTTATCCTGCTGAGAACATGGACTGTCTGTACCCATCTTCAATACCTCTTTCCCCCTCAGCCCTTTCAATAGACTTCTTCTTGATTGCATCTGTTCCCGCTCAGCCATTTCAAGATCTGTTTCCCCCTCAGCAATGGACTATAATAGATCCTTGAGTCAACCAGGACTTAGAGATCTTCCCAACATGACTAGGCAAACTCCATTGGCTGGACTACCAGAACTCTGTCTCTCTACGTTTGGTAGCTATACTCTCTCTCTTTCTCCTTCTCTTTTCTATTCTTTTCCTCTCCCCAATTCCTTTAAGGCATTTGCTGTGGTTATTCTATAAAGGTGCTTTTGTTTGGATTGATACTGCAATTCCCTTTCCGTGTTGTGCTTTGCACTCCGAGATCAGTTAACGAACCATCACAAGCCCTGTTCGTATGAGTGGATCGTGACCAAGCTGAAATTGGTTCTAGTAGATATAAGCACACTGGTAGGTAAAAGTAGACTATAAAAGATAACATTCAGAATGTATTTCCCTTGTCTTCCCATTAAAGCAAGTGAAGAAAGCAGACAGGAGATCTTCAGATAACATGCTCTGTGAATTGAAAAGAATCTGGTCTTATTTGAAGCAACTGAGAAACTCACACAATGAAATACAGTTCAGACAGATGAAAGGGTCACATATGATGTCAAATCTATACTTTTAATGTTTGAATGAAACAAGATTTCTTTACGTACATTCTTACAAAATGAAGGTGAATTTGCAGAAGCAAATGAACTGGGGCAGTTTTATAAACACAATGTTTTCTAATTAAACTGAGAATTCAGGAAGGCAACTTTGAAATTAAAAGGATTTAGAAACATACAAATACCAAGACTGGCAGTTCATTACCTTTAACAGTCTCTTTAAAATAAGATTTATTTTTAACTTCTTCTTGTAGTTGGTCTGAAGTCATTAGGAATGATGCAATATTTAAAAAAACCAAACAAAACAAAACAACTTTCTCAAAAAGCTTTGAGAAACCAGAGAAATTATGATGCTTTGGGATGAAGTAGTCCTTTAAAACTTTTGTCTGGCAAAAGAGATAAAAACCCACTAATGACTGTGGACTATATTCCAAAACGGTAATGAAGCATGTAAGGGGCAAGAGCCTGTAATAAAAAATACTATGCTGGGTTCATCTGTTGAAAGCATTCCAGAATGGTTGAAAATATGATTCACATGTTGTGGAATAAAAACAAACAAACAAACAAACAAACAACAAAAAACCAAACAAACAAACAAAAAAAAAAACCAAAAAAAAAAAAAAAAACACCAAAAAAAACAACACCATAAGGAAAAAAATTTCCCATTCCAAGATAGTATAATGGCTTAATTTCATTTTGTTCCTAAGACTGGTTTCTATCTTATTAAGTGTTTCACAAGTGAGAGTGAGAGTGTTCACACTAACCATACCATTTGGATGGATCTCTTTTACTTTACACAGCAGCAGATGTGGTTTAGCACTCCACAATTCAGTCCCCAAAAGAGAATGAGTGTGGCAGATTTAACCTAACTGCTCAGTCCACCAGAATGCTTAAATCTCTTAAAAAATGCTTTGCTATATCTCATTATCAGGACATGTCTCTCTAGCTCCACTTTGAGCTCCTTGATCTTTCATCTACAGGATGAGATCCAATTTAGCTTAGCAAGGATATAGCCCTTCAAAACCCCATCTTTTATCTTCTGTATTCTTACAAGTACATTTCTACTGCAGGGAACAGTTTGGAAGATCCTAGTTGTTTTGTTTCTCAGATATGTTGCTGCATAAAATAGCTCTTCTTTTAATTTTTTCCCTGCTAAATTATAGGCTCTGTGCTTAAATGGTTGTGATGCTAACTCATTAAAATATATTCTGGAATACAGAGTATGCAGTAAAGTTTTCTGTTCTTCTGAGGACATTCTACTCTTTTTATGAGAAATGCTGAAGGTCTCAATTTAGTTGTAAAGGTCACTGATTCACAGATTGCAAAATTGTTAAGTCTAGTAACAGTAGGAAAAGTGTGCTGTTGCTGTGTGTGTAAATGTCATGTCAGCTGCTGTTGGGATAAAAAGCATGAGCATAAGCAAAGATATCTGCACGAATAGGAAAGAAACAAAGAAGACATTTGTTGTGATTTCTGCTCTAAGGAACAAGAAGAAGTATGAAGCGCTAATTTCAGTGGCTAAGACAGTATCATCCTTGGGCCAGTTCTCGTCAACATCTTTTGAACAACCTGGACACCAGACTTGAAGGAATATTGAGCAAGTTTGCCAAAGACACTAAGTAGGGAGGACCTGTGAACTAACTCCCTCGAGACCTTGCAGAGAGGTCTTGACAAACAGGAGAGATGGGCAATTATCGCCAGCCAGGAGTCTATGCACAAATCACGAAAGGGGCGGGACTGCTGAGGAAGGCATCTCAAGCAGTTGTATTTTTGAGCATCAGTCTCATTACATGGTGATGACAATGGGAAGATGCCAGCAGCTCACGTCCCTGGCAGCAGACAAAAAACTTGATGTTACAACTGACTTTAAAAGTTTTTTGACCAATCACACAAAGCAAAAGCATACTGACAATAGTTCTATCCAATCACTATAAGCACATGTACCTTTGGTTAAAACAATGCTTGCTTATTTCAAATAAAAGACCTGCTTGTAAGCCTTAAGATATAATGCACAGAGCTCCATTATTAAGCTTAGAACTTCCTAACATCTGGCTAGATATACTTTTCTGTAGCTTAGGCAGTTATTCTAGACAAGCGTTAATAGACACACCATTGTTCTATTTGTCCTTACTTTCTACTTCTTATATAATTTTTCTGCTGACAAACCTTATGACTACTGCTTAGCACCAGTCACAGTTCTGCTGTCTCTGAGGCCTGCCTTTTGCAGCTTTCCCAAACCCCTCTGTTTTTGAGGGCTCCCACAGGCAATCACCAACCATATGGAGCAGAACAAGGGCAAGCGCTGGATTCAGCACCTGGGACAGGGCAGTCCTGGTGTGTGTATAGACTAGGGAGCAAGAGGCTGGAGAGAAGCACTGCAGAAAGGGACCCAGGCTCCTGGCCAATGGCAAGCTGAGTGTGCATCAGCCAGGAGGGCCAAGCCCATCTTGAGGTGCATCAGGCACAGCATCGCCAGCTGGGCAAGGGAGGGGATTGTTCTCCTCTGCTCTGGGGCGGCCTCAACTTGAGTGTTGGGGACAGTTTTGGGTGCCACAATGAAAAAAGACATGAAGGTATTAGAAAGTTCTCAAATGAGGTCTACAAGGACAGGACTCGAGGAAATGGCATGCAGCTGAGTCAGGGGAGGTTTAAGTTGGGTATCAGGAAGAAGTTTTTTAACCAGAGGGTGGCTGAGCACTGGAAGTCTCTCCAGGGAGCGGTCACAGCATCATGCCTGTCTGAGTTCAAGACACTTTTGGACACTGCTCTCAGGCATAATGTGTGATTCTCGAGGATGGTCCCATGCAAGGCCAGGAGTTGGACTTGATGATCCTGATGGGCCTCTTCCAATGCAACTGATTCTATAACTCCATGGCTCTGTCCTGGCCACTCAAGGTATATTGCTTGGTCTGACCAGATTTTGATCTGCTCTTGTTGGTCAGAATTTGTCACTACTGGCTAATGATATTTATCACAAAAGACAAAGTGCCTTTTCTCAAGAAATTGGAACATGCACCCTAGAATCCTAAAAAAGTCTTTTCCTTGAAACAACACCACCCTATGCCCAGTATTCTTTCCAGATCCTAAGGAGAAAGGAGGCAAAATGAGGGGGATGTGTTACAATGAAGCATTGTCAATTTCCCTGTTCTTTAGCAGTATATTTGTACTTCCACTATTCTTTTCTATAAAATCATGGTTTTGTATAGCATGTAATTTTCTAGCAAAACACCTTTTTGCACCTGAGCCCATCAGTCTCTGTGAAAATATATTGTAAAAAGCACCAAACACATGAATAGGCAGTGACAAGGGAGGGGGGAAAAAAGAGTATGAGAAGCAGCTCCGTGACACTAAAGTGAGACAAGAAGATGCTCCAGTTGACAGAGCAGAGAATCCCTCACAGTCCCTGGAGGACATCATCGTGAAGCAGGTTGTCTCCCAGCAGTCCCTGGAGAACCGTGGAGGAACACATACCCACACTGCAGCCCATGGAGGGCTCCATGCCACAGCAGGTGAATGTGCCTTGAAGGAAGCTGCAGCTTGTGGAAGGAGGGCCAGGAAGCCATCCTTGACCTCTTCTTTAGTGGAAGAGCATGTGCAAATGTCAAACAGCTGTTAGCTCTAATCTATTCTCTTTCCAGTTCTTGTCATAGCTAAGTAAGAAGACAATCCAAGAATTAGAAGCCTAAATTCTTTTGTTCAGGCTCCCATTGTCTCTGCCATGCCCTTAAAATTTAGTTTGATATGAAATAAAATTCAAGATCAAGTTCTTAAGGCTTGATGTTCAGGCTTTTCAGAAAATAGGGAGTGCAAATACCTGTCATTTTTTAAAAATAGAACTAAAAAAGCTAAATTACTGTTTTCTAAAGACTTGTGGAAATCAATTGGTAGAGGTGGTGAGACTGAAGAGTATAATTCATCTGAAATGAGAATATAATTTAGGTACCTCAGTTGTGTACAAGTTTTTTACCAGGAACTCTAGAATTTTAAACAGACTTAGGACACAATATTTATCTCTGGGAATATTTTAGTATGTATAGTCCATTCATCTTTAAATAGCTCTGTTTTATAGTTATGACTTACATTTTAAATTTTATTTGAAAATAAATATTTGTGATTCAGATAATTTCCATTTCTGAAGCATTTCAGTTGTTGACAGTTTTTGCTGTCTCCTGAGGGCAGGAAAATAGTCTTTGTACCAATACTGAAATAAGCTAGATGGAAAAAAAAATCGTTCTCCTCATTCTTTTCTGTCTATTCTAACAGGAACAACAGCAAAACTACTGCTATGAGTCTGAGTTCCCTACCACTCATGGATGGCCAACTTGTAGTGGCTAGTATTTTATTTGCACACATTTCTGATGCTGGTCGTTAACTGTTGTGCAGAAAGATCTGTCAACTGTTTTCATGGGAGGACACTCCTGAATTGCTTCACTTGTCTCTGAACCAGAGAACTAAGCTCCATTTCTGAGATCTTGCTATCCTAGCCCCCAAACCTATTTCCTTCAAATGCATTTTACTTTCAACCAAAGCACTCCATTACTTCATGATGCAATCTCTTGTTCTTAATGTTTGGGGGATTGTTTTAGAACATATTCCAGTAAGCAGGTAGAACATCTGTCTTAAGTAGTATCCATCACTTGGCTTTGGTTCATGCATCATAACATGTGCAAGGAACGTCATTTACAATCAATAGATGGGCTGGGGTAACGGGCCACAAGTTTAGGAATCTTTCTCAAATTAATTTTGCTTTAAAATTTAGCTCTTATCGTTTCAAGTGTGTCTTTATGAAAGTAATCAACTATTTATTACCTGTACCACAATGAAGAACAATCAACAGTGGCTGAGCATCCCACAACAATTCCAGGAAGAAGAATGGCCTGAACCCCCAGCATAGCACAGAGGGTCCTCCATGCATCTTGTCAGCCTGGAGAAGAGCAGACTCTGGGCAAATGTTAGAGGAGCCCTCCAGTATCTGAAGGCAGCCTACCAGAAGGAGGCAGATGAGGTGCACAAGGGCACGTAGTGAAAGGAAAAGTGTTGATGGCTTTAAAACCTGAAGAGTGTGTGTTTCCTTTGGATATTGGGAGGAAATTCCTTGCCAGGAGGGTTGTGAGACACTGGAACATGTTGTGGGTGACCCATTCCTGGAAGTGTTCAAGGCCAGATGGAATGGGTTTTTAACAGGGTCTAGTGGAAGGTGTCCCTGCCAATGACATGGGGGGTGAATTTAGGTGAACTTTAAGGTCCCTTCCAACTCAAACCATTCTATTATTCTATCTTAATATTCACTCTGTGCAGTAGCAGTATGTAGTTCAAGAGAGAAATAACAGACTATTGATTCTGAGAAACTGACATCCAATGAGTTTAACTGTTTTAGTCTCACGTGAATGTTCAATTTAGCATTACTATATTTAGTAACAGTCCCTGCACTTAAATATCATGCACACAAATATTTTATAGTTTTCAAGATTTCTGACATTTGGGAATTTCTCCCTCACGCCTTCTTTTATGTTAATTTGCAAACTGTGAAGTAGTTACAGTAAATGACTCTTCCCTAAATATCATTTTGAAGATTAGAAATGGATAAATAAGAAAACTGTGTGAAGACAGAGCATTTAAAAGTGATTTTAAAGTGAGAATTAGAGTTAGATATTGAAAATTCAAAAGTACAAAATTGAAATGATGGAATGGTTTTAAGGGATTTTCTGTGTATTTCTGTGATACAAATGATGATCTCCATTTTCACACCTTCCAAAAATACATCTTGAAAGTTACTACTTTGAATAACAAAAATATTTCCAAAAGAAGGAAATTGATTTATGCAGATGAAAATATCATATTCTAAATCTTCATCATCTAGTACAAAGGATTGCCCATACACAGTAAGCTTTATGGAGATTTCTATTCTCACACAAACACAGAAGAATTTTTCAACTGACTAGAAAATCTTTAAAAGCAAAATAACCTTTGAAAAAAAGTTTAAGAAAGATCAGGAAATTATATGCATCCACACTTACTATATGTTGATTACTAAATATTGGCTCTGTTTTGTGGGTGAGTGCACTTGCCATTCCCACACACAGATACACCTTTGCCCCCTGCATACCGATGTGTGCTATTGGGTCTTGTCATGGTTTGATGCTGGTGTAATGCCAGCGCCCCTATGAAAATACATTCTCCTTGTTGTCTGCTGTGAGATGCGATCAGAAATAGAGCAAAGCAGGCTCCAGTTTAGGAATAAAGGAAAAAAAAAATTTAACTTACAACTATAAGTGAAAAGAAACACACACAGAACTCAGAATGAAAACCTTCCAAAAACATTCCTCCTCCCCCCACCAAATTTCCAATACATCACAGTAGGACAAAACCTTGGATTCTCAATCCAGTTACCACCCCTCAGATCACCAACTCTCATTCCATCACCACCCTTTAGATAATCAATTCTCAGTTCATCAAGGAGAGAGGAGTCCCTCTTGTGCCATAGGCTTCCCCAGGAAACACAGTTGAGACCTCTTGTGTTTCCATGTCACTCATGGCACCGCCTGGAGATCATCTGCCATCGTGACGTCTTCCTTCCATGTCCAGTGCTGTCATCACTGCATGTGAACCAGAGCTGCTTCTACAGTTCCCCTTTTAAGGATGCTTTGCCCAGTTCCAAAAAGAGCACAGTCTCCCACTTTTGGGACACCTGTCCCCCCAAATTCATCCCCTGGGGCCAAGGAGTCTCAGGAACAGAGATCTTCTTCCCTGAAGACAGAGGGCACCACCACCCTCCTCACCTGTCATCTCTGTTCACACACTCCTTCACATAACATTACTGCACTCTCTTGGCTCCAAGCCACTGCCTCCCCCTAGATGCAGTCTCTGTGTCACAGGAAAAATGGTTCTGTCCATGGTTATAAAGAAAGGTCCAGCCAAAGGCCACTCCATCATCTCCTCCCACCTAAGATTCTTCTCAACTTCTCTCGTGGCCCATTTCCTCTTACCTCATCTCTTATCTCTCTTCTCATTCAGCTCCAGGAGGATCAGCATTTGTAAGGTTTCCATCATCCAAGAAAAGGGTTAAAGCCCTGCTGGGCACCTTTTTGCCACACCCCCCCACTCTCCTTCTTGCCGGCCGTGATATCAAATTTCAAGGTGGCACAAGCACAGACACCAGGTCTCTCTCTCTCCTGGGGCGGGGCAGGGGGGCTGCCCAATGTCCCTTGGTGCTCCTCCACCCTTCCATCATCAGGGGCCTTCACCTCCCTTCTCTGTCCAAGGCCCGGCCTACCTCACCCAGCTGCATGGCTTCCCCTCTCCCGCCCAGCCCAGAGCCGGGCAGGGGAGCTCTGACCTCTTTTACCACCAGAACCCAAGGGAAAGTTTTCCTGGGAGTTCTCTGCTTTTAACATGCCGTGTTCTCAGAGGCTCATCCATGTCCTCAGTGGCTACACCAGGTGCCAATATTTAAATCTGAGCACCTATTGGTTTGACCACAGCATCCCAAAAACTCACTTCCTTTTCAAACCAGGACAGGTCCCAAAGAAGGGTTTATCTTTTTTCTGTTCAAGAGCTTTTGGTTCTCAAAGTCAAGGGGTATTCTTCCTGGATCTATTGCCTGGATTTATTACCTAGAAGGTAATAAAATTAATTGGATATTTGGTAAAATCTGTCCTAACTGCATCTTCATGTGAATCATTTAGTCTAACTTAGGTTGCTTACATTGCAATTTTTTTTCAAAGTATTATGGCAACTAAAGAATAATTACATCGATGACTGATTATATTTTGCAAGAAGACATCCATGGCATGTTTAGCACACACCTACAGCATGCATTTTTTATTTGATCAAAGTTCCTATCAAGCCTTCTGGATTAGTACTTGCAAGTTTCTAAAATGTGGGAACCGTAGTATCACTTCAAGGAATGTGGTGTGAAAAAAATAAGTTGAGCCTATACTGTGCCCTGTCCATAATTTCTAGCTTGTAAAATAAGAACATAGTCATTCTTATAGAGATGCAAATACAGTACTTGCAACATCCATGCAAAGCCTGCACTATAAATTCAGGTAGAAATTACAAGTTATTAAGAGACTGATCACTGAAGAGAACAGAGTAGAGGCTGGGCTGCTGCACAGCACTACAACTCTGTCTTCAGCTGACAGAAATTTACTGAGCTGGAAGCAGTGACTAAGAGCAGGCATATTTGAATCGCCTTCTCCAGATCTTTCTATTCCTTCCATTTTCTTTTAGAATATGGAGAACTTATGCTACAGACTGCAGAGGCACTAAGTAGTGACTAAAGGAACTGCTCATCAATTGCTTCAAGGTAGGTGGTTTTCCCACTATCCTTCTTCCTTTCTTCTTTGGAAAATCTATAACATTTTCATCAGAAACAGTAAAGGCATCTATCACAATATCCAGTACATCCTATAAATGATGTAGAATTAATATTGTTCTCCATAATGTCTTTATTTTACCCTTTTAAAACTTGACTTTCCATAGGAAAATTTGGTTATTTAATCTTGGATGTTTAGACTCAGGGAAAATCCACTTTTCCAAAGGAAATTGCTAGGTATTGATTGTGAGGATTGATTCTTCAGCAATGTGTTTTGAAAGTTATTGCCAAAACATACCTGCTGTACTCGATTTCTAAAGTCTTATATTGTTGTCATTACCTTCTTGCTGATGTTTCTTGCAGCAGCTTTTCACAGAGTACTCTGGCTTCTGCTTCTTCCTCGTGTTGCTGCTTCTTAGTCAGGGCTCCTTCCAGGCTCTCCCTGACTGGCCAACCCAGCCCCCTTTTACCACAGTTATCTTCACTAGCTACAGCTGGGCCCAATTAAGGACATCGCAGCTGCAGCCCATCAAGAACAACCAGGGCTTATCAGGGCTTGGCCCATATACAGACATTCAATATAGATACTTCACCAGGACTCCCACTATACATATACAGATAGTCAATACAGGTATTTCACTAGGACTCCTACCATACATACCAGTGAAACTTGGAGCATAGGAGAAGTCCATTAAACAAATTAAACCAATTAAAAGAAACTGACCTGATTTGTACAATCATGTAGAGACACATCTCTATATGTACATCAATAAAGAGGAGTAGTTTATTCCTGTAACCAAACCATCTTGCACAATTTAAGCTGCTTAAAACTATAGAAATAATTACAAGTAATATTTTCGATTATAACATATAGAAGAAAGCACTGCTACTTACTTAGAACAGAAAATCATATTAGAAACAATATTCAGGCCAAAGTATTTTCAGAAGCAATATGGTTTCAAATAGACTTGGATACTTTCAACTCCCTAAACTGCCAAAAGCTACCTTTACATTGTGGAAGAGAAGTGAAAAAGTGGTAATGGAATAAAGTGTTTCATTGGTTAGTTTCTTGGTGAGTTTGACCTTTGATCTACTACAGCTGGGGAGTAAAAAGAAAAAAAGTAAAGTATGTTCAGTTGTGTCAAATGAATTGCTGAGTGATGGTACCTGAACTGAGGAGATGGAAACTACTGGAAAGGAAGGACACAAAATGGAAATGACAGAAACAATTTGATGAGGTTGTCAGAATTTCTTAAAATGCTCTTAAATAAATGAGTCTTCATCAGTAAACCAATGTACCAGTTAAATTAACACCTGGAAGTTATTCTTTCCAGAAAGGGAGGGTGGGAAGGATGAGAGAGTGAGAGAGAGAGAGAGAGAGAGAAGAATAGGGAGGACACAGAAGAGAAAATACAGATTGACATCAGGAATTAAGTTACGCTATGATCCTATATTTATGCCAACACTACTACATTCTTAATCAGAAAGTGCAGTAACCATGAAACAAAAGATTCAAATTAGAAATGCTAAAGTGTGGGACCAAAAAAACAGATATTCAGAACTGCAGAAAGAGAAAACATTGCAGAGGTAAATATATTTTTTCTCTTATAGAAGTTGTTACAGTGACAAAATCTTTTAAAACTGTACACATATTACTGTAGGAAGTTGACATTGTTCAAAGTATTCAATTTAACTGATTGATAGATTCATCCTAGAAATAATTTCTCAGGTGACAATCACTCTGAAAAGGACTGAGTCCACCCATGGAATGCCTTAATTGAGCTAAACAGTTTTACAGAGAGATTTCCAATGAAAAGAGAGACAGTAACTCAGCAAGTTCAATTACATATGATAAGGGATCTATATTAACCTACTGTATAAAACAACAATAGTAATGAAAAAAAAATTCAAAGGCAGATCCAGTGATACTTCATTCATTCATTTACTTATTTTCAGCTGAAACTCGTTATTAATAGAGCAAGCTTTTTACTAGCTTCAGTAATCATTTAATCAAGGCATATTCATAAATAATTGATCATTTTGTAACTGCAGTCATTTCATAGTAAAAGTTCAAACATAACTTTCATTTTCTGGCTTCTAATTGAAGATTTATAATGAAACTGTATATAACATGCTAAGCAAGTCATTAAAAATGCTGAACTCAGAATTGCTACTGTGCCATCCTGTACCACTGCCTGTTTTAACTGCACTGTACACTGCTTTTCAGTCAAGTAAACAACTGCTCTTTCAAGTGACAAAAATGCATTCCTGCTCTCAAGGAGATATGCATTTTACTGTATCATTAAAGAAAAATGTGCAGTCTATGATATCAAAAAGAATAGCAGTATGAAAAAAATCAACACTTCATTGTAGAAAAATGTACAAATGATCAAAAAATAATTCCTCTTTAACAGGAATACATTAATAGAGATCCCATAAGGACCTAGGACATGCCACATTTCAGAAAGCTCTCCACAAACCCTCTACTCAAGAATGAACAAAAGACTCCTCCCACAAACTAGGGCAAACCAAAACAGCCCAAGATGTTTTTAAATGATGACTCTCTACAAAGAGAATCTCTCAGCAGCCCAGTCCTTCTGCAAGAATAAATGTCAAATAAAAATGAAGGTTTTAAGCCAGTACTTTTTCTGCTCTTCTCTATAGATGGTCCATGAGAAACTTTTTACTTCACCTCCCTCCAGTGAGATCATCCTGTATTACTACAGAAATTAACGTGATGTTGAAAATAAGGATGGTGAGGCTATGCTGTATGATCAGATGAGGAAAAAGAGAGTGTAGATTTTTCACACAGAAAATTATAAAATACTAATGAAACACAAGAAATATGTTATACATCTGCTTTAATAGATTTAAATCACTTGCATATCCTTTTTCTTTACTTTGTGCACATCCACTCGAGCTTATTTTAGTAAGACATTTGAACAGTCTGGTGCATGTTTTTGAGTCTAACCACTATGCTTGTCATTTTAACAGTTGCTTTTTCATTTCCATGTGATTTCCAACATACAAAATGCCATCTTCCCTAATTATCTCTACACTCTTAAGAAACACCCCGCACTTAACTCCAGAGTTGTTGGAAAGCAAATTACTACCAGTGTGATCCCAGGTCCATCTCACAGCAGAATCTGATCAATTTTCATGACTGTCTGTGCTTTATGCAATATAGTACAGCAATTTATTTTTTACTTGCATTTTTTCCTTAGGGATTATGCCGTATTTAACTTTTGATATTACAAAAGTCTGGTCGTGTTTAGGCCAGTCTAAGCGAAGGTGCCAATGTCTGCAAACGATTTTTACTCATAAACCTTGTCTGATACCCATGCAGTAAATCTTCCGAAATGCTCTTGTGCCATGTGGAAGCGGTGGGAACTGGGCACACAAACGAGCACGGCGACTCCCAGCGGCCCGGCCGAGGCTGATACAGGCGAGGCGCGCTGCTGTGCTTCAGCGGGGCCACGGTCTCCCGGAGCTCTCGCAGGCCCGTTCCCTGGGGAAGGCCGATCAATAAAAACAAGCCCTAGCTAAACCCGGGAACGAAGCACAAAGCAGGCGGTGTCAGACCTACCTCTACCCACCACAGCACTGAGTCAGTCGGCCCACCCGATGATAAGGGGGGGCGAGGCGAAGAGCGTGCCCTGCAGTACGACACACTACAGAGAACGACGCTCCCTCCCTTCGCTGCCTGCCGAGGAAAGGAGAGGCGAGGCGAGAGGAGGGCACTGCTCCTTCGGATCGCCTCCTCGCCTTCCCGGGGCTGAAAGGCCGCCACAGCGCGCAGCGATCCACGCCAGCCCAAAACCCCGGCAGCCCATCAGCCGCCCGGGAAGCGGCCAGGACCGTGGCCGCGGAGCCAGGCGGGGAGGGGCGGGGCGGGGCGGGGCGCGGCACCGCCCACGACCGTTCACCGCGGTCCCCGCAGCTGCGCCCGCTCTGCGCACGCGTGCGTACCACCCTCCCGCCCTCTCCTCTGCGGCGCCTGCGCGCTTCGCCTCCTGGCCTGTGTGGGGGCCGGGCAAATGCGGTGGCTGTCCGTGCCAGCGTGGGTCGCGGTGTGTCCTGCGCTTCGGCTGTCGGGCGCTGGCTCTCTCTTCTTCTGCTCAGCGCCGGCCCCTTTTTCCTTCCGCAGGCGATTTGAAATTTACCGCAGTCTCTCACTCGAGTTCTCGATGTGGCCGTAAGCGCCTGGCGCTGAAGGGGAGGAGGCAAGAGTGCGGGGCGGGGAAGAGGAAGGCGGCCTGGAGCGGAGCGGCTTGTCTGCCTCCAGCTCCGGTTCTCCCAACCCCTCACGGGGAACGGTTGGTAGGGGACGGTGGAGAGGGTTAAGTGAGGTAGCAGTTCCCTTGTCGCGGCCCGTGGGTGGTCCGTGTGGCGGGCACTGTGGTTGCCCTGAGGCGGCTTTTGCCACTGTTCCCTTATCTCTGGGCGTAGGGAGTGAGGGAAGGAAGGAGCCTGAAGTGATTCCGGGATCCACGGGCCCCTCACACCCCTGGAAACGGTGGAGGGAAGAGTGAAACAATTCCCCCCTCCCTCCTGAGGTGTTCCGGTTCTGCGGCAGGCTGGCCCGCAGGTAAGACTCCCTGGGGCCCAGGCAGGGTAAGGGCGAGGGAGGAGGAAGGGTGTCATAGACACAAAACTCGGGCGACGAAGCGGGGCGGGAACCCGGTTCTTCAGGTTTGGAGGAGCGGCTCAGCCGGAACTCGTTGGTCAGGTCGGCGAGCAGAAGGAGAGGCTTGGGGCGGTGGTGTGCGGCCCCTTCCGTGTGGCCGCGGTCGGCTTGGTGCGGGCGGGCCAGGGGAAGCCGAGCCCGGCCTGGCCCAAGCCCTTCCGGCGAGCTGCTGCGATCCCTCCTCCTGGTCCTCGGGGAGCTGCCGTGCGCCCCTTGGGGGCTGAGTGGAAACGGCGAAATGACGGGAAAACGGAGATGTGCTGAAATCACAGCGGTGTGTATTTCGGTGCTTTCTCCTACTTCCTCGGAGCGCGTTACCACGGCTTCGCTGTTCCTGGAACAGTAGGGCGTGCCCCTCTGCAGCGAGCTGCATTGGGAGTGGGTCGCTATTGCTGATGGCTTAGTCGTTTGGTTTTTTAAAGTTTATTTTGGAGTACGCTTTAGTATACCCTGTTGCTATAATTATAAAGACGTTATTGAGGGTGATAGGAAAGATGAACATATTCATGAGTTTGGAAGGAGCCTAAAACAGCTCCGGACTGTGATCTGCTCAATGTGTTTTAAGTAATTTTCGGTTTGAATGCGAGCGTGACTCTTTGAAGGGCAGTGTTATGTATTTCACTGATAATAAAAGTATTTTGTAGATGAAGTAGTACTGTGTTGACTTTATATTATATACTCAGTGATTTTTCGCATTTTAGAGAGACCTACAGGCATTTTTTACTTGAAATGAGGAAGGTCTAAGATCAATTTTCTCCCTTCAAAATTATTGGGGTAAGGCATCTCTAGAGATGTGGGGCGGGAGGTTTGCTACAAAGTATAATATTAAATCAGTGTTTGTCTGAGCTCTTTAAACGTTCATTGTGTCTTGATTGTGAAATGATATAATTTAATGTATTGCGGCCCAGAAGCAGTTACCCTCTTAATATACATCTGCTTCCTTGGTTAATGTAATTGCTTAGCGATGATGTAAGAAAAGATAAAAGGTGCTTTAGCAGTACAAAATTGTTTGACGTACATGACATAATTTTCCTATTGTTTCTTGTTACTTGGGTTTGGAGGTATTTAGCTTACTGGGAAGTCAGTCTTACCTGAACTGAATTCTTGGCTGTAACTGGAAACTTGTGAATAGAAGACGGTTGTGTGAAATGTGTCAGGTGTAGCTTGTTGACCTAAACATCAGTATTTCTTGTGAATTTACTACAGAGGAGCTTTTTTAAAAGTGTCATCCTCTCAGAAGATGACACAGTATTTTAATACATGTAAACTTTGAGAAAGTGCTGTTTAGACTCTGTGTAGTGGGGATATGTGGAGCTTATTAAGGTCTAGATTTTCACATAGCACACAAGTTGGCATGTGCGTATGCCAAAAAAAACTAGATCAGTATCATACATAATTGAATAGCTCTGGTATATAATTTAAGCAGAGGATAAGATATAACTAATAGATTTGATACTGTGTTGTTGTTTATAAGATCCTAATGTGAAGATGTGTGGTGATAGTAATGAGTTAGTGCAGTCCAGTAGCATTACAAAAAAATGCTATAACTACTTTTTGAGAAAGTAGTTATAATTAATTACTGAGAAAGTAATTAAATTTTATTATTTTAATATCTGGAAACTAGCTAATGTGTAATTGTAGGTAAAGGACAGTTTGTGTTTATGCATTACATGCCCTGCAAAATAGTTTATGTAAGTAATACTGTCTGCTTGTGAAGGTGAGATTAAAGTTCACATTTCCTTGAGCTAAATTAACAGTGTTAGATCTGCTTTAAGGGAGGAGGTGAAGGGGTATTTATGAAAGAAAGGTCAGGTGGACATAAGTGTTTCTAAGCCTACAAACTTCACTGCCATAGCAGAGGACTAGTCAGCAGGAATGATGTCAGCTGATAGTTTCCTTCAACTGCTGTTTCTTCTAAGGGGTACCCAGGACAATTTCTTTCCCTTGCTGCAGTAGCTTTGCTTCATTGTACTGTAACTGTAGCACGAGTAGGAAAGAGTGTAGGAGTGTATTAAATTGATGGGGGGAAAAATATTTTAAATAGTTGCAGCTTGTTACAGTGTGTGGGTTGTTACCATGGGGCACTCCATTTCATTAAAAAAAAAGTGGAACCTCAATATAGCAGCAGTGTTTGGTTTTTTAATGAACAATGAATCATTCTTTTCCAAAATGACAGGAAGGGTGCTCATTTTGAAAGAGCTGATAGTATAAAAATTATGGTTGCTTCATTTTAGAGTAAACACTTCTGGAAGATCCTTGTGGTTTTTTTATTTATTATGCATTTTCATAATTTTTTATAGTGCTCATTTTAGTACTGTCATCCCCTTATGTTTTAAAGTTCCATTTGAATTCTTAGTTTATTCCTGGATCTTCAGCATTTATAGTAGCACTGATTCTAGAAATGTCAATCCTTGTTACATTGCTTTTCTGAAAATTATATATGCTTTATACTGTGCCCCTAGAGATCCTCTGGTGAGTCACCATTATAAGAGCTTTCCAGATGCTGCCTGTAACTGATGATATTGTGTATGTAATGTACTTTTTGCAGTAATGGTATCTACAGTTGCAGCTGTTGGCAACTGGCTGGCAGAGAACTCGTACATCGTAAAACAAGACGCTTAAAATTGCAAGACGCTATTTTGGAATTTTGGTAACTTGCAAAGATTGTTGAAGGTCACCAAAGATACTTTGGTAGGTCTGGAGGTGTCTCGTAGTTCTACAGGGCTGTAGGATGCCTTTAGTACATTGGCACACGTAAAGCATTGCAAGACGGTCAATGATAGGCACTGGGACTCTTCATGGATTCATCGGGCACTTGCAGACTCTTGCAAGCTGCATGATGGCTTTTTAATTGTTTTAACTGGGGACTTTCTGTTGGTCTCTAACTTCGTAACACCAACAAACTTGAGGATTTTAACTCCCTCTAAGGAATTACAATTCTATTGCTAAATACTGTGAACTCATAAGAAATTGTATTTCTCAGACTTTAAAACGGCAAGTAAACTGCAGATATACTGCATTAAGGGGGTGCATCATGCAGTTGTCTAAAGAGTAAGTTTTTTCCTGAAAAAGCTGACATAAGCTTGTCCACTCAGAGCAGAAACTTTGTGCTAAGTTTTTGAAGTGGGCTATGATTAGAGATGAACAGCTTCTTAAAACAGAAACACTCTTCATCAGCTGGAATAACTTTTCTCCAATATAGTGGTAAGCATTGTAATTTTTTGGCAGATTGTGATTATATGCTTTTCTCAGTCTTTGCATTTTCCCTTTAATGTTAGCCTCTTTCACTCATAGTAGCAGCTCTTTTTTGGCAATAGTTCTTGTTTCAGTTAATATTCTGAATGAAAATTCCAAATGAGTCCATAAAATTATTTCTTTAAAACTCAGTCTTTTTATTTCTCAGTGCATTAAAACCTAATGTATTTCTCTCTCTTCCTACATGCCCCTTTGTTGTTGGATCATGGTCACCCTGTGATCACACAACCCTTTTTCTTGCGTGGGTGGTTTTGGACCTATGAGCAAACATTAAATGCAAAGAGAGTACCCTTGTATGGGGTCTTTCTTCTGAAGAAGACTCTTGTGTCTGTCTTGCATAATTTAAATTTTTTCTATGCCTATTTGCTTTGTATCCTTTGAAGTTTGCTTGGACAAAGATTGAAGATCAAGCAAACAAGATTGTGGTTTCCAATATGATTATGCTCCTTCTCAATTATGAATGCAACTTGTAGTACTAATGCTTTTGCATTCAGATTCTGTTTCTAAAAGACATTAGTTCTAGAGCAGTACCATTCTTCTCTGTTGTTAAATCAGTTATACAGAGTTGGTGTCTACACAGGTGAATTTTAGTGATCTTTTAGTCTTGCTTGAAAGAGAAAAGGGGAGTTTTGGTCTGTTATTTATAGCCTGTTCACACTAAGATATCTGGATCCTATGTATGTAATGCCAAGTATGCTGGCATACGACCCAGGCATTTGGAACAGGTGGTGCCATTGGAGGTAGTGAGTGATAGGCCCTGAACTTGTAGTGTAGCTTATTATTTTTTTTCCTCTAAGACAAATCAGACCTTTTTCTAGGAAGCAAAAAAGAAACAAGGAGAACCTTTAGTTGGAGGGTAAAATGAAGAAGACTAGAAAGCAAAGACTTGTGGAAGAGATAAAATGTATATATGCTTGAAGTGAAGACAAATGAGAGGGCGTTTGAAGGATTTCATCTCAGGTCTTCTGTTTTGTGTGGGGACTAAAGACACCTCCGTGTTTTGGAATGAAGTGCAACGGGATGTCACTTCATTGCTTGTGTAATGCAATGTATTACCATGCCTATTGGAACTAGGCATGTATAAAGACGTGCTTCAGGAATTTTTAACTGTAAATGCAGCAGATATTATAGTGTTCCTTCCTTTTGTATTTATCTTTCTCAACCATAAAAGACAATAGCAAACTGATCTTTGTCTGATTTTGTTTTGGTGTTCTCTTTAGTTATTTTTATGAAAATTCTAATGTGACAGCATGTATTAAATTCTTTATCCCATGCTGCAGCAAAATTCTTTATCCCATGCAGGAAAAGAACTTTTTGTGTAATCAGAAAGTTATTGAAGTGAAACATCTCAAAAGTATTTCTGCATGTATGTAAAGTATTGATATCTTATATTTTCCTGAGAAGTAACATAATGATATTTATAGTATTAGACTAATTAGTATATTAGCAATATATCTAGGTTTCTGTAGTACCGAACTTAATAACAAGAAATTAAATACTCTGACATACATCAGCCAAATTAATAGTTAAATGGAATGGAAGAAATTGTGACAAGACCTTTGAAGAAAATACTAAAACATCTAATTAAAGAAAACTTATATTGAGGTGTAGTTTCAAAATGGCGAACAATAATAAATGTAGAACCATATATTTTAATTTAGGAAGATTCTTTGGAGGTCATCTGTTGCCCAAAGTATTGTCAATTAGAAAAGGTTTTTCAGAGCCTTGTCTAGTCAAGTTTTTACCATTTTCAGGGATGGATATTTCACAGCCTCTCTAGGCTGGTGTTTAACTGTTCTGTTCTTCAACTCCAGCATCTCTTATTTGCACATGATTTCTGCTGGAGATGTGGACGCTCTCAATTTGTGTGTATCTGTGCTGTTCCCTAAGATGTCCCAATGCATATGCCAGTGAGACGGTACCTAACAAGCTCACATTCACACACTTAAGGTGTGTACTGGCCCTCCCTGTACTGACAGCCTGCTAGCTGGAGTGCAGGATCTTGCATCCACTAGGAGGGATGCTGAATTGGGCAGATATCGTGCAATCAGTGGAGTGACTTTTGACAGCATCAAGCTAGGGTTTGACTGATGCTGTTATCCGTCCAAAGTTACTGCTACTGTCGCTGTTGATTTGGGTTTTATTTTCAAGAGGACTCCTTCACTTCAAAGAAGTGCTTCTGTCTAATTTCCTAGTTTCTGTTTAATGTAACTGACAAGCCTCTTGCTCTCTTGTAACGTGACTAAGTTTGGGCCTGTACCCTGTCAGACAGTTTTGCTTATTTGATTCACGCACACTGATTCCCATCTTCACCTTTGTTATTATCCAGACCGTTCTTTCAAGGGTGGGGCTTGGCAAGCACCCACCACTCTCACGTGTGTCACTAAACAGTGGCCCTAACGTTTTCTTAGTCGTTCTTGTGTTCCCAATGTCCTTAGAATAGCCTTTCTCTTTGTCCTTATCAGCCTTTGCTAGTTTTGGCTTCAGCTGAGCTTTCATTTTCTTAATTCCTCCTTGAGGGCAAAGACAACATCTCTGTATGCCTTCTGGTAATCTGTTGTGTTCCATCTTGTGTTTGGGATCAGTCAGGAGTTCTGTGCTTTTTCTAGGTGAGAAGCGTGGTGGATTGCTGGCAGGGATGCCGCACTTGCCTTCCTCCACAGCAACTGAGATGTAGTGTGTTTTCCTCATTTAAAGAATCAGTATCTAATTTTAATGAAATTACTACTCTGTAAATTAGTACTTCCTGTGAACTGAACGTAACTATTAGCTGTATTTTAGCCAGAATTGAATGTATTTTAGCCAGAACTGAATGTAAAATTAGCTGTATTTTAGCCAGAAACCATTACATTCCCCAAATCAGTCTGCCAGCTGAGAGCATTTCATTGAGTTAACAAACCAAAGTTTCTTGTGTATTAGAAATGGTATGTTGTTTAGAGGATGTCAAGAAATGCAGTTCAAGTCTATGGTATTCTGCAGTTTTTTCTAACATGGTAAATACTTTTTAAAGAAATATGGCCTTTAATGTGTTAATTAAAATAATTTTATGCTTAGTGACTTTTAGTAGATAGATTGGATTTCTGTTCTTATATGAACCTGTTTATTGTAATAAACATTTAGTGATTTTTCTTGTGGCTAGTGTATAACATTGTTAAAGCCTTCTGTAGTACAGATAGTATTATTTTGTGTCCATGTAACTTTTAGTTTGGGCCCTGTCTGCTTTTAATATGTGAAGTCAGCCAATAAGAATTACTGAAAAAAGATGCAGGTTTTTTGAGACATTCAGAATGTGGGAAGCAACTTGTAGTTCTGAGCTTAAACCTTTGCCACAAAGATCTCCAATTTTGTGCAATTATTTGTCTAAATGTACTTGAATACAAGACATAAGTTTACTTGCTTGTTTTTAAGACTAAATATACAGACTCTTACCAAATGAAATAGCAGTGACAATATTGAGCAGATGAAGAATAGTAAAATATCTGGAAAATTTGAAGCAGAGTAAAAAAATCTTACTGCTTGCAAGGAAAAGAAAACAGTAATAGTATAAAGTTATTAAAGGAAGGTTGATGAAAAGGTGTAGAAG
Organism: Calcarius lapponicus; assembly: GCA_039654755.1. NCBI lineage: Eukaryota > Metazoa > Chordata > Aves > Passeriformes > Fringillidae > Calcarius > Calcarius lapponicus. The sequence goes on from CM077464.1 coordinate 62,238,397, forward strand.
CTAAAATATAAGAGAAAAAAAAAGGCCTGTGATGCTACTTGGTGTCTTTCAGTGCCAGAAAATACCCCAATATATTTTGGCTTTGTGATTTCTGTGTAAAAGTAATGAAGTAAAAACTCTGTTTGTACAAAAATAGCTATCACTTTGGGGTTTTTTTCCTCTTTCCTTTTTGACTAAACTATAATAAATTACTGAGTCTTTGCTAGTTAGATCCAGTAAGAAAGGCAGTTATTGTACCGGTTCAGTTTCAAAAGGATAGCCAATACTAGATACCTTTTAGATCTCTTCTTCCTGCAAATAGAGGTTTTTTATTATAACTAAGGTGTTTTCTCAAACCCTGTGTAGGATACTTACCTTGTCAAATAGCTGGACTACCACCAAATTTTAGTCTGACATTTGAGAGGATCTGGATGTCTGGAAGTAGGATTTCTTTAGGATATTTGAAAAAGCTTATATAGTTGTGTTTCTTGAGGTTGTTTTTTTTTTTTGGTGTAACGTTTTTTTGATTGTGTGTGTATGGGCTATGTTTTGTTTTGTTGGTCATTTTTATATGCTTGCAATTCATAAGAGATTTCTGGAGGAAAAGTAAGGGTATATGATGGTAGTATATTTCTCTCTTCATTTCCCAGTTTGAGTGCCTTGTTAGGCAAAAGAGTGGGTTTTTTTGCATAGAGGTGTCTATTTCTGCTATAATAAAACTTTTGCTTTAGAAGACAGCAGCTCAGTTGCATGAGAACAGCTGCATTAAAATGTAAATAAGTCACATCTACCTACTTGGATGCTTAGTAAAGTTTGTCTCCTGAGTCTTTAGTCTTTTCTGTGTTGAGGAGACCTCTAATGATCTTGCAAATTTAATTCTTGAACACTTTGTTATCTATAGGGTTTTTTTTTTCAACATCTGTTAATTAAATGGATATATCTTTTCAGGAGTTACATAAATTGACAGAGAACAGAAGCATTCTTTTTGAGCCAGGAGCAGTTTACAGTTGTGCCTGACTTTGAAGCTGTAGGTAAACTGATGGGTTCTGTTCAGTAGAAAAATTCTCTATGTGCATCTTGAATGATGCAGTGGTGTTCTGTAATGCTGCCACAAGCTTTTGTGGTAGTTTTACCATTACATGCCAATTGCATATAGATGTCTTGAGTATTATGTAGCTAAAGATTGGAAAACTTAGGATGTTTTGGCGTATAGGTTGGTTGATTGTTTTTAATTCCAGATATTAATTAAAACTGAGCTTTGTCCTATCTGTGTTTTCAAATACAGATTCAGAGAATAAAAATGGGAACTCCTGGATCAGGACGGAAGAGAACTCCTGTGAAAGACAGATTTTCTGCAGAAGATGAAGCTCTAAGCAACATTGCCAGAGAGGTTTGCTCATTTTAAAGTGTCTTGAATTCAGAAGTAGGGATGAAAGTAATCTCATTATTTAGGAAAAGTTAATGTTTTTATAGATGTGCATAAAAAAGTGTAATTAGCCAAAAATATGACAATTAATACAAGCTAAGAGAATTATTGATCAAAAAAATCACATTAACTGAAATGTCAACATAGTGGGATATTAACTGTGTGTCTAGTGTAACCTTATGGATTTGCACTTAAGCCTAACAGCTATTTCTACAGATACTTACATGCTTAAAGATAAATGAAAAATATAGCTGCTGTTTCAAGTGTAAAACTAAAAAACATAGACATTTATCCTGTTACAGTGTGTAGTATTCTTAAAATGGTAAGTATAGTGTATTAGTATTGAATGGGTAGTAGTCGCTGTTAAAATATATTTGTAATAGTATCTATTTCAAATGTGAGAAGTGAATTTTTTTCCAAATAAGCCTAATATGTACACTGTACCAGGAATTGCATCACCTAAAAAAAAGAGGGCTGGAGATAACCAACAAAAAGTGCAATTAAGAAGAAATTGATACGAAGGGGAATTTTGTCCCATGGGATTTAAGCAGTTGGAATTTGAAGTCTTAAGAGATGTCTGTTTGGACCAGAGTTTTTCTAGGTGGAGGTGCTGTGACTAGGGAACAAAAGTCTTAATACTGTTTGTATACAAGTGAATCCAGGTTCTTTGGGGCTACATTATCTACAAAGCTGCTTGCCCTAGTTGACATAAAGGAGTGCAAAATGCAGATTCTAATTGGCTTTGTAATGTAAATAGTTGTCTGTATATGTGTATGTAAGACAAAGTAGGGAGGTGATAAGTCTCTGAAGAGAAAGCTTATTTAGGCATTTTCAAGTGTATCTGTCATAGACTGTAGGCAAAATATATGCCTTGTCATTAAAAAAATTAGTTGGTAACTTTTCAGGAAGTTATGTTCTCAGTCATGTTCTAGTTCTAATGGAAGGTCTCATGCTATCAGCCAAGTCCTGTGTAGGACTCTGGATAATATATGATCTCACTCATCAAGTTCCATCACTCATTTTTTGGTGAAAACATGAGTAAAAAAGAAAGAATATGGCCTTAAATTTCTTTGACTATATGCATGCTTCCATAACATCAACTTGTCGTTTAACCTAGAAAAGGATCTCAATAGTAACAAGTTATACGTAATATCCTATTTAAAATTACTGTTGGACTTAGTTCTCTTACATCCCATTATTTTAGAAGACATTACTTACTAGAATTGAATTGAATCCTGTAATAAATGTGTCTTCTGTGGAAAATCTTCCTAAAGGTGTTCTAGGTATTAAGAGATGGCAAACAGAATATGCAGAAACAAAAGGCTGCACTCAGGATGATCTGTGTGGTGAAACCGCATAAAAGTGCGCTGGGATTGAGAACAGTCACAAAATGGCACTAGGAAGTATTGGAATTTGTAATACAAATAACTACAGTGAAGTGACTCTAATGTAGTGTACGACATTTCAAGGTGTTTTCTCTCTAAAAGTTCAGATTTCAGAAAGTGCCATTCTTATTCTTTGTCACCACTTTTAATTTGACAAAATTGTGATTTCCTTGTTCTATGGCATGTGTCAAAAAAAAAGCTATCTTCCTTTTAGTACCAGTAAACATTGCTTTTTAGGAAATTTGGTTTAAGAATTCTTTAGCACTGATCCACTAAGTTCATTTCCATATAGTAATTTTTCTGCATTGTTGAATCTGATGTCATTTTATATGAAAATATTTAATGGAAAATAAGGACAGTATTGTAAGCATCTGAGGTACCTGGTCAGACTGCTTCCTCTTTGATATTTCTTTGATTTTTTTCCATCTTTCCGTCGCATCAGAAAACTCTTTTCTTCTGTTGGCTGTCCCCTCCCCTTTATTTCTTGTACTTAACTTCTGTTATATAGAGAGCTCTTCCACATATTAGTTTCCTTGGTGTGGGACTATGCATTGAGACAAGCATTTTTACAATGTCTCTGTATTACACACAAATATGCTAAAACATCAACACTAGAGTGAATTTCTGCCTTATTCCAAGAACTTTTGAGTTGCTAAACCTCTTTCTTAGTGATCTACTTTTTATACTGTGGTGTATTATTTTTCCTGACATTGAATTTCCTTGCTCACTGGAACTGAGGAAGAGTAAAGGTGATCCAGGGACAGGGATCTATCTGTGCATCTTTTCCTGGAAGCAATGCACTTTCCCTATTTCAGTGTCTGAAGTGAGATTACTTGCAGTTGATCAGTTTGGCAGTCTTGTCCTGGTACAACAGTCTATTATGCTGTGGTGGTTTTAGTTTGAACACCAGTTTTGTGTGGTGGTTTTGGTTCGCCAATTTGAAATTTTTCAGCCAATGCACTAATTAATGTAGTGGGTTCAGTGCTGGCTAAACGCCACTGCACCTAACTAGAATAGACTTATTTCCTTGTGAGATAGGATTAAGAGGAAGGCAAAGCAAGCTCAGAACTTTAAAAGGGTATAAAGAAAACTTAGATTAACAGAAACTAAAAGAATAATAATAATACCTTCAGAACACTTCTTCCCCCCTCCCTAACACTTTCTTTCCCACTGATAATGTAAAGAGACAAAACTTAAAACACACATGCTTTTTTCAAAAGCTACAGGAGCAGGTGTAGATAAATTGTCCATGTGTTTCCTGCAAGGAGATAACAGAACTGTGGGTTTAAAAGCACCCAACTACATTAAAATGGAGTAGTGACAAGTGTATTCTAATTATAGCAAGGTTAATTAAAGTCAGCTTATCACTTAAATAAAAAAAGCCTATCTCCTGAAAATATAGAATTTTTTAAAATAACCTTTTGGTTCTTTCTCTAGCTTTTGTAATGGATTCTGAAACTGTTAGCTTTTTAAGATTGACAAAGAAAAAGTCACATGGTGTAGAGCATAGTTTCATGTATCTTGTGCAAAGTTTGAGCTTCCCAAAGTACAGGTAATGATTGTCTAGCTTAACTTCAGGCTCCTGGCAACATTATAGTCTCATTTGTTAAACAAAAAGACTTAACTGCTTGAAAATTCCCACATTACTATATAAATGAAAATTGAGGTTCATATTCTCAAGGTTATGTTCACAGTCTACATTGAATACAGCTAATATGATCTCAAGATGTTTTCCCTGTGTGTTTGTTGTGGGGATTCTCCCCTTATTAAATTCTTTTGCAGACAGAATATCATTGGCTGAGTTGTGCATTGCTGTTTCACTTGTCTGTATTTTCAGACAAATTGTTCATTTAAAATATTTAGCAGTAACCTGTCATCACCATTTCTGGGATTACATGAGACCTCTTTTTTCAAAACCAGTTTGATTATGTGAGAACAGAGGTTTCAGTCACTTCTGTGTTCTTGCATTGCCTGTGGTTCATGCTCAGATACAATGAATATCGTGGCAGAGAGTGATAAGAGTCTGACACATTTTATCTCACTATCCTCAACCTGCTAAGCAGGAGTCTGAAGGCGCAATCAGGATTTACCATTCATAGCCTTTTTTTGAGTGTTACCATCAGAAACTCTTCCATTCTTCAGGGCTGTGTAACTAGGTGGCAGAGAACTAGAGGCTGAGGACAAGCAACATTGCAACAGTGTTCACTGGGTTTCTGCCTTGTAGAATGTTGTCTCTGTGTTTTGGTTTGGTGGGTTTTTACTCAGGAATCGTTCTCATGACTATTTTCACTATATAGCAAGAGCATGGAAAACTCTTAAGGTGTTTTCTCATGGGAGAGAATAAAGATTAATTTTGATTTGAAATTCACTTTGTAGTAGCTCAACTGTGAGTAGAGCGCAGTTGTTCTTGCTTTGATAGAGATGTAATGTTACTGAATTGCCATGATAGAAAAAGCTGAGTTGAATATTTTTAAATGTTTGAGGGCTATATAATGAATTTAGAAACAGTTAACAACAGTCTTTTTCATATGAATCTATTTAAAGTTTAGTACATGCTTTTCTCTTCATGTAGGTTCAACTTCTGTTAAGAAAACAAGCGAAGTCCCAAAGAATTCCATCCTCATGGATATTGTCTTTGTAGATGCTAGGTGATTTTTTTTTTTTTTTTTGTTTTGGTAAGAGGTCACTAAATATTTTTCAATTGGCTGTTTCTACCTTAGTATTAATTCAAAGCCTTGTTTGCTTTTGTTTTTAAAAGTGGTTAAGGATATTTTATAGGATATAAGATATTCTAGAGATTTTATAATATATGTGTGAATCTGTACAATAAATGGAAAAAGAATGAGACATCAAAAATAAAGACTCTTAAAACTTTAAGTCATGTAAAAAACATAAGATTTTGTTGTTTGTAGGCAACTGGGGCAGAGATAGGAGAAGCAGGTGGAAAAGAGATTTCTGAGGAGCCGTAAGAAGTACTTTTGACACATAAGTGATGGTGTTGCCTTGATTTCATGAGACAGTGTGGAGATAAGGGCAAAAAGCATGGGAATGAGAATACAGAAAAATTGAGCAGCAGAAGGAATCACAGTTGAGCTAAAAGTTTGAATTGAAAGGGACCTTACAGATCATCCAATTCCAACCCCCATGTCATGGAGGGGTTGGAATTGGGCACAGAATCCTTTGTTTGCTTGATGAGAAAAGGCGAAATTAAGTTGCTATACGTAATTATCTTTTAAGAATTACAGTGAACATTTTTAACATGCTCACCCTGATGGTTGAGCCAGAGCTGGCAGGGTGTCCTAGTTCCACGGAGCCGTGGCAGACAGGGAGCCGCGGGTCCCGCAGCAGCGGCAGTCAGTGCCCTTGCTGCTGCCATCGGTGGAGGAAGTAAAATGCTCCTTAACCGGGCCTCCTGCGTTGGAAACTGCAGGACTGCATATCCCTTGACAGAGAGAGAAACGAGTTCTGTGTAATATGTATACATCGGCCCATGATGACAAAATAATTCAAATTTTTTCAGAGATGAATAACATTTTAAAATAGCCTGTATTTTAACCTTATGAAGCTTTTAGGCTGAATCTGAGCTAATTAAAGACTCACCTTCTCCAGAATAAATAAAATACTATTGCTTTCTAGTGAATTACTTCTTGCAGGCAAGGGAAGGAAAAAGATGCCTATCTACACTATGGAGATAGATGTTATGCTTCTCCTTGATCAACATGGAGGGAAGCCTCTACCATATAAATTCTGTGTTAATTTTATATACTGCTTACCTGGGAAAAAAACATGGTTATTACTATGAAGAGACTAAGAAAAATACATCAGAAAGGAGAGACTCCAGACTCAATCTTTACAAAGGTATTCAAGTTAAAGTCTCATCTTCCTTTTCTTCTATATTTCTTGCCAAAAATATTTTTGACATAAGTGAAGAACTGCATGTTATCCTTGAAAGTTGAGCTAAGTTTTCCAAAGATTGTGGTTGAATACGTATTTAAAAACAAATATGAAAAATTTGAAGAAGTAGAGATGGCTTTCTAAATGACTATAAATAGCTTATAATAACTGGTTTGTAGGTGAATATCAGGAAACTGTATCACCTCCTGGAAGAAGAACATTGCCTTACTACCTCTGTATTTACTAAATATATGCAATAAAATAAACCAATCAAAGTGAATACTCCTGTAAGGTACTGCTTAACTGCTTGAAAACAGCCAGGATAATAATGTTCTAGAATGAAATGCTTTTTATGCAGTTACAAGGAAACACTGTGGGGTTTTTTTATTCAAGTAATGGTTTTAGGTATCTGTTTTGAAATGAGGAATTCCAGAACTCAGTGGTGAACAGATTGCTTTGTTTTGTTACTTAGACCAGAGCTAATACCCAAAGAAATACAGGATTGGTTTAAAACCACAAATTTGTCCCAGAATAAAGGTAAATATGAATAGTATGAGTGTGTGCATATACAAAAGAAAATGTAGAGATTTAGTTATAAATTAATAATTTATTAATTAGTCCATTTTTCTTACTCAAGTAAATTCTCAACAGCTTTTTCTTTGTTTTTCTACCCAATTTCTTTTGTTACAAAGATTTCCTCTATAGTCTTCTATGTCCTTTTGTGATCAATTCTCTGAATAAATTCCATGCTGAATTATTGTATCTTTACTTAATGGCTGTTTTCCCTCCAGATTTTATAACATTCTTTCCATTTAAGCCACTAGTGCACCAGGTTTAAATACCTCATATCTTATTTCTTCAGGAAAATTCAGCTATCCCATTTCTTTTTATCAGTTGAAAGTTCCCTTAGGAAGCTTCTGAAATAGTGTCAGAGTTGCTAGATCTTGGACAATACGCAGTTGAATTTTTACTTCAGAAAAATAGAAACTTGGTATGTTATATCACTTTATAATAAGCTGTAGTTCAATTAGATAATATTACAATAGATATTTATCATAATATATTTTATTAATGTGTGTCTGGTCTAAAGACTGTGTAGAGAATAATGGCCAGTGAAACTGAAATCAAGACTGTAGTGGACAGTCTGTCCTTTTCTAAGGCTGGACTTTGTTTAATGCAGTCTGTAGAAAGCAATTTGTATTGGCTCCCAAGCTGCTATGAGCGGCGAATAGGCATGTATTTGGTATGCGCTCTGAAGTCAAATACTAATTCAATTGAAAAGCATGATAACATGACTCCCTCTACTTTTGCTGGTTTATTAAAAAATAAAAAACAACAAACAAACCAAAACGAGTAGTCTAGTGTTTCTGTTCTCCTCCTATAGTCCAAACTTCATCCAAAGCTATTGTGGCTCTACATTTTCCTTAGCAGGTATTTAAATACTTTATTTCAATGGAGCAGATGAAATTTTTTGTTAAGGATTTGTTGGTGGTAATTTGTTTCACAACTTTTATGGGCTTTTTCAGTAAGGCAACAGAGTGAATAGCAGCACCCTGGAAGAAAACTATGTCCTTTTGAATTATGGTTGTTTCTCTATATTGTTAATTTTGAATTTCAGTAACATAGCTATGAAGACTTGTGTGACTGTTACGTCAAGAGAATGAGGCCTATGCTCTAGCAGATCTGCTGAGAATTAAGTTATTTGGTATTATGGCCTTTCTAATGGTACTGCAACTTGTCTCTTGTTCTGAAGTATAGTGAAGGAAGCCTGAGACCTGTCCTTTGAGTTAATTTGCTAAGGTTTTTGTCTTTTTTGAGATTGTGGGCTTTTTACAGGAATCTGGTTGCTCAGGTTAAAAATTAAGGTAATATTAAGTCATTTCTTAAAATATCTAAAACGATAAGATTTTCTTTTTCTTCAATTTCTGGCGCCCATTTTTTGACAAATATTTGTAAATTCACTTGTATTTTATCAAGAGTTTAGTAAATGATAAGAAATGGAGCTTCCCTTTTACTGTAGGCATTTAAAGTGAGGTCTCTGGGTGTACGACTAGCAGAGAGTGGTGAAATGTGAACTGATTTTTAACATGAATCAGTAAACCAATTAACTTTGTATCTTGACAGTATTATCTTTGTATTAAATTTGTAAATTAACTGTAAAGCCTTGCCAGAGCATAAAGGCCAAATGCATATATCTGCAATTTTATAGACAAAGCTAAACCCAAACTTATCAGCTTTTTGAGTCCTTTTTCTTTCTGTGCTGCATACCTGTCAGTGTGACAGTTTATATAAGACAAAACAATAATGGGCTACAAATGGAAGTACTTCCTCTTGCATGGCAATTTTCTTGCTTTACTTTGGTGTTATCAGGTAGAAATAAGAGTAGCTTTAAGCTGCTTTGAAAAAAGATTACATTATGGCAGTCAGGAATGTTGACACAGCCTCGGATAGTTTTATCTGCATATGCAAAATTCAGAAAAAATAGTCTTCATGAGTCACTTGGAGTTAAGACAAACTGTTTTGAGTAATAAAGCTATAGTGAGTCTGCCTTCTGTCTTGTCATTTTTTGATATTTTGTGCTTATAGTCTAATGATAATTTGGAGTTAACCTCCCAAGTTATATACCTGTTTCATTTTCCTGAAGCACAGTAAAACAGCTTTATAGGTTTCCAATATTTTATGTAAACATTTGCTATGATAGTGGCAAAAGGAAGGAAAACTCTTTCCTTAATCAAAAGTAAAAAATCTATTGGATTTTACATTTTAAGAACTCTTTAATTGGTTGTTTGTTAGGCGTTCTGAATTTTTAGCTGCTGCTGATTCTCAAAAGGCTTTTAATTAACATTACATAGACAACTGGAATCTTTGGTGGAAAACCTTAAATTCTGTTTAAAGAATTTGAGAGAATTTTTGTCAGCTCATTATTCAAACATGAAAAAACTGAGCTTGTGCTTTCTTCAAACTTCAGCTCTATGACAAAATTTATTCCCTCATATTCCCAGGGCTGTTTAATACCTTTATCAATGACACTGTTAGTGGGATTGAGTGTGCCCTCAGCAAGTTTGCAGATCTGTGAAACAGTGGTACAGTTGGCACAACTGAAGGATGGGACGCCATCCAGAGCCACATAGACAAATTTGGGCCCATGAGAGCCTCTTGAAGTTCAACAAGTCCAAATACAATATACTGCATGTCAGTCAGGGCAATCTCAGATGTGAGTCCAGACTGGGAGAAGTTGTTGTTGATGGCAACAAAGATGCTTAGAGGACTGGAGCGCCTCACCTATGAAGACAGGCTGAGAGAGCTGGGGTTGTTCAGCCTGGAGATGTATTTGGGGACGCCTCACTGTGACCTTCCAGTATCTGAAACAGGCTTATGAAAAACAGGGAGAGTAAGTTTTTTTTTACACAGGCAGATAGTGTTAGGACATAGGGGAACATATGGTTTTAAACTAAAGAGAGTAAGTTTAGATTAGACATTAGGAGAAAATTCTTACTAGGGGAGTGGTGAGTTCCTGGCCACTGGAACAGGTTGGCCAGAGAAGTTGTGGATGTCCCATCCCTGGAACTGTTTAATGCCAGGTTGGATGGAGCACTGAGCAGCCTGGTTTAATTGGTGGCACCTGATCTGGGCATTGGAAGTAGATGATCTTTATGATCTCTTCACACCCAAGCCATTCTGTGACTTTTTTTAATGATCATCTAATTCTTTTGACTAGTAATGCTATCTTTGAAGAGTTTAGGTGCATATTATTTTTGAAATTTCATTATTGATTACTTCCGTATTATGATGTTAAAATCTTAATGTGTATTTGTGAAGAGATTTGAGTACTCAAACCATTATTCAAAAAACTTTTTTTTAAACTTTAATTATTTTCCATCTGCTTGTAGGCAGAAGCCAGACTTGCAGCAAAGCGGGCAGCTCGAGCAGAAGCAAGAGATATACGTATGAGAGAGCTGGAGCGACAGCAAAAAGAGGTAGTGTAATTCACCAGGAATTATTGCAAACCTTTACAAAAATTCGTATTTTATTTCTGCATTTCCATAAGATTTTGTCTTTTCGTGTAATTCAGTTTTGTACAAGTATTTTCAGCATTAGAATTGGATTATACTAAAAGGATTCACAGTAAATACCTGTTGTCAAGATCTTTCTTTTAAGAAAATTATTTAAATGGGGTAATATTTACACATACAGTTGTGTGTTGCTCCACAAGTTTCTCCTAGAAAAAGTTTGCATTTCTTGAGAAAAAAAATCCTAGAAACTAGGTTTTCAGCAGTCTGGTTATTGCATAGTTGCTGCATTTAATTCAGGTTTTTACATTGCATGTAAAACATTAAGAATTTATTATTTATCATGATTGCACTCAAATTCATGTACTGCTCATACTTAGTGGTTTTGGGGTTTTTTCCTGTGGTAATAAGTGAAATATGCAGAACATTTTTTGCCTTGATTTTATGTGGTTCTCATTGTACCACAGTTTGAGTTTTTGAATTATAGATGTCTGCTGTTATTTTGATGATTATGTGGTAATTAATGTAGATCTTTCTGAGTTTTCAATTCAGGAATCCAGTCTTGTGTGGTGACGCTAATTTATATTTGAAATGTTTTGTTTGGTTTTCTTTTTCCATTCTGTAGTTTTCTCAGCATTTATATGATAGAAAATGGGCTCATATCCAGAAATGGATGGTAGGCTAAAATCACCTGTTGTGCATGTTTTAGCCACTCAGAGAACTAACACAGGATTTTGGACAAAGTAATTTACTAATGGTTTGCTGTGTGTTATTTCAAAGTGTCTAATTATGTATAAATAATACATATACACACAGACATATAAACTATCTATGTATGCGGTTCAATTATATATGTACATAGTCCAACCCTCCCCTGACTGACTGTTCCCTTGGGTCCAATCACTGGTCACCACAGAGGAGATCAGTCCCTGCTTCTCTACTTCCCCATGTGAGAATGCTCAATACTGCAATGAGGACTCCCCTCAGTCTCCTCCAGGCTGAACTAACAGGGTGACCTCAGCTGCTTCTTGTTCAGGTTCCCCTCCAGCCCCTTCACTATCTTGGTTGCCCTTTTTGGGGGGGTTCTCTAATAGTTTTGTATCTTATGTTGTGCACCCAAAACTGCACACAGGGCTTGAGGCTGCAGCAGAGCAGAGCGGGACAATCCCTTCCCTTACTCAGCTGGTGATTCTGTGCCTGATGTACCCAGGACACAGTAGGAGGCCTTCCTGTCTGTGCAGGCCCTGCTGACTCACATTCAGCTTGCCATCAGTCAGGACCCTGTGGTGCTGCTCTCCAGTGTCTTGTTCCCCAGTCTGTCTGTATGTCCTGGGTTGACCTATCCCAAGTGCAGAATCCAACAATTGCTCTTGTTAAACTTCATATGTGTTGGAGGTTAGGATGTGTTCAATTTTTTTTTCTTAGGCAACAAATGGGAGAGAAATTCCCTAAGAGACCAGAACAATGGATAGTTGAGAGAAACAAAGGATGTGTCCAAGATGGGGGAAGGGGTGCATCTGGCTGCAGTCTCTTAGCTGGGGTGCTTTCTCTTGGGAAGAGCAGAGATAATGTGAGAGTTTGGCTGGTGGGTGAGGGGCTGGGGAGTATGGACAGTTGGGCTGCTGCTGTGGGGAGAATCCATTGTCAATGCAGAGTTATGTTGTGCACTGCTTTTCCATACCACAGGTGAGCCTATGCTAGTAAGAGCAGTTGTTGAACTGGGACCTTTTCAATATCCAATCTCACTGGAAGGGACCCTCATCATCTACTTGGGTGCTGCAGGGGAATACCTGGGACCCTGACCCTGAGAAATAAAGCTCTAAGCGCTGATATAGAGTGTCCCGTCCTGTTTGTAGCTGTATATAAACTGCCAGCAAAGCATACTGGAGTGAGACTGACTTAATTGCAAAGTTTCTTTAGAGAGTTCCTTTCACAAAATTCATGTGCCTCTTAAAAGGGTATATGGGAGATGTCAAGGGTTTTTCTGGCTTTTAGGAAAGTGTTCACTGTGGGAATGTTTTGAATCACCAAAATTTAAGTAATACATGCTACAGACTAGCCATCATTTAAAATAGTTAAAACTACAATGGCAGTTAAAGTCTGTTGAGAAATCCTAAGACTGTCATTAGAATTTTAGTTGCAAAGTTGTATTCACTCTTTAGTGTCTCTTTGCCTGATATTTATGTGTACATTAGTTCTTATGTTCTCAAGATCAGCATAGTTTCTGTATTTCTTGGTGGAATGTACCTTTGAAGGGTTTTTTTTTGCTTGAGATCAAGGGTTTCTAAAACATGGTATTTTGCGAGGAATCTTACTCAAAATTAATGACACTCAGCTGAATGCCACCTTCCTTTTGCAGTCCTAAGGGGCACATCTGCTGCAGGAGATTTCTAAACGGATGTGCACTCCTTTCCTGGGTTGAGAGATGTAACCTCTGTATTGGATAACATGCATAATTCTAACTTGAACTGTTTAGAAATCAAGCTTGAGATAGTGTCAGCACCTATCTGTTTGCAATACATACTGTAGTGCATAATCCTTTGACCTGAAGAAGCTGAACATTTAACACAGGCTTTCTATTTTCTGATGGAATGTCAGGAAGAGAGTTGTTACCCAGCAATTAAGAGGAATCTTAAATAAGTAGCAAACTTTCTTCTTGCCTGTTGCAGATGTTACTAAGAGATATTTGTCCATTTAGACCAGAGATACAAAGAATATTTAAAATGGCAATGATCTAGCTATATTGTGTTGAAAAGTTAAATAGCCTGAGCATTCATTTTAAACCTCAAAACAAACAGTATAAAGAGGAAGACTAAAATATCATTATGAAATGAACCTACGCTCCCCATGGCAATTCTCTGACAGAGTTTTAAATAGGCCAATTGAATACTGAATAGTTGTAAAATAGTTTTAAACAAATTAATATATCCAGTGAAAATGCAGATGATAACCATGTGACCATAAGCAATAAGAAATCTAGTCTTTAGATACGCATCTGTGATCTGGAAACAAACTGGCTTACAATCTGTAGAATAGTTCAATATATTGAAAACTGTAGGAAATAGTTAAGTTAAGGAGCAATTCCTACTTTTCGAACTGTGTTGTATGTAGCCTCCAAACGGGATAGTTTTAAAATTAAGGTTATTCTTAGCAAGTTTTCATACTGTAACAGTTTGAGATGCTTATGGCATGTGAAATATGTTTTGATTTCAAATTAGTTGTGGTTTTTGTCTTACTTCTTTCACATATTCTCTTGTGTGAACCAAAATGAACATTCTCTCATCGTTAAACAGAAAAAAAAAGCTATTAAGGTGCTTTGGCTAGTTGTCATCACTCAGATTTTGAGTTTGGTTTATTATTTTCTCTGTTACTGTATAGCAAAACTAGCTGTAGAACTTACAACTGGTCAATTTGCTTGAGAAGCTTTGTTTCACTAATGGAGAAAAAATGCACAATATGTATGAGGCAACTGAGAATAATAATTTCTCTTAGAGCTCAAATAACTTCGTAAATTACTTAAAATCTGAATGTGGTAATTATATGGTACATTTCTTAATAGTGTACTTGAAATTTTGTAAAGCTCTCTATTTTTACTTTCATTTCTTAATTTAAATAGTTTTGTGCCTTTTTCTGCATTAATATATTAATCATAAGAAAGACTGACTACTGAGCGCTAATTATTAATTATATTAACCTGCCTTACTTATATTCCCTAATGTGATATCTTGGCATGCTTATCCAAATCAGGTGAAATGAGCTCTTCTAACTTGAATGAGTTTACTTGCCACCATGGATTATTAAAAATGACACATAGCATTAAAAGTGCTAAAAACATGTTGCTCACTTTGGTTTCCTGATATTGTGTCAGGGTTTTTATCCCTTCCTTATGAAATAACTCTGCATTTCTTCTTTCTCAGGAAGATGCAGAGAGAGCCAGATACTCTCACCAGTCCAGTCGACATTCACATTTGGTTTGTGTTCAAACTATATAAGTTTTCTTTTTGATCACAGCCTTCAGAAACCAAACCAAAGGAAAAAAGGGTTTTGGTTCTGGTTTCTTTTTCTAATGGAGAGGATGAAGCTTCAAGTCTCATAAGTATTTTAAGTCACATATAATGTTTAAATTCATCTGGTGTTTTATTTCCATCAGTGTTAAAAAAGTAGTTTATGTTTCAATCTTCTAGTCTTTTCTTGCACTTTGAGTATTACTGTGTCTGTAGTATTTGTGAAAGAAAAGGTATCAATACCTTAAGATACAATTTGAAGAAGAGTTTGATATGATGCAGGATTCTCTTTCTTGGAGAAGGTGGGAATATATTATTCATTAATGGCAAAATATTTATTTGAATGAAGTAAGGAACCCTGAAGACTGCTAACAGAAATATTTTCTGTATAGACTTTTTTATGTCATCTTTAGGCCATAATATATTGCTAAAGAACAGTTTTCTTGAGATTATGGTAACATTTTCCTCATCTTGGATCTGCCTAGAAATCAGCTGGTCAATGATCTGGGTATATAGGCCAGGAAAGGGACAAGTTACTAAAATAAAAGGGTTGGTTTTATGTATTTTGGAAGTTGGAATGAGCTGTTTCTTTGTGTGAGTTTAAAAAAAGGTGATTGTCACTTGCTAAGAGGTCTTTGCAACTAAATGTATTTTCTGATTAACTGAATTTTGTGTAATGTCATGCAAGTCGTAGTGTTAAGTATTTCTGCAATTTGCAGTGCAGGTATTTTTACCAAATAATTTTGAACAGTAAATACTTTATCAATAAAACATGTAAAATACCCTATGTGCAACTCTTAAAAACTTGTGAGCTGATATAGATTTGCTCAGATCTGCTCTTGTCTTGGCTGACATAGCAAATATGCTAAGAGGGAGATTAAGTAATTGGCTGTTGTCTAAACAAGAGGGTTTGAATTGGGCAGACAACTAAGCTCATTTTTGGGGGGCTTACTTAGAATTTCTTCGACTGTCTTGGTTATTTTCTGTCATTCAGTGAAGAGTAATAGAATTAAATTAAAAAATTTATTTCATATCTTAATGTATTTTTATAATTTCATTCTCAAGAGTTCCTCAGATGTCAGTGCATCTCACAGGGGCCGAGCAAGTACCTCCAAAAGGAGAGCTCTTGTGGTGTGTAACTTGGAATGAGCGTGCTTTTTACTTAATGTCATGTGTTCACAATGTAACATTTTCTGTGTCTACTTACCAAAGCCGTAGTTTGGTGAAAGCATGCTTATAGAGCATGGTATTAATGGGATTGCTGCAATGATTGATGTAATCAAGTACTTTGTGATAGCAAATGTGAGAGCTGAAAGAAAGAACACTTACAGGTGTGAAGGTAATTAATCTCTTCAGTTGCTCTCTCCCAATGTCCCCAGTAGAGAAGTAAAATGAAATGGAAACGGGTGTCCATCAGCCTTGACAGGTACAAACGTGTTATTAAAAGTTAAAACAGGAGACATTTTTCTCTTTTATGTTGTGATTTTAGAACAGACAACGCTGAAATACAGAAATTTTGCCTTTTCAGTAATGGGTATTTCTGTATATTTGTGGTATTCCTAGTTTAGGCAAGTTAAACGTTTTTTAGTAGACTGTTATACCTTCTTAAACTATTAACAGTTTAAATGTCAGGATGATAAGTCTCTGAGTGATCTGTCTTCATTCTCTGATAACAAGGTTGCTTATTGGAGGTAATAATTAGAGAAAGAAATTGTTTTGAAAAAATAAACAGTTAAGTTGGTTAAAACTGATCCAGTGATGTATGGGTCCTGTAGGTAATACTTTTAGTAGCACAAAAAGGACCATAGTCTATAAATTACGTCTACAATAATAAAGTATCATTTAATATATTGTTAATACTGGATGTATTGGAAATACTGAGATAATATGAATACAGTATGAAATAATATTAACTAAATTTGGGCTATATTAACTTATAAACAAATATAAAATCTAAATCTGGGGAATTTCTGGGGATGTCTAGAAGAAATTTTCAGATGTAACAACAGACAAAAATATTTTTTCTTGAAATACTCTCATTACTCCTCATTCTGGAAATTATACTGGGCAATACTCCAGCATGCTATTACTATATAATGTCATATTTTTAAACTAACTTCAGGGGTTTTTTTCCTGTTGGCTTTGGTTTACATTAAATTGTATATTGTATTGCACATTACCTACAGTCAAAATACCAGTGAAATTTTTTAATGAACTGGAAAAAAACAAGCCTGATGTGAAAATTTAAGTTTTCTAAGTTGAAAAAAAGACCTATAAACTTCACAAATTTTGCTGTTGCTGAATGACAAGAAACATGAGACACTCGCTAAACTATTATTACGAAGCTGTTTTTATTAGTATTGTTAAGAGTTGCCAACTGTAGTAGACTCCCATTCTCTTTACACATAGCTGGCCCTTTCATCACACTGTTCCTTCTTTTTCACACATTTGCTCCTCTGAAAACTCTTAATTCCTCTATTCCCTTTAATTCCTCCCTGATCACAAAATGCTTTTTCCCTTTCCTCCTGTGAAGTCTTTCATGCCCTGTACCCCATAGGCAATGACCTTCCTGAGCCTGTAAGGTGTCATGGAAGGTCATTGCATCATGGTGAATTGCACAGCTCAACAATGGGGCTGATGTTCCTTTAGAGTGCTTTGCCTGTGTGGAGATGAGCCCTTTGTTAGATAACCTTGTAAATGTTGTCTCAGTTTAATGAAATCTACCATATAAGACTTGGCTTAACTATTTAAAATTCTATTACTAAAATCACGTTAAATATTTCACATAGCGTAGTGCTGTCCAAAATTATCTCATTTTTCATAAAATGGGATGCTGTTCGGGAAAAAGATTAATTTTTATTTAGTGGTCCAGCCTCAGAAAGCACTTCAGATCTGGATAAATGCATATTCCTTCGTGTTTAAATTTTCATTATTAGTAGAATATGTTTTCTTGTAGTTTTCTTGTAAGTCTTTTTAGTCATTCTTTGAAATAAAAGCAATTTGATTTTTTTTAACATTGTGACTTGCACTTTATTTAATTTTCTTTTACTTTAGTATGACAACACTAAGGATAGATCTGCAAGGTATTTGGTCCCTGTATGTTAATACTTTGCATCTCTTTGAGGGAAGACTGTTTTTGTGCTTTGTTTCTAAGGTGTAATGATACTAACTAGTGACTTTAAATTCTTTATATACTTTTAAAAGTATATAAATTTGTACTATCATATGTTCAGATGTAGAATAGTTATACAATTCTAACACTTTCTGTAGCGGGAATGTGTAATTTTTTTCAGGGAGAAAAGACACACCTGACTTTCTAGTATTGTTATTTCTAAACTTTGTAGTGAAGTCTCATACAGATTAGACTTGGAGGACATCCTTGGTGGAAAAAGTGTGTATGCACCTATTTGTATTCTACATTACATTACCACACAGACACTTTAACGTAATCTAATGTAAAGTTATTTCAGTCCAGAGAATAAGCAGCTAGTTTGTATATCTTTACTTAAAAGACGTCTGTCATATTTTTATGAAGTGATAGTAGATGGCATCACATTCTCAGTGGTATTATGCCACATAAAATCTGTGCTTCTAAAGAAGAGGCAAGCAACAAGTACCACCAAAAGGAATATTTAAGTGGCTTAAAAAGCTGTATTTGTTTAAATAGCAGTGTTATCTGAATTAGCTAGCAGATAGGCAAGCACAATATAGTGCTTAAATTTGTCTATATTGTTAAGCTTTTTTACTTTGTTTATTGATTTAAACTCTCCTGTGAGATGTGAGCACTAGCTTTAAGCCAAGCCTATATTAATGAGAATAGGGTTGATTATAGTTTCAATTGCCAGTTTTTTTAAACACAGTGATAGAAGTGTCGCTATCACGCTTTTTTTCTAATTAGGTAGTTAGAATTTCCTGTGTTATTTCTGCTTTAGGTGATAAAACCCTTAAATCCTTATGTCTGTCTTCTTTATATTTTAAGATTGAAGATGCTGATATATAGTTGTATTAATTCTCTAAATTTCATTCTTAGAGTCATACTTACAGTTAATCTCAGAGTTCAAAGGAGCAAGCTCTTTATTCCCATAAATGTTTATTGGGTAGTTTTCTAGTATAATATTTCTTATAAATATACTAACTATGTAACATCATGGATAAAATTGTTAGCTTCCTGACATTTGTGTAAATGTTTTTAGGAAAAAATAACCCTCATATTGATCAGATTCTGACCTCCAATTTGCGTTTGAAACTGTTTTTGTATCACTGCAATAGCATCAATGGAATCAGCTGAATAGAAATTTTGTTTGTTGGAGGCCTGGAAAAGGCTCTTGGAACTGTTTAAAGGTGGCAATGCTCTGGATTAAAGTTTATTCAGTTGGGATGGAAATGCATGTTCTATTACTCCCACTTGTCCTCTGTCAGATAGTTAGAAACATTTTAAATGTAGATGTACAGCAGATTGAATTTGCCGTAGACCTTGATGTTAATCCAGTGATTATTTTGGGGTTTAACATGTGAACTTAGTGTCAATAAATGAAATATTTTGGATGTAATTTTTCAGACAGTTTTTAGTACAGATGGATTAGCAACTGCATTAGGGGTTGAGGGAGGGGTCAAAAGAGCAGTGGATGCTTGTGTTGAGACTAGGCTGAAGTAATTTTGTATTTACTTGTTATTGTATTACAGCATTTCTCCATGTGCTTTTGAAGGGCTATTTTCCTGTTCCCTTAGTTCCTAAACAAATGAGCAATATGAGTATTTCTGCTTTCTGTTGCCTGTTAAGATAAGAAGTGCTTTATTCTGCAGGCACTACTTTTTGCCATGTTTTTATCTGTCTCTTTTTCTTTTTTGTACGTGTGTATGAATTTTTACCTTACGTGTGCATATACATACAATTTGTGTAGAGAGTCAAAATCCAACAGAAATAAGCCAAAATATAATTGCTAGACTTTCAGTATGTGTACTTGATGTAAAGAATAGTGGTAGGGTACAGGCTATGCTAGTGTCACATAAACATCCAGCCCCAAATCAATTATTAGGGATTTCTGTCCTTCTCTCTCCCCAAAATGCTTTGATTCATAATGGTATCCAGTGTAAAAAAGATTAAGTAAATAATTGTACTAATTATTAGCAAATCTTTTCAATTATGTTTTTCATGTATTTCTTGCTGCGCTTGTCAAGCTTTTGAAATTTTTATTTTATTATGGAGGGAAAATGCCAAAATTATGTACTATTTTGTTTGAGCATGGCATTAGAAATACAGTTAATGCTGATATACAAAGTACATAGTAGTTTTGAGGCTTTTATTATTTACTTGCTTAAGAAAGTTAAATGGATTTGGGGTCAACATTAGGGAAAACTTTACAGCATTCTGCAGAAGGCCTAAGCTTGGGAACACTTGGGTAATGTTAAGATAAAACTTTTGTTTGCAAGATCTACAGATGCAACCTTTGTTTTCTCTCTGCTTTCCTTCCTCACCCCTCAGAGTGGAATTTACTATGATCAAAGAAATTATAGCAGCCTTGGATATAGTAAACCAGTTCCTTCCTACCATGTTTGGGTCTGTCTCCTCTTTCTATATAAATTTAATTATTTATATAAAATATGTATATGTGGTTTTGCTTACTTATGCCATGTGACACTAACTTATCTCTCTATGACACTTGCAATTATTACAGTTAAAAGCGGTAACAGTTGTATTTTTTGCTTGTAAGAGTTGTGTTTTATAAAGTTAATGTGTAGCATGCTGATTACTCTGTTCAGCATGTGAGGTTTTAAATTTAAAATAACTACTGTTTCATGATTCTGTATGATAAACAGAAAACAACTGGCAGCTGTGACAGTTGCTGTTTCAAATTCCTGTCTTTTAAAAACAACAAAAAAAGCCTTAAGTGTTTAACACCATTGCAGTACTTTTTTCCCTCTTAATATAAATTATAAAATACTGATATATCATGAGATGAGTAATATCTTCTAGTACCTGCAGCTGTGGTCATGGCCAGGTTTAAATAACCAGCCAGAGAAAACTGACATGTTATTTTAGAACTACTTAATTTCTTCACTCTCTTCCACAAATCTACTTGAAAAAATACTAGACTGGTTTGATAATGTTTAAATTGATTTCAAAGAGGTTTTCTTGGAGGGTCTCCCACCCTTCCTGAAAGTTTCTGTCTACTATAGATAGATTAAAATTTAGTATTTAAATCTTTAGGACTTTAGTGGAATATAGAACATAAATTTAAAAATGTGTGTATGCAGAAAAAGTATTTCTGACTTGTTCTGTTCTTCACATTATAGTCGTCTTCTCTATACAGTGATCCAGTGGCACCAGCTAGGAGCTACAGGGTTAGTACAACGTAAAACAATATCTTACTTATCTTTAGATGTTTGAATGGCCTAATATAAGTATAAAATTCCACTTTTCTTCATAGGTATCTCCTTTAAACACTGGTTTGATAAGAAGTATCAGTTTGTTTTGTAAGCACCGTATGCATGGTTACCTTAAATTTGTATTGTATGGCCATGAGGTTTGACAGTATTACATGTGCATTTTTTTATATTCTTATATTGCATTTTCTGTGTCTAATTTTCTGGAGGCATTCAGTTTAATTTTCTTAATGTTGTTAAATTGCCTCTTTAAAGTATTTTAGTAGTTGCTGTTTCACTGCTCTTTTTACAGACAAGCATAAAGTTGGTGAATGCAACAGTGATACTGAAGAACACTGGGGTTAGAATAAGTTAATTCAAGCATACTAAATAACAACTGCATGTGTAATACTAAAGCAGTATTTAAAAAAGTTAAGCATTTGGATGGAAATCAGGAGATTATTGAAGTTTGCGGTAAATACACCTTTGAATACTTTTAAATAAGATGGCATATTTAAATTTAATAAACACTAAAAAACACAATAGCATGAAAACCTAATCTGCATCTTTCCAAAATCAAGAGTAGCTAGTAGTGCCATAAGAAAGGCTAAGGTAGCTCTGCAAAAATTTTTCTTTAAAAACTGGCACGAACGTCTGAAACTTCATGCCTTTTGCTGCGTATAGTAGTTCAAATCTGTCTTACACTGCCATTTAGAGACATGCTAAACCTATGTAAAAAAACCATCAAATACTATGTGGTATTTTTAATTGGTTAGTGAGATCTTCTTTTGCAATTGGATTACAAATGAATGATTTACTTTTTTGGCTGTGCATATGCTCTCAAGAAAATGTTAGAAGATTCTGTGAGAGAACAGTACAGTAAAGACTGCTATTATGTATAACTCTGATGCGTATATAATCTAATTTCTGCTGGAGGTTTCTTCATAGGGAGGGGCAAAGCAGCATGAAATGGTAATTTTTTTTTTTCTTTTTAAGTTGTGTTGCTCGGAGCTGCTTTTATTATTCACTGCATAAATAGATTTCAGCCTTGCACCTTTAAACATAACTCTTTCAGGAGAATGTACATGAGTGACTGTAGAATAAAATCACTAAGTGTACTGCATAGCTTCAGTTCCCAGGGTGTGTTAAAACTTCTGCAGGCTTCCAAGCAGTTAAAATCAAATTGCAATTTAAATGTTTAATTTGATTATGCAGCTAGTTAAGATTTGATTTTTTTAATGTATTTGGCTATTTTTAAGGGAATTCTTAGTGACACATGGAAATAGACATGCCTCAAAGCAATAATAAATGCTGCTGAGAATGTTAATTTTTTTTTTTTTTCCACAAAAAGTATGCTACTAACTGGAAATGCATAGATAGGATAAGAGAGTATGTGACTGTGCATAGGAATTACAGTGTATAAGTGTGGCATGATAATGACCAAGACTGGATATACATGGTACTTCATTCCTTTCTCAGGCCTTGTGTGGTGATGGATGACATAACTCAAATTGTTCTTGCACTCTTAGTATAACAGGCCTCTGGTTGTTTCTTTCATTATCTTTGTTTTCTGCAGACAAAAATCTATGAAAGTTGTGAAAGTGTCCTTCATAACTTTTCTTTAGCTATCTGAATGCAGTTATTCTTCAAGAGCAAGCTCAGTCCGAAGTAGTCCTGTGGTGAGCATTCCTATGCACGATTTGATGAATGCTTTGATATTAACACATCAGCAGTTACGAGTATGTCCACTTGGGATCGTTTCACTGACCAACACACAGATTTGATTTTTCTATTTTGCATAAGAAGTTTTGATTTGTCAGAGATGTGATTTTTAGCAAGATGTAAATTTTTAGCAGTAAGACAGTAAACGGTAGAAGGAATTTGTTTTTCTCAATATCTTTTTAATGCTGGTAATGAACAACTAGTAACTGAAGTATAGCACATTGTTGGAGTTACCACCCTATGTCATAGATGGGGCAAGCACATGAAACACACTACAGTACATGTGGAAAAGTCTTTCTTTTGGGGAAGAGGATTAATGGCAACTGTTATATCATTCAGTAAGAAGTTTTGCTCATTTTTATGATGAGTATCCAAAATGAGAAAAAATTGGTTTTGAGTCTGTATTGCATTAAAAATATCATTCTAAACTTGGCTCTTTGTGCTGCAAAGTGATTTTAAAGAGTTTTATTTTGCTTCTGCCACAGAACGATTGTCTAAGTTTCATTGATATAGTTGCTCATTTGTCACACCACACAAAATAAGTTATCAGTGTTCTAATATGGGCTAAATTGAAATGTTCGGTCCTTTTTAAAATTTCTCACATATTAACAGTGTTATATGTACTAAACAAATAAAACCACATTTGCCAGAAACAAATGTTTTTAGCTACAAGAGATATCAGAGTAAATTTTTGAGGGTGTAGGAAAAAGGTAATTTTGCTGTTACTTTATGAAGTTCTAAAACGTAACAGGTATTGACATACATACATAGTCTCTTGCATTGTGAAAATGCTACTTGTATCCTTAGATTTTATTAACACTGAGATAATTTCGTTAAAGTATATGCTTTAAGATATATAGGAATATATATATATATATATATATATATATATATATATATATATATATATATATATATATATATAAAAGATCTCACTGTGTATATGTTTTACCAGTCATGCCAAGGTACATTCACTCATGCTAGTGAATGCTTAATAGAGTTCAAAGCATTTGTTTAACGAAATAATCCTGAAAAGCAGATGAGTAAAAATCTTATTAATAATTTAACATTAATTTCCTACTGTTTCTGTGTCTTGTATTTTGGTTTTACTCTGGATAATACATTTGAAGTCAGCTTAGTTCTCTCTGAAAATCAGAAGAGCAAGTAGGAGAGATCTAAAAGGTAGAAAATGTTTGTGAGAAACTGTATGATGCTTTTCCATCTTAAAATGTATCTGTTTTGATGACCCCATTGGGAAAGATACTAGGACTGTCAAAAGTATAGAAGGAGGGACAGTAAGGTTTATTAGGTATATGGACCTCTCAACAGCAAAGTGGATTTTGAATGACTGACCAATACTGTCATAGATTGTAGCCCGAGTTGTTCTTTTTCTGTAATCATAATAAACAAGAAGAATTCTCTTCAGTATCTCTATACTTTGTGAAATGTAAGTGCAATAGGAAAGTTCAGCCAAATTTCCAGCTATCAAGATTTACCTAACTAGCTATATTTAGTGAAAATTAAGATACTAGTTTAAATATAGATATAGCTGAAAAATAGCTGGAAAATTTGTTGTCAGAGAAATAGAACATAACATAGCAGTGACAACAAATACAAATTCTGTAGTCCTAAAATAGCATAATGTGAGCCAGGTGTTCATCAGTAAACTGGTTTTGTATACCAGTTATATATGTAACTTTTAGACGTCTTACTAGCTTTTAATCACATACATCAAGTATAAAGAACTTTTTTTTTAATTGTGAGAATTGGACAAGGACAATATATTTTCAAACTATTCATAAAAGGATTTTCTTCCTATAATCACTTTCACTGACAAGATTGTATTTAGTTTTAACTTTCTGCCTTTTGAAGTAGAATGTTATCAATAAGGTTATGATAAACCTACTCTTCCCATTTAATACTGTGTTTTACATGCATAATGTTTCTCAGTTGAGTATTTCACTTGAATTCCCATGGCAGATGTAATTGTGCTTAGATATATTTTGCCTTTTTTAACAAGGAATGTGTAGCACTAGCATTTTTCCCCAACTTTTTAGGTGCTAGTCTGACATATGTCTTTGGGGAGTAACTTTGCCTTCTAGTGTAAGATGGCTTAAACTTAGCAATGAGAAGAAGCCCAGATTATAGGATTTGTGTTGGATTGTGTATAGGATCACTGTTGGATTTGTGTTGATTTGAAAAAAAGACAACATTTGTAGAGAAAAATATTTTTGTTTATCAGTTTATATAATCTGTCTTTTATGATCTGCAAACTTTTTTTAATTTTTGTAGTTTGTGTTTGACCTTAAATTAATACTAAACCCTTTGGTATCAGGTTTTATGTTTTTTTATATTACTCTAATTGAGGAAGATGAATCAATAATAAATGTTCATTGTTTTTAGTGCAGTGGAGATTTAGGGTAGGATTTTTGGTTTTTTAATAAACTTTTGTTCATTCAGTGGTGTCATCTTCAGTTTCTTTCACCTTCTCCTTATCTTTTGAAGTTCTCTGATTTTTCTCATCAAAGTGAAACTACTGCTGATTATTTCAGTCGTTCCAACCACAGGGGAAGCATTGTTTCCGATGCAGATTATGGCCAAGTTTTGAATAGTGTGAGTGTAATGCTTTTATTTACACTGTGGTGGATGCAGCAAAACCATGGATTTTCTTTTCATACTCTGAAAGAGTAAATACTGTTAAAGCATTCTAAATTACTTAATTGCAAATTGGTTTGTTGCGGAGTTGGGGCTTGTTTTCGTATAAAAATGTACTGAGTGAAATTTTAAAAAGCATGCTTCTTATTTTAAAGGAGATTTTGCCTGTTGCTAGAAGCATGTGACAAGTGTAACACTTCACAATTTTGTGTGTGTGTGTGTGTGATAAGCTTAACAATCTTTTAAAGACCCAAATATTTTACATTTTTTTCTTATGGAAATTAACTGTGCTAGGGAGGTTTTTGTGTCCTTTTGGAATACTATTACTTCTTTTCATGACAAAAATACTTCGAACTGTACCCGCACTAGTGCATTTTAGTGTTCCTTCATCCCATATGAGATTTTTTCAGAATCCATTACTGAAGCACTCCTTGCTGGCTATGCACTTGTACAGAATCCCATGTCAATCAACAGACCATATTACAGGAAAATTATCATGATGGTTTTCCTGTGCAGCTCCCTTTAGGCTGAACATTGTTTATAGCAAACCTAGCCACCTTCTCTTTCTTGATGCTGTAACTTCTAAAAATTCTTGTTACTTGCAGACAAAACTTTTGTGTTTAATAGCATGGAGTAAAAGGCAGATTTCTGTTCTTAGGTATATCTCTTGCAATAGCATTTAGGGTTAGCAGATACAGTAGGTAAGCAGAGAGGCTGAGAGCACTGTGTTTATTTAGCTGAGCAAAAGGAATGGTATGTGGTGATCAGCAGTGTGTAATTGCTTGCTTAAGTGAAAGCCAAATTCTTTGTACCCTTGCCAAACAGTGCAACAAGGGCCAGCAACCTCACCCTGCAGTTCAGGAGTTCAGACCAGACACTCCAAGAAGCTCCACAAGGATGTTAATGTTGTAGTCTGTCAGGTTACAGCAAGGCTGCAGAGCCTCTATGTTCAAACCACAGCTGTTGGCTGTGGTTTTGCTTTCAGTGGGAGACTGAGAGCTAGACTACTCTCATAACCACTTCCTGTGACTTTGCATTTAGATGATATTTTAATACTGTTACAGTGCTGTATAAGTTGTATTAATTCATGTGATTTATGATCTGTACATTCTCAAATCATGAGAGACTAATTATTTCTCCAGCTTAAACTTTAGCACTTTTTTCCCATAATAAAGCTGACTTTCTGAAATTAATGCTGTGCTAAAAGAAATGTGGAGGCTGAGACTGGTAGTTATGCTGCCTTCTCAGTTGCTTGTGTTATCATCAATATTTATTATTAGATTTGAAATTTATATTTTTATTTAGGTTAGTCTAAATGTATCCTTCAGGTCAATATTGGTAGCAAATATTTGCAATCTGTAATTTCAGTACATCATTGAAGGTAGTGAATTTGTCATGAAGAAGCAATGTTGCTTTTATAGAAACCACAATAGGAGGAAAAAGAAAAGTCTTATAAAATAATGTTTGTTTCTTCTGTGATTGCAATAGACTTCCAAAACTATTTTCTCTGGCATAGAGAAAAACAGGTGTTCTTTGAGAAGCAGGACATGTGAGACACCATACTAAATACATGTCTAGTCCCACTTATTTTGATGCATAGAAATGTAGAAAATGTGGACATCTAGAATACAATTTTGCAATAGCAGTTTCCTAAGTAAGAAGGGAGTATAGTAGTTTTTCTCCTTAGTCTTCAGTTCATTCAATTTAATTCATTAATTCATTTAATTCAATAATTCATTCAAAATATGAATTGAAATTATTTTGTAGAATGCTTTTACTTAGTACACTTCAGTTATAGACTTTTACCAGAACCAGTTTTATTGTGATTTAATCGCAGGTGACACTGAAGAGATTGAACTTACAGATGTGTTTTCTGTTAACTAGGGCATTCACCCTGCTGTCACTGGCTGCCTTAAGTGTACCTGCATGAAGCTTTGCATCTGTTATGCCATCTAGTTTTGTAGTGTTTACTCTTGAATTTTAAATATTACTTGAAATATATATTTAAAAATACTTAAAATTTAAAAGAGTGTGTTTTGTTGCTTAGTACTGGTAATGACATTTTTAAAACTTTAAAGAAAGGTTTCTGGCTTTTCTCTTTACAAGCTTTTTTCTTTACATTTGATGTTGCAACTGAGGTAAAAACTGTTTTTAAGCTAAATATTTTTTTTTCCTGTCTTTATCTATGCTAACATCTGGAATTTTTTAAATGGTTTAATTTAAAAATATTTCTCAGTCTCTTTGAACAAAAGA
The DNA here is from genome assembly GCA_039654755.1 of Calcarius lapponicus. NCBI lineage: Eukaryota > Metazoa > Chordata > Aves > Passeriformes > Fringillidae > Calcarius > Calcarius lapponicus. The sequence continues at coordinate 62,266,088 of CM077464.1, forward strand.
TGCCAGTTCGGTAGTTCCTTATTACAAAAGGTAATCATGTTCCCTATTCTCTTTCAGCTGGAAGAAAAGAGTGAAAAATCACATTCAGAAATATTTTCAAGGGTAAGGGTTTTTAATTTTCAAAACTTCGAAAATTATTTAAAGTCAGTGTTCATTCACAAATCACAAGTGTTGAATTAATTCAAAAAGTATACATTCTGTGTATTCTTTGTATTTTTTGTCAGGGTTAGCTTGCAAAAATAATTTTAGATAAACTTTTTTATTTCCCGGAATTAATGGTTTATGCCTTTTATTTCTTGAGGGAAAAAATTTATTCTTTAGTTTTCTTTTGGCCAGTAATAATTTTCTATAAAATTTATTTTTTGTGTGAGAAATACTTACCAGGTAAGACTAAAATTTAGGAGGCTAAAGCTATAAAAAAAATCTGTATGATATCTTCTTATTGTAGGCTTTCTTCTGAATCCTGGATGGCAGAAATTATAATCGTTAGGAAATATTGTAAATGTCTATAGTATTTCAGCACTATTAGCCATCTTATGAATATTTTCTGGATAGATGACTCAAAATTCTAATGTTCTGATACACTAAGTCATCAACAAGAAACCAAGATTTTACCAAGAAGAAACACAGGTGCTGGAAAATACCCAATGAAACATACTGTCTGTAAGCTACTATTAAGAAAAAAACAGAGAGAAAACCATTCTGTGACTTTGAAGAAATTTATAAAGAGTATTATCAAGAGTATACCAGAAATAACCATATGATTCCTGACACAATGTTTTTCCCTTTCTTAAGCCCTCATCTCGCAATTCAGTAAGTGCAGCTCCTCAGAGTGGCAACTCATCTAGAAGAGGAAGTGGAGATGCAAGTAGTTTGGTGGATCCTGATGCCTCCCTCAGTGAATTACGGGTGAATTGCATTTTTAGAGAATTTGGAGCTAGTTTAAATAGGAAGATTGTTTTTTAATACAGAACTTCTAGGAAATTATTATAATAGGAAAATGTTATGAGGATGTAATTATTATAATAGGAAAATGTTACAAGGATGTAATTTGCAATCGTGAAGTATTTTTTTACTTTCTTGGTATTTTATCTTGGTTTGTTCATAATTATGGTTTAAGAGTTTAGCTTCTTAAGATAAGACTTTGTTTACATCAAATTTCAAACAATTCTGTCCTATTTGAGTTGTCTTGCAGTTAGGGTTATAAACAAAACCTTAATTTCCATCAAGTTGTTGTGAATTAATTTTAATTTCTGGGAATTATTGCAGGCTTTGTTATTTGACAGAAGTGCATGTAAACCTTTTAATGCTTTTTCAATTTTAAATTATTTTCCCATACTTCTTATGCAATGGTTCATTCCTATGTCCTGCAGGATATCTATGATCTTAAGGACCAGATACATGATGTAGAAGGGAGATACATGCAGGGACTTAAAGAATTAAAGGTATCAGGGCTCCTCCCAAGCATGCATTATGAATGGGTGTTTAGCATAATGGAGTTATCACCAATTTCACTAACGTATAGTGGCTTCACTAACAAATTTTAAAATTTCTTTAAAGCATGTATCTAACTTTTAATGCATGAAGAGCATCAGCTTAAAATGTATATGAAATTGCATGTTTATTATTTGATTACAGTTAGAAGACTTAATACTTTTTGATGTTTTGTTATAAATAGGTGTTTTCTGATAAGATAATGAGGTGTTCAGTTTAAATTTTTAGAGGTTTGTTAGCAAATAAACAGATATACAAAAGAATTACTAGGTATTAAGTAGGGAACAAAGAAATGGGAGATAATTATGACAAAGAACTTGAGAATTAGTCCTCCAAGTTTCAGCAAATACTTCATATTATAAAGCAAAAGCAAAATAATAATTTTGAAAGATATACTGCAACTAATTTCGGCAGGCATATTGCTTGAAGGAGAAAATTAATTTTAATTTTTTTGCCATAAAAAAAATTAATTTATGCTGGTTTATATTCCCATTATTTTCTCTAAATCACAGATTTTTTTTTCAGCATTAGGCTAATGAGGGCTAAGGAAACTTTCCTGTCTGTGCTAAGGAAACAATCCTGCATCCACTGTGGTAGTCATATTCCCACCACCCCAGACTTTCACTGCTGGGAGCAAAACCCTCCAGTGAATCACCAAGTGAGTCAATGGGTGCTGCACTGGACTGGCTACACACACCATTCTCATGCTGTTGGTCAAGGTTTCCTTACAGGCTTGGCCACAGGTTTCCCATAACAGAGTCTCAGACATATGATTTTTATAAGTACTTTAATCATGGCAGGGTCACACAAAACTAGTTTGAGATCAAGCTGGGTGCTGCCAAGAATGGACCCTGAACCAAGCAATCCATTTTATATCCGCAGTCCATGCACATAGGGGTGTGGGATCTTCCTGCTGAGCCATTGGCTCCCGTTGTATCTCAGAGTGGCTGGTGACCTGGCTGGTGCCACAGGCTCCCATGCACCTTGTGCAAAGGGTCAGTGCCTGATCGCTGCTCTTGCTGGAAGCTCCAGCCATTTCCCCTTACCGAGGGTGCAATCTGCAGTTTGTACTGCAGCAGCACACTGAGCTAACTACCCTGTACTAGGTGTAGTCTTCCACATGAGATTTGTCTGTATTTTGACTTGTTTAAACTAGTATGTATGCCTTTCTTTTATACATTTTCACACAATTAACAGTGAAGTAAATTTAAAATAATCCTACTTTTCACTGTTTTGTATTGAAGGGATACAGAATTCAAAAAATTATGGGGCTTGCAAATCTTACCCAGGATATTTGTTCCATTCTCTTTTCTATTGTTTAATTATTAATGGTTTCATGTAAAAGTAAAGAGAACGTTTCTTATGTTTTATATCCATATAGAGACTGAATTAAATGAATGCGTCTTGGATTAGAGCATGTAACAGTGATGTATTTATCAGCTTACTTGAATGTCTTCAATTTAACAATATATTAGATTATATAGTAAGGGGAAAATATGTAATATGAGCTGTTTAGTGTAGCAAAAGTTATTTCCTCTTTGAAGTATAACTTTACCTTTGAAGGAAACTTTAAACCTGATAGCAATATGTTCAGATGAAGTATGTTTTGGTTTAGTTATATTGGTTTAGTTATATGAATATTAAAAGGACTTCAAAGAGTAGTAGATTACAGGATTATTAGAGACAGACATATGAGGCATAGATCAAGTGTAATGTGAGACGGCTTCATATTTTCAGAATGGATCTAACTCTTATTCTTTATGTGTTTGCCAGAATCTCATGATTACTGTACTGACTCGTGGTTAATGAATTATTATTCATTGTAATTCATTACAGTTACCAAAGAGTGCAGTGTGCAATAGTAAGATCTTAATCTATGCTTGGCTTTCAGAATTCAACTGCATTTTATGTTGTTGCCAATCCTGAATAATATGTTCCTAGTTTAGTTCACACTCCATAGAGATTCTTTTGGGAACCTTTTTTTTTTTTTTTTTAATTAGGAAGGTACTGCCTTTTTCTCAGCTTGTACTTAATCATTTTTGTCTTGTGCATGTTATAGAAGAGTTACCAGAATATCTGCTTTACACTGCGTTTAAATGTTGGGGTTTTTGGTTGGTTGGTTTTTTCCAGTGTTGGACTAATGGGGATTTGTAATCACACTACCTTCTGAGTTCTCTGGTTGCCCTTATGCTGGTAGAAGTGTAGGTTTTACCTGGCCACAAATATACTGGGCGTCAGTATAAACAGCAGGATAAACTCTATTGTTCCTACTTCTGTTTTAGTTAGGTCTTCAAATCTTTTGCTGTCTCAGTTTGATTGTTTTGTTGCTTCTTTATGTATTTCTTTGCATCAGCTGGGAAGGAATTCTGTGTCTTTCCTCAAAATTTTTCTTTTATGCTGTTAACAGTGCATTCTCTTGATGTCTCTTGGCTTGAATCATCTTGTTCTAGCTGAGCAAGCTAATTTTTATAGCACTTTACTGATAAAGTTGTGTGTGGTATTTCTTCATAGCTTTAGGTTATGTGCAGAGCCTTATGTGTTTTCATTCCATCTGCTTTATCCTTAAAAATCCTACAGCCTCCTTCAAGTGTTTAGAAATTATTTAAAATCAAACTGAAAGACTCCCTGAAGCTACATGGAATTTTTGAACCATGGGGAACATGTGTAATACTTGAAAAGAAGACAGTTGCAAAGAAGTCTTTGCAATGTTTCAGTTTTTTTAACCCAGTAGAGACTTAGACATAACTTAGCTTCTCTCTCAGAAGCAATTTTCACTCTTTAGTATACAAATCAATCTATTCTTCTTTTGTAACTGCAGATTCATCCTCCCCTGCCATTAGTTTTTTAATTAATGACATTCTAATACGATGTTTTAAACCCCAACCTAGTCTTGTCTTTTAAGGTTGGAGTCCTGGAACACATGGCATACAGTGAGAGGCTGAGACAATTGGCTTTGATAAGTCTTGGAGTTGTGATTGGCAATATTGTTGCTGTTTTAGCATGTCTGATAGGAGGCTGTGGAGAGTAGATGGCAGATTTCTTTGCAAGGGAAAGACAGAACAGACAAAAGTTAAGTTGTAGGACCAGAAAATCCAATTGGAACTCAAGAAAAAAGTTTTCACAAGGAAGACAAACACTGGTGCAGGTCATCCAGCAAGTTTGACCATCTGTAGTCTAGATTTCTGGAGATACTTAAAATGGAGATGAGCTGTGAGCAGCCTGATCTCAGTTGACCCTCTTTAGTTAGGAGATTGGACCAGCTGGCATTCAGAGATCTCTGCCGAACTAAATTACTACATGACTCCAGTCACCACATTCACAAAAATAATCAAATTGGACTTTTTCCCTAGTTGCATTCTTTTTGGTTACATTTCATACCTCCCTGTGAAATTACTATAGCATTCATTATAATCCTAACATTTCTTTTTTTTTTACTCTAAGCTGGATTATTCTTTGAAAGTCTTTAGGTTTGCTAGCTCTAGCATTTTGTTTTACCAATCTTTACAAGATTTTTTGCACTTACATCATCACAAAAAGAAATGCTTTCTCTGGTTTTAATCCTCAGAATTACTTGCACACAGTTATTTTTATATTTTTTTCTTTTTTCTTGTCCTGAGTCATCTTTGCTGTTTGCTACTACTTCCCAGATTATAATGGTACTTGTCTTATATTGTCACAACGCATACTGTTGTGTTTCTTCTGATCTGTAATTATTTTTTCTGGAGTTTCAAAAAGTTGTATTTCTCCAGCAGAGATTTCCAGAATTCAGTGAAATAAATATATGTGATTATGATAAAATTATAAAAGATAAAATACATTCTCTAGGGACACCCTTCCGAAACTGGAGATTTACAATGTAGAATAGTGTTTGGGGATAGGGAATTTTTTTACTTTCTCATAGCAGAATATTGAACTGTGACTTAGTATTTCTAAAGAGAAGACATGACTATAATTCCAAAACAAAAAAGATTGCATAACTTACTGTTTAACAGATAGCGATCTTAAGTATTTTCTTAGAAAACTTAGATTGTTGCCACCTTCTCTCTTAATATATTAGTTGTAGTGTTCTATTTTCTGGAAACCCAAGTTTCATGCCCTTACTGTGCTAGTGCTTCTACTGTCAAAATACAAATACTTAAAAATTGAGATAATGCTACTTACATCTTCAAGGAACAGATTACATGAAGTACAAGGAGATTTGTAGGATTTAGATCTGCTTGGTCCAGGGATTGGCTTAATAGTTCTTTTTCAATTCTAAAATTAGGACTCTGAAAATCAATTTTTATTATTTTTAAATCATAGACTGTTAAGAGGTTGGAATGGACCTTAAAGACCATGTAGTCCCAACCCCTGTATAATGCATATTGAAATAAAGGCATGCTTAAAAGGGCCTGGAGTGATAGTTTTCTAACTATTTAAAAGGTTGACATTTGTTACACCTCTGACAAAAAACCCCAACTATAACTAAAAACAGGATAAAATGGTGAATGGAGGAGATTTTCTAAGAGACTATATAACAAGGTACACTTTTAGGTAAAGAACCAAGTTACATGCTTTTTAAAAACAATTTAGTAAGTAAACCAAAGATAAAATACCTGTTTAAATAGTGAGTCTTTTTACTGGAATAATGTGGCTGTCTTAAAGTTTTGAATCTAAGGTCATAGGGCACTACTTAAATAACAAGCATTAAGTTAAAGCTACTCTTGCAATTATTTTTGTGGTCTCTTTTACTGATTTAATTGTCCATGTTCTCTCTGTTAGTTTTGTTGCCTCATTCTGAACTATTTTCTCATGCATGCCTTGAGTAATGATATCACTACTGGATACGTGGTACTCACTAGAATGTGAAACTGTGATATTACTACTGTATCCCTGTGAGTTGCTGTGAATGTGGCAGAGTAGAAAATGCAAGTGGAATATTATCTTGTATTTTTCATGCTTTTGTAATGATAACTTTTCATTCTTGTGTATGACTGAAGTTGAATAATGGAACTAAACTGTTACTTGGTATCTCTAAAGAATATCTTTCATAAACAAAAATGGTTGCATAATTTTAATGTCAAACATCTCATACTTTAACATTATGGTGGTGTTTTAACATTTTAACAATGCATCGAAAAGTTAGACTAATGTGAATTTTTCTGCTATGTGTAGGATTCGCTAGCTGAAGTTGAAGAGAAGTATAAGAAAGCTATGGTTTCCAATGCTCAACTGGACAACGAGAAAAACAACTTGATTTACCAAGTGGATACTTTAAAGGATGTTATTGAGGAGAAAGAAGAACAGATAGCGGAGTTCTATAGGGAGAATGAAGAGAAGTCAAAGGTATTTTTTTCTGATTATAAAGTACAGAAATCTGGACTACTTAGTAAGAGCAGTTGAAAATACTCAGAGTAGCTTTACTTGTTAATATTGGGCTTAAGTCTTTATGGCATTTTTTCTCTCTACAGTTTATTAAATAAAATCTTCTGTGTAGTAAGTGTCTGGACAACTTATTTAGACCACTTCAGTGGTCTTTTAACTACTTGGTAGGTATGATCTCTCAAATCCTTGCAGGAATTTCTTACATAACTCAAAATAAATATAAATAATTTATTTCTTTAATACAGGAATTGGAAAGACAGAAACACACCTGCAGTGTTCTGCAGCATAAGCTGGATGAACTTAAAGAGGGCCTTCGACAGAGAGATGAATTGATAGAGGTATGCTCATATGAGTGTAGGATAGAACCTGTGCAAATAAATGTGGTGTAAGATTTGAATGGGAATCATACAAAAAACAGGATTAAATACTATCTTGCATTCTTAAGAAATAGTTTATCTTGTTTATTGTGTAGAATTTAAGCTACTGATCCTCCTAAATTTATGAAGCTGAAAATGTCTCTGAAAGGTTTTCAAATGTATTACATCTTGCAAAGCCTCTAATTCTTGTGAGAAATTGTGGTTCTCTCATGAATGTTCCTAGTATCTTTTCTTTGTTGTGAGGGCAGAATTAATATTTGTGTGGCCAAAATAATTTTCCATAGCTAAAAGTTCTGATGCATGGATAATACCAAATGTTATTCTTTGCCTTTCCCAAAAGTTTCCATTTCAGTTATTTCAGATTTTTATGAGTATCAACAATTGAAGTTTGCTATACTGAATATTTGTTTGCTTACCCATCATAATACACAGCAATACTGGTCAGCATGTTATTGGGCCACAACCATGTTGCTGAGTGTGCAGTGTGTTCTTTTCCCCTCTCACCTGGTTCTTTTCCCTTTTGTTTCTGGAAACAAACCTGCCCACTGTGAAATCCCAGAGTTATTATTAGTCTTCATTTTAAAATGGTTCACAAAGATATATATATATATATATATATATATATATATATATATGAATGTATATTGTCAGTGTATATTTGGTGTCCACTTCCCAATTATTTTAGTTGGAACTTATAGTTCAATTATTACATAATTTTCCCACTATCTCCTCATTGCAGTAAAAATTTATTATCTTTAAGTGTATAGGCCAAAGTCTCCTACTGTCATTTTCAAAAGCTGTGTAACAGTTCATTGATCCTTTATTTTTTCACTATATTCTTGTGCTCTCTAGCTGGTAGGTACTGTAACTCAAAATGGTTTCTGAAAAGTCTAATTTCTGTTTTAGAAGTATTATGCTTCATGAACTGGAAGCATATGACTTAATAGCAGAAGAAAAGGATTAAGGTTATCCTAAGTACCAGCATTTTGAGTTAGCATAAATGCTGACAACCAAAAGCCCTAAGAAGTTCTGTTGTGGCTCTGTTCCTTGCTCTGTTATCTTTGACTTCACTGAGAATTAAAGAACAGCTTTGCATGTTCTTGTTTGGGGTTTTGCTTCGGTTTAGGTATATGAACCAAGAATATACAGTAGATTTTTCTGGAGTATTTACTTTTGTAGAATGTAGCATGTGTCAAATAGTCACAAATACATTCAGTCCCTTTGAAGATTTGACTCGTATTACCACCTGCTGTGTCTTTTCCCCATCTATTAACACTAACAAAAGACATTGTCTTCTGTTCCCAGATGTAAAATCAAATTCACTCCTTAAGAAGGAAAAAAATTGTCTCTAGCCCTTAAAAGTCTTACATCATCTTCATAGTGAAGTGTTTAATTATGTTTGCAGGGGAAGCAACGAAATGCAGTGATAGTCAGCTAAAAAAGTAGGACTACACTTGATACATACTCATATAGTATCAGAAAACAGTCAGCAATTTTCTTTTGCTTCCTGGATGTTTGATTCAAACTCCTTTCTTTATACTTTCAAGAAGATTATTTTATTTTGTAAAAAATGAATTAAACCAATTGTTAACAATAATATTCAGTTCCAAAGGGGACTTGAAGGTGTCTGGAAAGTACAGCAGGGTAATTGTTTCTATCCACAGACTGCAGTGGGAACAGTCACTAAAGAAAAGTAACTCTAGCTTCAGTAAGTTTTCCCAACAGCAGTGATTGAATTAAATACCATTCTCTTGCATGAATTAATGAGAAATATATTACATTAAACTGCACACAGTTTCTGTAACTTCATGCTCATAAACTCTTTGGTTGACTTTTATTACTTAGTTTCCTTTAACTATTTTAATGTTTGGGATTTTTTTTACATTTCCTTACTACTCTTTCCTCTTTTATTCTTCCCTCATCCTATTTACCACAGGCGAATCAACGTATGCAGGAGAATATAGACACCATAACCAAGGAAGTGTTTGATCTCCAGGAGACAATTAATTGGAAAGATAAAAAAATAGGGGTATGAATGAAATATGGGAGGAAAGCAATTTTTTTTAAATTTAGAAGTAGTTGGATGTTTTCTACACCCCAAGGAATTCTGTGTACTCCAAAGAAATTAAGGCCACTCTGAACTTAAATGAATAAAATGTTTTGCAGTCTTTCTCTTCTTCAGAAAATGAGCCACACTTTACTTGAGTAATGATCAGTAGTACTAATTAAATCTGTAACATGAACTGTTACACATACAAATTTATGATTTTTTTGCAAAATTTTTGATGGCATGCCTAGTGGTAAAAGATGTGATCTTGAATTGACTTCTACAACCAACTTGCACATTCCTGTATTGCACTTCTGATCCTTGTATAATTAGTTAGCTTGGATGCAACACCTGAACCAAGCTGGTTTTCTGATATGACACATGAAATACTTTGGGTATTGAGAATCATAATTGAAACAATGGTTGTACGTGACCTTTTGAGAAGCATCCATAAGGTTCCTGTGTAGGAAAGAGGGTGGTACAGAAAGAACTGTGCTGATACTATGCAGCTAATGTAGGTCAGGCAGGGTTTGTCAGCTTTGCTTCTGGGCAGGCAGAAGTCATAGAACTGAGTCAGCCTGACTATTGGTGATGACTACATGTCTTTGAACTTGAGGCTGTTCTAGGACACAAGTAGATTGCCTGGTGGCAATAGGGAGTTGGAAAGTCTTTAAAAAGGAATTGTCTGCCTCTTGACAGCTCAGGGATTTCTCTCTACCTGAATTTTATACCATATTTCAATACATACAGATTTCTTTGAAAATTGTTTTACTTGCTGGCGTTCAAGTCACCTTGAAAAGTTGCCTTTTAATTGGTGGTGGCCAGTTCAAAAACCAGGCTGTATTACTTTTTTTCATGTTTCAGTCTTTCTCTTCCATCACAAAAAAAAAAACCAATCATTCCAAAGTTCTCTGAACATTCTTCTGAAAGCATTTTATCTTTAATTTACCCTATCCTTTCCATACTTACTTCTCACATTTGTATATTGGGCTGTCTCAATTTGTGCAATATTTTGTGGTCTTTCAAATACATTGCCAGAATCAGTATGAGTATATCTGATATTCAAATATACCTACCAGCCAGAATGACAAAAAAGATAGATGTATTTTCCTTTAGCCAAAATTGCCCTGCAAGTTTGTGTTCTTGTAAATACCATAACTGGTTATTTTTCTAGTTAATTTTATTTAATTCTCAGAATTGAGCTCTCATAGAGAAGAAAATGTAAAAATGCTGCTCTTTTCTTTCTCATACCTATAAATATTTCCATACTTTTCTCAGCTCAGTCTTTGAGCCTTTCTCCCTCCTACTGCTAATTTTTATTCTATTCCAGCTTTAGATGTCTCTGCGAAGCTTCACAATATAGTTTATAACTAAAATTGTAACCTAAATTTACAATGTATATAAGATATTTTAGCTGTTTCAGGAAAAGAAAAGGAGGCAAACAGAACAAAATAGCACAAGTTTGTTTTACACCTGCCTTCTTATGTTGTCCTGTTTCTACAGTGCTTGAAATTTGTGGCTATATTTGATCTTAAATTAGATCAGTTTAAGGACACTGAGTTACAGCCTTGGGTTATATTCCTGAAATATACAGCCATTCCACTGTTTAGTGGCTCCAACTTTTCATTTAGTAATGGCAGCTCTGAATTTGGTATAAAAGTTACTAAGACTTTTGGAATATTTAGAAAAAAGGATTCCAGACGTCTCTGGATTCTGGCATATTATCAGATTTTGCTCATATAAGTATGGTAAAATCTGTCTGCAGAACTTTGTTGTCCTGATTTCTGTTTCCTGCCCTAACAGAAGAATTGCAGAGTTAGATTTTGTGCAAAATCCACGTTATATTAAATTAAATCCTGAGTGCACAAACATTAGGATTTTTACTGGTTTTGAATAATGATTACTTAAATCTACATAGGTAGAAATACATGGTTGTATCAGTTTCACTTCCTCCCCCAGCAGAATTTTCTGATTTCCAGCGCTTGTGTTATTCAGGGGTAAGGATAGAAAATGTTTGGGAAAGGTCAGCATCATCACAGGACACTCAAGTACACACAATCTGTGTCTGTGATTCTGGGCTGCTGTGTCCATTCTCTCAAGTGGTGAGCTTACTTCCCCTTCCATCTCTTCCACTGTTTAAAAATTAAAAATATATATGTGTCTTTTGAGTAGAGCACAAAATTATGTAACGATTAAGGTTCTTCATGCTACTTATAATGTAGTTAGAGATCTAGTGTGTACTAGGAAATAAAAGGACATCTTACAGATTTCTAAATTAAGATGTCAGCTACTGTTTTGACACATCTTGAATTACCTTTATTTTAAATGTTACATTTACATATGAATAAATCAAGTGCAACAGCACTTGTCAAAATTTTGTTGAAACTGAGTAATGCTTTAAAATATTGCTCTAGTATACAGATTCTAGATTATTATTAAAATTCAGCATTCTGAAGTTACATGAGGCAAGTACAGTACAAATGTATACACCTTCATTTCTTTCATAGTATCAGTCCATTCCTACACATTCATGCATAGCATAGGGTTTAGTTGGATCATTTTCTTGGCCAAAAGGTGCATATATTTTGGCACTTGCTGTATGGTGATGATTTTTTTAAATGTGTGCAGTATTGTACGCTGGCCAGTCAAGTAGAAGTGTCCAACTAACTGCCAGGTAACCTCTCCAGCTTAGTTAGGCAGACCTATCTACACCCGTATTGCACTTCTAGCTGCCATACTTTTTTGCACTAAAATAGTGCTACTAGTGTTTGCTGTTTTTTTTTTCTCTAAAACTGATTGCTTTGGGTTTAGTAAATGGTGTTGTAACCTGTAAGCAATTAGTAAATAAACTAGTATTCATGAGTGGATACATTCAAGATCTTCCATGATGTATGATTTCTACTTCTGTACCTTATAAAAGGCAGAGAAATTAATTAAATAGATGTAATGTTTTAGGATCTTTGCCTTTTGAGTTTCAGCAAATTTTATTTCTTGCTGCAGAGTGCCTGTATGAAGAAGAATCACTTACTCTTTTGGTACTCAGTTTATCAAAATTTACCAAAAAATAAAATTCACTGAGTTAAAAAAAAACTCTCAAAAAATCTAAGACTTGCCTGGAAAAAAAAACTAATAATAAATGCAGCATGAAGTTAGATATGCAACTTGTAGAAGGCAGTTATCAGAGATGTATGTTACTACATATTTAAAAAGTGTTTTTAATTTCTTTATTTGTATTGAGCTATTTGCATTTACTTGTAGAAAATCTTTCTGCTGTCTGTCATATGCTTTTTCTCTGTGCCATTCTTTTTCTTGCTATCTGCCTGAGCCCAGGCCCTAGAAAGACAGAAAGATTACTTTGACTGCATTAAGAATGAGCGAGATGAGCTCAGAGAGGAGTTGGCTGACCTGAAGGAAACAATGAAGAGAGGACAGGTATGTTGGTAGTAGTTACTTTACAGTAACAAATCCAGGAATGGGGCATGAAATCAAGGTCAGTAGAAAGGAGGAAGAATGGTTACTATTCTTGTGCACTCTGAAAACCTGACCTTAGGGTAGGACAAATGGTTCATATCATTGTAATTGTTTCACTGAACTTGAAAAGCTCTTTAAAATCGTATCTGTTGATTTATATTTTAGCACTTCTGTTGTATGATTAGTTTATTTTTTGTTTTGCATTTTTAGAAACATGGATTAGTTATAATTCCAGATGGCACACCAAATGGTGATCTAAACCATGAATCAGTGGTTGATACAATAACAGTTGTATCCCAGGAAGCTGCTCAGGTCTTGGAATCTGCAGGAGAAGAACCACTAGGTAAAAGTATTGTAGCATACTTTATATTTTGAGGGCTTTGTTTCCTCTCCTTCACAGCGGGTGTGACTTACATTTGCAGATGCAAGCACCTGTGATGCTTCTGGAATATATGCTTACACAACTTTCAAGATTGATTTTATTTTTTTGTTTGTTCTGAGTAAAAAGACAGATCTATCTGTCTTCTGAGTAAGAAAAAATAATATGTGCTTAGATGTTTGAAACTGATTAGTTCTCTTGGTCCACTTTCTGTTTTAATACTGATCGAAAACATTTTGCTTAAAAGCGTTGTTTTTTGGATTAGTATGTTTTCCATTGTGTTTCATGAAAATAATTCTTTAGAAGTATATGTAATCAATGAAAGAACATGCAGTGCAGTCTTCCATCACATTAATTAGAAAAAGTTTTAAAAGCATTCAAAAATGACAGGGACAACAGACACACTAATTGGGGGTTTCGGGGTTAAGTTATTTTAACTTGCTTTTATCTTTAGTTTGAGCAAGTTATTGCATGCAAGGTCGATCCACTTTAAAATTCTGTTAACATGTAGAAAAAACCCCTTTATATAATTGAATTGTACATAATATATAATAGTTACATATTTTTATATTGACAGAAATTAGACTTGATACATATTTCTGCTGTGGTCTCCCACTACAAATGTTATTATGCTTCATTTCTGTCAAAGTTACAATTTCTAAGGGAGCTGCTCTAGTCTTAGCACAGTGTTGTTTGATTGTAGTTATGGCTAGTAGTCATTACTGATCTTTTGACTAAGCAGAAATATTTGCTAAACTCTTGTGCTATTTTAGAAACTCTGACATCTTGCTTTTAGAATTGTTATACTAATAAACAGTGTGAATGATGTATTTTTTCCTTTTTTCTGCTATTAACTGAAGGTTTTCGTGTTATTAGTGAGATATCAAAGTTTTGCAGTCCCAGTGCTATTAGCTTTGATGAGCATTTAATTTGGAATGGAACAAAAAGTTATGAAAAACATATTCTTAGTTACAGATTTCTCTGATTTTTAATTGGATTCTTTGGTTTTAGATATCAGGCTACGAAAACTGGCTGGAGAAAAGGAGGAATTACTCTCCCAGGTAAAATAAGTTACTCATTTCAGAAGTAGACCTTTGTGTATCACTTTGCAGATTATTTATATATAAGTAATAAACAACTGTTAAGCACAAAGGTGCTTAATCAGATATGTAATCACTAAAGCAAAATGAAATACTCAAGTTTTTACCTCACTGACTATCAGGAATTAGCAGTTCCTCTTGCTGTTATCCTTATCCATGGGACTTTGATCTTGGTTGGTAAAGAAATTTCATTTCACTACCTGGTTAGCTGAAATCTAACTTGTTCCTGACTTTACTATTAGTGCATATCCTTAAAGCTCTTTCTTTTATTTTCTTTTCTTTTATCTGCATAACTGTCTTATGCAGAAATATTAAAGTCACTACAATTACACTCTCATAAACTCAAGTGGCATTTTCTTCAAAATTGCTGAGTGATACTGTTTCATTGATCATTTTGGTAACTCAGAGAAAATTAATATTAAAATAATTGTGTTTAAATACAGCTCTGTTTTGAGAAGAAAGGACTCGAGCAAACATATAGCCATTAAACAATTGTTAAGAATACTACTGTTTTTGTTTTTTTAGTTGAAGACATTGCAAATTTAAACCATTGTTGTCAACATTTGGGTTTGCTGTGAATTAACCTTAATTATAGTATAGGTACTTTTTTGGACTGCCAATAAATTATAGTATTAAATGTATATAAATATGTAAGCACATATTTATCACTGTATAATTTAAAAATCACTGATCATATATTTGATTTGTATCATGAACGGGGGTTTTGCAAGTTAACTCACATACTGCTAATCTGTAGAACAATATTTTCATAAGAATGTCCAAAAAATAGCTCCTACTTCTTTCATAATGTCCATACGCAGGGCACATAGCTGAGAAATCTATGTTCCCTGACTAGTGGAAAAACTGAGAGACAGCTGCTGTGGCATGAAATGGAACTATTAAAGACTAATGTGCACTACAGACTTGCCTAGGACCATTGTTTCCAGAGGGAGTATGAGAGAGGACCCCCTGAAAAAGCCATGAATTCTTGTCTGTAAACCCACTAGGATAGTGTTCAATATCTTTGTGTGTGTTTAGAGTGGGAAAGATACACAGAAGAAGAAATCTGTAAACAGAGTTTAATGCCATCTCCTCTTCTAAAAAGTGTTAGTTACAAGGTGCTCCTGCACTGTGCAGATATCCCTGCGATACTGACCAAACTGGTGGGCTTGGGTTGTGCATTGGCATGCCAAGGGCACTTGCCCAGTGATGGGGATGGTCTACAGCCACAGACCTCAGGGACTGACTCCCCTGCATCGCTCTGCTATTCTTGTTTACAGAACCTTCTCAGCCAGAGACATCTCAGGACTACTCTGCCTTTTTACCATTGAACATTGACATACACAACTGCTGAACTTCTGGGAGTCTTTTTTTCATAAAGAAACACTTCCTTTTTCAGGTTAGAAAACTGAAGATGCAGTTAGAAGAGGAACGACAGAAATACTCTAAAAGTGATAGCATGAATCCAGATACAATAGACTTGGAGAATGGCTCTGACTTGCAGCTAATTGAAATGCAAAGTAGGTGTATGGTTACTGTTCAAAGTTATTCTTCTTTCAGAGAGGACTTCCAGCTCCTCTTGTTGTGCACTAGTGGTATGAGTGACTATATTGTTGAGCAGATAGGTTTTTGTTGGTATATGTCCTTGCATGGAATTCTCACTGCAGAATACCTTAAGAATCTTCCTCTTTCAGTGTTGAAGAACAACATTCTGGGAAGTTATTTTTCAGTTGATAACCTTGCCTAGAGTGGGTGACACTACTTGGATACAATTTTTAGACAACAGAATTTCAGATAAGATTTTTTAAAATATATATTCTATGGGATGATTTTGTTCAATCTTTGCTATAGAAACCTAATCTAGAAGACTACTGTCCTGAAACAAAACATGAAAATTTATTTAACTTAATATTTAGTGTTGCTTCATAGAAGCATAAGATGCTTTTCATTTCAAGCAAGCTATTCAGCTGAAAACGTGTTTGACAGACTGTCATTTAGTATGCTTGTGTTAATGAACATGAAGAAAGCACTAGCAATGTGAGGGCTCAAATGTAACACCAAAGTAATTTGCAAAGCTCCTTAGAGTTTGTCAGTCAGGTTCAAGCCTTGTGCTCCTCATTCAAATATTATTACAGATGTCTAAGCTGAATGCTGCTGAATGTTTATTGTGGTCTGGCATTTTGCACTTTGTGTTGATTATTATGTTGATTCTGTTCTCTAAGGAATTAGTTTGCTGATATGAACATGTGTTTTGAAAGATGTGCATCTCATTGGTGCATCTGAAATTTAATGCCCACTTTATAGAGACAGTAGTTGTGTTCTCTAAATAAAAGAAAATAATTTCCTTTCCATACTCTTGTAGATCGCTGAAAGAACATTTACCTCTTTATGATCCTGGGTATGGTCTTTTCAATAAAATGGTCTTTTCAATAAAATGGTCTTTTAATGAATTTTATTTAAAAGGGAGTTAGAGAGTTGCTTTGACTAATATATTAATGTCAATTTTTGTCTAGGAGATGCCAACAGACAAATTAGTGAATATAAATTTAAGCTTTCAAAAGCTGAACAAGATATAACTACTTTGGAACAAAATGTAAGTGTCTTTTTTCATGTTTGTTACTACACTGCACACTTTTGCAATACTTTTTTCAACAAAAACTATGAAAGCATATTTCATAATTTGATTTACTGTTTGGTATTTAGTTTGCATAGAATGACACCACATTTTTTCATATTTCCTGCAATTAAATACATGTGCACTGCAATTAAATACCTATGCACAGCCTAACCATAAAATCCTATGGTGCTGAGCTATAAAACCATGTTATTGACTTACAAAGTGTGATTGTTTTCATAGAGATAGAACTCTCACTTTAGAGAGTATATCTTCCACAGTACAACTTTCTTACTAGTCATTAAGTTACCTAAATTGGTTTTCTTGAACTAGTAGCTTCAGTTCTTCTTCATAATCTGCCATACTTTTGGATTTTAGGAACTTAATTACAGCTTATTACCTGAAGGATTAAATGAAATATTGTAATTTAAATCACAGATCCATATCTTTTCTCTTTTGCACAGATTCAGTCTAGTAGCCTATCATGTGGATTTAGGGGTAGCAGGGAGCTGTATATAGAACAATCCAGCCAGTGGGTTTTAACATCTACAGGTTGCAATCAGGATTTGTCTCAAGTCCTCTCCTTACGCACAAGAACTCTGTGCTTGGGCTCAAGACCTCTTTCATCATGTCCTGATAACAGTCTGCTTTCTATTTTGCATCTTTTCATACAGTTTCTGCTTTTCAACTTCACAGTTTCATTTTTAATCCCATGTGTTTCCCAATTCTTGATTTTTTGTATTCCAGTTCTTCTCTCTCTGCTTAGTTCTTTAACCTTCTGTGTCTTCTTAGCCGTGTCTTTGGAAGAGCAGCTGGTGGCAGGTGAACTCCAGGTGGAATACCTAAGTATATTCCTTTTGTCTTGTTTGGGTTTGCAGATTGGTCGACTTGAGGGACAGGTTGCAAGGTATAAAAGTGCAGCAGAAAATGCAGAAAAAGTAGAAGATGAACTCAAAGCTGAAAAAAGGAAGCTTCAGCGAGAGGTAACTAACTTGGTTTCTTTTCCAGCTGTATGTTCCTTTCTGTCTTAAGCTGCTCTGTCTTTTGCCTCCAAGCCCTGATTTTTTTGTAATCTTCAATTACATCTTTTAATTGGTTTTTAAGATGACCTTCAAGTCTCAATATAACATTCAGAAGACATCTAGCACGTTAAAGTAATGCTAACTACAATTCAATGCTGTACTTCCTTGAAAGGAAGCATCTAAATGGTATTTTTTCTAAATGTGATAGCTTGTAATATTTTAAAGTAGTCCTACAAAATATTGCTAGAGAGATGAATGGTCCCTATGTCAAATGACAGCCTGGGATTTTCCAGCTTGGATCTCACAGGATTCTGGGAAGAAGCTGTATTTAACTGAGCTGTTGATCATTCTTGCTTAAGAGCTGCTGCATCACTAGCATGATGCCTGCTACCTGTGATGGATATACGTATCTGTATGCAAGTAACAATGGTGGAGAGTACTTTACCTTGTTCTAGGTAAATTTCTTTTATGTAATGGGAGGCTGCAGGCACCTAGTTCTTTTAGGATGAATACACTTCACGTTTCAGTTGCTTCACAATTATTTTTAACAGTTTCATTCTGTTTCATCTGCCTGCAATAATGGAAGTTATATCTTAACTTCTGTGGCACTCTTATGAAACATAATACTTTTATTCCTCTTACCAAGCTTGAGAACAGCACAAGGTCCAAATAAACTAAAGTGATAATAACTTTTTTTCATTTTATAGTTAAGAACAGCACTGGATAAGATAGAAGAAATGGAGATGACCAATAGCCATTTAATGAAAAGGCTGGAGAAGATGAAGGCAAATAGGACTGCGCTTTTATCTCAACAGTGAAATGGAAATTGAAAATACAATGCACTGCTCCTTGAATAACTAGTCCCTAGCTTGTTTATAAATACAGACTTTCAATGGCACAAACTATTTGAACACTGAGCTGTTCACTGGTGGTTTAGTTTCATAATTAAATGACATACTTTTTGTAATTTATGAGAGAATCAAATGTAGTTTGAATTCCCATGTGAATGACAGCAGTTTTTTCAGTAGTGTTTGATTATAGAGTCAAAGACAGAGCACAATGCTGTATGTTTTTACAACTGTGGAATCAAGTTTACTCATGGTCTCTTTTGGCTGCTTTAATGATGCTTAATGCTCAGAGACAGCTGCCTGAATTCAAGACGCTGTTATGAAACTAACATATACTTGCCTAAGACATCACACAGCACAAGTGCCTTTTATCTGGTGCAATTTAGTCTTCATTGTTGAAATAACCTTTGAAACCGGAAAGCATTTTATTTTAAGATACATTTGGGGTATTCCCTAAACTTTATACATTTTGAAAATACATTTTTTTAAATATTTAAATTTATAAGAAAAAATAGGGACTGTATATACAGATCGGCTTCTTTTGCATGGGCACATCTGACTTCTGTGTAATTTTGTCAAATACTAGCCCCTGATACTCTTAGCATTAAGAGCAGAAATTTAAAAACTGAAGTTGTATGCCATCAGATTGTGTCATCTGCTTAAGTGCGAATTGAAATTTTATGGGGGAAAGAAGGGGGTGAGAAATGTGGCTAAGGAGTTTATTAAACAGACACTTTACTGACCAAAACTGGATGTTTTGAGTTTTCTTTTGAATATGGGGATTCTAACAGGACAGAGCAAAATTTGTAGAATAGTAAGATGTGATCTTTATGTTCTTAACAAGTATATTTCTGCCTTTGAAAGAGTGAGTTTGAATTTTTTTTTCTTAACCTAGTCTGCTAATGTTTGACAGTACTGCCATGGAGCAGCAGAGCTGCACAAGGAAGAAGGTATTTTCTGGAATGGTCTAGTTTTTTGTGTGTGGCATACTCCCTGTAGACAGTGAATACTGTTAAGAACTTTGACTGTTTGAGCTGGCACATCACAAGTAGGACATCAGTAGCACGTGCAGCGGTAATCTTGAAGTGTTTGAAGTGGCACTGCCCCTGTGTTGAACTTCTCATGAGGCCACAAGGAGCCTGGTCTGAGAAGAATCACTGTTTTGGACTTGTAGCAGGTATTTTCTCCTTTGAAATTGCTACTCTTCTGGGAGTATTTCTCAAAGCAAGGCAGGTTTCAGGACCTTTGCAATCCTGAGAGTTAGTACCTTTGCTTCACCAGAGCAGTTTTCAAAGAACAGCCATCTTGACAACACCAAACTAAAGCTTTCTGTCTCTAGATGTCTCCTGGACTTGGAAAATAAAGTTCCTTCCCTGTTGACATACCTTGTAAGTAGCAGGTCTGCTTAGGCCTGTTTATTAAATAGGAGACACACTTTGGTGATCACATAGATCATTGTGCTGTTAACTCTTTGCTTTTTGTTGTGTACTTACTCAGGAGAAACTCAAAACTCTTAGTTCTTAATCATAGGTATTCTGAAGATACTTTGGAGGTTTTCAGTATGTACAAAACTCTGCTAAAACCTTATTTGGTTCATTCACTTTTCATTCATTTCCTCTAAACCACCCCATTGAAGCTGGACATTTTATGGCACAGGGAAAACTGCAGCTTCAACTGTGAAAGTCAGATAAGAACTTTTTCTAGGGCAGAGGTAAAGTATCAGTACATTCTTTCTTAAAATCAAGATTTCTAGTAGTTTTTTTAAAGAAAAGTTATTAACAGTTCTGTTAGCAGGGGGGCATATTGATTGAAGAGATTCCAAAGTTCTTGCTACCAGAAAATTAAAACAAACTCAACAAAATATCCAGAAGATTCCTAATGGAATCTTCTGGAAAAGGAATAAGAAGGGAGAAAAAAAGGGAGGAAAAAAAAGGCATTATTATTTTGTCTTGATCCAGTATGGGCATGAAAAAAATTGTAAGCAATTATGACTGACAATTGGATAGCAATATGGAAAACTTTTTAAAATTTATTTTTACCAAAGCACAAATCATTTAATCAGAACTGCAGAACCACTGTATCTGTGATGAGCAAATGAATAGAACATGACAGTACCAGTATTGCTGGAGATCACACATTGCTTATTGGCCAAATTAAAGACAAGCATTAGGTGTAATTATGGAAAGCTTATGGAAGAAGTTACTATATTTGGTCAGTTCAGCTGGGGTTTGGTTGAGGAAAAAAGGGTAGGGGTAGTTTAATTACATTACTCAGGTAATGTAATTTTATTGGTGGTTGCAAGGCGACGGGGACAATTTTTAGTGGTTCTTGGATGTAGGATTATACCAAATCACTAGTCATGAGGTTATCACAAAATCACAAAAAGTGATTATGCCTACCTTAGTGCAAGGTAGGCATAAATATAACTAACATTACATAATACCATTTTTTGGTTTATAATTGAGGGCATGTTTTTTTTTAACACCGAGCATGGTTTGTCCTTCCCTCAAGTTTATATGGTTTTGTTTAGTCTGTGGAGGGCTCTTAGGGCTCAGTGAAAGATTTGGTGAGTGTGCTATTATGGGACAGACAGCAGCACCAAAAAGGTACGTGCATGAGTGGCAGTTCAGGGGGACTGAAGTAGCTAGTAGTTTGAAACAAGAGGAGTTGTTTCATTTTTTGACGCTTAAAAATTAAACAAAAAATAATTTTTGGTTGCTTAACCCCCATCCAATTTCAATAAAGGCACAATTTT
Source organism: Calcarius lapponicus (assembly GCA_039654755.1). Lineage (NCBI taxonomy): Eukaryota > Metazoa > Chordata > Aves > Passeriformes > Fringillidae > Calcarius > Calcarius lapponicus. Next base: position 62,287,559 of record CM077464.1, read on the forward strand.
TTTGTGTGTAAAGGACAAAAAATTTGTGTGTAAAGGACAAAAAATTATGCTAGAAGAAGGAGATCAAATGCTTGGAAAAGGACAAAACAAATACTCTGCTTACAAAAAAAATTATTTTTGACAGCACATAAACATCACCACCACCAGACTGGTGGGCTCAGTGATGCTGTTTTGCTGTGATGAGGTTCTGGCACTTTAGGGAGAGAAACCAGAAAATGGTCAGTTGGAGAAGGCTCCTGTCCAGCCTTGTCCATTTGTAGTGCCCGGCCATGTTAGTGGCTGTGCTCAGAACTCCACCCAAACCTACCAATCAGTTCTTCATTCTGAAAGAGGATGGCTGGACTAGTGACACCTCCTCCAGTTAACCAGATCAACCTCTTCACACCTGCAAGGGTGAGGGGAAACATGTGCTGTCTTTTACTACCCACTATGCAGTGAGGCCAGGTACCCACCTTAAGAGACCTGCTGCTGGAAGAGGAGCTGATCCCAGATGATGTTCTCATCCATCTTGAAGGAGGTGTACCTGCCAGGATGGCACTGGCAGTGAATCCATTCTGCAGGCAGTCACAACACTTCCCGATGCAGTCCAGGCACCAGCTAGAATCTTCCTACAGAAAACAAATAACAAATGCATGAAAGTAAATTAAAACTAAAAACCTGGAACCAGTTACAAGGTAAAATGTTATCACTGTATCACAGGCCAGAGGAAGACTGAACCATTATCTTCAAGGAATAAACCTCCCCACAGGTGAGGAAAAAACTTGCCTTTGCCTTTCTGAGCCCCTCTGCAAGGACCTGCAAAGCAAGCCTGTTGGTCTGTGGATTCAGAACTTCTGCCTCTGCTACCCCCAGGCATAGAGGTTTTTGTCAGGCTTCCCCCAGCCCATGCCAGCGTGGGCGGTGAAAGCTGTCAGCAAGGCTAGGAACTAGCTCCCCTTCCACAGCACTCATGCCCTCCCCTACAAAAAAAACAAGCCTGGCAACTGGCTGAAAAAATCCTGCCGCACCACAGCAAAGCAGGGAACCTCCAGTGCCCGACCAGGCCAGACTATGCAATGCCTGGGACCAGGAGCATTCCCTCTCTCACTAGGTGTAGACCTAACCTTGATTTTGTAGTATATGGTAGAGATAATTCATGCTGTTATTGTATAAAATATTGTAAAATCCAAGCTATGTCTCTTGACAACCCCAGCCGGGAGCAGGGGCTTATTTTTATTCAATTAGTTCCTGGACAACGTTAAGATAGTATCAAGTCTATTAACATATGAATGGGACCTTCCTGAGCGATCTACGACTTCCCTGGAATGTAGGAGTGATCTTGCACCTGGAAGATTGCATCTACTACACTTAGCGCCAGCGCCACCCTGTTACATGTGAATGACGACTTCTCCGAAGTGTTCTGACAGCAATCCAGACACCTGGAACCACTTTTGTCTATCCCTGCACATGTATGGCCCCAGTTCTGCATGTGAAAGGACACAAAGGAACATTCAGTCATCTCTGCCTCAGGCAGAATAAACTGTGTATAAGCTTGCTGCATGAAGCAGTTGGGATGAACTGAAGGGGAGACTCTGACATTTTGGCAGTCACATCCAGGTTCACCCAGCGCCAATCCCGGGGTTGACACTGCCATGGCTGTGGTGGGATTTTTTTCTCGAAATTCTGTTTTGCTGACAATCTAATAAATCATTGCTAAATTTTCTTATAAATTTGGCTCCTGATTTGATAATTTATAACAATTTTAACTAGGTGTAGACTGTCCTCAAGGAAGGTGCTGCAACCACAGTCAATCAGCTTTGCCCCACTGGTGGCCAAGCCAAGGATGGTTGTGCCACAGGATGCTACAGGTTGCAGGAAGACCACGAAGTCAGGGATCTGCAGTGGGGATTGTTATAAATGATCAAATCAGTAGCCAAATTTATAAAAAAATTCAACAAAGATTTATTAGATCAATAACAAAAATAGAATTTAGAAAAAAACACCACAGCCAAGACAGCGTCAGCCCTGGGTACAGGTGCTGGATGAAACCAGAGGTTTGACCGACAGTGACAGCGTCCCCCCAAGGGTTCACACCAAGTGCTTTGAACAGCCAGTTTATATACAGTTTATTCTGCCTGGGGCAGAGATGACCACATATTTCTTTGTGTCTCTTCACATGTATAACAAGATTCATACATGTGCAGGGGGAGACAAAAGAGAGTCCACGTATCCAGACGGGTATCTGAGTGTCCAGGCAGAAGCTGTATTCACATGTAGTAGGATGACGCCAGCTTCCGAGCCGAGCAGATGTAATCAGTCCAGGTGCATGTCCCGTGAATAGCCTGACAATAATGGTCCAGGAAGCCCTGGATACCATCTTTCCAGTGCCGATACCAAGGATGTCAGCAATTATTGCTCGGGCCAGTCCCACTCATACGGTAACAAAGCTGATATCATCTCAATGCTGTCCGGGAACTAGTTTGAATAGAAATAAGACTCTGCCCCCGCCAGGGTGATTAGACATATCTTAAATCCTACAATATTTTATATACTTATAGCATGTATTATCTGTACCATATATAACAGGATGTTTCCCCTTTTCTGGTCTGTGGAAACTTCACTGGACTGCCATTTTCAAATACCATGGAGAGTGCTTTGCCACTTCTGCAACTTCCCCCAGAACTAGCAGAAGCATCTCATCAGCTGTGATCCCTATTCCAGGCTACGCTTGCAGAGAAAGAGTCTGATTTTCTTGGCTTCCTAATGCCATGAGATGTGTAGAGCTGTTACTTGCTGGATCCTACTGTGCAGAGGGATGGATCTTTGCCATCTCTTGGAGTAGGTGAATGTCCTGTAGCCATGAATGGTTGAAAAGGTCTTCCAATGATGGCCTGTCCAAGGGACAAATGGATTAACACCATTTGACAAGGTGCTGGCGCTCTGGGGAGAACAATCAAAAAGCTGGACAGTGGTCCCCTCTTTTCAAGGGTCTGCAGTGCCCAGACTGTGCCCAAACCTTCCAATCTCTGTTTTGCAGAACAGGATGGTAGGACATGTGCCAGCTCCTCCAGCTAACCATGGGAAATCAATCTTCTCTGTAGTTGCAAGAAGAGGATGCTAGTATACCACCTGTAATCTCCTAACACTGTTATTCCAGCTGTGAGGCAAACCATGTACCAGCTCAAGACACCCATGGCAGGAAGAAGATAATGGCCCAGAATAATGTCCTCATCTCTGTTTAAAGGATAGAACCTGCAGACCATGTCATAGAGCAGAATGGTCAGGGACCATATCATCACTGTATGTCCATGGTAGCTAGCAGAGGAAGATTATCCTCCCCTCAGGTGGGCTGTACACCTGCTTTCCTGTGAGATACAGATGGAACTCATCAGGTGCACACTGCCCTTGCCTAGCATCTCTGAGGATGCAGGGACTGCACTGGTGGAACACGGTGTCACCTGCTGCCTTCTTGCCAGTACCTGACTCTTGCTGACAAACTTTAGGTTGTAAAAGAAAGCCCCTGACGCTGAAAGAGGGCAGAATGATCCCCAAGAAGGCCCAACCTTGTGCAAGGAAAATGCCCATGTAGAAGTAGGGAAAACACTGCCTTTTATCTGCCCCCACTCCTGCACTGAAAATGAAAGTTGCCAACACAAAGGTTTTGCAAACACGCCTCTGCTAACCTCCACAGGTTGTTTTTGTGGGGCTGGCTCCTCCCACATCAGTCCCAGCTGGCTCCCATTCTACAAAATCCATCCTCACCCACCCTCCATGAAAAAAGCAGCTTGAAGAATTATTCCCACCCCACCAAAGGCTGCCCTTTTGTGCCTGACCAGGCCCTAGTGTGGGCTCACCTGAAAACTAGGTACATAGCATGTCCTTTAGATTTGTGCTGCAACTGAAGTTGATCAGCTTCACCTCACTGGTGGCCAGGTTGAGGATGATGTTTTCAGCCTTGACGTTGCACGCAGTGCAGGCCCCCTTGAGTGGTGTGGGCAGAGCCATTAGGGTTAAAGGCCTGTAGTTTTCAGGATCTTCCAGCCCTTGTTGTAGATAGGCATATTTGCCAGCTTCCTGTAACCTGGGACCTCCCGAGTTATCCAGGACTCCTATAAATGATTGACATTGGCTTGGTGAGCTCTTCCACCAGCTCCCTCAGTGTCATGGTGGGCAGTTGTCCAGAGTGCCTCAACCTTCCCGAAGAAGCATCGTGAAAAAGACGTGGCATAGGCACATCTGTACTCACACCGAGTGATTTTAGCTTTTCTGAGATCCAGGCAATGCAGAAGGTAAAACAGGGTCCTCGTGTGGGGTTCCAAGGAGAGCTTTATTGAGCATCTCGCTCAAAGGGATCCAGGGACAAAGACCCACTCTGTCAGGGAAAGCAGGGGTTTATATATGGATTTTGAAAGGTGGGGCAGAACACCAGGGCCAAGGGCACAGGCGTGGAGCGAGGGGGAAGGGCCAATGGGATACATTGAATCTGCATGTTGCAGCAAGGCATGCTGGGAGAAGCCTTTTTCTTCACCCTAACAACAGGAGTTATTGCTTGAGGGGTTTTCCCTCCAGGGGAGGATTGGGGATTCTTTCCCTGTTGGCCCACTGGCCTACACCCCTCAGTACCCTTGAGTGGAAATCATCCCGTTCCATAGAATCATGAATGCCTAAGTGGCATAGCATGTCTCTGACCATTACCTCCTGAATTACGGGAGATTCATTTCTGCTCCTGCCTTGCTTCTGTTCCTGTCTTCCAGCTTGAGGGGCAGGGTACCTGGAGAACAATAGATCTTGCTATTAAAGACTGAGAGAAAAAAGGTATTAAATATCTCATCCTTTTTAACCATGTTTCCTGCTACATTCAGTAAGGGAGGGAGATTCTCCTTAGCCTTGTTTGTTGCTGGCGTATTTGTGAAAACATCTTTTGTAGTCTTTTATGACAGAAGCCAGATTAAGTTCTATTTGGGCTTTGACCCTTTTAATTTTCTTCCTGTATCCTTGTACTCTTCATGAGTTGTTGAGCCATCTTCCTGTGTTCCTGCCCATGCTCTTTTTTCCAGCCAGGCCAGTATTTTTTTCATGGCTTATCTTTCAGTATGTTTGGGATAGCCTGGTCTTGTGCCTTCAAGGTTTCCTTCTGGAAAAATGTTCAGTTTTCTGGACCCCTTTGCTTTCTCAGGACTGCCTTCCAATGGACTATGCCAACCAGTGTCCCAAACTGGCTGAAGTCTGCCCTCCAGAAGTCCAAGGCAGAAATGCTGCCTTGGACTTACTTTCCTTACTTCTCCAAATAACGAAAACTCTATCATTTTATGATCCCTGTGCACAAGGTGGTCTCTAACTTTCACATCACCCACTAGTCCTTCACTGTTTAGAAACAGCAGGTCCGGCAGAGACTTATCCAGTTGGCCCGCTTACCATCTTCTTGTAGAAATAATGTTTGTTATTTTTCGTTTTAGAAATGTCTCATGTAATGATGATTGACCGATAGAGATGGAATTTCCTATCATATTTGAAGTTGTGCTTTCATTGCTTTTAAGGGATTTGGAGTGTCTAGGACCACTTGATTCTGATTTTTTTTTTTTTTTTTTGTGTCTCTCAGGTCTACTTTATATCAGAATTGGTGTTTTCTGTTGAAGCTGGTAGTAAATGTGTTAGGAAGTACAGTGGAGAGCTGATGGTGAATCTTATATAGCTTCAAGGGTTGCTTTAAGTGTACTCTGCCAGGTTCTATAGGCCAGTCTAGGCATAGGGAAGCCAGTGCACTCTTTTCCTCCTCTGCTGTGTTTGTGTAAGCACCTGTGTGTAAGGCTTTAACAAAAGGAATTTACAGTGGTTCATGTACCCTGGGTTAGACACATGGGAGAAACACTGACCAGATATTCTCAAAAGGTTAAAACAAGACAAAAGTTTACTGGCAAACTGTAGAAAGTCAGGGAATTTTGGCAAAAGATTTAGTACAACATCCAATCAACATTAAACACTGCTCAAAACATTAATTTGGCCCATTCAATTCAGCAGTTTTTAAACCCATTCAATGTTAAGTTACTCAAAATGTTTCAGGAAGAGGGAATTAGAAAGCAGAAAGACAGGAAATATATAGAAAAGCACACATATGAAAGATATAGAAAAGTCAACTCCTGCGTTCCAGCAGCATTTGGATACAAACTCCAAGAGGAAGGTGTGCGCTGGCCTTATTTTATACCTTAAATACCTCTTGTCCTTCCTGGGCCTTTCCCACAGGTGGAACTTCTGGTCATTTGACCACTCAGAAGCTGGGTTAGGCAAGAGTGGAACACTGCCTCCTGTGTGCTGATACTGGCAGACACTGGAGCTAGGATACAGGCTTTAGGGGTGGGTGGTGGAAGGCAGTTCACTGTCTTACCAGGGCAAGGTCTGACCTAGCCTGCCTTCCCCTGCCATGCATCCCAAAATACCTTGACACATCAATCTTTTCAGTGTATTAACTAGCCTGTTAGCTCTGATATGGCTATCCAGCTAGAGCAGAAAATCAGTTGTCACGGTGACAAATGTGGTTTGAGAAACAGAATCTGGACTCTGTCTTGATTTGGTGCTGGTATGGCTTGCCATGAAGACTGGGAGCTCTGAAAAGCTCTGCTTCGAGGCATGGGCCGGGGGGTATTTTAAGGGTGGAGCCTTGCTGCAGAGAGCTTCCCTGCTTGTTCTAATGGGCTTGATGCATTTGTCCCTGATAAAATGTAACTTCAAAACACCAAGGAAGTACCCTCTATTTGTGATTTGACACTGTTAATACTGCAGTAGGTGACGTGTTAGAGGAATGTCTATTAAACTGTTTTAAGGATGTGTAGCAGTGACTGGTTTTTATTTGTCTGCCTGCTACTTTTTTAAGTGGTGTCATGGTTTAGGGCAAATTTGGGAGAAAGCCTCCAAAGGGGGCCCCTTCAGGAAGCAAACTCACACAGCCCCTCACCCCAACCAGTTCGGGAAGGATTCCTCGGAGAGAAGTGGAAAGAACCTGTTTATTTAACAGGCAAAGCACCCACCAGCACACGAAATGAACAATACTGGATGACACCACTCTTTCATCTCTCTGAAAAAGATGACAACTTCAGAAAGTCTCTCCTGGGAGCAGTCACTCTGTTATCGGTCCCTCCAGCCCTGGGAATGGCTGCTGCAGAGTCAAAGTGCAAACTCTTGGTGTTTCCTAGGTCCCAGTTCGGAGCAGACTCGAGTGGTTTCAAGAAAGTAAACCTGTCTGTAGTATCAGAGAAATAGTCCAGGAAAAATTTGGACTGCCTAGCTAAACTAACTAACAAGCAAAAGCAAGAGCAAAGCAGGAGCAAGAGCAAAGTGAAAGCAAGCACAAAAAGCAAAAGCTGCACTGTGTACTGCCCACATCTTTGTGTCCCGCTGACTGTTGGAGGAGTGAGTAGACTGATAACTGATAACAAAACAAAATAAAGCTTCACTCTTCAGAGACAGTTTTGAAGGTATAGAACATAATATCCAGCATAAACAGAACAACGACTGGGGATACAAGCTTCATAACGTCACTTTAGGACAAGTGGCTTCTTCCATTGTGAGGATATGAAGAGACAAGTGCATCCCAGGGTTATGGTGGCAGAGGAAAGATTCACAGCCTCATCTGTCCCATGTGAAGAGGCATGAGACTCCTTCCTTTCTGTACTTGGTAAAGAGAAGTCACTCTTAGTCCATGTTAGTCTCTGCAGTTCAGTACCTGCTGAATGTTTTCTTATGTTCCTCCATAATACAATGTTAGGACTATTGACCTAAAACTTACAGGCTTACCCCGAGAATCAGTAATTCCAGTGGGGGGTGTAAACCTGTCTGTAGTATCAGAAGGATGTAAACAGGGTGAGCTCTTTCCTTCTTTTGTCACTTTAATATCCCTGCAACCTGCAGTAACTGTTTCCTGTAACTGGAAAGCAAGCTTTGTGTGAAGCTGCTTTAAGCATAGGAAGCCCCTTCAACCTGAGTGTGCTGCAGCTTCTCATTTCTGTGTTGGTATGCCTAGGACTGTCAAGAAAGCAAGGCTGGTCTCTCTCTGGAAACTGCTGTAGAACCTCTAGCAAATGCTGAGTATCTCATATCATATACTTTTCTCTGCTCTTAGGTGATGGAGGTCCAGACTAAGTCTCATTGTTCCATTTTTTTTTGGTGTGCCTCTCTAACACTGGGGAGATGCAGCTCTACCCTTTAGAGGCTTTCCTTCCAGTGTGCCAAAAACAACTTGTATATCAGTAGAGGATGGTAGGTACATTCAAACTCTAGATGGAGTGGATGTTATTTCTGTTCATTGTGTATTGTTAGAAAGGGGAAGTTAGTGGGTAAAATATACATCTAGCAAAGAGCACTGTACCCATAAAATACTGATTTGAAAAATATAGTTGCAGGTTTCTGCTTATGGCAGGAGGTCACTGGTGGTTTGGGAGAGGATGGTGATAACCTCGCAGAAGAGATATTATTTGAGGAACTAATGATCTTGAGCAGACCATGTCTGCTCTATTGCACCTTGTACTTGAAACCTGAGAAGCACATAGCATTCTTCATATAGTCTCTAATGTCTTAGGGAAAGATAAACTCCATGTGGATCAATATGTGGAATGTAATGATCCTGACCAGAGACCCTTGTGCATTGTGGAGTGGTAGTGGTTTAGGTTCACCAATACAAAATTCTGCCAATGTTGAGATTTCCCAGCCAATGCACCAATGAGTGTAGTGGTTCAGTGCTGGCCAATCACTGATGCACTCACTTATTGCTGTGAGATAGGATTAGGAGAAAGGTGAAGCAGGCTCAAAACCTTAGAAGGGTCTAAAGAAAAGTTTATTAACAGTAATTAAAAGAAAGAGTAATGAAAATCAGGACAAAAGCTTCAGAACACTTCTCCTTCCCCCACAACCTTTTCTTCCCATTGACAATGTAAAGAAACAAAACCTAAAATTTCAGTTTACCACCTCTAAAATAGTCTTTCTTCAGATCACTTAGGGAGAGAAGTCCCTCTTGTTAATGTTATGGAGACTTCTCCACAAGGAAATAAAAGTTCTCTCATGGCTCTCAATTTTGTCACGAATAGCAGCCGCCCGGGGAAATCTGCAATCATGAAGTCCCTCCCATTTTCCACAAGCTTTTCCCACACCTGTGTTTATGGGCCATGTCAACTTATGAGGTACTGTTTTAAAGATGAGCTGCTCAAAGGCAAAACTTCTCATTATCTATCTCTAAAATAATCTTCATCTCTGGGAACAGAGGTCCTCTTCTTCTCTCCCTGGGGGCACAGGGTCTCATCACTCTTCTCTCTCTCTGTTCAAACTTCTCATAGATTACAACTACTTTATCATCTGCTTACTTTGGCATGGAGGTCTTTGCCCGATATCAATTTCAACACTTTCATCTCCCCATACCTTCATGTGTCATAGGGAAAAAGAGTCTTTCTCCATAGCTATTACAAGAGGATTTCAGCCCCAAGATTAAGACATCCCCTCATCCCTCCCCTCTAGGACTTGACTTCTTCACTGACCTCAATGTCTTCATGTTGCTCCTTTGCATGCTTGCATCTAGTTCCTTTCTCTCACTTGAGGGTGGATTGAAGCACTGCAAGAGTTAACATCTTGCCCTGGGCAGATGGTCACAATCACTGCTTGTGATGGTGGGAACTGTGGCTGGGGCTGTGTCAGGATTGGCTGCATGGCCAGTCTTTGGTTTTCTCTGCATGGGCTGCAGGGCTGCCTCCAGTCTCAGCCGCATGATCTCGTGTGGCAGCCGCGCTGCGGGCAGGGAACCTGGTGGGAAGATGCTAACAGCCGCGGCCCAGCCCTGCTTTGGCCAGGGCCCCTGCGGTCTGCCATCCCGCTGCCTGGCAGCTCCCGGGCCCGGCCCGGCCAGGATGGGGCTCGGTAGGCTCCCCGCAGAGGGACCTGGCCCCATGGCTAAGCCTGCCCAGCCCAGCGCAGCTGAGACAGGGGCCAGGCCAGCCTTGTTACCTGTTCCCAGGCTGGAAAGAAAAGAGGCAGTTCCCAGGTTTCTTTTGTCTTTAATGTGCATGTTTTTCGCAGAGGCGTGTCCAGCTTTCCAGTGACTGGAAGCTTTGCATCACTTCCCTAAATGTCTTCCATGCAAAACCATGACATTGGTTTATATAACACTTAACCTCAGCAGATGCAGGCCGGTTCTACATATACAAAATGGCCTCAGTCTCTGTGAGCTGCACAGGTTCCATGACTGCAAGATGAAGTCAGCCAGCTCATTGTAAGTTAGTAGCTTGAAGCAAGCTCCCATTTGTTAGCAGTGGTTAGCCACTTCCATGGTGTGGTTTCATCTATAAACACAGCAAGAAATTCTTCTGTGATCATCCTTATGAATAGAGCTATTGTCCTATAAGAAAATTATAAGATAACTGAAATGACCAAATAAAAAGGAAGAATCTCATCTATTGACACAGTCTGTCCAGTATCATGGATCAGAGGCCTGTTCAAAGCTACAGGGCCCAGTGTTCCTGCCATCTCAAGCGATGTAAGATTGCCTATAATATACTCTCCTTATAGTGTTGATTTTAGTAAATAATGCTTCTAACTATAGAGAGCCTGAGTACCTCTGTCTCATTGTTACGTGCTAGCACCTTCTCATGCAAAACAGAGTGTTCACCCTGTGGATAAGTAAACTATAGCTAAAGTCTTTTTCAATTTGAAATTAGGAGTCTACAGTTAGAATTCTATCCATCTAACTTGTAATCATACTTGCAGTCTATTTTAGGTACCCTCCACAATGTATTAAATAGAGCAAGTTCATGCTGTCAATAGCATTTATTCTGTGGAATTCAGGGGGTCTCAGTTTATTAGGAGGATTGAGGCAATATCTTAATAATTAAGGTAATATTGTTGAAAGATAAAAGTCTGCCAACTGAGGCAGAAACCCTTCTGGAATAGAAGGAAGACTCCTCCCTCCAAATTATTGTAACAATGAAATTATGGGGATTAAAAAAAAAGGAATAGAAAATATAGAAAAAATATAGAAAAAGGAATAACAGTTCTTTATTAGAAAATAGATAGAACAGAACGGGACAAACAACAACACGTTAAGAGAAGTTTCCAACGCGCTGAGCACTTTTGCTCTCTGGGTGTAGTTATGGTTGCCGCCGGCAGGGGGCGCGGGCCCGCTGCGGGCGGCAAAGCCGTCCTGCCCGATCCGGGCCGGCGGCAGCGCGGGAATGCGAGAGCGGGGATGCGAGAGCGGGAATGCGAGAGCGGGAATGCGAGAGCGGGGATGCGAGAGCGGGGATGCGAGAGCGGGGATGCGAGCGCGGGGATGCGAGAGCGGGAATGCGAGAGCGGGGATGCGAGAGCGGGGATGCGAGAGCGGGAATGCGAGAGCGGGAATGCGAGAGCGGGAATGCGAGCGCGGGGATGCGAGCGCGGGGATGCGAGCGCGGGGATGCGAGAGCGGGAATGCGAGAGCGGGAATGCGAGCGCGGGAATGCGAGAGCGGGGATGCGAGCGCGGGGATGCGAGCGCGGGGATGCGAGCGCGGGGATGCGAGCGCGGGGATGCGAGCGCGGAGCTGCCCGCGGGGCGCGGGCTGGCGCCGGCACGGGACGATAGCAGGGGGCGCTCTGTCTTTCAAAGGGTACTGCAAACTCAGGCTGGTGGCGGGGGGTCTTAATGCTGGCCGTCGCTGAAAAGTCTGACTCCGCCGGGGGAAAGGATGCTCTCGCCAGCAGCGAGCGCAGACAGGGGAGCAGGTGGAACTCGAGCTGAGCTGCTGCATAGAAAAGGAGCCGGTGAGATTACACGGCTCCCGGTGGCACACCACGCGACAACTCCCGGTCCAGAGTGGAAGAGAAAAAAACCCACCAGCTAAGAAACCCCTGCCAAACCCCTATTCCTCGAGTCAAAAGGATTTCGTTAGTATGCCAGGGCTATCAGCCACCTCCCTTTAACTTTATCACCGACCATCCATCCCTGAGGAGCCTCCTCCCGCTTCTTCATGACGGCAATGGGAAAAATTCTCTAAAAAGCCTAAACCCATAATAGGTAATAATGTAGTAGGAAGTCCATTATATCTGTTGTTTTTGTTGAAATAGCCTGCTAACACCCATGAAAATTTTCTTGAAGCAGAGAAGACACTTAGTCAAAAGTGATTGCCGAGTGACAAATATGAGAACAAAAGGTATTGTGAGATGAAGCCCCAGCCTCTCATCACCATGAGTCCCTTACAGCCCCCAACTCCCAGAACCCTGACATCTATACCCAATATATTTTAACTGTGGATGTAGTGGTCCACTGTGGAGTTAGTGGCAGGGTTTGCTACCTCCTTGCCTCCCAGCAGAGAGCACTGTCTGGGTAGATGACAAATGTGGCGAGGGCTCATCAGAAGGGAAAACACAACGAGACATCAATGCTGAAATGAAGAGTACCAGGAACACAAAAGACCAAAGATCCATTCTCCAGAGAGATTTCTCCACAATGTGAGAGTTATGCTGGACAGAAGTCCTGTGTCCATCTAAAAGCCAGGGAATGGGACTGGAAGTTCTCTTTTAGATTAGCTCCTTGGTCTGAGCACTGGCTTTGTCACACCTCACTCTCAGACAACCAATTTTCCTTCTGAAGTACATAGGACAGGCACTTGGACTGTATTGCAGGCTGTGCACCTAAATCCTGAGCACCTAACCCAGGTACCTAAGGTCTACATTTCCTCTAGTCCCCCTCCCAGTAGTAAATATTGTACCAGAGAGCCATCTACAGAGCAGAGATAAGGGATCAACTGTGTTCTGACACCCCTGTGGTGAAAACATTCAGCCAAGTTGCTTTTACACATGTTCCAAGGCTGTGCTTTGTCTCTGCATTTGCAGACTGTTACATTTCTTATTACTTTGTCTTGGATAATCCACATATTAACCCAGAGTAATGCCCATTGAACTTACTGGAACATGGTGTAGTAGGGTAACCAGACAAAATTTTCCCCAGAAATTCATGTCAGGAATGGTTATGGAATTTGCTGTGAGGTAATAAAAAAAAAAAAAAAAAAAAAGAAAGCCCATATTGCAGGAAGAAGCAGCTGGCCTTAACACTTCTGTGTTTGATGAAGACATGGCTTGAACAGCTTTCAGTGAAGCATTGCAGAGATGGGACCTCTACAATAGAAATGTGGCCCCTTTCAAACATGGAACAGCTATTTGTGTCTCATTGCGTGTCCTCTATGGTCCTGTCCTTAGCTGGAGGGGATACATGATCAGGATTCCCTTCTTTGTGCAGGAGTGACTGGTGAGTTGCAGTCAGGAATATTATATGCCTTCAGCTTTGGAAGAACCACTAACACTAAATGTATCCTTTGACATCTTTTAGAGTTCTAAAAGTTGATATTTTTCACAGTTTAATTGATGCATTACCAGCTTCTAAGTGGGTTTTTTTTTTGACAGCACTGTCTCATACCTGATCATATTCACTTTGTTCACCAAGGTTTATTAGCACTCTTAATGGTGTTGGATAGAAAGAAAAGCAAAACTATTGGTCTGAGTCATGTGGAGAGCTAATCTGCGAGGAGTCTGAGCTGCCTCTCTTGCTTGGAGATACTACTTATTTGACTTCTGAAACCTGACAGTCCTTTGCTTTCTGACCCAGGATTTCACGGGAAGACCTTTGCTGAAGGAAGGATTTTTATTCCTGCCAAATCTTTCATTCAGAAAGCACATTCATTCTGTCTGGCTGTTGCTCTGTCCTTAAATTTGCCTAAACGAGTGTGTCAGAGTTTAGAGAATGGCCTTTCGCTAAACTTTCTGAAGGAAGTGGATTTTTTTTCCCCAAGAAGTAGAAGCCTGCAGAAATAGATTTGTCAGCCTGGGGCAGAAGTCTTCATAACCTTTCATGGCCTTTGTAAGCCTATGTGCAAATTCTATGTGTTTTTCCTTGCACTGAGGGATTTACTTGCCTATGTGCAAATTCTATGTGTTTTTCCTTGCACTAAGAGATTTTGCAAACTTATGTGAAGACGAGCAGGTATGCTCGGTACCTATTCAAGATATTAATTGTGTATTCAAGTATATTCAATATAGATGTTAAAAGCTTTCTCAGGAGGAATTAGAACTTGATAAAACAGCAGGAAACCTTGCAGTGTCTTGGTGTAAGGGTCTTAAAGCTCTGCCTTGGGGTGACAAGGCATCAGGATGATGAAGAGTATAATGCTGTGCAGTACCAGTGAACTGTGAATTAAGGTCTGTTTTTGACATAGAAAATGGAAGGGGAAAAACTTGAGTTACCATAGTACAGTGAATTAAATAACCTACTTACAGGTCAGGATGATGAGGCTCCAGGTACAGTCAGTCTTTGCTGTGTGGAGATTCTTGAAATTTTATGCAGTGGCATGACCCCTGGGAATACTGTAGACTAAAAAGCTAATGACTCAAAAGGAAAAATATGTATTTTAGTTAAACATAATCAGTGATCTGGTTTTGATTGCTGGTTTAATAAGGCCTCTTGGTGGAAACAGTGCTTTCACCAAAAAAAGCAAACTGAAACTGCAGGACATAAGCTGTTCACATTTTTAAGATGAGGCCTAGCCTTTTGCTGTGGGTGTAGCAGTCAAACTTGAAGATGCATAAAGTTTTGAAAAACTGTATCTTAATTTTGGAAGTGTTCTCCTTTTGTTCCTTATGTGTGACTGTACTTGGAGGTAGGAATGTTTCTGATTCTCCCTCCTTTTACTCTTTCTTTTCTTCCCTGTCCACATGCATGAGTTGGGCAAACTGTTGTCCATTACAGTTTAACCAGGTTAATGTTGTATGTGAATTCAGGTATCATGCCTCATATTCCATGTGGTGGTGTGGGGCCTGTGACCACCATTATTCTGACTTCGAGAAACTGCTGCTTGGGTCTCAGTAACAGCTTGAGCACTTTTTTTCTGCTAGTCTGCTCTAGTTGTCAAGTAAAAAGTGGTGGTTCATTCACTCTATGGAATAAGAAATGAAATTACATTAAAGTATATGAAAGGTTAGAGACTTAGAGACTTCATATTAAATGTGAAGGGATGAGATATGTAATCTTGGTTGCTGAGTAATCATTCTCCTAGTAGCAAGTTCAAAATTGTTCTGGAAGAAGTTTATTCCTATTGTTATTTTACAACTTGAGCCTCAAAATGATTGCTAGTTATGCTATTCTAGAAGGGGAAAGGAAAAATCTCCCTGACATTACTAATTCATCAAGCCACATTCCTGAAAGACAGTGCCTCATGCAGGAACTGTCTCTGGACACACTGTCCTGTGACCATCTAAGCTTTTTTGGGGGAGACCTCTGAGCACTTTGCCACAGCAGAGACCTGTATCTTTTTGTAGTGCATTTTAGTTCTGTGTAGAGATAATTTCCTCATTTAAATGCTTGATTTATTTTCAGGATTATCTTGCTCAATGCATTCACTTTTCCACAAATGGCAAAGCTCCAAGTGGCATAAGAATGAAATTTTCTTTAGAAGCTGAAGTTTCTGATTTGAAATCTTCTGGTGCTCATTTAGAACAGTAGGTCACCTTTCCTTTTGAGCCCCCCCCATTTTCACATATTTGAGCCCTCCTACCACATATTTGTTGGTTTGAATCTCATTTTTATTCATCTACACTTCTGTAAAAGAAAATCTTTGGGAGAAGTTATTGGGATTTGCTAGTGGAGCTGCTAAGAGAGTTCATTAATTAGAAAACAAACAGAATGATTCCCATATGCTGTAGTATCTCACAACGAGGCATCTTCTTGACATACGTGTATTAGGTTGCCTCCCTGTTGGTATGAAAATACTTGTCCAAAATGTATTCTGTGGTTCCTGAGGTTAATCTCAAGAACTAGGAAGTTACTGGAAATTATGTTCTCATGTACCTTATGAAAGAAGTAAAAGTTATCTGTTGTAGAACTGTATTTAATGACAATTTGGACTCATTAGTTAAAACTTGACAACTACTTGTTAATTGTAATTTGATTTATTTCCCTGTAACTGTCTATAGATGCAGAGATACAATTGCTTGGACTATTCTTCTGAGGCTTTTTGTTTTTTCATCACTTTCTAAGTGTATGTTGCTTCTCTAGCAGTTTCAAAAATCCCAAACTGAATAGTCTACAATTTGAATGTCTCTTAAAATTTATTAGTGTTGGTACCTAGTATCAACAGATATGAGCTGTTGGCAGACTGCAATCATCCTTATGTAGATCCTTCTCATTTACAGCTCTGTGTGAGAAGAACGCATGAGAGGGTTTCTGTATCACATGTTGTAGGTAGTTTCGATTGTTGAGAAGTCATTATTCTCAAGCATGTGTAAGTAATAGTACCATATAGGACACAAAATTATTGTAACATCATAAAGAATATGCAAATGTCTTTACACAAATAAATTCATTTTTGCTGATGACTTCTTTGTACTCTCATGGCAAAAGTTTATTGTGTTCTATCTTCTTTTCTTCTTTTCTGGAAGCACCAGATTGCCTGTAACAATTTCTGTAGTATTTGCATTAATTCTGCAACTCTGTATAACAGTAGAGCACCTGTAGTAGTGCTCATACTCGTAGAAGCTTGAAATAGCTGAGAATTAGGTGTGTAAGGTAAGTACTTGAGAAGTCATGTCTTTCAAGTTTTAGCAAAGTCCCAACAAGAGAAGTTTACACTTCATAGATAACATCTAACTCTGTCCTGCAGCGCCTGAGTTACTGGGGTAGAAATAGTCCCTATGTATCATAACCATGCAGTTAGACCAGGGTGTATCAGTGAGTTTCACCATGGTATTCAGAAGTAACTTAGGCATGTGGTTTTCGTAACTTTTTATGTGTATTAAAAGGAAATGGTTTAAAAACCTACTGTGTTAAAAGGCTGTGGTCTAACTGTCCTCAGCTAATCACCCATTCTCATCACAGCCCATCTCCTCCAAACCAGTTGTGACTGGTTCAGTTTACAGGGTTTTTCCACTACATAACCAAACCTTCCTGTAAACAAACGCCCCAGCACCCAGAAGCCTTAAAATTCTACTTTTCCTCTTATTTGTGCTAAATAAATAAGAATTAAAATCTTAGTAGGAGATGTTTATATTTGTATAAACAAACTTAAGGCACATGTGAACTGTTGGAAGGTGTAAAACCTGCAACCAAGTATTTGAAAAAACCCTGAAACTGAGAGGTGATGGTTTAGGGTTGTATGTAGGCAAGGAGTTTCCTGTGTTTTCTCTCTGTTTTTCTGAACTGCATGAACAATATTTTTCAGTTTTGTGTAGGAGACACAAAGAGTGGATTTGGGGATCATATAGTGAGAGAGCTTGGTTCCTTAATGCAGTCAAACATTTGTCTAGCAGAGACAGAGGAGGTCCATGTAATATCCAGGTAAAATCCATGATGCTGCTGAAATCTAGAGTTACTGCATTCCAAAAATACCTTTGTCGCTGTTTTTTAAAAAAAATTTGGTTGGAACCAAACCTTAATAAATAATAGCATGGAATCCCACGTATTTCTCAGAGTTTAATTGAAGACTACAAATCACAACTTTCTTCACATTGAAGAGCAACACGACATTGAAGTCAGTAATTAGTTGCTTTGCCATTAGTAAAATAGCCGTGGTTATTAGAACTCAGCCTCATATGTTTTCTTTCCCTTACGAAGGCATGAGCCCTAGGAGGTAGTCCTGTTGTAACAACATTTTCCCTTGGTGTGGCTTAGCTGTGTTACAAAGATTAGCTTTCTGTTTTATAACAGAAAAGATGTCACAAACTAGTATTTATTGTTCCATGTCAAAGTGTTCCTATTAACACATTGAAATGCAGAAAAGTGATGTTTTAAGGACCTTTGATTTCCTGAGAAATTTATATGAACAGAGAAATTAGTCAGGTTTTCTAGACATCTTTGTACAGGCTGTGGAAATTCTGTAGAACAAATACAGGCCTCATAAAGACAGCTGGAGGAAAGCTTTTATTGCCATCATCATTACAGACACAGTGAATGTAAACGTTGCAGGGGCATATCTCCAAAATCTAGGACAGCGTTTTGCCCAAAACCAAGCAAGTGACTTATCCCAATATGTCTACTTCCTATTTTTCCATGTAAATTTGAAAGGAATTGATGTGTGGAACTGGGAGATTAAGAGTTCAAAGTCTCTGAGAATTTTTCTTCCTTTGTGAAAATCAGAGATACGTATTTGTAGTTTTGTTCAGTTTTAAAAGGTGTCTTTAAACAAGCTGATGCTCATGATCATTGTGATAGTTTTCTTTTTTTTTAATTACAATGTGCAGATTTTTAGACTGTGTCGCTGGTGGATTTCTTCAATTTCTGCACATGTGCACCTTAGAATTGCTTTTATTCTCATCTGACTTCTTTATTCAAAATTCTTTTGTTCACTTTTTAAAGTTTTGTTTAATTGTCTATTACAGCATACCACTTCAGAATTATTAATTCCTCATTTGTTGGACACATGAGACTTGCAACAAGTCACTGAAAGTGAAAATTAACCAAACCTGTGATTTTACTGCACCGGAATGCTCCTAATTAAGCCTTAAATGTAGTGACAAAACACATCTGTGCTTTATATGTCAAAAGCCCTGTTATACCCCCAAGCTTCTGGATGCATAACTACTTCTGACATGGCTACCTTCTTCATTTTGCAATATGGACTTGGATTAAAATGCATTATTCCTATTGCCTATCTTTATTCAATATTCAGAAAAAAAATTAAGAAAACAAGACTGATATAGAAACACTAGCAGTAAAGCAAAATGAGCCTTTATGCACTAATACCAGAAAATTATTTTGGATTTTTTTTTTTTTTTTTTTGCCGTTACAGCTAACACTGAGAGCAGGGGATTCTATATGGATAAACACACTGCAAACTAAATTGAAAATCAGTTTGTAGCCTTTCTTAAAACAGCATTTATGCTTTCTTTCCTTGGTGCTTGGTTAAAGCCCACATTCTGTAGATGAAGAAGAGTATGATAATATTGTACATGGAGCTCTTCAGAAGAAGGATGATGTATATTAGATATGCTGTCCTGTGCATTAACTGATCTGTAACAAATAGACAACAAAAATGTCTTGTTTAATGTCAACATTGTATAGCATTCTAAAAAATGGATAGAAATAGAACAATACAGTCAGTTTACTGCTGCAATTACATTGACACCAGTGCACAGCATAAACGTATACAAAATCTGTTCTGTTCTTTAAATGGGTTTGCACTGCTAATGAGTTCTAGATCTGGTGGGCTTCTTAGCACTAAACTGACTGTCAGTGTCACTGGGTTATACTTCCTTGTAAAGACAAAAGCATAACTGTAGTGCTTCCAGCAGTTAGTACAATGTTTGTTTAAATACTTTTGTGTTGTATTTATTGAAGATAACTGCTCATGATTCTTCCTAAATACCATTCAAGCAAAAAAAACTTTGTCCAAAGTTCTTGGCAATTGCTAGCCTGATGTAGCATCAGCCAAAGTGTTTAACTACTCCAAGTGTTTAAAAACTTGGTGGTGCTTAATGCAGGCTAATAATCTAGTAGGCCAAACAGCATCTGTAGCATCTTAATAAAGCTATCTGATAAAGGTAGGAGAGCCGCTTATAAGAAGTCAGTTAAGAGTAACGCTGAAAGGTTTTTGAGTTGCCAATCCCATACTTGAAAGATTTCCTCCATACTATTAAGAAAGATAAATTTTGTGATGTTCAGATCATATTTAGCAATATCTAACTCTTGCATGACATGAATCACTTTCCCACCTTTTAACACATTAAATTACCTCTATTAAAAACTGTTCTGCAGTCCTCTTCCTGAGAAGCAGTCTTCACAGAATCTGCTGGAAAGGGAGTTTAAATGCCTCAGTTAGGCTTTTCTTTAATTTTAACAAACATTAATTGAGAAATAGGGGAAAAAGAAGCTGTACAGGAACAAGGCTGGGAAAATGGGAAGTTAGTATTAAATAAAAAAATGGAGCCTTAAGATGGGTCTGCAATGCAGATATTCACAAGATATTCATTTGCAGAGAGAATTTGAAGAGGAGAAATGCTCGAAGAAGTGGCTGGGTATTTCTTGTCATAAGTGGGAGAAGTGTATTTGCCCTTTCAGGAATGTGCCCATTAGGCTGTTCCTTGGCAAAGTCTCTTTTATTTGGAACAGGAGTCAGTTTGACCACCTGACCTTGTCAGTGAAGAAGCTGAAGTCCATTTGCCTTCACAACCTACTGTTCTCAGAAATGGAGAATAATTTACATTGGTAGAGACTTCAGCTAATATGTTAACATTTTAGTGGTTGTTCAACAGAAAAGAACTACTGGGAATTCCCCTACTGGGAATCTTGGTGCTGGCTTTTTTTTCTCTAAAATACATCCTTTTTGTTCTTTAAGTAGCAAATTGGAGTTTGTTCTTGGTTATGTTGTTTGTATGTATTGATACAAACATTAAAGATATTTATATTGCATCTCTAAATACATCCTCCATCTAAATAAGCTTAAAATATATTTTTGTCAGAATATATTTTGAAGGTTGAAATGTAATTGTTGTTTATGGCCATGCTCTCACTCATTGGAGTTAGGTTAATTTATAGCAAGTTAAGCAGAGATGGGTATGGAGAGAAGATTAATCTAAACCAATTTAGACCACTTTTCTTACAGATGATTTAAACAATTTTCATTGAGTAGAAGTGAATTTTTCTTTAAAGTTGCATTGTCTTTCAGATTTGGCTTTGCATAATCAATTTTTCCACAATTAAAAACAAAATCTTATTTTTATACGTGGCTATTAACTTACTATTTCTGGATTGTGGGTAAATAATATTTTTAAACTTGCTATCAGTAACCTCATTTTTAACTGAGTTTTTTTATAGCTGTGACTAATGTTAGGGGGTGTCAGAGGGACTTAGACCTGTAAGCTATGAGAGGTAATACTATTTTCAGAAACTTCTGTAATATGGAAAGTAACAGACATGTTTCAGTGCAGATGTATTGGACCTGTGCTAGTTTACATCTGATGAGGTTCACTACATTAAAATAACTATTATTTTTCTGTTACAATGGGATGCTTACTTGGGGACCATAACACAGGCTGATTTACTTTTCCTGGGAAAACTTCTGGTAGTTTCTCCAGTTGGGTACTTTAGCTATTGTGCTTATGAGCACAGATGTCTTCATCAATAATAAAAAACATTATTACTCTAATTTTATAGAAAAGAAAAAATATGTTTATAATAGTACACCAAATTACATTTTTAACATGTAGAATATACCTTGTGTTGGCAGTGAAGTACTTTTCTCTTCATGCTCATATTTGCAGTAGTATTTCTTGTCTTCACTCTCTGCTGGCACAGTTAACCAACTGGCAATTGAGTATTCATCCTCTTTTGTGGACTGCCAAGTGTCACCTTTTACTACGTTGTCTGTTACCTCCTTTTCGTCTTCAGTCCATGTCACTCTAATAACTTCTGGGTAGAATTTCTCAATAAAGCAAACATACATTATCTGATTTTCATGTTTTTTCTGCAGGATTTCAGAGTTTTTTGGGGGAGAACTTCTTTTTTCTGGATGGTTATTGATGAAGAAAATTAACAAAACAGAGAGTTGGAAGATTAGTAGTGTACAGCAAAGAAATATACAGCCAAAAATACAAATTCTGAAGAGCAACAAAATAAATGCCTTATTAACAAATATTAATATGCTTGTAAAAAATATAAATGCTCTTTTGAGGAAAATTAAGAAACTGAAATATTGTTGAATATGTCAATAGCTGTTAATGTCACTTAAAACTGAGTTAGAAATCTTCAGGCGGCTACTGAAGCGCCTATATCCCACAACCTTCCAAGCAGGTCTGCTGTCAGAGTGTATTTGACTGTTCAAGTCTCTTGACAATTATTAAATAATAGTAATATTTCCTGAACAAGCTTCATTTATTCAAGAAGAGGAATTTATTATTGCTTTACAATATTTATGCAAAAACAAGTACATTAAAATTTTGTCCACAGAATATTAAACATAGACCACCTACCTTTAAAATCTTAGCAGTCTTATAGACCCCAATATAAGTCCCCACTGCTATATAATGAACACATGCTACATCTATTATTTTTAAAAAGCCAATATTAATTTTGTGATATTTTTTAGGGCGTGAGGGAAGGGAAGATAAAAATGATTGCTCTGTTTTTAAGGCATTCCGTGTATTTGCCAGGTGAAGATTTTTATCAAGACAGGAAAATGGAATCACAAAATGCCCTAGACACCAAAGGTTGGCACTGCTATTCTGCCATACTAGATCTGTTTAAATGACTGAATTAAAATATCTGAAAATTTAAAAGCAAAACCAAACTAAAGCAGAAGCACATGCTATAGCAGGATAACATTGTCACATCTAAAGAGTATATCTAGGCAGACTTGTCTGCATAGATGTTGTGCTTGGGAAAAATGCTCAGTATGAATATAGATTAATATATTTAGAATTAAAAGTGAGCTGTTTCCACAAGCTTATTTGACCTAATGTCCATTTCATTTGCCATTCTGGATTAAGCCTGAATGCTCTCTGGATTAGGAGGAGACAAAATCATCCAGATTTTGTCCACACTGAAATGACATTTTGATATTATTTAAATGTATAGTAAATTTAGGGTCTGATTTAGCTAAATGTCAACTTCTGCAGTGAGTGCATAGGCAGTGCTCACAGGCAATCATTTCTGCCTATGCTTAACTACAAGTGAAAGCTGAATACAGTTTTCAAAACTGACTTTTGTTATGTAGAAAGTACTTAAGACTATTTTTTAAGGTGGCAGAGACATTTTAGGTGTCCCATTATCCCACTTTTTCTCTTGAATTCCTATGTAAGTCTCTGCCACTGAATTTGAGCAAGTAGATGCATGGGGTTTAAGTTGTGGTCTGACTGATCGATGCAAATCTAATGCATTAGGAAAAATACATCACTATAAAATGCATTTTTGCCAAAAAAGCTTTCACTTTTCTTTAAATGATCTGGCTGTTCTCAAAAAAAATTTCTATATTGCATTCTCCCTGAAACAACTTACTGATCCTTGAAGTATTTCAAACTTGGTGTTTAAAGAGAAAGATTACCTACCTACCTACCTACCTACCTTCAAAAGAGTGTCTATCTTCCGTATATTAAGAATTTCCTTCACTTTAGAGATGCCAATAAAATGACAATGTGGACTGAGTTATGTTGTACCAGAAATAAAGTTGATAACAACTTTATAGTTCTCTAACATTAATTTAGGAGTTAATTTTATCTTCTTTATGCATCAGTCCTCCCAAGGATGAAAAATTAAAGTAATTTCTAAAGTTATCTATTTGTTCCAGAGTCATATATATGTTCACAAGATCATGAAGTAGCTCTTGTCTGAGTGACATTGCATTCTGCAAAGCTTCATGAATATTTTAGAGGTTTCTTTTTGATTTTCAAATTTTAATAAGTTGTTCTAGCTAATTTCAGTACATATAATAGCTTAGTTTGACATTATTCTCTTAGGATATCAAGTTTAAATGGAGAGATGAGAGAGATTCTTCCAACTGCTAGTTCATCCGGCTCATTTTAGAGACTTCTGTTACGATAGATTAATTTCCACCTCTGGAATTGCCGATGTCATTCCATTTACTGTAAAAACACCCTAGGTATGCAGCTTACATGAAACACCTAAATCATGCTGCAATACTGAGGAAACACATTGCTTGAAAAATTGCAGCTGTGTGCATGCATTGAGGTGTTGCATGTATGTACATGGGTAAATGGATTGCAGTGGAGAACTGAAAGAATTAAGTTTTGCATCTATCTATCTATCTATCTATCTATCTATCTATCTATCTATCTATCTATCTAATCTCCCTATCTATATCTTTTTATGTGAGAAAAAAATCTTTGTATGCATGTTTCTGGAAAAAAAAGACGAAAACTTGTAGAATTGGCTGTAGGTTTGATGTATTTTCAGGCTGATCTGCAAAGTCTTTGAAGTCAGCAAGATAGCTGACACAGGATTTTCTTGGCAAATTATCAGATTCTTTCTGAAGAATTTTCAAGTATTGAATTTGCACTCGTCTGTCAGTTTTGATTCAGCTAAACATTGAAAAATTTTGTGGTTTACCTTGTTAAACAGTTTTCTAAGGCAGGTTTTAAGAGGTACACAGATCTTACTTTTACAAATAAAATAGAGGTATGACCAGATATTTCTTAAGCTAACATTTGTCTTTTCTCTTGTGTAACAATGCAGCAAGGCTGTAAAACACTATTTGAACTATATACTGGAGTTAGGTTCATAACCGATGAGCTATTAAAAAATTAAGTTCAAAATATATCTTTCTATAGATTAGCTGTCAAAAGTTTTCTTAATGAAAGTCCTCTACAGTTTCTTTATAAGTATCTATAAATGAGATTTATGAATAAAGTCACTGTGTTCTTAAACTGAAATTTTAATTCTCACTAATTGGATGATTCTACAAAATGGAGTACTTTTATACTGACACTCAAAGCTCCCCTGTTCCACTCCAAGCCAGTGGGACCTGAGGGCACTCAACACACTCAGCTCATAAACAGAATTCTTGTCCTACTTGACAGCCACTTCAGGGATTATAACTGGTAATGATACAGTATAGTCCTGACCTATGGTGAGCCTTTCCAGATACCTTAAAGAGCTGTCAGCTGTCAGCCTTCTTTCCAAAGCTTTCCTATTGCAAAACTTTTAAAAACATAAGACTGTGAAAAAACTTACTGGAGACAATCAGTTTTGCGCCAGAACCAAATACCAAATTCCCTCCCACACTGTTACATTCCATTACAGAAACAGCCATCTTAAGGATGGGATGACATACAAAGGGACCTGGACAAGGGCAAGAAGTGGGTCCATGGGAATTTCAAGACGTTTAACAAGACCAAGTGCAAGGTGCTCCACATGGGTCGGGGCAAGCCCTGGTGTCAACACAGGCTGAGGGATGAACAGATTGAAAGCAGCCCCACTGAGAAGGACCGGGGGGAGTCGGTGGATGAGAGGCTGGATATGACCCAGCCATGTGCACTCACAGACCAGAGAGACAAACGTGTCCTGGACTGCATCAAAAACAACATGACCAGCAGGGCAAGGGAGGGGATTCTGCCCCTCTACTTTGCTCTGATAAGACCCCTCCTGGAGTGCTGAGTCCAGCTCTGGGGTCCCCAGCACAGGACAGATATTGACCTGTTGGAACAAGTCCAGAGGAGGCCAACACATTGATTAGACCTCTTCTATGAGGAAAGGCTAAGAGAACTGGTATTGTTCAGCCTGGAGAAGAGAAGGCTTTGTGTTGCCTAATTGCTCCCTTCCAGTACCTGAAGAGAGCCTACAAGAAAGACGGAGAGAGACTTTTTTGCAAGATCGTGTAGTGATAGGACAAGGGGGAATGGCTTCACACTGAAAGAGAGTAGTGTTAGACTAGATCTTAGGAAGAAATTCTTTACTGTGAAGGTGGTGAGGCACTGTAACAGAGCGTCCAGAAAAGTTGTGGATGCTCCATCCCTGGAAGTATTTAAGACCAGGTCGGATGGAGCTCTGAGCAACCTCATCTAGTGGAAAGTGTCCCTGGCCACAGCACTGGGGTTCAAACGAAATTATCTTTTTCAACCCAAGCCATTCTATGATTTTGGCCAGAAAAGTATCAGATTTAACAACTATAATATGAACAACAAGATTCTCTTCATTTGGCTTTATGAATGTAAAATATCTGGATTCAATCTCAGCTCATGCTGCTATTCATGAAGACCCTTATCTTAAATCCTGGTTTCCTCAATTTCTTAATTATTTTAAGTTCTTAAATATGACGTAACTACAGCCCTTTTACTCTATTAATGATTCAAAAGCCTTGGGCTCATAAAGACAAAATCCTACAGAATTATAGTGATGACTGAAAATAATTTATTTTAAACGGTACATAGGAAAAGCATGGCAACTACCTGATTAGATAGGTAAGAGTTTTCACTAAAAGCAACACACTTATCATGCCAGTGAATTATAGGTATGATTTACTTAGTCCCTCTGGAGTAAATCATTAAACCAATCTTTGCTTGATTTAGGTTTATGTATTAACCAGGCTTAAAACTCTTGGTAGCAGTACTTCCTGTGCCTTGTATTTGTTTAGTTGGTCACTTCAGGATTATGGCATTTAAAGCACATGTGGGAAATGGGAAAAATATTTTTGTCTGCTACTTTCCATTAATATAAATGTCTATGCGAGAAAGGCAAAAAAGGATCACTTCTTCATTAAGCAATTATTAAGCAGTAATTCACCATAATAAATGCTGAATAATTAATTGATTTGTTAAGCAGTTACCAAGCTATGAGAAGAACATTTGGAGGTACTAATTTATTTCTAATGCTGAAGTGATGTATATGTGATAAAATACTTATAAACAACTTATTTATCTTTTTCTAGCCTAATCCAAAAGGATTTTTTGCAATGTCCATTGCATACTGTTCTTTGTATCTGTATTAGAAAGAGGTTTTCTTTTTTCATGCTAAATTCTCAGCTGCTTGATTCACTGCTAATTCCTTCAGTACAGCTGGAAGAAAGAATGAGGTCTCTGAAAATTATTACAGACCATTTTCCACCAGATTTCTAGGAGAACTATGATCAAAAGTGGCTTAAAATAGGTTATTTTTAGGCATGTTTGTGATCCTAAACCCCTGTATTACAAATACAAGGATGAATGTAGAATGGTGAGCTGGGAAGGAAAATCCTGCACAAGGAATGGTGCTGACTGAGGCTCTAAGTGGGCCGAGTGACCTCTCAGATAGTATAATACTCATCTACATGACCACTCCAAGCTCCTATAGCTTATTGTATGAACAATATATATACAACTTACCTGAGACAATGAGTTTTGTACCTGAACCAAACACCTTGTTGTAATAACCAATCACAGTGAATAAAGCCTTTACAATATCCGTGAAGCTCAATTGTGTTTGCAGGGGTATATAGTACTCTTTAGAGAAAATCCGATTTGCATACAATCAATTTTTAGATGCTAGGGAAGTGAAAAAGGAGCAGTCACCCAAAATAAACTAAAGTTTAAAAAATGGAAAAATGTGGAATTTTTTGAGGGCATATAAGTTGTTAAATGAACGGAATTCATCTCAACTAATTTGAGTCTACTGAAGGTTTACATGGACAGTGCAGATGGAGCACCTTGGCTCCATCTCTGCTTTCTGGAAACAGGCAGCATCACCCTAAGATTTATTTTGTGAGACACTGATAAAGTAATTTGCTCCTTATACACTCCCATAAGATCAGACCCATAGCTGGTGAACATTATATAGAGATCTGAGGAGAACGAGACTATTGACCAATATTTTTGTTACCAGTAACATGAAGCAAAACTGCATTGATTGGAATCAAAATTCCCACTAACAAGACACACCATTTCAGCTGGTCAAAATTAGACTATTTTCATCTCAGATGATTAGCTGAGCCAAATTATGGGCAAGTATCACAGCACCTAGGGTTTACTTGAAGCAAAATATTTTGAATAGTAGTAATAACTGATAATAAGCAGTTTCTGCAAAACCTAGGAAGAGAGAGCAGCCTTTCAACTCTGCCTGTCTTAAAAGGTGCAACTTACTGTTCTGGGCATATCTGAGATAACTCTCATTTTCATTCATAGTCAACTACAGTCCAAAAGAAAAATCTTTAGCTTTTCAAAGAATTTGTGTAACACAGAGGTTGGACATATTACTTTCAGAATTAATTAGGAATATCACAAAGGTCAAATGTGCATACCTAGAGATAAAAAACATTTTTCTGTTCTCCAAATGCTGTCTTTGCCATATTTAAATTCATTTTTACATAGAAAATCATAATGGGATAAGTTATAGGTCTCTGCTGCAATAGCTGTTGTGTTTCCCCCATTTCATGCATAAATACAAAACAATTACATTGTGTTCTGCAAATGCAAATGGAATGCCGTTTAAGGGGAAATCCTGCAAAGTATTAAGAATAGTTAGAATTAGAGAGAATTAAAATAGCGGATCACTTCATGCCAGCCAATATCTAGCTGTATTAAAAAGCATTTCAGAAGTAGTCAAGTTTTACATTTTGTACTTACTTGAAACTCTAAGTTCAGTTCCACTTCCAAATATTTTGACATCAGGATCCCACAGTCTGATAATGCTTATCAATATCTCCTGCACTGCGCTTTTCTTGCATAGGCTACAGAAAAAGTCTCTCTGGTTTAGAGGCTGGTGATAAATCTGACTGAGTGCTTTAGCTGAATTTTCAGCATTGACTAGAGTGCCATTTCTAGAAATATTTTAATTTTTTTGTAGTGAGTAAAAAGTTCTGAAAATTTTTGGTCAGAGGCATGGATAGAAAACATTTTAAATTTCTCTGCAATTCTCCCCAGAAGTTTGCAATTTGAATTAATTATAGCCACCTTGATAATGTCATGTAGTTTCTGAGTAACATACTCTTGGCATTGCTATATGCTTTATACTGAAAACAGCATTCATCCTCGTGATTGCATAGCTTCACCACAAGTGAAAATAATACAAATACAAAAGTAAACCAGTTGCTTTCAGTATGGTCAGGAACTCGAAATGTATTGAACTCAGGGAATTTTTCTTCCCAATCAATTTAGACCACTTCTGTCAATAAGAAACTTTTTCATTTCTCACACGCAGTTCTGGGAGTTAACTTTCAAGCAGTTCACTATTGTTTCCTAGAACAGGATGAAACCATCCCAATATATAAATCTACCTACCCAATTTGGGCACCATGCTCTGTTCACAAACAAAATATGATTTAGCAGGAAGAAAATAATTTTCCTCACAGTCTTTCATTCTTGATTATCCAAGAACTTGAATAATTATCTGAAAATCTGTTCAATGATAATGGTACTTACCAGAGACTATTAGCTTTGTTCCCATGCCAAAGTATTTGATCCAGGTGCTCCACACTATGCTTTGACTTTACAATAACCCAGCATGCTCTCTTGATATACCATTGATGAAGAAAATCCCAACTTTTCCCAATCATCCATGGGAGTCTGCATGAAGACCTGGTCCTTGGCTGCTGGGAGGTCATCAGGAATTTCAGATGTGCATCTGGATATTCAGCCAATAGTTAATGTCCTTCAGAAAAAATCTCTTTCCTGTTAGATAAACCCTCCACCTAATGTCTTAGAACTAGATTATGAATTCTCTTCGATTTTAGACAGTAAATAAAAACACAGAGTTCTGCATGTAAAATAAACATGAACCTTCAGATGAAAATCCTGCTCTTTACCAAAAGTGTACACCTGCAATTACACGATATCAAGTACTACTAGCATGGAGTCAATTTTCATTGTCGGAACACAGAAGAGAGAAAAGAAGGGAAAGCCAGCACCAAAAGCATTGTGAAAGTGTCTGTGTGCTGCATGCGGTCCCAACTAAGTGGTTATTGTCTGCCCATCTCTTGGAATCACTCCAGGCTTTGCTACAGCAACTCACTGGCAGCTTTTTATATAACAACTGGTGGGAAAAAGAGGCTTTTCCTTGAGTGGGTTTTTTTATAAAACAGCCCAAGATAACATCAGAGGAGTCACTACTACTGTCAATCAAACAGTCTGCATGCTTAGTTTGGCATTTAAAACAAACTGAGTTAGAGTTTACTTCCGGGATCTCTTGTAGCATACTGACTACAAAATTATGTTGAGAAATTACTATTTGTGGCAAGAGAGAGGAATTAGAGGGTGAAGGTCTTTCAGCTGAAGTAGGTGTAAAAAAACCCAGTGGTCTACTTTGAAATCTTCTGAACAGAAACATCCTAATCACAACCACAAATCAAGGGCAGGAGTGACGTAGACAGAATGACACTTACTGGTGTTTTTCCTGCTACACCCTTAGACATGCAGTGAAGGAAACCACCTCAGTTCCGGCCAGACTGTTAATTTTTGCAGTAGACAGGAGAGTGCATGGCTAGGACACACAAGTTACTCTACACCACCTCACCTTCTTGCTGGATGTGGGGGAATGAAGTCTCTTCTGGGGGATAAGGGCTTCTTTCTGGTCAAGGACATGTGGCAGAGTGAGCAGTTGGGTAATACTGGTTCTGGGCTGGAGGGAGCAGTCAGCTAATGCCAGTTTCAAGCAATCACATGGGAATTGTTTTGTATGTTACACACTTCATCATTAACATTGTTGCTGTTATTGTTTGGTTTTTGTCTCATTGCTGTTTACAGTAAATAGCTCTTATCTCAACCCATGATTTTTGCCTTCTGTGCCTTCAATTCTAATCTCAAGCCCTCCACAAGAGAGTAGGGGGAGCTAGCAAGTATAACATGGATTGAAAAGCACGGAAGCACTACACTAGGGAGTACCATTCCTAAGCCATGACAGCCTTACTTGGTGTTCAAACGGAGTATGAAATGTTGAGATAATGACAGGTCTGTCCAGAGATGGTTAAAAACAAATTTGCTCGATCTGTTCCCACGGTTGTGGTACCAAACCCTGTATAAATTCCTTTGTGTGCTCCTAGCAGTGCTCTTTTTCAGAGCAGGGAGAAGGACCAGGGTTTCTTTTTTGATGTATTGGGGGATATTAGCTAATGACATGACAACATCAAAGGCAATGAGGAACATTTGGGATGTGTATTCAGTGTTGCTCTCCTACCCTGACCTTGGGCACAGCCTTTGGTGTCTATTAATAATCATAGCCAGTTTGTGAAAGGTGGAAGAGAGAATTATTTTCCCAAGATTTTCACCCCCCTTTCCTGCTTCAGGCCTGTTACAATAGCTTTTGAGAATTTTGAATTTCCCTTGGGTGTTAAAGAAAGCATGTAGTTGTTGCAAAGTCTGCTAGATCCCCTCAGTGCAGCCCACACCATGTTTAGAGTCAGGACAGAGATACATAGGGAGTTATTCAGAGATCTAACTTGAGAGTGGATAGTCATGAGTTCCGTAAAAATTTGGAGATAATGGGCCAGTTTTGAAGGATTACTCTGCTCCAATGTTTTGGAAGTTCATCCAGCCCTGATGACGGTTTTGGGGTTGAGTGAGATGAAGTTTTTGCCCTAAGTTTGCGGGAGAAATCCCCTTATGGTGAGCAAAAACTCACCCCCATTGTCCCCTGTGAGTTCATATGCAAAACGATTACTAGAAAGTTCTTTGTTCCTCCTGTTGTTATTGGCTTTTATTTGCTGTATTGATATTAATATTCCTAACCCCACTTTATGATTGGTACCCTGTCCTTCATATTCCTCCCCTAACCTATCCTATATATATCACTGATCCTACCCTGACCCTTGCCTTTTTAGTGCACCCTATAACTTGTTTGCAGTCTCTGCTCTTTTTGTTTTTGCTGAGTAAAACTATCTCTTATTTTCAGGTCACCAAATTATGCCCATCTCTATTTATTTGCTATGTGGACTTTCTCCGAATAGTCCTGAGGTGACATCTCTGAGTAGTCCTGACATGCCATCCAGACCTGGTGTGCCACACTGCAGGACACTGGCAGAGGTGTAACTTACTGTAATGTGCCTTGCCTACTCTTTGCTGGACGTAGTTCAATACCAGACAGCACCCTCAGGGGGGAAAGGAGGAAAACAGACCAACTGTTGCAGACATCTTTCATGAAAAATCCTTCCTTAGGGATTTTTCCTTGTTAGAAGCTGCAGTTCAGCAACCAAATGTAAACAATTATCATCTACTGCTGTGGAATGCAACAGGTGCATCTGTGATTAGTCTGATGTGGATGTTTGGATTGACTGACCACTCATGGCAGGGCTGGCTTTCGCTCTCTGCCTGAGACAGATCTTTGTTGTTCATTCTTTTCTATTCTTAGCTAGCTGTCTGAGGAACCTTTCTTTTTCTAATTTCTTTTTAGTATAGTCTTAATGTAACATATATCATAAAATAATAAATCAAGACTTCTGATCATGGAGTCAACATTCTCGTCTCTCCTTCACCCTGAAAACCCCTGTCACCACGGTCACAACCAACAGGCACTGTGGCCACTCAAACTGCAGCTGAATGAGAGGAACAACCCATGCTAGTACAGAAGAAGAAATCCAAGACAAAATCAGTTTGTTTAGTGAGGGATGAAAAATAGGACCCTGCAGTGGTTTGTTAATTTTAGATTTTGCTAATTTTGAGATTTTCTGGTTAATGCACTAAGGAGTGTGGTGGGTTTAGTGTTGGCTAATCACTAATGCATTCACTTGTTGTGAGATAGATAGAATTAGGAGAAAAGCAAAGCAGGCTCAAAACTTTAAAAAGGTATAAAGAAAAACTTATTAACAGTAATTAAAAGAAAGAGTAATCAGAACAAAACCTTCAGAACACTTCTCATCCTCTTACAACCTTTTCTTTCTTGCTGACAATGTAAAGAAAGAAAATTTAAAATTTCAGTCAGCTTACCACCTCTAGAATAGTCTTTCTTCAGTTTATTTAGGGAGATAAGTCCTTCTTGTTAATGTCATGGAGACTTCTCTACAAGAAAAACAGTTCTCTCATAGCTTTCATGAATAGCAGCCTCTTGGGGAAATTTGTAATTGTGAACTCTCATCTTTTATAAGCTTTTTTCACAGTTGTGTTTTTGGCTATGTTAACTTATGGGATATTGTTTTAAAGATGAACTGTTTAAAGGTAAAATGTCTCATTATCTATCTCTAAAATCATCTTTATCTTTAGGAGCAGAGATCTTTTCTTCTTAAGGGCACAGGACTACTCTTCTCTGTTCAAACTTCTCAGGATCACAGCTACTTTAACATCTGCTTACTTTAGCGTGGAAGTTTTTGCTCAATATCTGCAATTTGAACATCTCTTTATACCTTTATGTGTTATAGGGAAAAGGAGTCTTTCTCTATAGCTTTATAAGAGGATTTCAGCCCCAAGATTAAGGCATCTTCTCATCCCTCCGATCTGGGACTTGACTTCCTCTTCACTAAAGTTAGTGTTTTTATGTTGCTCTTTTACATACTTGCATCTTGCTCTTTTTTTTACTCAAGAGAGGATTAAAGAACCAGTTAAGAGTTAACATCTCACTTGAAGTTTGTATACAGTCACCTAAACTACGACTAGAAGGGCAGCTAATATTTAATCAGTCAGTCTAAAACTCAGCAGCAAAACACCAAAAAAGGAGGGAGGGGGCGTATAGCTTCTCTTTCCCCCTGCCCAATAGTTATACTAGTAGAATCTAATCTGAGCCGTCTCGGCCCAGGCTGTTCCTGAAAGTTAACAGACTCAGCTCAGCCCCAGGATAGTACCAAGATGTTAGAAATTGCAACCATAGCCTGACCTCCGACACTCCCTCCCCTGATCAGCAGCTGATAAAAAGCCAGCGAGTGCCCAGCAGGGAGAAAGGAGGTGGCCCTGCCCAGCCTGGCCTAGCTAAGGCAGGGGCTGGGGCCTGTTACCTCTTTACCGACCAGAAGAGAAAGAAACTTTTTACAAAATTTTCCATATTTAGCATGTGTTTTTCACAGAGGTGTGTACAGCTTCCCAGTAGTTTGGTAGACTGTCAGTTACACAAAAGCTTTTACAATCATATCTGTAGATGCCTCTCATGCAAAACCACTACAGGAGTTCACAACAGGAGGAAGAGGCAAGGCCAGAGACAGACACTAATCCCTACCCCAGGTGAGCTGTGAGATATGTGAAAAGATTTCAGCTGCCAGTCAGGAAAGCCCTTGGTGACCTTCCTGCTCTGATGCTGGGAAATCGCGGCCCACAGCGTAAAAGTAGATGGTAGTGAAGCCAAGCAGCAGTTCGGGGATCTGAGCATTGGCAAGGGGATTGGGAAGAGGACAGAAACTTTCAGCCTCTGGAGGCAACTCCTGTCAAGTGGAAGGGAAAGGATTCTTTCATTCTCTCAAAGATGATTCCTACCCAAGTAGGTGGAATACCATGGAAAAAGGTATCCAGAACTTGAGCGAATTAGCTGTGCTGAAGGTAATCTTTAGGGATTCAAATAACAAGCAGTCTCTTGTCCAGTGTACACAATGTATGTGGCAGAAGTTTGTATGGAGCTTGCCATCATTGTACACCAACCCTTTGAAATCCTTTTCATTTATGTCAATGAAAGAAGAAGAAACACTGCTTCAGGTGATTACCCGACTCTGACAATATGTTCTTTTTTTCCCCTCCCTTCCAACCTAAGCCTTGGCTGTGGAAACATTGCCCAAGACTCTGGACAGACTCAAAAGATTCAAGCATGTTAGAGAGGAAATGTCTGATGTTCTGCCAGTATGGACTACAGTCTCTTCTACTGGGAGCATGCAGCTCCCTGCTCAAGAGAGGTACGTACCACGAGGCAACCTAGAGGTGGTTTTACTTGTATGACTACAGAGAGGATATGAGGAAGCACCTCTGCCCTAGCAGCACAAGTACATAAGTGTGCTGGTTTAAAAACACAGGTGGAAAATTAAACCCCATTTAAGCTTCTCTTTCCCCCCAAAACCCCTCTTAGTGAGAGACTAAAAGCAGAGATTCTAAGTTAAGAACCATTTACTTGAGAAAAAGCATTAATAAAATAAGGAAAACGAACAGTAACTATATTAAAGTGTACAAAACAAAGGTGATTTACTTACAGAAGGTTATTCACCAACCAAGACCCTCACCAACCTGAGACAAAGAAGAAAGTGAGATCTGGCCCTTCCTCCCATGCACTGGTCCATACAGCACCTGGGAAACTAGCTAGGGAGTCGGAATGGGAGCTATGCTGCTGAAAAATGCTGGCTCCATCAGTTGCAGCAGTGGTCCCAATGCAGGGGTCCCTTTCCCCAGGGCAGTGGTTATCCCAGTAGTTGTCCTGGTGGGCATTGCAGCTTGCATTGGGGTTCTTGGCAGCTGCAGAATTAATAGCAACAGTGGCAGTAGCAGCAATTACCCCTTTTGAGTTTCTCATGGCCATGTGTTTAAGGGAACAGTTTATTCTTTCCCATGCCCAAGAGACTGACTGCTTCCAGCTTCTGATGCAGCTCGCTCAGCCTTTTCTCCTGCAACCAAACTCCAGCCATGATGTAAATGGTATGGAATTAAACTGTGTTAGAAGCTCCACCCCTCTTTTTTAGCTCTGGACCCAGGACAACCTCTGCAGGAAATTCTTCAAGGATAAATGCCCCTCCACTTTACAGTGGGCAAATTCTCAGACAAAGCAGGATGGCTGATGTTACTTCTGATCCTCTTGAAGGGACCTCCAGTTCATGTTTATGAGAACTGAGTACTATGACCAGAAGTAGAGGGAACCCCAGCCAGCTGGAGAAAAGGTACAATCAGATCTATTGGACTATATGAATCGGATGGCCCGACACAATGCCATCAAGATCTATAGGGACAGAATCTGTCTTTATTACTGGGGTGATAGGGACATCCTAACAGCTAACAGTACTGGAAGCTGAGGTGAGCCTGACTGGGAACAAAACACAAAAAGACCCCATTCTAGTTGGCCCAGAGGCCCCATGTGTCCTTGGCATAGATTACCTTGGGAGAGATTACCCAAGAGGGCATTGTTGGGCTTTTGGGATAGCTGCTGTGGAGACAGAGGAAATTAGACAGCTGAACACCTTGCCTGGTCTCTCAAAGGACCCTTCTGCTGAGGGACTGATGAAGGTCAAAGAACAACAGGTACTGATCACTGCCACAACAGTTCATCATCAATAGTGCACCAGCCGGGATTATGTGAGATATTAATGAACTGGATGAGACAGGGAGTGGTCAGTAAGACCCACTCACTCTTTAATAGTCCCATATGGCCAGTATGTAAGTGCAGGGGAGAGTGGAGACTGACAGTGGACTATTGTGGCCTGGATGAAGTCATACCACAACTGGGTGCTGCTGTGAAGGACATGCTGCACCTTCAGTAAAAACTGAAGTCCAAGGAAGCAAAGTGGTGCCACCATGGACATTGCTAATATGTTTTTCTCCATTCATTTAGCAGCAAAGTGAAGCCTACTGTTTGCTTTCATCTGGAGGGGTGTCCAGTAAACATGGAATGGGCTGCTTCAGGCATGGAAACAGCCCCACTATTTGCCATGGACTGATCCAGATTATATCGGAAAAGAATGAGGCTACAGAATACTTGCAATACAATGGTGATATTATTGTGTGGGGCAACACAGCAAAGGAAGTTTAAATAGAAGAGGAGAAAGAAGCCCTACCAATATAACCAGCTACCAGAAAATGAAAAGTGATACCTTCTCTTTACTGATGGCTCCTGCTGCATTGTAGCAATACACTGAAAATGGAAAGCTAATATATGTGAGTCCTACATGGTGAGTTGCAGAAGCTATTGAGGCACATGGTGGATCAAGTCTATTTGCAGAGCTGAAAGCTGTCTAGCTGGGTTTAGATATCACTGAATGAGAGAAATAGCCTGTGATCAACCTCTACACTTACTCATGGATGGTAGCAAATGCTCTGTGAGGGTGGATGGAGAGATGCAAAAAGAACAATTGGCAGTGCAGAGGTAAATGCATCTGGGCTGCTGAACTGTGGCAAGACATCACTGGTACAGAAGGTGGTTGGAGAAGTGCATCATGTAGATAGATGCACAAGTGCCCAAGAGCTAGCCAAACAACGGACAGGTGGAATGGGCTGCCAAAATTAGTGTCTGAGATGGATCTTGACTGGCAATGATGAATTACTTCTGGCTCACTGGGCCCATGACACCTCAGGTCATCAGGGAAGAGATGCAACAAACAGATGTGTTCTTGATCGAGGGGTGGACCTAATCATGGACATTGTCTTCCAGATTATCCACAACTGGGAAACATGCACTGCAATCAAGCAGGGCAAGAGGGTAAAGCCTCTGTGGTATGGGGAACCATGGTTGAAATATAAATATGGGGAAGTCTGGCAAATTGCTTGCATCACACTCCTGCAAATCCACCCAGGCAATTGCTACATTCTTACAATAGGGGAAGCAGCCACTGGATGGCTGGAGACCTACCCTGTGCCTCATGCCACTGACAAGACCACCATCTTGGGCCTTGAAAAGCAAGTTTTATGGCAATGTGGCATCCCAGAAAGAAATGAGTCAGACTTATTCTAAAAATGGCCTCAAATAAAGCTGGGCCAGAGAGCACAGTATTATTGAGTGAGTGTATCATATTGTCTCTCATGCATCAGCCTCTGGGAATATCAAAGCCTCCACATATCAGAGAAGGGGATTAAGTCCCATGGTGCATATGAGGAATATATGTTAGTGGTAGACAATTTAGATTAGTCCTGCCTCAAGCAAAGGGAAAGCCATCCATGAGATTGTTTTTGGTGAAGGGTCTGGGTGCACGTGGTGGGTAATGCAGAGGGATGGGGAAATGTAATCTGTCCCTCAAGGGGATTTGATTTTTTGGTAAGAACAGTCTGTAATGTTGAATTGTATAATATTGGTTGCTGAATGACACTGCCACTGTATGCCATAGCCACCATGGACGACGAGCATGGACTGCCCCAGATACATGAGTCATGATCTCCTGATGCAGCTTGCAACCACCCAACAGCACACCAGCCCTCCTGCCCTGGAATTCACCTAGGACAGATAGAATCCACAGTCATGGAGTAAATGGACTCAACAGACATCTTGGAGGGATGGCCACTGACTACAGAAATTACATTCACACTTTTGTATTTATATGGATATGTGTACATATATACATAGCTGGAAGGTGTAGGATCTGAGTATGATATAGATGGTATAGAATCAGGAATGGATAATGTCCTGGCTTTGGCCAAGACAGGGTTAATTTCTGCAGTAGCAGGAGGGGCACCTGTATTCTACACCACTTTGTGTCACTGCTGGGAGCAGGGGAAAAGGGGGTCTCTCTTGGTTGGGGTAGCATGGCAGTGGTTCATGTTTTGCATGGCTCTGTGTGGTGAGTTTCTGCGCATGAGTCATTTTCCTCTTTCTTGTATACTGTTGTTAGTATTGTTGCTGTTACTGTTCCCTTTCTTATCGCATTGCTGTTTCCAATAAATTGTTCTTATGTCAAACCACGATCTCTTACTTTTCTGCCTTCAGCTCTCCTCTCTAGCTCACTGCAGGTGGTAGGGGGAAGGGGAAGTGGGTGTGAGGGAGCAACACAAGGTTTGGAGCAATTCAGTGTGAACACTAAATTGGGGAATAACATTCCTAAACCATGACAATCCTATTTGTTTTAACATGAAATGGACGAAGAAGATGGTTATAAGCAGCACATCATCAGCTCTGGTAGGTAAGACATTGCAGATTTCTAATTTGAGCTGTTCTGTGTGGAATTTTGTGGTAGCTGAATTAGGATAGACAGGGCTTACAGTTTTTCCAACAGCTTACCGTTGCTTACATGTACAGCAGGGAATATTACATGGTGAAGCTTTTTCTGAAAAATGCTAGGCGGCGGCAAGCATATAATTCCCACCACTGAGGTACTTCCTTCAGCACACTGTATTTCTTTTCTGCCTACTCTTTCCTATGGAGAAAAGTGGCCGGGCTAGAAGATTACTGCTTTTCTGTTTGCTCCCCTAAAGACCACCAGAATTACGCCATGGCTGTGTAAAAGCACCAAAGGAGCAGGTAAGTGTCCACTATTTATGTGCTAAATCTTAAGGCAGTGAAGATTTCCTTTGCCCTTAAAATAGTAGATGTGTGTTGAAGACAGGACTGCTAATGATAAACCAGACTTTGAGAAGGACATCTATGCAGGATTACCCACTCTTTTGGAGAAGCAGAAAAATGTTGGGCTTTTCAGCAGCTCACTCAGATGCAGTGAGAAGACTGGTGGGGTGGCACAGTTACAATCTTGTGGTTCAGATGTTGTGGGTGTTTTTTCTGCCTTGATGATCTTTGTGTTTCTATCACAGTGAGGATCCCAGTAGGCACAGTAGTAAGTAGCAGCATCATCTGGAATTACATCTTTTATTGTAAGAACACATCGCTTCTGGACAGAACTTATCTCAGTCATGTATCTGTTTTCTTGAAAGCCACTTTCAACGGCAACTTTGCCTCCTGAAACAAACAGAAGCCTCTCTGGAGCTTCACCCTCCTTCTGCTTATACCAGTGTATGACGATGTCATCAAAATTTCCCTCTAATGATTGAATTTCACATGTCATCCGTGCACTTTTTTGAAACTTGGTGATGGATATAGGACTCTGCATGGGAATTTCCTGTGCAAATCCATCTAGGAAAGAGAAGAGGATAAATTATGTAATTGGCTGGAATTCAGGGATTTGGAAAGATGCCTGTTATGGATGCAAAGCCATGGGTGCCTGTGAGGAAAGGTAGGAAATAAGGAAGTACTTACAAGACCAAGAGGCTGTGGCCACAAACACTATGAGCAGCAGCATGTTTGCTTGTCACGCTTCGCTCTCATTGAGATTCAGAGGAGATTCCGTTCCAAATGGGAACCATTTTGTACGGAAGGAGGAAGTGGCTCTCTTGAATGGTCTTCAGTGATGAACTTTCTGTGTGCAAGCAGATGGGGTGTTTTTGCAGAAAACCCTCTCCAGAC
Source organism: Calcarius lapponicus (assembly GCA_039654755.1). Taxonomy (NCBI): domain Eukaryota; kingdom Metazoa; phylum Chordata; class Aves; order Passeriformes; family Fringillidae; genus Calcarius; species Calcarius lapponicus. The sequence goes on from CM077464.1 coordinate 62,326,934, forward strand.
TGTCAAACATTAAAATTGGTAAAAAGGCTATAGTCCTGTCTGCTTTTCAAGTAAATATGGGAAATATTGATAAAATCCAAGGATTGTGGCCCTATAAATCTCAGTCAAAGTGACTGAGAAAAGGTTGCAACCAAGAGCATGTCCAGATATGTATGGTGGAGTGAAGGTTTCAGCCTGGAGGTTACCCTGGTGGGCAGTGATTGCATACCTCACCTAAGAGGTGCAGAGAGGTGCACACTGTCAGAGCAGGTGAGGACTGACTTTTGCTGCTTCAGCTTAGTCACTTAGATGCAAGGTGCAGAAGTGCCCAGGGTGCCCCTGTGCTGGTACTGCCCTCCACCAAAGCTGAAGACCATCAATCTGCAGTGACTGCAGTGACTGCAGAACCTTGACTGTTGGGACTTGCCTTTGCTTTGATTTGGGGTGCGGGAGGAAATGCACAGCCGCAGGATTTCAGTTTCATAGCTTAAGCTGAGATGCAAACAATTCTTGGAAAAAAAGGCTGGAAAATAAAAGAGAACATCTGTTGTCAACAGCCATTGCAGAGAGACATCTTGATGAGTGGTTTTGATGCTGTGGGGTCTCCCCTGTGACTGGTGAGCCCAGGCTGATCCTCCTCCATCAAAGGCTATATCTTGCTCCAAACTTTCCATCTGGTCTCAGGGGCCGGGATACCTGAAGGCCATTTTATGGGTAAATGCTGAGGCAAAGGAAATACTGAGTACTTCAGGTTTTTCCATGTCATACATCAACAGTTTCCCTGCCCCACCCAGCAGCCTTCCCTAGTGATTCTTTTGCTGCTGCTGTATTTAGAATCCTTTCTTGTTCCCCTTTACCTCATTTGCCAAATTCAATTCTAGCTGGTTTATTGCTTTCTTAAGTCCATTCCTGCATGGTTGAACAGCAGCTCCATACTCCTCCTGGATCACCAGCCCCTGATTGCACCCATTTTATACTTCATTTTTACGCCTGATTAAAATCAGCAGCTTTTTGCTCACTCTTGAGATACTCCTGCTGCCTCTGCTTGGTCTCCTAGGCGTCAGACTGGACCTTTCTTGAACTTGGAGAAGATTCTTGGATATTAAGCTGCATTCTGGACACTTCAGGGTTGTATTCACTGTGGTGTTTCCAAGCAGATCTCTGAAGAATTTTAAAGGCTACTCTCCTGAAGTCCAGGGCTGAGGTCCTGCCTTTTGCCCTGCTGCCTTCTCTCAGGAGTTGAATGCCACTGGCACATAGTCACTGCATCCGAGGCTGCCCTTACCTTTCCATCCACAACAAGGTCCTTATTGGCTGCCCAATCATCCATGTCAGGAAGTTGCTGCCAGCTCACTCCTGAAACCTCCTAGACTGGTTGTGAGGAATTCTCAGATCCCACAATACAATGACAAAAGGCAGGCAGGCTGAAGTTAACATCAGAGTTCACATGTACTACAACTTATTTTTCAAATAGTTGAGGATGACAGAAACATCCATAGCAAGATGTTATATACTTAAATCACACAGAAGCTTTAGCAAAAAAATGTTCAGAGCCTGTAGAACTAAAAATCCATCACCGTGGAGGTATTTGTGCTCATTTTTAAAAGATATTGTCTTTGATTGTAGAATCTGATTTCTAAAACTCAGCACACTTAATCCAAAGGCTCTGAGAGTCTTTGCTTGTCTGTGGCATAGCTTGTGGCTGAGGATTTCAATTTATGCCTTGGACATATCAAATGAGGAATTGTGATGAAAAAATTAGGTATTCTGTGCTGTTGTAGGACTTTTTAGTGACTGAGATGCAAAGGAAGGCAAAAGGAAAATATAAAGGAGGATGTGCAAGATGAGCTCGTCTTCCCCCCTTCTTTCCTATTCCTGCTTTTTTTCAAGAGAAAATACTAAGGGATGAAGAAATGTTGCTCTGCTTGCAGAGAACAGAAAAGAGAAATCTGTAACACACAGAGACTGTGTCACTGTCAGGTGAGTGCTTTCAGTAAAAATATAGCCTTCATTTTAGGAGAAATGTTTCATATATTTATCTTAAAGTGACAGGAAGGCTTCACTATCTGGATATTGCAGAAAAATCTGAGCACAGAAATTATATACTGATTGTTGACATCAGATATTTAACACTTGTCACAAGGCTTTGTTTTTCCTCTCCTGCTGCAGAAAATCATGAAAGGGGTGGAATAAGGAAGTATTTGAATTTTTAGCAGAGTTCACAGCTTGCGGTTCAGAGCACAAAGGGTTTTTGTATGGCTTATCTTTGCCAAACTTATGCTGTGGTGCCTTGATACAACCAGTATGCACAGAAATAAGTGCCAGAATCCCTCGGGGTTAAAGAATTTATCACAAGATCATACACAGGCTGAGTAGGATGATTCCGAACTTGAAATCTATTTCTATCATTGTTGTCCTCAAAAACAGGTGTCCCTCCAGACTCGTACAGTATCCTCTTTGGCGGCTGTCCGGGAAGCTGCCTGTACCAATGCACAACGTTTTTCTCTCCCAGTTGACATGACATGCTGGCAGACATGCCCTTCATCTGCATCTGCCTCTCTGGGGTTTGCACTGGCACTGACTGCATGTGTACACCTGGAAGTGAAAGCAGAGAAATTGCATGAGGGGAGAAACTCCTGGAGTTTGGAACAAGGCTTATGTTCACTGTAGACAAGCAGGAGAGAGAAGAGGAAAATGGACTTACAGGACCAAAATGAAGTTGCAAGAAGGACTGGAAACAGCAACATATTGCCTGTGCAGATTAGACCTGAAAATGAAATAAATAGAAATGTTATAAAAACCTTCAGGTGGACAAATCATCAAATGACTGGGAGGAGGAAATTACTCAGTTCAGCACATCCAATGGTCGTTCTTCAACACACTGCCACAGAGGGTGTTAAATTTACTGATAAGCTAAACCATGGCAGGAGCAGCATAGAAAGGACAAAAAATACTCAGTCTGAAAAAAAAACTTCTTCCTCTATCTACTACTAGACTTATATCAGACTTACCTACTGAGCACACTCAAGTTGTTCAGCCTGGCCCTTCCAAAGAATGTTGTCCTCTCCTCAGAGACCTCAAAGCTGTCCCAGAAGAATGTTTCACCTTTCCTTAGAACTTCAGAGAATCACAGAATAATAGAATGCTTTGGGTTGGGAGGGACATTAAAGATCATCGAGCTCTCACCTCTACCCCATGTGCAGGGATGTCGCCCTCTAGGTCAGGTTGCTCAGGGCCCCATCCAATCTTTGAACATATCACAAGGGATGGAATGTCTAGATCTTCTCTGGGTTGTCTATTCTAGTGCCTCACGACTCTCAGAGTAAAGAATTTCTTCCTAACATCTACTCAAAAGCTCTTTCAATTTAAAACTTTTCCCCTTCTTCTATCACCATCTACCCATGTAAAGATTTGTTTTATGTAAGTGCCCTTTAGATACTGGAAGGCTTCAATAAGGTCTCCCCTAAGCATTTTTGTGTCCAGGCTGAACAGCCCCAACTAAGCCTTAACTGGGCCTGTCACTAGTAGTGTCTGGCAAGGTTCCATACTGGGTCCAGTATTGTTAAACTTGTTCATCAATGACTTGGGGGAAGGGGCAAATGCCTCCTCAGTTCACTGACAGCATGAAGCTGGGAGGAGTGGCTGACACTCCAGAGGGCTGTGCAGCCCTTCACAGGGATCTTGACAGGATGGAGAGATGGTCAGGCTACTTCCCACCTGAGGGCATCTGCCTGCAACAGCGTGGCAAATGGTCGGAATTGTACAGTGTTGCTTTAAGTAGGCATGGAATTTATGACCTGGGCTCTGTGCTGCCCTTACATCTGGCTCGAGCAAGGTCTCACAACCAAAGGATGCGAAGTGGAGGTCTCACAGCCCTGTGCTGTTTCAGGGCCACAGAGAAGCACCTGTGCTTATGTACCACCCCTTGTGCCACCCTCCCTTCACCCTGAAAGGTGAGCTGTGTTGTAAATCTGGTCTGATAGGAAGAAAAGGCATGCAAAAACTCTCTGGAAAAGATCAGACAACAAAGGCTGCCTCAGACATTGCAGGGAGACCAAACTGCTTATTTTACCTTTTGTGTTAATAAATTCTGACCATAAGTAAGTGACACTCTAATTGACATATTTAACTTTCATGTTCCTTGGAATGCAAATGAAGAAGAACATGTGATATATGTATCACCAAAGTTACCAAACCCCATCTACAGCATGTGATTGTTCCATCTCATTGAAAAGGGCCAAAAATTTATAGTATTAAGCGGGGGGGGGGGGGGGGGGGGGGGCTTGGGGGCAGTGTTAGGGCTTGGGTTTTTCTTTCCTTTCCTTTCCTTGTTACTTGTGGACTTGTTTTCCCATTGAGTTGCTAAGAAGGACTGATGGCGGGGTGTTTGAGAGGTGTGGAGGGGGAACTCCTCTTTTTTTTTGGGAGTTTCTCTCAGAGGGACAGAGATACCGCGAGAACAGAGGCAGGCAAAAGGACAGGTGAAAGCACAGGGGTTGGGGCAGCTGGGAACTCTCTCTCGCTCTGTGTTTTGGGGGAGGATTGCTGGACCTGCAGCTTGGAAAAGGAATTCGCTGCCACTGCCATAACCCAGCTGGGAGCTTCTTTTCTTCTGCTGCTGGGCCCCGCACACCCTCCCCTGCCGGGACATCCCACAGTTTCCAGCTACTGCTGCAGAGCTCTTGATACATCTTGTCCACCACCCCAGGACTTCTGCTCATTGCTGCTGTCCCAGCTTGCTGCTTCCAAGAGCTTGCTGCTTCTGCTGCTGGGGCCCCGGGACGGACAATCCCCGGCGGGTTCTGGGAGGCGAGGCCTCTCCCGTCCAGCCGTGTGGGGAATCAGCGCACGCGCCCCGCCGACTGTGACCGTAACTGCAGCAAAGGGGGCCCGGCGGCCCGGCGGGCTGTTACTGGTTCGTGATTCTGTTTGTTATTGATGCTGTCGTCGTTGTTGCTGTTTTGTGTGCCTTGTTATACATATTAGTAAAGAACTGTTATTCTTATTCCCATATCTTTGCCTCAGAGCCCCTTAATTTCAAAATTATAATAATTCGGCGGGAGGGAATTTCCGTTCTCCATTCCAAGGGAGGGTCCCGTCTTCCCTAGCAGACACCTGTCGTTTCATACCAAGACAGGCAGAAAGAGATGGAGGGGCAGAAAAAAGTTTTGGCTGCTTCAGATTGGTCTATGGACTGTGTCTCTCCTCCTCTCCTGAGGGGAAGGATTTTGGTTAACTTTGCGCCTCCAACTGCGTGGGAACAGGCCTAGGAATACTTAATTATATTTGTCTATCTATGTATCTTAGTAAAAACCAGGCAGCTGTTAATTTCACTGTGCATGGAAGAATTATAGATACAGAAAATACTGTGTAAATGTTTGACTGTACTGACTAGCCATAACACATTTCTTTTGAAGATCTTTGCATTTCTGTTGCATGAAATAAGGAGCTCCTCTGGCAGTAGTGTTTTGCCAACAGTGAGGAGATTGGACCTCTGTGCAAGTGCCTGCCTTCCTTGATAATGGGGTTGTAGCACCAAATAGGAAAAATACAGCTGGTGACTATTACAAGACAGCCTCAGTGGCTGTGGCAAAACTAGAGTGAAGCATGCATTTCTACCAGACAGTTATTTGCTGCCCCTTGCTTTTTCTTTTACTTTCCCTGATTTCAAAGGCTGAAAATCTGCCCCACAAAGACTTTATAGCAAATGGTCCCACGGGCAGCAGCTGTCATACATTATGCTCTTCCCTGAGAAAAAAATTCACATTTTCTGACCCAAAAGAGAGAATCCTCTGGATCTTTTTTAGGACTTTGTCAATAGCACTGTACACAAATAAATCTCATGTTACAACTGGTACAGAAAGTTAATATTCTTCTATTGTCCTTGTGATAAATACATGAGTTTGTGTCAGGTCCTGTAGTGCAGATATATCTACAATGAAAGAACAAAAAAGAACTCACATGGATGGGGGTTGTGAATACCCTTGCCACATGAAATTTCACTGCAGCTCTCCTCAGAGCTGACAGAGCAGTGCTCTATCATAATTTCTATATATTCCCAGGTTTAAACTGCAGCTTGTTCTTGTAAATGGTCTTCACAACTCTTTCTTGGAACAGTCTTTTCAGATGTTGCTCAGTGTAATATCCTTGCCTACGAAAGTCATTGTCATCATAACCATTCAGTTGGAAGTTACTACTGATAAGTATCACCAGTATCTTCTCCATCAAGAAGATCTTAAGTGCAAATATCCTTCTCCTATGCTCCCTCCCCAATATTACTTCATTTTTGCTTTCTCAGACTATATTTGGGAAAGAACCTGTATTGTTCAGAGATTATCTGTGTGACTATATACTTTAGCTGCAATGCCATTACCCACAGGAGTGCTCATTTTCCCCAGCACAGAGCAGTATACCACCTAAGCTGTAGCACATCTTTGCTTTTCTCCTTGTCTCATATTCATATAAACATATTCAGCATAAACATGTTGGAGTGTTTTAGAGGTAGGAAAGTAGAATTATGATTCTCTGTGTTTGACAGAAAGCCTGCCCCTCGATGCAGGCAGCTTTCTGTACTGGCTGCCTGTCACCTGTTAGTTCTGTGGAAATGCCAGTAGGCACAGTAGTAGGAACCTACATCATTGGAGTTCGGGAATACCCTTGGCTATACAGTCCATTGATGCAGTTGTCTTGTGCCCTCTGGTAATGGATACTTCTCTCTGCTTCAGAAGCACTTGTGCTTGGCCATCTAGAAAGAAAGAGAGAAAACAGAACAAATACTCTTAGCTTGTTATTCATTCGCACACATTAACATGGGATGCTGCCTTCCACTGCCCTGTGACATGGTGACAAAGGGAACATACAAGACCAGGCTGCAGCCAGGGCCAGGAGAGGAAGCAGCAGCATCTTGAGTGCTCTTGCTTGTGTCTGCCGTCAGGAGGAAGTTTAAGGCACTCCCAGCAGGGGCAGAGCACAGCAACTGAGGAAAGGAAATTTTCACTTGAGCCTTTGGAGAGATTGTCCTGGCAGGTGTTGTCTGAGATAAAGCAGCCTGATTGAACCATTCTAAATTAACAGTCAGATTATAGCTTTACACAAGCAGCACAAACCCCTCCCTCCCTCCATCCCTGCTCCAATTGCCTTAACTCATCTACAAAGTAATTTTGGAGTCTGAAGCAGATTTCACCACTGCTTTTAGACTAGTTGAAATCTTCTAAACAACGTCTGGACTTTTCGTTGGTCTTTTGGACCAAGGAAATGTGTAAGAGCCTAAATGAGAGATGTGGGACTCCAGGCGGCTCTCCAAAATGCAGTTTATTCCATCCAAGATGTTCCAGCAGTCCAGGGTCGTGGGCGGCAAAGCCTGTGCCTACAGCTGCCAGCTCCAGCTGCAGGCAGGCCTGGAGACCCTTTGGTTTTGGTTACAATGCATTATATACTTTTCTTTACTTAGCATCTTAATACAGTAGAACCAATCTATACCTTTTAACTATTATCTATAGCCTATCATAACTACTGTAATTACCATATTCACGTTACTATTCTCCAATCACTAAAAGTTAGTACATTACAGTTTAAGCTAGAAGTTGTTTTTCATTTTTCGTGCAGTGGAAAATTCTGAGACCTTTTTTCTACTTGCAACTTTGCTGACTTGTTTGCCTGTGGTATCTTTCTGGTTGGTAAAAACATCTTGTTTGAGGTGGGTTTATCCTTTGATCTAAGTAATAAAAACCACTTCTAACTAACGTACCCTTTGCCTTCTTGGTTATCCACTAAGACTGGCTCAGCAATTCTTTTCTTCTATATCAAAACTTGCTTCCATCTCTATTCCTTCATCAGACTCTACATTTAAAAATCTTTCTGCTAAGCATACATATCTGTGAGACTTTCTTGTCAAACTTTCATCCTTCCCAACAGAAATGGACTTTTCCTCAGGTTGGCTGCCAATAAAAGAGAAAAAAATAAAACTCAAATCATGGAGCTAAATGAATTGGAGGGGTGTGAAATTACTGCTCATGACACAGATCGAATATTGAAGACCAGGAAAATATACAGCAGACATTTGGGAGCTGAAAAGCAGGATTGTTGAGTTTGTGACTGTTTCTTGTCACAGGTGAGGTGAGATGCTACACCTCAGAGTGGTTTCTCCAAATGCTGGAAAGAATCACAATGCAAAGAAACACAAATGCTTTACAACCCCCACAGGCCTAGTTTAAAATAAAGACAATTAGGTCAAGCAAAATACCGAAATTATTTTGTGCAAGTCAAAGTAATTTGTCAGACACAAGGTCACTTCTAGTTCCCTTGGAAAGAAAACAAAACAAATTCCCTTTTTCCTCTTGTTATCATGTCGTTTTACTTATGTTAGCCAGTTTTTTGGTTTTTTTCCCAAGCATTTTTACACAGATTCAGTAACTGTTGTCCTACAGTTGTACTAGGAATCTGATCTTTCAATCTCCTGTGAGATGCAGCCGGTGCCCCAGTGCTCAGTGTGCTCTGAAGACACCATACTTGTGATTGGCAATACTAGGTCCTTTGGGATAGGAACAAAATTGTCCTTTGACTTTATCTATGACTATATCTATATGTCCATAAACAGAAAGACCTGAAATAACTCAAAGAAATGTCTTTCTGTTTGCAAAAATAAAAACATCTATTCCTTAGCTACAGTCTTGCTATGTAGGATGAGAAGTCCCACTGAAGTAAATTAGGACACTTGTGTATTAACCTAAATGTAAATTTGATCAACTCCAAGAAGAAAACAAAGAGAAAATAAAACCAGAATCTCAAGTGACAAAGAAGTACAAAATGGGTATATTGCATTTGCAGTCTTAATTGGTGCTTCAAGTATATTTTCATGTATAACTTTCTATTCTGTCACACAAATGACAGAACAGGGGTTTTATTCCAAAGATGTAGCTTGAAGGGTAGTGAGAATATAAAGATTTTGCATGTCTTTAGCAGGACCCCGCTTTTAGCCAAACCTATCATCTTATAAACCCACTGAGAGGCAATCCATCCTGGCCCAAAAAATGCCCTTTTTGTTTGCAAAGTGAAATAACAGGTCTGCTGGCACTGGCTGTAGTGTGCATCTGCAAAGCTCAGCAGCATCTTTTATATCTGGCTGTCTGTGGCTTCTGGGAAAAGTAGGGTGACAGTGTTCTTGTGTGTTGTAAAACACTTCAGGTTCTTATTTGGAAAGTAGAGCATGTCTTTGTGCAGGTTCCTTGTGGCTTTCTACTACTGTGCATCCCAACTAGCACAATAGTAGGTGGCAGAGTCTTGCAGTGTTACTTTGCTCACTGTCAGGGTGCAGACAGATTTGCTGGGATCCTTCTCAACAGTAAACTTCCTCTCATCAGACTGGTTTTCAAGGAAAAACCTGGAGAACATGTAGGCAACACGCCTGGGAGCTGCATTGACCCTCTTTTGGTACCAGTGAATAAAAATGTTGCTAAAATCATGACTGGAGACATGGCAATTAATTAGGACTGTTTTGCCTTCCGGCTTGGTGATGGATATAGGGGTTTGCTGCAAGTCTTGTGCAGAGCTATCTGTGGCAATAAAAGAGAAAAAGCAGAGAAGCTATGAGAACATCCCCTTTTCCACTGGTGACTGTGCAGGCAGCAGGATGAGCAGGGCACTTACAAGTATAAGAAAAAACAGTTGCCAGTAAGAAAGTGCTCAGCAACCACATCACCGCTGTTCATCTTAGGACTTCCTTACAGGCACAGGGTCAGGGTCAGCCTCAAGAGGGTGTGAAGCAGATCTGAGTGGCTGAAAACTATCCAATGAGGCTGTGCCAGCTACAGGTCAAATAATGATGCGTGAGCCATTTCCTTTTGGTTAACTCAAACAGAAGGGAAAAAACCAAAAAACCAGGCAACTTCTCCCCCTGCCTCAAGCCCAAAAACCAGTCATCTCCCAAACCCATCTTTGTAAGAAGAAAGCTCACTACTGTGAAAAACTTCTTTTTTTCCTTCTTTTTTATTTCCACAGGGAATTCTCCTGGATGATGAGTAGAGTCACCTTTTTTTCCTTTGCTTGTTGTACTGTGAGCCCTGCTCTCCAAGATGTGTTTGCCAGATAAGGTACTAGACAGAGATCAGCTTAATTTCTTACCTCTCTTACAGACCAAGGTTATGTAGGATGATTTTTCATCCCATGACGATACCTCCAAAATGTTTCTTTTAACAATTTGTCCTGTTTATTTTGAATATTGAACATCAAATAGGATCCTGTAATACAGCTTCTAACAGAAATCCCTCTTCTTACAGTCATCGTTTGGAGTTATCCAGTACAGCAAAAAAAAAAAGTCCCAGTGTTTTGAAACTTTTACTGATGACTCCAATAATTAAAATATCACAAATATACATCATCAAAAGTATGCCCAACCAGCAAACATCTTCCATTACCTGGCCTTATAGCTGCTGGTTTTCACATTACTCAATAGGTGGGATTTCTCTCTGCCTATCAAGGCCACTGTCTTCATAGTCAGGCTTTTCCCATGGTCTTGTTACCCTTACACATTTCAGCAGGCTGAAATGTAAGTTTAGCTCTCTAGCTTAAAAGGAGATGTTTTGTTGTAAAAACTTACATGACATGTCATCAGTAGTAATATACTCATTTTCATGTTCTTACGCTTTGAAATCAGCAAGAGACCCCTTTTTAGAACATGCTTTTTATGCATCTAGTGTAGTTTACTATCTGATTTTTAAATCAAAACAGTGATTAAAACTATTCAACAGGTGATTGGTCCTTCCGAAGCCAAATGCAGTACATGGGTCTAAGTATTTTTATATCAGCTGGCATTAATCAAACAGACCAGAAAAAAAAGTCCGTACTGAGATCTGGAAACCTGAAAAATGAACAGCTGTCTTACATGGCTATCTCCCATCTCCACTGCTTCCTCATCCAGATAATCTGAAAAATGTACGACAGTTTACCGATACTGTTGCTATTGGGGTTCTTTGTTTTTAAGGTAGAAACAAATCGCGTATACAAGATATAGTTTTCCTAGAATAATGAAGTAATTCCCACACTTTCACACTCTGTAATTCAGCTCCCAAATTTATTTGTGTTTCACATTCAAAGTCTAAGGAGTATTTCCTATGTGTCTGCTAAGAGTGTATATTTAAGTCCCATGTTTCTGTAAATAGGTCTTGTTTGTACTTGACTTACAACAGTTTAGCATCTTCTCCCGGCTGCTTATTAATTGTGTGGCTTACCTCACATAATTTAACAGCCTTAGAGCGAGGAGGCAACAACCTGAGGAGGGACAGACAGCACAGTACAGAGTAGGATACTTTGTACTATGCTAGTTAATGATACCTCTCATTAACTCTGGAAAAGACTGCACTTGTATTGAATTGCTCGGGAGTGGCAGGAGGGGGCTGCAGCAAACATTGCTATGTGGCTCTTAGAATGGCCCCTTGGAAATCACAGGTATATGCAGTCCCTTCTGTCTCCTGTCCAGGTCTTCAACTGAACATAGTTTGGGAAAGACTCTCAGTTACACGTGGATTTCTCTCATAAGGATTCCCCAGCATTTACTTTGCCCTTCCCAATTCACATCATTTTCTTTTTCCATTTCTCTGGGTTTTGCATCTGTAAAGTTGCTTATCCTAGGGTAAAACTTGGAAACTGCGACAGGACATGTAAACTCAGCAATTTCATCCAAAATTCCCTCTTTCCCCTTTGTCATTTAGGATTGCTGTTCTCCCTTCCTCCTTTCTCCCATCTTGGATGTCCCCAGTTTCATATCAAGCACTTCCTGACATTTCTGGCTGCTGTTTTCCCATGTCCAGACAAAGAAGCTGGCATGTCTCCATGCAAAAAGCTCATGTCATTTTTTGATCCTTCTTCTGTGAACACATTACAGCTGCAGTAAATGACAGAGGTTGAGGGAATGGTTGTGGGTGCAGTCCCACACCATGCAGTGAGTGATAACACTTGCTGAGTTGGTCGTCCAGCTCATGCACCAGCAGCATGCAGGCATCTGTGTGGAGGAAATCTTTTGGAGGAAATCTTTTATTCCAATTAATATCAGACCCAGAAAGGGTGATACAGACCAATCCCTGTGTATGTAGAGGGGTCCCAGGTGACATTTGGTACCAGTGGATGGTACCAGTTACTTTGCAGATAAACTTGACAGTGTTCTCTGGGAGTGACAGGGCTGTGTGATGGAGGCTGGCTCCTAGTAAAGGGCTGGTAAAGGGTCCAGAACAGACTTGAAGGGAGAGCACAGAGAATGCAGCAGTGATGATGTTGCATTAAGAAATCCCCATCGCTGGCTTCAAGGAGGCATCCTCAAATACAGGGAGCTCATCCATGAGAAAGAGAGTTTGAGCTTTACTCCGTGCTTGTGCTATAAAGACAGAGTGCTGCACAATATAAGGAGGAAAAGAAATGCAAAAGCTTTTCTCCACCTTTGGGCTTATATTGCACACATTTCTCAGCCATCACACAGGGTAATCAAGGTATTTGTGCGCAAGTTATCTGCCAAGTGTAATTTGAATTTGAGACTTGGGTAATAGGACATTGTGGATGTTAAAATATACAAGTAGACTGGGTGACAATGGAAGTGTGATATAAACCCAAGAAGAAATATATTCTGACACCCTTAAGAATAGCTAATAAATACCATATACTTACAAGGCCAGAGACAAGACTGGAAGGTTTTAAAGAAGCCTGTAATTTTATCTACTTCTGTTCTGGCTCCTCAGAAAAGGAAGTTCAAAGATACTAGGATCAGCATCTCTGATGTGATCCCAGTATCTCTATTTTTATCTCTTTGATGAGATAAAACCCCCCCAGATATATAACTTTCCCCCTCAAAAAATCAAATTAATTGGTGAAGAGACAAGTGATTTTTAAATCATGTTAGCCTAATTTCCTGTTAAAAAAAGAGACACAGAGGTGTGTGTTGATGTGAAAGCTTGATGATGTCATTCACAAATGCTGCCTATGCCTGGAAGACTATAACCAGAACAAGTCACTATCCTGTTGTTTTGCTTGTTAGGCACCTGGACCTTTCTCTACTTTGCCTCTCTGCGCCAGGTTATGGCTATTTCTGAGCCCCCTCATAATAATAACAGATCCCCCCCTTCTGGATAATAACAGAGAACTGACTGAGGGACAAGTTTTTGAGAGCTGGGAAGCACCCACAGAGGTCCTACTGGACAGAGATGTGCTTTATTCTCCTGCCATCCAGCCAGCAAACCTTCCCAAACTCAAACTGGCTGCATGTACCTTTGTATGAGCACACCCTCCTCCCTGTCCTCTGTTTGTTGCATTGCCTGAGATTGTGAGTGCTCAGACATCTATGTATTTAGACAGCTAGCCTAGGCGTTTTTTAACATACTTAACATAGTTAACATGCTTGCAGGTTAGTCTGATATCGTGTGATGACATAACAGTGGTAAGGCATTCAGTGTATCAGGATATGAGTAGGAGATCATAAATAAAAATAGGAACAATGTTCTTATATTCTGGGAGCAATACTTTGTGCCCAGGGTCTTATCTTTCTCCACAATACCATTTCACTTCTTCCTGTGCATACTTCCTCTCATCATGGGCAGAGAGCACAGCTCCAGGTGGCTAATACTGATGTCTTAAGCTTTAGCTTTCATATTTTTCAGATTCTGAGCTGCTTAGGGGTGTAGCTCTTAGCATCATATTAAGTGTTGGTAGGTTCTCTTCTCAGGGTAGGTAGACAAAACAATCCTTTTCCAGCTTGATACCAAGTACTACTGTTTCAAGCTTCAGGCCAAAAGGTATAAACAGCAGGGAACTGAAGAGGCAAACAAGGAGGATGGGACTTCATAACCTGAAGCTATAATTGGACAACTAACTCCAATATGCAAATGGACCAAAACTTATAAAAGTGTGAGACCTTGTGACTGGTCGTCCATTTTGTGACCATTTTGGATCCATCTTGGGTGTAGCCATTGCCAGGCTCTTGGTACCCTTGGTACCCTTGGTACTGCCCAAGGTGTATCTTTAAGGCCCTTCAATACATACCTACTCTATTCCTTTAGCTCTGTCTAGTCTCTGTTCCAGGTTCAGCCCCTCAAGGCATCAATACTTCTCCCATTTTATCTTATAAAGCATAACAGAATAAGCAACATACTTTCACCCCACCCCATTAAATCTCCTGCGCTACCCAGTGTCTGGGGCATAATCAGTGAACACATCAGCTGTGTTTTAGTGAGAAGTGATACAGTTTTGACAAATCAAGGGATTTTTACAATTTTACAGTAAAACAGTGGTGGAGGAGGGTCATACACACTGTGCAGCTGTGGTCTCATCAGACCATGTTTTGAATAGGGATGTTTCTCCAGACATCTTCCTCCTCCTGAGGAAGGGCTGCTGGCCCAGGCATGCTCATGAACAACCTGGAGAGAGTGTGGCCGCAGCTCTCTTCACAAGAGCAGCAGGCACAACTTACCCAGGATTTTTCCTGGGGAAGGCTGTGAGAAAGCTCAGAGGGAGAAGAAAAACAATTATCTTAATCTCTGCACCTGTTGTTGTGCATATGTGGAATGTGTTATGGAGATTGTTTACCAAAAGGTAGTTTCCTAATTGGACACTGGTGATGGTGGTTTTGATTGATTAACCAATTAGGTCAAAGCTGCGTCATGACTCTCTGTAAGGGTCACAGGTTTTTGTTTAGTACAGTATTAGTTTAGTATGTAGTGTAGTATAGATTAGTAATGCAATTGTTCAGCTTTCTGCAATCATGGAGTCAAGGCTCATTATTCTCCGCGTTGGAGACGCCTTGCCACAATAAAAGAGCCCTGCTGGAGCCTAACCTCCAGCCCCCTCTCCCTCTCTGGCTACTCCCAGGTCAGTTACAAAATCTCGGACTTGTAGTGGTGGAGAAGGCTGCAGTGAGCTCAATTGGGCTTGATGATACCCTGCCAGAAACTTCTCTGTGTTGAAGTGCCACACTTGAAAAAAAAAGTAATTCTGCACCCTTTCCCTAGTCTTCATCTCTTTTGACTGGGAGCATAACTCCCCAGAGGTAGGCATGGTTTCACAGACATTACTTCTGAAGCACCAAACACAGTAGTGCGTCACTCACAGACAGACATAACCATGACAGCAAACACAACTAAATTAAGTTCCTGCCAAATGTTCCTTTTATGACATGGGGGATTTTGTTTAAGATAGTTGGTTTTCTGTTTTGTTTGGAGAGCAGTGTGGTTCCTGCCTGGAGTACTACTAATGACATTGTATCTAGCAGGCTAATGAGAAAGGGTCAGATTGAACATAAAGACAACCCTGTTTTCATTGAATGATAAAATCAATAGGAGAGCAAAGTTTGGACCTTTTCAGGACTAAAGCAAAATATCTGATCAGACTGTTTGGTAATAGGCTCAAAGCAATTGACCACAAAAATAAATCTTTCAGTATTTTCACAGGGTGTGAGGGTTTGCTCAGAAGGTAATTTCTAAAGAGTAAAATCTTTGAATAGGGGAAGAAAAGTTAATGTAAAGCAGATGCTGTTTTCATCTGATCATTCATGATAAGGACATAATTACATTAAACTTCAAACTCATTCCCCTGCCATTTTATTAGGGAGAGTTTTAAGTCTGTCAAAAAATGGTATGAAGTTGCAAATCACTAAACCTGCTAAGCTCTGCTCAAAGTGTTTAACACTGGAAACCAAGTTACTTCATCAGTCCATTCTTTACTATGCTGATAGAACTTGCTGCCCACTACCTACCAGCATTTCTGGGGTTGTTGCAGAGCAAAGAGAACTGCTGCCAGGCCTGACAACCTTAAGGGAAGCCATCTGGAAATAGGTTTCTAGAATTTCATCTTCTTACCAGTCTCAGCATCACTGCTTTTCTTAGCTTGGAGAGGCCAGGATGACTGGGATGGCTGTCAGGACAGCAGCACTGAAGCTCCAGCATGGAGGCTGTGAGCTAGGAGGAAATGGGGGTACATGGTTGTGGAGCTGCCACAATGAGGCTGCTGATGATAGAATGATGATAGCCTTTGCTGAGCAGAAGACTTGCAGAGGCATCCAGAGAGGCATCCCTTTGGGAACCAGCCCCTAAGGATATTTTTTTGGCAGGGGAGGGGGTCTCTTCTGGCTTGTTTGCCCCCTCTTGATCTTTCCATCCTTTGTATAAAATGCATCCTTTAGTATAAAGTTCCCTTGGGCACTTTAGCATATTCTAAATATTCCTAGGACCTTCCGCAGCGGCAGGGCATATTACATAATCCTGAAAGATAACTTTTCGTGGTTGTTTCAAAATACTTTCCTGCAACTAATAATTTAGCTTTTTACTTAACCACAGGTAGGCTATAAAACTATTTAAAGCAGAAGTAGCATGTAAAATTATTTTTCCTCTTAAACCAACATTGTCACTTTGAATTGAACCAGCTGAACAACTTATTATTTGGTGCGGATTTACCATATTTGGTATACAACGTTTCAACATGCATGAAATTCAAGGATATGTTGCTCTAGTTACTTGAGCTGCAGCTTGATAAAGTAGTTTTCTGTCTTTGCCTGCAGATTGAAGAAGCCAGTTAGCATGCATAAAACAGATTTTTTTTCTGGTATGGCACTGAATTTGCTGTATGTGGCTGCAGACATTAGCCAACTTCATATAATGAGAGATATTAATGAAACAAACTCATAATTGAAGATTGAGCCAAATGACATTTGTTTGGCCAGTTTATTTGGCCAGTTTATTTGGCCAATGCAAATTCTAGCATCTACTACCCTCTGCTGGGTATAAAGAAGTAAAACTCTCAGAAGCTCTTTGTGAGCAGCTGTGCAATCCATAGGCATGGATGGATGCCAAGGATTCCTACTCTGAGATTTTTAAGCAAAACTATTTAACATCTGTCTTTTCAATTTGCATGAGTTCTTTTTAGGTGGACAGTAGTGTGATATTCTTTCTTGGGCTAGGAGATACCTAAAGATCCTCAGTATTTGTACTGCCTCTCACGTGAAGCATCTTACAGACTTAAAATACAGGATTCTGAATCTCTGCCAAAGACTATTGACAACCTCCGCTTTTGTGTGTATCTCTATGACACCGTGGGAGTTACAGAACCCTGATAAATCTGTCAGATTTTAGCCACTCAGAGACTTTTGCATGACCTTGTGTAGTGGAGACTGGATGCCAAGTGCCCACCAAATCTGGTCTCTCACTCCCCTCCACAAACTGGACAGGGGAGAGATCATTCACTGAATAGGGCAATGGACAAAACAGACTCAACATAGAGATTTGGTTTAAATTTATTTCTAAATAAAATCATACCAGGATAATGAGAAGTAAAGTAAAACCTTAAAAACACCTTTCCCCTACCCTCCCTCCTTCCCTACTCTACCTCCTTCCCCAGTGGGGCAGGAAGACAGAGAATAGGGGTTATGGTCAGCTCACTCACTGCTCAGGGAGAGGAGTCCTTGTGCTCTGCAGTGGGGTCCCTCCCACAGGAGACAGTTCTCTAAGAACTTCTCCAGCATGAGTCCATCTCATGAGCAGCAGCTCCCTGCGAACTAGTGCAATGTGAGCCCATGCCACAGGCAACAGTCCTTGCCAAACTTCTGCAGTGTGGGCCACAGGGTACAGTTCTTGAAGGACAGGCTACTTCAGAGTGGGCTTCTCTCTCCATGGGTCTCCCACGGGGTCACAATCTCCTCTCGGGCATCCACCTGCTCTGGCAAGGGTTCCTCCATGGGCTGCAGGTGGATCTCTCAATCCCCTTGGTCCTCCATGGGCTGCAGAGGCACAGCTGCTTCACCATGGTCTTCACCACAGTATGCAGCAGAATCCCAGTTTTGGTGCCTGGAGCACCTCCTCCCCCTCCTTCTCCACTGACCTTGGTGTCTGCAGAGTTTTTCCTCTCCCATATTGTCACCCCACTCATCTCTGGCCACAATTACAACCACTGTGCAGTAACTTTTCTCCTTTCTTCTTATAACTGTTATTACAGAGGCATCTCCACCATTTCCAACTGGCCCAGTCTTGACCAGCAGCACATCCCTCTTTGGAGCCACCAGGGATTAGCTCTGCCAAACATGAAGGAAGCTTCCAGCAGCTTCTCACAGAAGCCTGCAGGCCATGAAACCCAAGTGCACCTCATCATTTGGCAATTATGTGTTAACCTGCACAGTTAATTCTTTAAAATTACATGTTTTGTTTCTTTTTTCATTCACTGACATACAGCTAGATTCTTCCTTCCATTGCAGGTCAAGATGTTTAATTTAAAACCTTTAATACAGAAATATTGACTTTCTTATGAAATAAGTTTGCAAATCTGGACTATCTTAACCTTCTCCTTTGCAGCATGTACCTTGGAAATGTAATAATTTAAGTACATAACTACTTACCTTTCCAGTGCTTTGATGTTCTTGGTCCAATTATACCTTGTACCTCAAGCAGTCTGTCTAGGCAAATAAAAAGGCACTAGTAGTGACTGGGGGTTTATCTGGTTCACACCAAAGCCTACACTCTGACAGCACCAAAAGAAACCCCAGCCTCTTTTCTCCTCTGAAACCAGGCTGAGGACATAGAGGATTTTGCATTTTGGACTGTCTTCAGCAGATATGAGTACCACTGGCTCCTGAAGACTCAAGTTTTGGTGGCTACACAGTACTTTGTTGTTATCTGCATTGCACTTAGTGCCTGTAGCTGGATAGAAAGCCTGCATACACACAGAGTGGTACTTCTACTACTGTCTGGGTCTTTTTTTTCATGAAAGTTTCCTTTAACTGCTATTAACCATCTGAATATGCAGTACAACCCTCTTACGGATAACTTCAGCATTTCCAAATTAATGCTAATTAAGAGGTCTTCCTGTTCGTTACAGGAGAAACCATTTGGAAAGTGCTGCATTTTCCCCTGTGTGATACTTCTGTGCTGATTAAACAGGCCAGAGTGAAAAGAGGGAAATAGCTGAGATGCTGGTAGAGACAAGATGCACAAAGCATAGAGCTCAAATTACATGGATGAAGACTGTTGGGACAAAAGGGTTAAAAGTCAAAGAATGGTGAAGATGGTAGATTCGCTCAAGTGAACTTGCAGCTGGGAAAAGATAGATCTTTCAAATATATTTTAAAAACTGACAATAAAATATGATTTTGTACTTCAAACAGCGAACTGTGGTGGGTTTGAGGCTACTGTGGTACTTACGCCTGCTACTTGCTTATGCTCTGCCTGCACAGGGCAGATGTGACAATCTTGTAAGGGTTCTTCAGCCAATGGTTGCTCCTTCCCAATACCAATCCAGCTAAAATATCCATCACAGTGGCTTTCTTTTGATGCCTTTTTCTCTGTGGCAGCAAGACACTACAAAATTTTTGTTAAGAATGAGCTTAATGAGACTTTGATTTATTTAACATCTCTCTGATAATTAGGGCATCAGTAAGCAGAGCATCCTGGAATTGAACACCATGCTATTTGAGTAGGACTGTACCCCTCAGTCTCCTCTCCTTCTTCTGTGGCAGGGATAGATGCACCTAGTGGAAGAGATGAAGCAAGATAGGGAGAGGAGGAGAAGAGAAAGGACAGAAGTGTTGCTCAGCTTATGCAGTTTTCATTATTCAGGAAAGGTCGTAAACCAGATAGATGAGCTGCAAATACACAAAATTTATTTGTTTACTCACACAACATCTTCCATGTTCCTCTATCTTCAGTTACTTAGTCTTTCTTTAAAGACCATATCATGAATAATCAGTCTGTGGGATCAGGAGATTGGATCTCTAAATCTTTCAAGGGTTTATTTATGTAGAATTATAAATTACACCTGCTCAAAAAGGTTAGTAGTATATGCTCTCTTAGGCATAAATAAGCCTTTAGAGAAACCAAGAAACAATGAGTTTTACAATCATTCTGAAAGCACAAAATTCAGTAATTTGCCAAATGCAACACTATAAATAAAAAAAAAAATCCAAGTAAAGGGGCAAATAATTTCGGGCTAATATAATTTCAGATGGAGTGTAACTCCAGTTAATGCAGTGTAACACAAGTGTATCATGTATGTAACAGCAGTACATAGTGGAAAGTATTTCCCTTGCTTGTCCTAGAATAAAGTTTTATAGCTCACAGAGAAATACACTTACTGCACGGGACTCACCTCATGAGCTGTAGACATAAGAGTGTATCATTCTAGTATATGGAATTTTGCAAACAATAATTTTCCTCATCCTTTCTGCAGGACACTTATGGCTCTGGGTTATGTATGTGAGATGTGAAGACATACTCAATGTCAGAATGGTATGCCATATACACAGTAACCTGCAACATTTAAATTACACAACATGAGTGATACCACAGCTTTTGGAACATTACCAGTACATCTTGTTGCCAACAAATGATGACAGTACCATGAAAGATCTTTGCTGTAGGCCAGAGACCTTTGCTATCTATGTACAATCTTAAGTGTATTTGAAAACCCTCTGTGAATCTCTCACATTGTGCTGTGACCAAGGAGATTAGAAGAATCAAGACCAAAGGTGTTTGACTTTGATGTCAATACTTCTAAAACCAAGAGGGCCCCTAATAATAGTAACTGCATGTGATGGACACCTGGTAAAAGAATACATTTGGCTGATCATAGCAATGCTTTGGTCTGATCATAATGACCTTAGGGTTAGGACTGTCACACAAAAAGATCTCACTTGACAGTAGGTCCCTTTCAAAGAGGTGGTGACATGGTGTCCACAGGGAAAATGAAGCTCCATTGTACAGTGCTGGGCTTTTCCAGTGATATGTAGAGCAGCCATTACTGAAATGTAAGTGTTGAGGTGCAGTTAAAGCAAGAAGCTAGTCTGGAAGTTATCACGGGTATCACTGTAAACCAAGTGTAATAGGTTATTATGACCACCTCAAAATGGCGTGCTGAAGTCTGGAATTTATTGTAACAAGAAAACCAAAAGCAAGTTTTGTCCTTGGAGAGATTCTTGCCCTAGATCAAACCGGTTGAAGGAAAGAACAGAAAACCAGAGTGCTTTCCTGTAACCTCCTTAGACTCACTGGATATTTCAAATCCAAAATCCCAGCTATCACAACTGAGCCATCCAGCTTCTTCACAAAACACAGCTATCATTGGACCTACCTTTGAAGCCTACTGAGAGACCCTGAAAAACAGAGAAAAAAATCAACCCTCCTCTTCTTCAAGAGACACAGTTTCTTCAACTGAGATTTAGCAAATTAAGAATGGAGTAGAAACAGATATTGTTTGCATACGAGATGACAAATGTTTAATGAAAAAGAACTGAATTCCTAGGAAAATATAGATACTCCTAAATATTTGCAGCTTCCATGCCTCAGCAAACACAATGGAGCAGATTTATAGAAAACTTACTTATGAAAAAAGGGGACAAGTGAAGAATCAATAAGAGACAAAGATCTTCAGCTGAGTGATGGTTAAATAGAGGCAAGCTCCCTTTCTTACTGGACAGATATTAGCTGGTGGTCAGAGCTGGGAACAGGAAGAGCAGCAGAGAGACATACTGAGCTGGGGTTCAGATTTTTGGAACTCTAGCCACACCTTGGGTTGAGAACAAGAATTTAGAAGTTGCACCTGTTTTGCTATATTTCTTTGGAAAAAGAGGTATTAAATTAATATTAGATTATATAATACAATGTATAAATTATATGGACTTCTTACAAAACTTCAAAAGCACCACAGAAGAAACAGCTTCTTTGGACCAAAGGTTTATTTTTAATGACACAGCACTGCAAAACATAAGTTACAGATGACTTTTTGATACAGGATATATATATGTCTTACTTTAAAAGGTTCTGTGAAGGTATGCTGCATAAATACATATAGTGAAAATATATTGTGTTTATTTATTCTCAGAGATTAGTTCTGTTTCTTTTTGAAAATTTATTCAGCCAATTAAATAAAAAAGTATAGATTAGCATCATAACAACTCCCCCCTCCAGGTTATCTCATTGTAACTACTGTAGCTGGAAGAGGAGACTGAGCCATGCCTTCTCAAAGGTTAGCGGCTTTGAACATGATGTTATTCATCATCTAAGAATGAAAATTTCACATTACAAACACAGATATTGTATCATGTTTTGGCAATGGAGTAGTTAGTTTTGCTTTGAACAAAACTGTTTCCTGTAATGCCAGACAATGAAAAAGCAATGCATGTACTGGATGATACTACACAGCCAAAGAGCTACAATGAAGTTGTGAAAATGCATATAGCCATATGCACTTATATATACACATATAAGTTCTTGTGTATATATATTATGCATGTCCAAAAATAACACTGAAAAACGTTGCAGTAGTTAACTATCTTTTTAACATATGGAACTTGTAATAGTTTGACCTTATATCTACAGGACAATTAATTAAATCTTCTGCAGTGCAACGCAATACAATACACTTAGTGCAGAGAAGTTAAGGTTTTGGTATTGAGGAAGCTAATTTCAGATTTCTTGGGAAAGGATCAAATACAGGATCACCATAGCTTTGACGAAGCACAAACAAACCTGTCGCCACATACTCGTGAACAAATAAGGATATTTCATTTTCATCTGGTTTTTTTTCCCCATGTACTGCTTCAGAAATTACAGCTTAACTGTTTGCACTCATGCTCATTTGATATGTTTCAACTAGCTTTGTCTGGCACCAGTCTGTAAACCATTAACAGCTTAAACAACAAAAAGGTGGGCTCCTGTGTTTCAAAGAGGTTAAAAACCTACTGACTGAGCTTCATACTACATTTGTCTGCCTGGGAGAACTACTCCAGATGGCGTGTGAAGTTCTCTGGGAAAAGTCCTTTATAACTATTTGCATCTCTGTACTGAAGCCACTCGGATTCCTTAATGCCAGTCAACCAGCCAGCCTCCTGCAAAGAAAAAGACAGTCTCTTAAATTTTAGGCATCCCATTCCCCACTATGATCTTCAGACTGAAGACGTTTCAGAAAAGCATGGCTAAAAGGATTTGGTGTTTTGGTTAAAAAGCTGTCTCTAATTTTGCACAGATCATTTTCTCTGTTCTACCAGACTACAATTTTGTGAGAGCAAGTGACTGCAAGCACACGATACAGCCTTTAGCCCATCTAGGTGGGGGAAGAATAGTTCTGAGATATTTTTTCTCTCATTCATGTATCAACAGTCAGAAGAAAGAAGTTCTTGCAGTCTCAGGAGTTACTATCTCTAGAAAGTATGTAATTCTTTTTCAAAAAATGCCTGGAAACATAAACCAGGACTTGATAAGAAAAATATCAACAAATCAGCACTGTCCAAGCAAACAAAAGAGAGATTTCATATTGGAAAGTACTGGACTCTCTCAAGTGTGATAAATTCTACTTAGAATAAAATAATTTGGTATTTTAAAAAATGACCAACCTACTCTCGTCTCACTAAGAAACTCTGTATCTTTTTCCTTTAATGAAAAGGAACTGAAGCAAAGCCATGGCAAACAGAACTTCTAATGTTGTCATATTATTATTGTACAGACAGTACATACGCAGATGGAACAGCTTGAACAGATCACCACATACACCATCAAATCATGATTATGGGGTGGCTGTGTGTGCTGGTGGAGGCCCTCTGCCCCCAAATAAGCATCATTAAAGCAGATCAAGCTTATCTGTGACATTAACTGTGTACATTTAAGTGAGGCATGTGGAATATCTAAGAGGTAGAGGAACTGCAGCTCTTTAGCATAGGCAATATAGACTGTAGAAAGGAATACACAGTTTTACTGGATAATAACTTCAACACAGGTCTAATGGAAAAAGCCAGTGGGTGGGGCTGGTTTGCTTCAAATGAAGGTTGATGTTACCAGGTGTATTGGAATGAAGGCTTTAGACAGGTCATTTTTGAAGGAGAATAAAGAATAACAAAGATAAGCCTTTATAAAAATCAACAAAGTATCTGGCAAAAGACAAAAGTATTGAGCTTTATGGTGATGTTAAACATGAAGGGGAAATATGTAACGTGCAATACATATAAGAAAATAATGGCTTCAGAAACATGAATACATAAAGGTTTATTTTCTCCATCATTGCACACAATTTACTTCAATTAATGCTAATGGGAATTTCAGTGCATACCAGAAGAAGAATTACACTTCATGGACTCACCAAGCATTATCATGTATTTAATACCTAATATCCTAGCAAAAGCAGACTAAGTCAGACACCATATTTTGCTATCCTTAGAGTAGTGTCCTATTCTGCAAACACTGACAGTGAAATCATTGAACTGCCTATAAGGTAAGACAGCATAATTTGAGTAGGGACAATAGATTTCATTCCAATAAAAAGAGTTATCTATCTGCTCTAGTGTAAATATTTTGTTTTGAAATAAGTAAAAAAACCCTACTCACAAAAACCAAGAATTTGTATCTTGAATTGAAGAAAGCACAGCTGAGAGGACTGATAATTACCTAACTTTGAACAGCATCACCCAGCAAAACAATTTCAAACACAGTTCTCAGGGCTCATATATGCTTAGGGCATTAGTATTTAGGCCTATTTTAAGAGATATTCTTCTTTCAGAGCAGTGCTCTTGGCTACCCAATCAGGCAGGATCCAGTCCCCCACTTCTCAACCCCCAAATCAATTGGGAGACTTCTTACCAACACTACAGGCACTAACAGATGCCCATGGAGTGGCTGGTGCTTATAGTGTACACTACAGTCTTCTCTTTTAAAGCAGCAGCCAAAATCAACATACTTCACTGCAATTCAATTTAACATATGGAATACAATTGTTTAAAAATTCACCTGAAATACAATGTTAGAACAAAATTATATGCCTTAAATTAAATTAAAGTTTTGTTTAATTCAGATTCAGACTTCCAAGGGGCAAAGTTATCTTTATCAGAGGCACCTAACACAGAGCAGCATCTCTATACCTTTAGGCTGTAGGACACCCCAATTTTTGTGCATTCTCAGTGCTCTCTGTGGGCGAATTTGCACTATTTCTACAAATCACACATAAAACCTGAACATTTAGGGATCATGTAATCAATTCTACTGGAATGCTGACAAGATGATATAGAACAATGTAACAGAGTTTGTAGGTCATCCTCTGCATGAAATCTTTGTGTACCTGTGTGTCAGTATAAAATAAAATGTAGCACAAAAAAGCCCTAAAAAAATATGCAGAGGTCAGATCCTGCTAATAACATGTATCTGTGATTTCAGGTATAGTCAACTCTGCCATTTAGTCTCAAATGAAACTACATACAAAGGCCTAAGTAAAATCTTTGTGTTTTCTTACAGGAACATAATTTTGAATACACATTTCCATTAACTATAACCTGTAAGAAAAAAATTGAGACAAAGAAAAATGGCAACAAAAGCAAGAACCATGTTTTTACCTGATCAGCTGTGGTCTCAGAAGGAATCACTAGCACAATATCGCCTCGTTTTAAATTAAGCTCATCACTGTTAGCTGCCTCAAAATCATGTAAAACTTCAACCTAAAGAAAAAACCACCACACATATAGATGTGATCTAAATTAAGACATTTTCTCAACAAAATTACCTGTTAAATCTGGACTGAAAAGAAAATCATCTTTATGCAAACATATGGCTATAGACAAGTACATTCAAATTATCATAGAATCATGGAATGCTAACAGGTTGTAATGGACCTTAAAGATCATCTAATCCCAACCTCCCCTGCCTTGGGCAGGGACACTTTCCCCTACACCAGGTTGTTCAAGGCCTTATCCAACCTGGTTTGGACATTGCAAGGGCTGGGGCATCCACATCCAACTCCCTGGGCAACCGGTTCCAGTGTCTCACCACTCTCCCAGTAAAAATTTCTTCCTAATACCTAATCCAAATTTTCCCTCTTTCAATTTGTACCCATTGCTCCTTGCCTACAAGGAACTGCAGTTCCTGATGAAGAGTCCCTCCCCAGCTTCCCTGTGTAGGTCCCCTTCAGATACTGGAAGGTTGCCATGAGTTCTGCATGGAGCCTTCACTTCTCCAGGCTGAACAGCCCCAATTTTCTCAGCCTGTGTTCGAGGTGGTGCTGTTCCAGTCCTCTTATCAACCTTGGTCCTCCTCTGGATTTGTTCCAACAATTCCATGTCCTTTTTATGCTGGGGACCCCAGAACTGTATGGAGCACTCCAGGTGGGATCTCACAAGAACAGAACCACCTCCTTTGATCTGGCATAAATTGATAATAAAGACATTAATTCATGTCAGTTTTTTATACATTTCCTTAGAAGCAGGGACAGCAGAAGTTAAGGATAGTTTCCTTTCCTGAGACTATTGGAAGAAACTTAAGATCCTTTCCCAAGATTACAAGATCTCAAGGACAGATGATAATGCAACATTCCACAAGTCCTGCCTCTTGGACAAGGCCTGTCACTGTTGTTTTTCTCATGTAAGGAACTTCCTTCCATTCCCCATTATCATGACAAGATCAGCGAGAGGGGTGGCAGGATTTTACAAAAATTGAGAAATATTCTCAGGAACTTTATATTCTCTCATTCTCTTGTTGTGGCCATTGTTGTATTACTCTTCTTGTGAATATCTATAAACATTTGAGTCAGATATATAGTACCCATTGCAATAGATGATCCAAGAGGTGAGTAATGGGAACCCTACTTCATGATTGCCTTGGAACTCCCACTTACCAGCAGATGGGTATGCCCATAATATGCCCAAAAATATCTGCCTTTCAAAGGGGTGACCATTCAAACATTGGCAAGATCAGTGTGTCATTATAACAGACCATTTTAAGTAAATGGTTTTATCTCCTTAAAAGACAGCTAATCTAATTTTCTCAGCACACGGACAGCTCCACCATAACTCTGCAATTATGAAAGAAAGTGGCATTGAGAACCAGATTGAAAGCATATATTTTGCTTCTCCTTCTCTATGTCTGACCCTAGAGAGTGGGATGAAAAGCAAAAGATTAATTATGACAGCATGTTTGAATTGCATGATAGTGTTTACCTTTACCCTACTGCTATCCACAAAGTTTAGAGAAAATATTGAGCAATGAGAATAGTCCAAAAAGAATGGCATATTTAGAGAGTGCTATGGGACTAATTAGTCTGAACTATGCAAATTATAGTAGGAAGCATGTAAAGTTCATCCATCCTCAAGGAGCTTTTCTGCTGCTCAGTGATTCTAAATGAAAAGTATTTTCAAAGAACCTTGTGAACCAGGAAACCCTGGGGTTTTGCCAGCCAAGGAAAGAACTTCTCTTATGCCTCATTAAATTTTTCTGTTTGATTACCATAATAGTTTATATTATTATAGTAATCAAACAGAAAAATATTATTAGTATAGTTACTGAATGACATTTTGGCTTCATTACCATTAATTGTAGCCATGGGTTTCAATAGAGTCAGTACTTCCACTAAATATTTTCAGGCCAGAAAAGAAGCCATTTTTTTAATGATCATAGAATCATAGAATGCTTTGGGTTTGCAAGGGACCTTAGAGATCAAATATACTGTTAGCATATCAGATATATAATTAGCATATATCAACAATATTCCTGATTAACTATGCAGCAGTGCGGTTTTATTCCATATATTAATTTTCAGCAGTCATTTGGTGAGATTCAAGTGTTCTTGTACTTCAATGAATCTTACAGCTACGTAATACATGTACAGCAACAAGCATGTAGAAAATGTATCTTCTCAGACTTTATTTATGAAGCAACAACACAATATTACACTTGTAGTTGCATGTATTTGTGCATGTATGTGGCTGATAAACTAAGAATCCTTTGCACTCAACAAATCACAACACTACCTGTGCAGACAAGACTCATCCACAGAAGCTAGAGATATCTAAAAGAAGAATGGAGAAGCAGACCTTATAGAGAAAACCAGGTGGCATTGCTGAAGCTGCATCTTCTGCTGGAACAGGCTGATCCTGAGAAAGTACAGCCTGGATTTCTTCAGCAGGTTTCTGATCATTTCCAGATTGGGAAGTTTCACTGAGAGAAGTGTCAGTGACCTGAGCGCCCATCTCTGTTGTGGATTCTTTGGACTCATTCATGATGACTTCGTGTTCTCCCTCCCCCTCATTGTTTGATGCTGGATCTATTACTACTGCAGGGATGCTGCTGACCTTTTCCTGGGGGAAAAAAAACCCCAAAAATCAACCCCCCCACAGAAAAGAAATACAAAACTGTTTAGTACTTTATTTCAAGCAGGAAAACACTATTGTTTGTCTATTGCATAGGGCATATATGGGGATGAGAATTTCTTTTTTTCTCTACCATGAATTCTTAAGACAGAAAACAGTATTTGTGCAAGAATGTCAAGGAATAATCCCCTCCCTTTTATCACTGCTCCCCTTAGTCCTCCTAAACCTACTTTACACATTATTGCACTAAATAATAAAAATTCTCTGTAGGTAGCTTGGGCTACCTACAGAGAATTTTTATTATTTTCAGCATTCCTGAAAATTACTAGACCTTTTTCCTTCACTCCGCTCTTTAGTTTCAGCAAGTTTGAGTGAAGCAAGTAGTTCCAGTAATCACTGTACTGTTTTTATTTGGAAATTGAAGTCAGCAGGATAATAGTGATAGAAGGTGATAAAGAAGGAAATATGGCCTATTTCTTTGACTGAAGGGACCTCTCCTGATTTACAACAATGTAACTGGGAACAGAGAAAGCAAAACATGTAAGCAGCATCTGACCAACCATAAATCCCAGTAAAAAAGCATTTAACAAAACTTGTAGCACCCAACCTGAAAAGAAAAAGTTCATAGATCCTCTTCCAAACCATCTTATCCTGGAGCACAGATGAAATAGAATATGCAATGAAATCAGGTGGTAACTGGCTGCCCAGCTACAGGGTCTGCTCTAGCAGGTGTTTGCCAGCTCCTCAGAGGTTGCAAAGGAAAAGGCAGCAGGCCAGATGTGGATAATTGGCTTGGCTACCATGACTTACAGGAAACAAAGTAATGCTATTGATAGGACATGATGCCAGGATATAAGAAAAATCCAATTGTTTCTCTGCCTATTTCTCCAGAAAGCACTGTTATGTGATAAATGTTACCGGCACAACCCAAAGTAAGGACTTAGAAGAAAGGATACTCTGTGTGAGACCTTTCTAGGGCCATCCCAAGAGAACATCAATCTTGTTACTGGTTGAACCTGTACTGGTTGAACCTGGGGGCACAGAGCTGCAGTAGCCTTGCCTCTCTCAGGCTGTTTAATATGTCCTGATTCCCCTAATACACTCTCCCATGCACTGACAGGAGTTACCTGAGACATATCAGCCTCTTTTTCTTCTCCCTGAGGTTTGTCACCTTCAGCAACATCCTCCTGCTCAGTGGTGGCAGCTTCCGCTGCCACAGCTGCACTGTTTTCTGACACTGCAGTGCTCTCACCAACAGGTATCACCTAAAAACAACAGAAGGGAGTGACCTTTCAGGATATGAGTTACAGATACTTGCTGGAGAGAACATAGGCCAGCCTCTGCGATGTGACCTCCCTGTGTGATGCTGACGTATGGTCTTGAGTTCTCTGGTGTTCCTCTTGATTTATGGAGAAGAGCAGGGCTGGGGACAAGCTTGTTCAGAAAAAAAAACTGATTAAAAGGTGGGAGAGAGACATTTATGAAACCTCACCAGGCAACGTTTAGCAGAGTCCTCAGGTGTTATGAGTGGAGTAACTGTTTGTCAAAGCTGTTTTCCTTCCCTTGTCTTCCAGCTGTATTGTGGAAGAAATTTACCACTGATTTTTCTGCAGAGGAGGAGGAGCTTGCAAACTGTCTAGGGGTCCACAGGACCCTGCTAATGGAGTCTGTTCTTGGGAAGAGCCTTCAGGCCTTCTCTAGCTAGTCACCTACCTCACCACAGACCTTGCCTGGCTTCAAAAATCTTGTAATCTTAGTTACACATTTTTTTCTAACAGAGACTTACAAATCAGGTCATGTCAGGAGAAGTAAATATATTCTACGTCTACGTAAACATCAGAAAAAAATTAACCACAAAGATCTATACTTCTGTCAGCATAAAAAGAGACATTAAAGCCTATTCAGTCTGGCTGTGACTGAATAATTTCTGATCAGTCTGTGTTAAGAAGTTAATGCATGATTTATTCACACTCATGAAAAGTGCATAGAAAAGTGCCTGCCTAAATCCTTCATCCAGCAGAAACTGTTACTTGTTGTTGTGGGTAACTCAAAAGGTTATTGTATTCCCTATCTGCTCCCCAAATTGTTACTCTCTCTTTAAGACCCTGCAGCTGGAAAATCTGGGCAGGACACTATCGTGGACATTGTTACAGTCTGCCCTAGCAGGGCAGGTTGTCTCCCTCTTGCTGCGTGGCTTTTGCTTTGCTAGCTGTCTGGGCTTTGCTTAAGCAGAGGCTTCTCCCTTTCTGGGTTCTCTTTTCGTATTTTTGTCTTCTTCCTTGTCTTGGAGAGACTGAAGTTGGTGGCTTTAAGCTGCCTTGGGATGAATTCCGCCGGTGCCCATCTGCAGTCGAGGCATCGTGCGGACAGAAGCGGAGCAGCCCTGGCACCGGCCCACACTGTTGCCAGCCGTGAGTGGCCCTGGCCCAATTGCTTTGCCTGCCCCTGCCTGCTCTGCTGTCTCCTGCTGCGAGGAGGGCACTGACCCCAGAGGGGGAGGGGCTGTCAGGTCTTCATCTACCACTGGAATGGCTCCATGAGCTCCTGCCTTCCTGGGAGGGATTGGACGCCATCCCGTCCCTTTGTCTTTCCCATGCAGTTGCCCCTGTGGGCACTATCTCAGGAAAGGGTGTTAGCTGGCATTCTGGATCTCTCTTTGTTTCAGGGTTCATAAGATTTAGCTATTTTGTATCTAGCAGTTATTTATTGTTGGCTTTGGCCTGTTGCTGTTTAATTTATTAGTAAACTGTTATTTTTCACTTGTATCTACTCGTATTCATTCCTTAGTGGCAGAAAGGGATTGGTTGAACCTATAAAGGGAGGTAACTCATTCCAGAGTGTTCTCCGTTTAAACTGTCTTAAACCAAGATGCTTGTAATTCATGCATCCCCCTAACACTTGCATTGCTATATACTGCTTACGGTAGCATATTGGGTATATACTTAAAATGGATTAATCTTAAGGTTTGGACTCTTGAAGGTAACTGATGAAACTCATTGTTTAAATCTAATTAATTTCAAGACAGAATTTTTACCTTACAGCAGATGTCTCAAGGATAAAGAAAAAACACTGAAGGAAAACTCTTTTTGAGGTACCAGTGTCAAGCCACAGTTAGTAGTAATCTCTCTGATCTCCAGTGAACAGTCTGATGCTATTTATTTCCTCAGTTTGATATTTCCCCTGTGGATGAAGCTAACTTCACTACCTGAACTCAGCAACTGTTCAAGGGCACTGTTCAGGCATTATTTTTTAGCAACACTAAACATTCACCACTACTCCTATTTGCTGTTATTAATTGATGTGATAAAGAAATCCTCCTGGAATCCATGAAGACAGAAAATATTGTATGAATTTATAAAATCACTGGGCAACTTTAATTTAAATTGAAACTGCTGCTGCTGAAGCATGCTCTATTGTAAGAGGAAATAACAACAGAGAAGGTCAGATGCTGACATTTTCTCCTATAGGGCATGCAAGTCTGCCACTCACATAGTATTGATTCAAGAAGATACACAAATAAATGATGAATGTTAAAATCCTGGAAGAGGTTAGTAGGAAAGAGTGGGAATAAAGTGCACATCAGATTGATTTGACACCATTCATTTCTAAGAGCATGCTGCAGAAATTGGTCTTGCTGTCTATTCTGATTAAGATAAACAACTTCTTTTCTGCTTATTGGATTTCTACGGACCATTTTATTTTACTAAGGAGGAGAATACTAATCTACCTGAATCAGTTCACAAATGCCCTACAGTGAAAGAGTGACACTCTCACAGCACGCAGTCATGAGTCACTAAATGTATACCACAATTCACAATCACAATCATCTTTCTTGTGCCTTAGAGTACAAAACCATTAAAAGCCAGATGATTAAAAAAAGCTTTTATAAAAAGGCATGTGAGGTAGCACAGAATGAACCTCACTATCAGCCTTACATATCTGATTAGGATGGAAAAGAAAAAAAAATAGGGCAGAAGGCTGAATTCATAACCAGCTGTGTTGAACCACATCCTTGCAGATACAGCTACTTGTATTACCTTACTTCACACTGAAAACCAATCCTACAAATCTCTTTTATATAGGTAATTATTAACATCAGGCTGTCTAATAGTACTCCAAATTAGCTATCTCTAGCTGTCCAAATTTCAAATTATTGAAATTTGGACAGTTCTCCCATTACACCAAGCACACAGGGGCAAAAAAACAGGATCATCCAGTATAATGAGGGGTATGATAGAACCACTCAACTGTTTTAATTGCACATATGTGAATTTTTCTTTAGCCAGGATGCAGCTTATCCACACAATTGTACTCTCATAACATAACTGTTAGCTCAACACAATGCCACAGATTCAGCAATAGCAATAATGAGCCCAGGAGAAGGGGTACCAAGCCTGTTGCTGGGGTCTGCCAGAGGAGCTCCCTCAGATACGTTCATCTTCCAGAAGTGAAGTTCTTGCCCCATGGCTGGATTTAGAACAGGAATGGGTAATTTTTATGACAGTTGGTTATAATCACAGCTAAGCTATCTAATGTCAAGAGAGACCAATCATCAAGTTTGAGGGAATGCATCAGTTGCAAAGTCTTGGAAAATTCTGAAGTAGTACTGAATAATTTGTTATGCAATTTACAGAGAAGCAAAGGGACCACGCTCCATTAACAGTCAAATACTGGCTTAGCAAATAACTGAATCTCTTATGGCAGCTCTTCTGCATACAGTAATACTGTTTTAAACAGCTGTTTTAAACAGAACACGGGCAAATTCACTCTCAGAGAGTGAACAAGTAGAATCAGAATAAAGGGGGAAGATTTCAAAGACTTAGCCTTAGTTCTAGCACAACTATGAGGCATTTCTTGCATATTTCTTCTTGAACCAGACTTGTTGGGAGCAACAAGGCAATGCTTGAGGAACAACACAACACTCGCACTGAGTCTACACCAAGCTGGGCTTGATCTACCATTTCCACTCTGCACTTTCTTCCAATGCAATTCCACTGGCTTCCAGGTGGATGTGGCAGTGCTGGTGAGGAATACAGCACCAGTGAGTCCCAAATTCACTTCCAAGTGACACT
The DNA here is from genome assembly GCA_039654755.1 of Calcarius lapponicus. Lineage (NCBI taxonomy): Eukaryota > Metazoa > Chordata > Aves > Passeriformes > Fringillidae > Calcarius > Calcarius lapponicus. The sequence goes on from CM077464.1 coordinate 62,360,054, forward strand.
GGTATGCCCTACAGCCACAAATACATCCTTGGCTCTAGCAGACCTAATGCAGTTTTACAGCAGGACAATGAACCTAGGCCTGGACAGATGAATGTAGCATGTTCTGAAACCAGTTCATTACCTTTCTGTATATATCATAGCACCACAATGAGTAACAACAAAAAAAGCAGATTGCTAGCACTGAGATACATATTGCTAGCCTTGAGATAAAAATCCTGAGTGATTAATAACTAGGAGTTATTTCCCAGTCCCTACTTCTATTCCTGAGTTTAGTATGCAGCCAATCCTCTTGTGCTGCTGCCCTCTGTGCAAGTTTGAACACATTTCACTTTAGTATACAAGGATTCAGAGTAAGTACGTTAATCAGCCCTAAAGAAATATAAGCAACATGCAATCATTCAAGTCCACATATGCACAGCATAAAGCATGCCACTGAGCTTTTAATTTGCTTTGTAATTTGATTTTAACTGTATCTAATAATGCCAAACTATGCTTTAGCAAACTAACTCATAACATGATTATTTCCAAGTATCCATTTTAGCTCAGGGCATATTGTGCTAGGAAAAATAAATGATTAGCCATAGGGTTTTTTTAATAAAGGAATTTACAGAAAGGCTAGGTAAACAAAGATACAGAAATTTATAGGAGTTACTGGGAATCTATGCAGCGTATTTCCAAATGTCAACAGAAACAGCGTTATACCTCCTTTAGCCACGGAGCTGCTTTATTTGCTGCCCTGAAATATCTGTCACTCTATACTGCTGCAACAGGCAGTTTCTAAAATAAATCCCGCACTGAATGAGAGGTGATATGTTAGAATATATGCCATGGGTGGAGATATATCTGTGCAGTGTTAGACTTACATACCACAGCTAGGTTGCAGTTGCATGATACTGGCCTGCCTATTGATGACATGCAAATGACAAATTTTTTGCCATGGTTCAAAATATTAAAGCACAACCACACTTGAGTCTATTCATATGTACCTCGCTTTCCTTCTCGGCAGCTCCAGTTGTCTCCTTATCTCTTGCCTCAACATTCTCCTGTATAAAAAGGAAATATGGTCATCACCTCACACATGCTGAAGCAAAGGCTGCAGAGAAATTGGTATTAATCAAGCTAACGGAAACATGCCATGTATGGATGCAATGATATGAATGGCCAAATGAGCTAGTATATACTATCGAGCAGAAAGATACTGCCCCATATAATCTGAAATAGAAGTATTTATTTGCTGAAACAAACCTTTTACATATGTTATCATCATCCCACTGGAACTGTTAAGGACAATTTGACTTTTACTACTACCATTCTCATAACAGCACCAGCTTTGAAGAATTGTTTAGTAAGGAACCTTGCAGTCTCCACCAAGCTCAAATTTCTGCCACTGGTGACTCAAACTGTTTCCATAATCACCTGCTGCTGTTTCTGTAATTCACCAGGGCTTCAGTGTAAACTTCATAAAATACTACTTCCACTTATGTTGGACTGCAGCTCATTTAAAGGGGCTGTTCAAATGATGTGGGTCACAAATTTCGGATTTTTTTTTTCAGAATCACACAAATTCAGTGGTACATGCAGCAAGTGCCTGGCATTAAAAAATTAGACATCAGTGGTTTGCCAAATCTGACACTCATTTAGGTGTTCAAATGATTGAATGCACTGACCAGTAGCAAGCTCCTCCCAAATAGTACTTGTTACTTGTTACCAGCACCAGGTCCTTCTACAAAAGGTCAACAGTCAAAACCACTAAAATTCAGGTTTGGTGTGGAATGGTTGGAAGTGCTTTTTTAGCTGTTCGAGTTTGACTCTCTGCAGACATGGCCATTTCTAAAGACACTGCTAAGCAAAACCAAGTCAAAGCCCTGTTATGGAAATCAATTTTGCTAATAAATTTTGACACAGCTAGGTCAGATTTTTCTACAGAGCTGTAAGGGTGAAAAGAAGTTATGCAAACATACTAGGGGGCATGGTATATTGGAGTGTCTGCTTTGGTAGTCAGGAGCCAGGAAACCTCACATACTCAGGCTCCAGCTACCTGCCTTCACACACAACTGTCACGTCAAAATTCCTTAAAGTGTCAGCTGAAATGGTTGCATATCTCTTTTTTAATAAAAGAATGGTGAGTTACATGCAAACTTCATATCACTCTTTTTTTTTTCTACTCTAACCTAGCCTTGCTTGCAGTCAGTCATAAGCCATAAACATGCTCAGATGCCAGGACAGGGCAGCTGCTGACAGTAGTGTTGCCAAAGAAATCTCTTAGAGCCTTATCCCTGTTAAAACTGCAGTGTTATATAACCTTTTAAAAATTATTAATTCCTTTTTTTCTTAAGTTGCCAAGCCTCTGCTATGTGGTCTTCAATTTTATTGTTTGAGGAGGCTGTAGAGGGTCTTAAATAGAAAAAAAACCAAATAGCAGCAAAACAGAAATATTTCACACTCTAATAATGTATGTATGCACAGAGCCACCCAGAGAAATATTTTTTTTTTCCTAGAGCAGAGCAAACTGTTGCCCATAAAAGCATTATGTCCAACTGCAGTCAGTATAGTTGGACAGTCAGTACACAGATGACTTCCCTAATTGTACTATTAAAAAGTGCTGAATTTCTGCCAGCAGCTGTATTTACAATTTGCCTTCAGAAATTAGTATAATCTTGCACTTCAAAGTCAGGAACCTGTTGGCCTTTTTCATTTTCATAGTAATTCCCTGGCAATATTCTCTGGTAAGAATCCCACCAGCCCAGCTTTGTCTATCTTTGCAGAACAATTTAATATACACATATACATATTTTTGAATAAGAACTGTTTTCTTATTAACTAAAAGCACAATTTTAGTTGGAAAGGTGAAAGTAAGGAGAGCTTCTTCTATTTCCCAAAGCTTGCAATTTCCTGAAGCTAATTTGACTATTGTGTACTAGTCAATTTAGTAGCATTTTGCTTTTCTGATTAGCTGGAAGTTGGGATTTTGTGGTTAATGGAGTTTGAGAAGAGAGGCATGATAAACTGTATCTTATCTAAACTTATCTCACTGTGGTACTTTTAGAGCATGAAGCCCTAGAAAAAAGGATGACTGGAATAACATTAGGGAACTAACACCCTGGTTCCAGAGAGAAAAATCTGCTTCTGGAGACTTCAGCAGAAAGACACTAGATTAATGGCCTTATGCTCCCATTTTTCACATGCACTTAGCTTCATGCTCAGAATCTGGGCACAGCTGACTGCTCTTCTGCATCTAATCATTGTATTGCTCTCCCAAACTACACATTCCACCATTTGGAATGGTGAATAGTACCTAAAGTGGGATTGAACCCTAATTAGATTAGGGCTTGGTTGCAGGCTGTTCCCTGGCCTCTGCTGTACTCACTCGGTCTGCAAAGAGCTTATCAGGAGGTAGCTTCATGTATGCTTATACTACTCTGAATATACTACACTGAAAACCACAGCATTTAGCTGAGTGTCTGACTGCTTTAATGGGAGAACATCAGAGTCTAGGCAGGCATCAGACCCAAAGCACTGGGAAGCTTTTTCCAAACTAAGTGCAGTGGAAGTAGAAAAGCTGATCTCAAGCATTATGTCTCACATGCAGGAAAAGAAGAAAGGGAAATAGCAACATTTCATAAGCATTCACTTTATTATGATGTCCTCATGACATCTTTGCTTGAATGTGAAAAACTGTGGTGAGAAGGGAAGTATTATTTGAAAAAGAAAGAAGCCAGTGGTTAAGGCATTATATCCTTCAGACTATCCTTTGGATTTATAGCTGCCTTTGGGGATGCTTTAGAAACAGAAAAACAACTCTTTCTGTGTGGAGAATTCCATGCATAAACTGTTTACCATGGTTAACTTTTCTTCTGTTGGCACACATGGTCATCCTGTCCCTTTAATTATCATTTTATCCCCTCCCCACAAAAGATCAACTGTTGAGAGCTACTAATAAAAACTTTATTTGTTCTATGGCACTGGAGATCTGAAGGACCAAGACAAAGATATGTAGAGATCCTAGGCAACAATTCTGATGAGCTCTTCTAATGAAGTTTTGCCAATCTTGATCAGGCAGACTATGCAGCAGCAAAGTAACTGAATCCAAAATGCCCAGACGGGCAAGTAGTACCCTATCCCCTGGACCATTCTATCTATAATTTAAATGAACACCCTGCCAGGAAATTTACTGTTAAGTTCCTACAATGAGGGATCTGTGTCATAAATTTTCTGGGTTAATGGGATGTGATCAGAAACTTACCACAGAAAAACTCAGCTGAGGACTGGCTGTTACTCCAAACTGGAAACAATTAAACTCAATGAAAGATTCCCAATTAATATTTTACAATTCTACTTTTAAAGAAAACTGTCACTCATAAAGCAAATGAATGTAGAAGTGCTGCTGGGAAATGACATGTTTTCATCTTTTGCAATTCAGTGTTCTTTTCCTTAGCTTTGAACATATTTGTCATTAATCCTAATCTTCAAAACTCTTATTTGCAAGTCTTGGAAAACCCCCTCTGAAATAAAAACCTTTCCAAAACAAATGTAGTCACTCCATTTCAGGCATTTTTAAAACCAACACTTTGGGTTTTTTCCCAAATTAGTAAGGACAACATGATTTTGAATTAGCAACAAAACACCAAGAACAAACTTAATCAAAAGTGTTTAACTTCTATTTAATGTCTACGCTCCTCCTCTTGGATTGCTCTTAAATCATCTGTTGCTTGCATTGTTTATCTCTCCCTCTCTTCCAATAGCTCTGCATCTCCTATGACTCAGCCAGAGCAGCTGACAACATGACCCAGAACTCCTCAGCAGCAAAACAGATCAACTGAAAAGGTCATGCCAGCCAGCAAGAAAAGGCATGGTACTGCAGACAGAGACCGTTTAATTAGTGCTTAAGATGTGCAACAGGCTTCAGAGTATTGCGTTGTCTTAGTGCAGGACAAAAATGTTTCCTTTTGGAAAAACAGGGAACTTCTTTTACATTTTTTTTCAAAATAAAACCACTTTTCTGGCTTCATTAATATCTGTTCTTCCACATTTTTTCCTGCCATGCACTCATGGGAAGAGAAGAGCTCCAGATCAATGACCAATTTTCCATTTCTTCCTGCTCCACCTTCGCTCCCACTTTTTTTATTCCAAACCATCACATTTACATGAGGCATTTTTATCAACATTCTGACAAAAAAATGTGCCTCAGATAGGTAATTTCATTTTTTTGCCTTCCTACAGAGTTGACAATATGAACTGAAAACATATAAGAAGGGGAGAGCCTGGTCTACACAGACCATGAAGCTTTCTTCATCTAATTATGTCAGTAGAAGGGGATGATCCTGAAATAATTTCCTCCAGTGTGAACCATGGAGCCAAGCAAAAGTGAATTAAAATATGAAACAAATACTCAAAATCCATGCAAGTGTAATCAGAACTAAACCTAAATGTAGCTCTGGGGAAGACACTGTGACTGCTTCCCTCCATAGGTCCAATGCTGCTAGGCGTCCCCAGAGAACAGATAAGGCTGGACAGAGCCAGGAATTATCTACCCTTTCCCCCGAAGTCCTGCAGAACAGCCCATCTAGTCCTGCCCAACTTTCCTCACACAATGAATTATTTTTCCCTCTGTTAGAAAGAGCTCAGTAGCTTGATATCTGATAATTAGATATCTGTCCATGCTCTCTGCTGACACATTTATAGCTGCATCAACAGATACTTCCACTTTCTTCAGCTAATTTGCACGTACATTAGCTTAATATTGATATCCATATGGCAGTTATCAAGCGCTTATTGAAAACCACCTAATTTTATGGTCATTTGGGTATCATCATCCCTGCTTAGCAGCAGAAGAACACAGGGTCTCCCCCAAGTCCAAGCGCAGCTCAGCAAGCTTAAACCTTCTCTTCTAAGAACACTTATAACACCAAACTATGTTTGACAGCCAAAGAGCACAGTTATGTATCTTCCACCGGCTTCTGTGGCAGAGGAACTGACACACAAAACAACTCCTTTTTTCCATCCAGTTTTTCAGTAGTAATCTTCACATTCTACCAGCAACTCATTAGAGCCTCTGAACATGTTACTGTCTTCAGGAAAGCATGAAAGATGTCAGACTACAAAAACAGATGCAGTTTTCCTCCAGGGTTTCTTAGCCTGTGAGTATCATCCACAACCAAGACTTTCTGACACTAGTGTGTTGGATAAAAAGAATATGCAGTAAGATACCTATATTAAAAGGGATGCTAGTCAGCAGGGAAACTCCATGCCTACTGTCTCAGACCATCTCTTAATTTTCAGTGATACTGGATGCCTTGCTCTGTTCCTCATGCAGAGCTGTAATTTCTTCTTCATCTCCTGAATTCTGACATGTAAAAAGTCGCCCAACTGGTGTTTGGCGTCCTCTCTTTGGCTCACAACTGGCTTCTAAAACTCTGAGCCTTGTAGACCTACTACAATAACTTTTTAATGGAATTTTCCTGCTGTAGTAAGGATCGTACAAGATATACATTATCCTAGTGCTTGAAAAGAAATGAGAAAATTGCTAATAACGTAATTTAAAAATTGCACCAATTCTTTCCCATTCTGAAGTTCATCTGACATCAAACAACTTGTGAAACCACAACCACTCAGTCAAACTTGAGTCTAAGATGCCCAGAGTAAGAAGAATGACATTTTAGGGCTGAAAGGGGCACATGCTGGAGAGGCATGCTGTGCCACAGCAGGCAGCAGAGAAACTATCCATGGAGGATGACAGTGGAAAGAATGGCTGAAATGCAGCAAGCACATTCACCATAACAAAAAGTGGCTCCAATGAGGCCTGGGAGGTGGCATGGAGAACAGATCACTCACCACAGCCTGCTCTGCTGGCTCAGCAGGGACGGCCTCCTTTTCTACAACAGTAGCAGCAGCAGGGGTTTCCTCAACCTTAGGTTCCCCAGGTGGAGTTTCTTCAGCCTCAGTCTTCTGTTATTGATTTTTAAGAAGATAGTGGAAAAATTGTTGAGGAGCGTATGATGTTGGGGAGGAAGAGGGAGAAAGGGAACTGTGCCTGGCACAGTGTGGCTTCAGGCTCAGTCTTGCCAGGCTTTGTCCCCAATAAAAGACAGCATGAAAAGGGCATTTTCATCATCAATGTTCTCTATGTAAAATGAGCCAGTCCTACATGCCTCCCTCACAAGGAAAGCTTCCTGAGTTATAGTGAGAGGTAATGGAAGTGGGGTAAAGCACCCAGTTTGCTCAAAAATGCTCCAGAAACTGCTGGCAAGGCCAGAAATTGAAACTGGCACCCATGTGTACCAACCCTAGTCTTCAAACATGAGCTTTAAAAATTACCTCCTCCTCCCTGGTTCTGTCTGTTCTCAGACAATATACCCTTCTCCAGTGAGGGTAAGAAGCAATGAACAGAGAGTGAGACTCAATCAGTTTTTATTTGCACAAACAACAACTGATTGAATACTAGCAATGAAATCTAGCATCACCGCTGTTTTCTTATTAAAATGCATTCTCTCAAGAGCTCATAATCACCTACAAGGCACTCCTTTTTTAACCTACTATTGGGATTTCCACCCTTTTAAATTTTGGCCTCAGGTTGTTTTCCAACAAGAGGTCCTATAAAATATCACCAGCCTTGCAACATGTTCAGTCTTGTGGCAAAAGAGGTCACAGCAGAAGAGTGATCTCCAATAGAGACATTACTCTGCAAATACATGCACCTAGCAAGAGGAGAGGTCCAAGCTGTGCTCTGCAGATTTGATTTATTAAGATGGCTGACTCAACCAGATTATCATAAGCCAAATTGATTAATTTGCCATGAACAAATTGCTCAGCATAATATGAAGCTCAAAAACAACTGCTTTGCAGTTGATAACAGGTTGCTGGCTAGAATGTGATATCTCCTGTGATGAAGAGACAGCTTCTGTGAAATTCTTTAACATCTTAAAGACCTTCTCCTCCTGATATTTTTCAGGAAAAAAAGAACCCCATAGCCTCTCAATTCTTTGCATATACTCCTTAAGCAGGCTGATTTTTAATGAAGTACAGAGAAGTGTGCCTATACAAGACCTCCAGGAATTGGCACAGCATTAAGGAGCATTCACTTGTATATTATACAATACTTTGCAAAAATTTCTCTTTGTGTGCATTAATGCACATTAATGACAATTCTAGAGAATTTCCTAAGAAATAGGACTGAAATGAGAAACATAAAGTAGATTTATCCCAGGTAATGTGCTCCTGACATTTAATGCTGGAAAATTCTTTCAGACTTAAAATCACAAGTAACATAGAGCAGACTACATTGATGCGCTTCAAGTTACTTGTTGAAAAGCACACTTCAGATGACTTTCCACATTGCAGCTATGAGTAAAATTACTCTTATGATATTCAGTAACCATCATGAGCACAAACATGTTAAATAACATTAAATATCGCCCTGCTGCTATTAAGTAACTACAGCACTCACCCAGCAATGCTGTTATTCTCATCCTTGTTCCAGGCTAAGCAAAGACTGTAAGAGGAGCTAAGAAACTGCCCAGGTATGATCAATTCTGAGAAGATTGTGCCCTCCTTAGAAGTAGACTGTGCCCACTATTGATATGGAGGTGAGTCGATAAAATTACAGCAATTTTGGAGATCTGTAACAGCCATCACGTACTACCAGGTCCTTGCTGTACACTGGACCATAGTACTCATTCAAGTATTTTTTTAAATGCAATAAACAAACTGTTTGACTACACATTTATAAAATAAACATACCTTACAATGTTCTGGTTTTCTTTTCTTTTGCTCTGTGCTATCCTTGTGAAAGTTTCAGTGAATACGGATTTACAACTACAATGGTATCACCAGCTCTTCCAAATGGAAGACTTGCATAAGGTGGTGTAATTTAAAGGATAGAAAACAAAAAAAAAGTGAAAATATCTTTGCAAAAAGGAAAAATGTTACCCTTTTTGACAAGACATTTTAAAAGCAACTAAAAGCCACAACTTACCAAAGGCTCTTCCACATTTTCATTTGATTGCACCGTAAATGCAGAGATATCCTAGACATAGAAATGAAAAACAATAATGTAAAAATATTTGAGACAGTATTATTTGCAGGTGCCCATCAAAGACCTGATTTTTAATGGTTTATTCAGATAAAATAACTAAGTACATTTACATAGACTAAGATGGAAAATAAATGGAACTAAAATGATATTTATATTTATTTCGATTATCTGAGTACTATTAATATTAATACCATCATTTTTTCAGTTTTATATTCAATGTTTATAAACCAACATTTTTCACCTCACTAAAGGTAGTGAATACATGGTATTCACACTCTTCATTAAATACATGTGATTCACAAGGATTTACTTTAGGTGCAACGCACTTCTAAGTTGTAGAACTCTGAATCCTAGATTACACATGGCTGTGCCTGCAGAGTACACCAGCTGTAAGGTACTTCCCTCTTGATCATGGGTTTTCATTTGAATAATAACTATAATAATTAAAAATACAAAATTTTACCTGTACTAAGTAGAAAAATAGAGGTGTTTCCCAACATCTCGCTCACTCAAAACCAATTAATTTGCAAAATACTGCTGGACCAATTATTTTCCTACCACAGAGGAGAGAGAAAATACATATTTTCTCCAGATAAACATTTTGCCTTAATTATCAGATCCTTGTGCTTTGCCCTTTCCATCTGGATCCTTTACTACACTAAATACCCTGGAACAGAACAGTTAATCATAGGAAGACTCATTTCCATCCTTGTGTAAGCTGAGCCTTTTTGGGTACTTTTAAAATTTGGTGTACAGGGTGTGCTGTGGTTGAGTCAGTCTCTAAGAGAATGCTGGAAAATAATGAGGCCCTAGGTAATCCACCTGAAAGTTGGGATCTTAATACAGCCCAGGAATCTGAAAGCATAAACACCGTGTGTTTATGTGCTGTATCTCTGTAATGTGTACCACAGACTCACCATCAGTACCACAGCAGATAAATAACTTAGGTTAAACTCTGAGAGTAAAATGTATCTTAAGTGAAAATGAAGAAAAAAATAAAACCCATTGCATATTTACATACAGAGTTACTAAAAATAGGTGAAACTGAAAATGTGCTTTACAGGATTTTGGGATTGTGAGAAAAATAATCCATAAAAGCGCACAATAAAACAGTTAGACTAGCCATTTTAGGAGAAAATAGCTGTCCCACTAAGGTAATCAGACTTTTTGCTTTAGACTCAGTCAGGCCAAGAGTCCTAAGGGTATTAGAATCTTTCTAGCAACATCTAAAAATTTCTGACAATAGACAAGGTCTGGATTTGAGACAGAATGATGTTTCAATGCAGCTTGTCTGTAGAACAGATTTCTTGAATTTATATAGCCAGTTCTAGTGCCTTTCTAACAGCACAGAAAAAAAAATTATCTCAAAACCTGTTTATTTCTTACCTGTGCAAATCCATTAAATGCTATGGTGGATGCCTAAGTAGAAGTGAAGATCAGAACAAATTATCATTTGTTTACTAAATCTGAACATGAGTTAAAACATTTTTATTTGCAAAATAAAAATGTAGGCCAGACATTAAAAAAAAGGAACAAAAAAGAAAAATGAGAAAATAAAAGAAGGGTAAGGCAGCAAGAAATTTTTACAACAGTGGTATTTGATAACAGACATCATAGGTTTAAAGAAAATGACAAAAAGAAAAAGCAGAGTACCTTAAATTTTTTTTTTTTAATAATTTAAAAAAATGACCAGGTGCATTTAAACATCTACAGATAAAACACAAAAGCTGCCAGACACAATGTGTCTTCACAGTTCAATTCACCATTTTGAAATGCACTTTTTTCAGCCTGCTTGAAGGGCTTAAGGGCACCACACCATGAAGAGTTGCATGGCAATTTTTCAAGAAAAGGAGTAGCATGGACTTAGGAAGGGCAGTAGGAAACACACAAATGGAATGTTTTTAAACAACAAGCTTATGCATGGCCTAAGGAACTCTTTGTCTAGACTACGCTACACACTGGGGTAGGTACCTCTTCTTTATCAGCCTCAATTTCTTGGTACAACAATCCATATCTCCGGTTAGCAATTTCATCTTCCGATAAATCTGAGTTGTTGGTCTCATTGTCTTTAGGACTAGTTGAACTCTCGGTGCTAGCATTTCTGGAATTTCCCATTTGAAACAGAGACAAGGGTCTAGCTATCTCCTTGCTCGGTCCAGGATTGCTAATGCCTGCCTGCTCTCCGGGCAAACGTTGTTTTACTAGTGTCTCCTGAATTATGTGGCCTGTGCTTGCACCTACTTCCCCCCAGCTGTTATCAGCAGCTCCTAGGTCTTCTGTAGACCATTTATTACTAATGCCTAGCCAAACATTTTCCATGTTACCTTCCTCTGAGTTTTGCTGCTTGGGGAAAAAGGGCCAATTATCCAGTCCATTGGCTTGGCTATCTGACAGACTAGAAAAACCCCAGGAATCATTAGTAACTGTTGGATCCCAGTCTGCCAGCCAGGGCTCTGTTTCCAAGGCTTCAGGGACACCACTGCTAATCACTTCAGTGACTGCTGTTGCTGTCCAACCTGTCACTTGGTCATCTGCATTATCTAGGCAAGGATTATCACAGCTTGTGCTGGCAGCATCAGGTGCCTTGGGCAGCAATGCACACTGCTCTTCAGCAGCAGTCTGACCTTTAGTACCAGTACTACCATTTGGGAGGTGGCTGATGCTATTATCTTCAGTTCCTTTAACAGACTCTTCTGGGCTGAATAATTCAGCATTACATAGATTACTTCCAGTATCTGGAGGGTACTTGCCTGTGTGGTCTAGGTCAACATGTGCCCTCATGTTCATACACTCCATGGATGTACTCTGTCCAGTACCACTGTCAGTGTGATCTAAGACCTCCTCAAATGTATTTTCATGGTCCTCATCCCAGATACCAAGGACTCTCTCAGGTTCAGAGCCAGTGCTTTCTATAGTCTTACAGTTGTACACCCCTATTTTGTCCCCACTTTCCAGCCCTGTGCTCAACGATGGTATTTCTCTATCCGTCTCCTCAATGACATTGACCCGTTTGAATTCTTCTTCTGTAGAGTTTTCTAGGTTAGCACCACTAGCTCTCCCAGTATCCCCATAATTATCTTCAAACTCATATAAATCTTCTACCTCTGTGCTGACTAAAATTTCAAGATCTGATTTTGCTAAACCATTATGAAATTCTGCCTCAATGCTTCCTTTGGTTTCATAACCTTGCTCTTCCAGTTCCTCTGTACGTTCTACCTCCTTGTAGTTAGCTCCAGTCTCTACCTTTTCACTTGGCTTGACACCTGCCCACTCGTCTTCCTCACGCTCTTCCTCTGCCTTTTGCACATCACATGGGAGTGGTTCATCCAACAAGCTATCAGTTCCCAGGATGGGTGCCTCAAAACTGGTGACATTCTCTAAAGGCTGATTGGTCACCACATCTTTCCACATGACACTTTTGGCATCCAACTGGTCCTCCAGTGAAGTCCTCTGGTTTTCGCTTACAGAAGCTGGCCCTGGTGCAGCATCCTCCTGCTCACCTACTGCAGGCCAAACATTAGCAGGCAGAGTACTGGTGGATTCGCTTGAGGTTTGCTCTGCCCTGGGGAAAAGCAAAGAACTGCCTGCAGTAATTTCCTGGCTGATACTGGGTGTGCTAACATCTAGGCCCCAGTTGAGTGAACCTAGATCAGTTTGAGATCTGTTAATATCTTCTGATGACCCAGTGTTTGGGGTTTCCTCCATGATCAGGTTACACAGGGAAAGACTTTTTGAAGAATCAGGCTTTAAGCAGACAGAAAAGCAAAGAAAAAACACAAGATGAAAAAGATAAAGGTGGACTTGATGAGAAAACACAACATTTATATTTTACAAGAGCAATTTAAATCTAAAGAATGAAGTGACTAGATAAGGCAATTTTAGGAAAAGCTACGTGATTTGCAACATCTGAAGGCAAAAACTGTAACGCAAAAGAGCAGCACTGATACACAAAACCAGGAAACTATGTATTACACCACAGTGATTAAAGAAGTATCTAGAGTGGTTGTGATTTTGGAGGGAGGTTTGCTTACCGGCTGCACCAATTCGCTGCTTGTCTGTATAGAACGAAGTCATACACATAAAACACAGAAAAGAAGAACATGATTTACTTTGATACAGCAGCAGTTCATTAATTAGCAGCTCTCTAACCAGCTGCAGTTACCTATCAGAGTGGGGAAGGAGTGGTGGATCCTTTCCCATCACTCCACCCAAGACTAATTCCAGGCCTGTGAATTTCAAACCTCTGAATTACATTATAAAAATAGTTCTTCATGTATGTTGAATATTGATCACCTCTTGCTTTTCCCTGTGAGTCACCGACATTTTTATTTCAAATGTTTAGCTATGAAGCACACTGGACTTTTTAAAAATAGAGCAAAGTTGAAAAAAATTATAATACAGAATAAATACATAACATTAAAAAACTATAAATAAAACTGTGCAGAAAGAAGACATTAATAAAGCTATCTAACTTAAGTTTAGAGCAATACATTCTCAACATTTCTGTGTTATTTCATGTGGTCCAGATATGTGCAGCCGTGAAATTTTGGCTAGCCTACATACATGACTGTTTTTATCAAGATTTATTTAACCTCACTCAATATAAGCACATACGCATTTAATGTACATCATATGTGGAATGTGAAAAAAACAGTGCTGTGTATCTGAATACATTCACAGATTTCTGTACTGACCAAAGCTACAAAAGGTCAAACATGAACATATCAGGCTCCATGTCAAGTCAACCCAGGTAACTCCATTATATATAGTCAAAAGAAAACTCACAAAAATGGGTTGTTTTCTTCCTGCAGATCATTTAATGTGATTTGGCACCAGGAGGAAGAAGGAAGGATTAATCCAGTTCCCAATAGCAGCGTTTTCTTTTGGGAGTAACTCCACTTCACTGTATTGCCCACAAAGACAAGCTAAATTCTGTCTTTACTCCTGGTTTTGAGAAAATGGGTTGTCCACTGGGTTAATGGACACTGTCAGGTATTTAAAACAAGTGACTTATATCCATTATTACCTTCTAATAGCTGTACTTCGGGCATAATAAAAGCAACACACTTAGCTGTAGTGATTGTGAATCTTTTAGCCTAGATTTCTGACATCCTTTAGGTTTTGTAGGCTAAGAAACAGATTATTTTTTGTTGTTAGTTTTAAAAGATACCCAGTGGGTTCATATACTTGAAAGAGTTTTTTCATGGTCTGTGAATTCTTTATCTTGGCTTTTGGTAAAAGCATTGTAAATCTGAGTTTAAGTTACAAAATCAGAGGCACAGAAATACTATTATGTATCTCAGGCTTACCGTCCATAGATCCCATGGCAATGTCTAGAAAAAGTAGTGAAAAAAAAGAGCTTGTCAGAAAAATACCATTCCTGTATGTTATGTCCAACATGCTACATAAAAATGCCCATTAAATGAGGAGAACTTATTTATAAGCATGCTTATAGTACATACATATTTTATATATTAGCACATGTCCATGTTGTGTCTCTGTACGTATCTGCATAATACTTTTGGTTATAAAGGATGGGAAGCATACAATGCATTGTGGTATTTTCCACTTCAAAGTAGTTGTTGCTTTCCAACGAACTCACATTGCTGTGTGCATGAGTAATGGCCAGGTTTGGAGCTGGGGACTGAGTGAATTTCAATAAGTATACGAGCCTCTGCAAGGTGTCAGCCTTAAAGAGCTTACAAAGTTGGGGTTTTCTAGCCAGTTAAAAATGACACAGCTATCTACTGAGAGTAAGTGGCCTTCCTCACAACACTGACACTAGAAAGGAAAATGGCATACTATTTGTGAAAGGAAATAAGAAAGTTGACCAGTATTTTCTTGTCCAGTCTGTTAATTAATGCTAGTGACCTTTCAACAGAAGAGCTAAACAGACAAATGAAAAAAGCAGCAGACTTCATGCCAAATATTTATAGCCCACCACATGAGATGGAACTCTGCTGGTTCGAATCAAGAGAAGAGAACCAGACAGGTTTAGAAAGGTCCCTTCTAATGCAGTCATAGAAACAGAAAAGCAACTGTAGGAAGGACAGACCAGGGCTCACCTACGGTGGTTGGATCACCCTGGCAGAACAGTGAAGGGAGGTAATTAATTAAATTAACAACAGACAAGTAATGCCAGGCCTTCCAAGGCATCATGCACAGATGACTACTCCTGTCTTCACATTCATACCTCAGCTGTTTGCTGAATGGAAAATATCCATGACTGAAGCAAAAACTATACACATATGGAAATACCATATAACGCTCTCTTCTTAATCTCCCTGCAAGCACAGGGCTCTGCAGCCACAGGTTTCATTCTCTCTATACTACCATAGTAATGACCCTGTCAGCTCCAGGGAAAACAAGACCCAGACTGCAGGGCTGTCTTCCCTTCCAAAATCATGGTGTTCTGACTCATCCACAGCTCTTGTAAATGTGGGTCATTCTTTCTCATAGGCCTTTGCTCTGCAGAAAGGTGAAAGGAGTGAGTAAAGGTGCTCAGTGATTTCTTCCTATGGCCCTAGATGAAAAGTTACTATGTAACTTTTTTAATACAAATTTTTTACACAAAATTATATTCTGTATTTCGTGGCATAGTTGAATATAAAATAACTGTTTTTCACCAAAGTAATAAACTTTTCTACAATCTGTACAATATGGTGTCAGAACAAATATGTTCTGTCATAAAAGTTAAGTATCTTTTGTTTAATGATCCCACTGCTCTAATCAGCATTATTATAAAACAAGCTGAAAGAGTAGTTAGCAAAGTCCCACTTAGTCTTTACTGTCACTGCTGTATGCTATGGAATGCCATTTGCCTTCCCCTTCCTTTTCTCTGTTTAAAGCAAAAAAAAAGCATAACAAAAATGCACAAAGCTTTTGTTAGAATGGAACACTTCTCATAGCAAATCTCAATAAGAAAATTCAGCTAATGTTCGGAGTGTTGACAGTACATTCTTTTTCTGACAGCACATACCTTGTCAGAGATCACTACAGCTCTCATTACATAACTAGGGCTTCACACTGAATAAACAATTAATTGAGGTAGAGATCAGCAGAGAATCAGGACCATCTCAGCCTTAAAGCTTCTTGTCTTCTCACTCCTTTCCCAGTGCTGCATTTCTGAACAGCTGATAAGTCTTCTCATGTCTCACAGAACAAGCCAGATTAATGATAGGTCTTGCTAACAGTCTATTAGCAAGGTTAGGATAGGTTAGCAAGTCTATCTTGCTAACATCTTTCTTTATGTACAAAACAGGGATACAGACATGCTGGCCATGAGATCTTCCCTACTTTGCTAAGTGCCCTGTGGGTAGTGAGCGTGCATTCTAGATTTTAAAAAAGCACGTCCTGTAGGATAAGCCAATGAATATCAGCAACTTGATATATTAGCATTTTATTTTTTTTTTTAGTTTTCACCTTTTTTTTTCATATTGCTGCAAAAAAATACCATTAGAAATATTACCATTGAATGTAGACTTTCAATAACACAACATTCTACAACACCCTATTCCATACTCTAATTTTCCTTGAGGTTAGGTCTAAAGTAGATTAATAGCAAAAGCACTCAGATCATACTACTGCTTGATACAGAAACTCCATCACAGTAAAGCAACTGCATGCTGACTCCATGAGACCTAGGTCCTCCAAGGCATCTTTCCAGACATGAAGAATCAAAGTCAGGTCAGAAAAGTTGTCAGAAAAACAAGCACTGGAGAATAATAATGTTTACACTAATAGTTATTCTAATGATGGAAAGTAATAGCATGCTAAAGTCAAGGCCAAGGCGCCGGCAACCATTCTCATCAGCAGACATCTTGTTTTACCACCTAACAATTTCCTCTCCTTCCAGTACATCATCAAGTACATGGTTACTGACAGGGAAGACAGAAGGCTGACTTGTGCTTCTCAAGAAGATAAAATTTTTCAGATACTTCCTATTAATTCATGAGGCAAAGCTTTTCTACCAAACACAGTATATTGCATTCATATGCTTTGACTATGCCAAGGCAAAGAGGTACCTGAGACATGGGTGAATGACTAACTCCTGTTGATACTGCTTCTGGCTTGAAAGGGTCGAAGTCCAAATCCAGTAATGATTCCTCTTTCTTAGCTTCAGGTACTTCATTCTTTTAGAAGAGAAATATAATTCTTGAAAAACTTATCTTTCAAAAGCTGCTCTGGGCAGTAAAATATTAAAATGATCAAGAAAAAAACACAAAACACTCCACATATTTACCAGCTGTGGTGCACACCAGAAGGGAAGGAAATTCTGAAGATTTTCCTGAGATTTAGTTTAAGTCTTACTTTTATGAGATTCACTCTTATGATGTCTTTGTTTTCTCTGTAGTAGAGCTTTGCCTTTTCAGGCTAAACAGTCACTGCCCTTTCAAAGAAGTGTTGAGTGTGCATCACTTGACGGTGAAGGCCCTTTTAAAGGGCTTTGAGACATATATCAAAGTTAAAAAATACATAAATGACACCCAATGTCCATACATTCTAATAAGTTAGTCTCTCCCCAAACACAAACATTAGTAAAAAGACAATACAGATGGATCTAAATGCATTTGAATTAAGTTTTAATTCTGAACATGTATATCAATTTACAATTAATGTTGTCTTTGGCTCTAAACTTTAGGAAATATCTGATAGTAAGGCACTGGAAGGTTGCCCAGTAAGGTTGCCCACTGGAAGGCTGCCAAGTAAGGTTGCCCAGAGTAGTCATGGATATTCCATCCCTAAAAGTGTTCAAAGCCAAGTTGGATGGGGCTTTGAGCAACCTGGTCTCGTGAGAGCTATCCCTGTCCATGGCAGAGGGGATGGAACTAGATGATCTTTAAGGTCTCTTTCAACCAAAACCATTTTATGATTCTATGATATGCTCTTTTTAAACCAGATTACCATGTTAGAGTCTTTTTGGTTTGCAATTAATAAATTAGCCAAGGCCTCTGAGGTCACTGTAAAAATATATACCCATATATATGTTCAATGGGCTACAGGTCTTTTCTGCTATAAATTAACCTGAAAAAACTATTAGTGTGTTTCACCGTAGAATTATTAGTGTGAAACTATAGCTGAGATTAATTATCATTAATTATAAATATTCTAGGCAAGCATCTTGGTCTTGCTAACAAGGCTAGTACTGCCTACTGCTAGTTGTTCAGTTAAGCAGTGAGAGAGCTCATATGACTGGGCAAGTCTACTGCAATATGGCACATATAGATACAGCAAAACTAGGTGATAATAATAATAATGATGATGACAATGATAGTAAAATTCATGAGCAAAGACTTTCTGTTATTAAAACATTTAAGAGTATAAACTTTCCAAATTACTGTTACTATTGGTAAATAGATGCTCAAAGTCAGGTAATTAATGGCTTCCATTAAGCCACAAAACACCTTAACTCTCTGTGTCACCTGCAAACATGGTCAAAAGAGCTACTCAGCTCCCATGTTAGGAATGACAGAGTAACCTAGAACTCTTCAGTTTGTAAGAGGTGCTAGGGGTGATGTGATAAGGGGTGATGTCTATACCAGTGTGAGAGGCGCAGAGGTTTGGCTACTCTCTGTTTATTCAGGGAGGCAAGAAAGCAGTTGGCAGCAAAGCTGATGGGGGAAAATGTAAAATAAAGAAGTGGTGCTGCTCCATGTGGCACAGGGTCCAGCTGGTGACCTTCTTGGCTTCAGGTAACATGAATGTGAAAAATGTACACATGCTGAAAGAGTGAATAAATTTGTGGCAAAGTAGTCTGCTGAGGCTTACTAAATTGGTAGAAATCATGTTGAGGAAACCCCAGAGCAGCAAAAGAATGGAGGCTAAGAGACCAGTAGAAGAGGGTGTCAAGAATACCAACATTGCTTGCCCTGTTTTATCTTCTTCCTTTGGCCTTCTGGCATCACTGGTGATGAAGGATAACTGGTCTGATACACTGAAGCCAGCATTATATTCTCACACTTTAAAAAGTCAAACCCACCACTCCAATCAGTAACCAACATTAAGTTTATTCTCTCATGCCTTCCATCGAGTGTATTTAGATTTCATCACATATGCTCTTGAGGCACTAATACTCATATGGTCATACAACTTGATGAAACAACAGCATGTGCTGGCATATAATCAGAACTGGATGGAGACATAAAAGATGTCTCCTTTCACTGAGGTTTGAGAATGAAGTTGCTACCTTTGAGGACTGAATCAAATTAACAGGAGTCTTCCTTAGGCCATGGACCAGATAAGGTATTGGAAGTCACAGGGTATTGATAGCCAAGTTACCCATCAGACCAAAATGAAGAGAACACTCATCTTAACTTTAACGACAAAGCCCCAAATAAACATACAGAGTACCTAAGATACAGCATTATCGGGAGATGCAGGAGAAACAGGAACCTCAGGAAATCCCTCAATAAGGGACAAAGCTATGACAGGAAGGTCTGCCAAATATACCGTATTTATTCCACAACAGCATGATGAAGCATGAATAAATTAAACATTTGAAAGAGGCAGCTGTGGCAGAAGCAAGGCTGTACCTCTCAGAGGTATGTACAAGGTATGAAGAAGGCACAAGAAACCTTCAAGGACTACAAGAACTGCTACCCTCTCTCTGTACACAGTCTGTACAAGCCTTAAAATAGCTTTAGCAGTTATGGACCATTCACTTTAGAGCTGTCAGGCACACTCAGACACATTCTGTATCTGTAGGGGCCATATAAAGGCCTACAATGTCCAAGTTAGTAACTGGACAGTAGGGAGAAATGTGATGTGAAGAAAAGGAGAAATAAAGCAAGGAACACACATTTCTGAATGATCCTTTCATCTGGTCAACCAGATATTTCATCTTCTCACCTCCTTCTTTTACTAGGCAGTAATTAAGTCAATTTTTGGCAATGAATAACCTGCATAACTGTTGAACCAGGGCACAAATATTCAACAGCATCAAGCAGAGCTGCCTTTCACCATCTTGCACTAATCCAGCAAAGGCATCAGTACTGCTTAGTAAAGAAGGAGGAACAACAACAATTACAAGATATTTGTGTTCCAAGAAAGAAAAGTTTGGCCTGTTTGTAATCCTCTCCCAAACACTGTACTAGTAAGCAGCAAAGCTCTTCTCATCTCTCTGTTGGCTTTGTGCCTCTGCAGGAGCAGGGTCTGCAGAAGCAGTGGCAATCCCTTGAGAAGTACCACTGGCAGGCTCTGCAGGTCAAATGGCTTTCTCCATACTACTCAACAAGGGCTTTGGGAATTTGGGAGGAGCCCTAAACATAAGAGGAATAAGCCCACATTTCCTGTGGATTTCAAGCTATATATTTTCCTTAACTCGTTCACATACACAAGGATGGAAAATCTATACATCACGTTATTTGAGTATGTCTGTACATACTCAGAGATCTCAAATATAGTAAAGATGCTTTAGTGATGCGCGTGGGTTTTGTGGAGGCAGAAGTGCAAATGATTGATGGGAAGGTGGTCAGGGAATAGCTTAGGATACTCCCTGGTCATTGACTGTGGAGGAGGGAAGGACATAAATCACTCACTAAAGGGAGATCCATTTTCCTTGAGAGACGAGGAAAAGATTTCAGTTCTCAGAAGCATGCCCACTTAAATTATGCCATTCCATTTCTATGCCAATCTCTCACAGAAAGGTTATAAGGATTCTGGAAATGTGACTTACACTAATTTAAAGCCTTGTTCTGGTGTCATCTCTTAATGGAAAAGCAAACCAGTTTCATTTCCGCTTCCTTGGATGGCTGGATGTCTGCATGTTAGTTAGATATAGTATTTAATGCAAGGGGCCATATCTAGCACAGGTTACACCAACTCTTACCAGCGATTTCAAGGCACATGCTCCTACAGTAATTAATTCCTATGAAGGCAGGGTACAGTGATGCCTGACATCTCCCTTCAGAAAGAATGCCTACCAGCAGCTACATTCTGGGAGTAGCCTTTAATTCTTTAAATGTACAGAGATTTGAAGAAAAATAAGTCCTTTCCAAATAGATCTCTACACATAGCAATGCCTGCTTCTCCCTACCACAGGAAAACAAAGCATCACATGTTCAAATTGTATAAAATGCATTTTTCATTGCTCTTTGTTCTCCTGTGTTGTCAAATGAGTTAGAAGAAACCAATGATTCAAATGAAAACAGACATTCCTACATTCTGCACAAGCTTCAGATCTACATACAATCCAATCTATCAGATGCAGGCTCAGATTTCAGAGTTATAGTTACCATGAAAGAAAGGGTCCATTATTGGAAAAAAAATGGTAATCACTCTAACTATGTAACAGCTGAATAGCTGAATACAAATTTTATGGACTTATTTTGCACAATTCTGGCTTTTCTGTTTATTATATGCAACTTAAAAATGTTATTATTAGATAAAATTAATTTTGAACCCTTCCCTGCTGTACAGCTACTGTTTCTATGAGCAAAGCCAAGTGAATGAATCATCTAGCTGGTTTTTATACCTATAAAAACCAACTGAGTTTAATTCTTAAAAAAATCACTCAACAGAAAGACAGAATACTTTTAAATGAAGGAAACAGAAGTAATGAAGGATCTCTGTGAAGTTCTACTTGAGATGCTTGGCATTAAAAAAAGCATCTCAGATCAACTCTCAGCTAGTAACACAACCTGGATGCATTTAAATCTCAAACATGACTGTATCACAGTATTTTCAGTCAGACCTCTCAGAAATTGCTCTTTTTTTTCAATATGTTAGCAGTGTTAGCCATTTTGAGTGATTATGTGTGACCTATTCAAAGGCAAAACATCATATGTGTAACTCTTTCATGATAACAGAAAGTGGTAATTGTGCCTCTGCCTTGTACCTTCACCCTCCTCCTCCCCCCGCCATGAAGATGAGCCCCTGGGGCACTATCTTGGAGAACTTAGGGTGATTACATGGCTGGACCTCTACACAATTCACTGAAGCTTACCTGTGATGGGGTTGTCACAT
Source organism: Calcarius lapponicus (assembly GCA_039654755.1). Lineage (NCBI taxonomy): Eukaryota > Metazoa > Chordata > Aves > Passeriformes > Fringillidae > Calcarius > Calcarius lapponicus. The sequence goes on from CM077464.1 coordinate 62,382,048, forward strand.
TGATTTCTGGGACAAAGTTGTCGTCAAATAGGTTAATGATGTTCTCCTGTTGTAACTCCTTCGTGGGTGTGAGCTTAGGCAGTGGTGGGACTGGCGGACCTTTCCTCAGCTAGGCAGACAGCAAAAACGTCACAGACTAGTTCAGGGATAAAAGAAAATCTTTAAACTAGACCTAAACAAATTGTCTTAGGTTTTTACTTTGGCTGCTTCACCTTAAATAAGCCATGGGAATAAGCCATGTATGGAATGGAACTGTTTAGCAGTTCACCAGCAAGTACTTGGAAATAAACATTATGGGAAGAGCAAAACAACCCTATGTTTCAAAGTCATTAAAATTCAAGGTTTCAGATTTGATACAAAAGCAAGTCCTGGTTGTTTTTTTTTTTGCTGCGACAGGCATCCAGCGCAAGACACTAGCTCTTCTATGTTGCCCATAGCTGGAAGGGTGATACTGAACAGAAACAATGCCTCTGCAGCTTTTTGGCTTCTTGAGTTCATTTGTGCTTAGCTTTGGGATTTTGTCACTGCCCACCTGTTGCTAGTCTTTTAGTGTACTTAATGCTAGGACCATATATCTCTGGGACCTATAGCACTTCAAACGTGCCTAGTTCACTATATTCCTCCTGCTCTCCAGAGATTCACATAACTATGACAAACTAATTGCTTGGAATAACACAAAATAGTATTAGATGATTTTTAAATCTATCAAAAACCCAAGAAAATAAATCCACAGAAAAAAAAAATCCTCAGGTGGTATAGGGGTATAACACCATTGGCACCAATGAGGCTGAGTCCTACCAGGTGAATACTCAGGCAGTGAGTTGTCACATTTTGGGAGACCAGAGAAAATAAGAATGCTCATTAGACACAAAATTAATTTTCTTCTGATGTGCAGACAGCATAGAAACAGCAATCAGCACAGAAGCTATCCCAATTCCAAAAACATCCAGAACATCAACACAAGTCTTTGATATGCACATGGAGTATCATATACAACTCATGCTACAGATGGAACTGATGAATGAAACCAATTCTTATTTTACCAATACTAGTGAGATAGAAGTTACTCCATTGATTACAAGTGTGAAACTTCCCAATCCATGTTTAAAACAACCCATAAGACTTTAACTATCAGTAATTAGCAGAGCAGTATTTCAACTAAGTTTATTTTCCATTGTTTTAGAGATTGGCCAGATCAGTGATACTCATTGGCTAATTTTTCCTAAGGTAAGCATAAATTTGAAGATGAATGAAGAGCAGAAATACATAATGTACAAAAATTCACAAGGAAGTTTTAGAAATAGGCTTTTCAAACTGTCACTGCTGGTATATAGGTCCTTAGAGACAATGCAACTTTTTAAGAAGTGTTTTGCTTTGTCACTGCACGTCTCACCAATTCACCAGCCACCTAACATTTTCTTCATTCCTCTAACATAAAAAAACATTTTCTATTCATGTTGTGACACAGGGATGAACAGAAGAGACTGCAACAGAACCAGTAGCCTCCCTGCCACTACTCAGTCACAGCCTAGATGAAAAATCCACCACATACATCATCTCAGCTATCTCTCACTGCACAACAGGTCAGGTCCCTCTGCTAGGTATCTCCTTACCTGTGTAGGTGACTTAGGTCGGGCTGGTGCCGGAGATGCTGGTGCCAGCATATGATTGGGACCAGCAGTAGGGCTAGGTAGGGGAGAGACCTCCTCTGGTGGTGATGGTGTTTTTGCAAAGCGAAGTGGACCTGAATCACTAGACAGAAGCAAAGGAATGGCAAGGACATTTATATCTTGCTGACTTATTACCTTCAAAATCAGATGCAACAGTTGAACTGCATCCCTGATGTAATGGCAGGGACCACAAAAGAGAGTACACACTGGAGATGAATGAAGCCATTACAGAGTGAGTAAAACTAAAATTGCAATTAAAGACAATTAAAATTCAGTGTCAAAGGAAGTTTTAATTTTGAATGATCGTGATTTTTGGAACATTTGTTTACCCGATCATTCTAACTTGAAGAAAACAAGAGTACCTGCATTTTTTTTTCAGATTCTGAACTTGAAAACCTCTTCACTTATAAATTTATAACTATTATAAAATGTGAAATGGATTTGCTGTCTTCATTTCACAGAACACTCTGAAGATAAAAAATCCCACAGGAAGGCATAATGAATACTGCAAATAATTTTAAAAGCTCAGCAACTTCAGAAAAGTTTCAATAAAACAGAACACAGTCAAGATTATTATAAAGATATCACTATTTAGAAGGACAAATCGCAACAATTAAAAACAAGTGGCAGTCTAGTGACTTCAACAGAGCTCTGCTGATACTAAGAAAAGATCTGATGAAGTAATAGAAAGCATCTGCACTTCCCATGAAAGGACCTGGTGCAAACACTGAGAAAATATTCAGCTACCTAGATAGATAGGCTTAAAGCTTACAATGAGGGAGGCTATGAATTGCAGTACTCAACAACCACAGTACTCAGTAGAAGCGACTCGTACACATACTCAGGGAGAGCAGAAGCACTACCCGACTGAGACCACAGCATAAACATGATCCTAATGCTAACTAAAGCACAACCGTTCTTTGGAAGGACAAACTCAGCTCACACTCACCACCTCTTTCTGTGGAAATATTAAAAGAGAAAAAATAAGCAGTCATTAAGAAATTTATGTTCCAATTGCAATTTTTGCCTTCAGGACAGAGTATTGAGTAGCACACAAGTTCTTAAGATGTTTCTTTTTATGTAGTTCTTTAAAACAAAGATTAGATATTGTACTTGTCTAGTATCAACTTCTCATGCATCTAAAATGGAAAGCTATTTTATCTCACGAAGTTCCACTTAGGAGTCTTTTAAAGTATCATCACTAATAAGGAAAGTCAAAATCTATCCAGATTTTCACACAAGGCTCTGCAAACAGGACATCAAAAGACAGTAACAAAGTAACTGAAAAAATGGATTTTTAGAAAGCTTTTTAAAAGTAAGTTCACACTACATTAAATGACATCTAGTAATTTGCAGCAAAAATAATTTTGTTGCATAATTCTTTTGCTCCCAGTGATAGAAGGAATAATTCAGTGGGAACAAGCATGTGCATGTTGGACATGTCTAAAAGACAGAGGTGGATAAAATACCCGCTGGTTACAAAAAGGCCTTGAAATCTTCCAACACTACATTATGTTACATTGCATAAAAGTGCTTTACAAATCCTTTATGGGAACATAGTCCAGATTGTGAGTCCATCCTAAATGGGCCAAAGTTAACAGCACCGAAGGCAGTATGTAATAGACGAGCATGAATTATCACCAAAATAATCTAAAATACAAAGTCTAGTGATGTGCTTATAAAGTAGTTCTGAATTTTGCATTATGTCAGAAGTTTCAGATGTCATTCTTTGTTCTTCCAAAGTGAGATTAAAACAAATGGAGGAGTATCTTCCATATTTTTGAGGCAGACATTATGTTGCTTGGTTAGTCTTAATTGTTGCTAATCTACCTCCATCTTGAGGGCAAATTAGCAGTAGCTATGTCAGGAACCAATTTAATTTTTATTTATGCCTCAACATTATCTAGCTTTTGTGTTATAAACCGATTTTCTGACACTGGGTGGAAAATTTCTACATGGGCTGAGCACTAAGACGTGCAGAAAGTGCCTAGCACACATGAGGGGGTGGGGACCGCTCACATTACAATCCCTAAGCAGGGAACCCCTTTAAAGAATGGAGACTTCGCCGGAGAGACAAGCAGGACAGGCAAATCTTCCACCACGGCACTGCCAGAGCCTCCCTCTGCAGGGGGAAACCCCCGCTGTCCGGTGCAAATTCCCTGACTAGCCAATGGTCGTCCCCAAGGAGCGGCCTGTGGGAGGAGCCTGAGCACATGAGAGCATTTAACCGCGGTCCAACCACCCCCCGCTGGCTGTTTCTGAGCCGAGCGGCTCGTCTGGAGGTTTGCCTGGGTCGGCCCCTGCTGCCTGCTTCTTCCCTGACTCTTCGCCCTGTCTTCATCTGTTCCGTGTACTCTTCTAAGCTTCGCCGGTTCCCGGCAGCAGCCTGCCCACCGCTCCGCCCCAGCGCCTGCTCCCCGCCTCCCGCCGCCCCTCGACGCGGCAGCGTCCTGGCCGCGGCCATCGCAGCCGCGCTCTCGCGAGAGCTGGGCAGCCTCCCCCGGCAGGGAGCCCGCCGTTCTGTCGGTAGCGTTCTGACGCTGGCCTCCTTCCTCTCTCTCCGTCTTTCTTTTCCCTTCTCTGCTTAACTTTCTGTCCCTCTCCAGTAGGGACACATATCCTTCTTTATCATTAAATAGTTCTCAGATATAATATTTGCCTCGTTTGTGTTTGATTTTGTCCAAGAAATCCATTAAAAAAAAATCCTCTACGGTTTCCCTTAGAGTGGGACGTGAAAAGCTATAAAACATTGTTCGGATTGCTTCTGACTAGCTGAGATTAAATGGAAATTCAGGCTTTATATATTAACTCTAAATATCATTGTGTATTTACAAGTCTCACTGTTTTACATTTCAACCTTTTCTGCACATCAGTATTAGAAATAAAATTATGGCAGAAAGGCTACATTGGTTGAAAGCACAGAAAGTACATTTCTGTTGCCAGTACAGAGATACTGTACTGGCATCCACTGACCTTTAGAAAGCACCATCTGATTTTAAACTTTTGGTTTTGTGCTTTAAAACAAGATTTTTCTTAGTAGTCTAAAAAGATGGTATTTTGTGACATTGTCTTTATTTCAGCTTTTTTTTGCTTTTATGATGTACCCTCATATCTTTACTTTTCCCCGTAAGTAGATGAGATAAAAGCTGATGTTCAAAGTTTGGGATTTTCACCTAATAATAGGAGCTAAAAACGTATCTCAATATTTCAAGGCTTTAAAAAAGTTATGAGAGTTAGCAACACAGCTGATTTTCTGACATTCTGAGCAGCTAAGAATAAATGAGCTATACACTTAGTTGGTGCAAATTGATGTAACAGTCTACAATGAACTTGGCTACATTTAAACAGCCTTCATTCTTTTTTGTTTTTGAAAGGACTTTCTAGAAAAATAGTCAGTGAAGAAGGAAGCTTTGCATATTTACTCCTGTTGAGAAGAACTTCATCCCAGACACGTTCATCTACCATCCTGAACAAATAATGCCTGTGACCATGTGTAGGTGTTACACGTGGTGTTTGTGGTTACTGCCTATGCTGAAACCCACAAAGCCTACAGCAATGCAATTCATTAGAAAGGGAATAAATTCACCTTGGTGCCCCTTGAATGGTGAAGGCCTTGTCTGCATGCTGATCCCCCAGCTTTGTCATCACTTCATATAGTTTGTGACATAACTGTGAAAACAAAACAGTTGCCTGAGTTTATGTGAACAACTATAGTCATGATTAAAAAGACATTATTAAAATGATAAATCTGGTTTGATACATGATAACTCGATAACTTTATGTTGCAGTATAAAACCTTCCAAAAATTCTGAGTGCCATGCATAGCAAAAGCCTAAACAGAAACCCTTCAAAATCCATAGAATCAAAGATAATAGCAGTTCTTAAAAAACATGAGCTGTTTTTTAGAGAACAAGTTCATAAGTATAGCTGACTGCTATGTGAGCTCTGATGAAGACAGTCATCTAAGTTTAAAGCAACATGGGCAGCCAAGAAGATCTGTGTTTTCCCCTCAAAAAATCTAATCCAAATTTTCACAGAGCTTCAGTTAAGTGAGTTTTCAAAAAACTTTTGGTTCCACTTTGAAGGTTGCTATAGATAATACGTTACTATTTAGCCAGGTACATTCACAAGATCCTCGATGAAACTGCTTGATTTGCCTGACAGTCACTGATAAAATACTGCATTGCTGACAATGCATATAGCAGACTTGAAGGGAATATTTGAGATGTTTTTTTCCTGCTGATTAAAGCAAAGAGGTGTTTAGCAATTGGACACAGCAAAAATACTGAAGGCAACAGTAAGTTATCAAAATAGAAAGTGAATTTAGTGCTACAACTGATAATGCATTGCAGTCCAAAATTGTAGGGGCTGCTCCTTCCTTAAGGAGAAAACAAATATGGCAAGTAGAAATGAATATTATGATAATAGCACAGATCTGGATCTATGGCAAATTCTCCTGTGTGCCTCTGCTAGATTTTTACTATAAGGTATTTTTTAGCTGTCATGCATATCATAATCCATTATACATGAGATAGTCAGTTTTACTCACTAAAGCTATTTCCTTGTGGAACTTGGCTTCAAGGCTGGATACATTTTTGAAGGTGTTCACATAGAAGCCAATTCGTCTACGAAGGATGACACAAAGAAAGGAAAAAGAAAATAAAAGGAATGTGTGGGAGGGGCAAAAAGGCAGATTAATTAACTGTTTTCTGGACTACAAACAACATTCTTGAGTATTACCCTCAGCAAAACAAATGATGAAATGTCAAAATTTCAGACTAATTTGTTCATGATTATTTCCATTAGTGCTAAGATATGTATTTCACACCATCCAGTCAACCAAGATGAGACTACTTCACATCAGATGTCTTCAGCTTTTTTTAAAAAGAGAGTGGAAAAGCATGGTCTCAACTACAGTACAAGCACAGTGAAGGCAAGATGCTCTGGGCTTCCATCTCCTGCCAGAGAGCAGAAAGGAGAAGGGTACCATTCCAGCACTGTGAGCCTCTGTGCCCAAATCTTATCACAGCATCAAGGTGATGCAGTTGCATCTTGGGTCAGCTCAGTACAGCCCAGTATAGCCCAGACGTGGGTGTCCCAAGCTCAGCTCTGAAACACATGCACATGTATATAAAAGAAAAGAATTTAATATAGACTAGACATTTCTGTGCATGTCATGAATCTGCTTACTTGGGGTGAATTATTACATACTTCTCCGTTTCAAAAGTAGAAGCTGTTTTCTTACATTTTGTTTTACTCTTTTTCCTATTTAAAACTTCCATGTATAATTTCTTCCAACTTTGATTAACAAAAATTGTCTTTGGAATAAGTATAAGCCTGAAAAATGTCAACTCAATAGATAATTTTCTTCCTGAGTAATTTTAATAACTAAAGGACTCTGAAAGCAGTTGCTTACTAAATTATGCGTATTGCTCAAATTAAATTCTACCTTTCCCTGAGACTAGCTACTGCTTCTTTACACAAAATTTACTGAAGTAAAAGGGCCCTCACTCTAAGTCACTCATTTGCAGTTTTACTTTTGCAAAGTAAAACTTTGCAAGCATTTAGGGATATTTGTTTTATGGGCCTACTTACTTTTAGTAGGCCCATAAAACAAATGTCCCTAAATGCTAAGAAGGTTTGCACTGAAATAGGCAGAAACACAGCAGGGAAATCCTCTGTTGGTCTGAAATTAACAGGATTTAATTTAGAAGGCTGAGAAGACAAAGGATACTTCACATTTTCACTCCAGATTGTCAACTGTTAAAGAACACAACACACTAATGAGATGCTTATTTTTCTACTGCTTTTGTTCTCCCATTCATGTTGTCTGCATTTTCTGTATAAACACAATTCATGATTAAACATCTTGACTGAATGACCTATGCCATCAAATCATTTACCATCACAACTATTCAACATCAGTGCAGAACTATAAAATGTGTCTTCTGGTGTAGTTATAATAAAAAATGACCTATAAGTAGACCCAAATCACCACAGACTACTCTGTGCTCTAGCATAATTATTTACTCACTAAATGGAAATATTTTTGCATTTCAGAATGAAGACATGCTAATGAACCTTAAGTGCCAACATACATTGAAAAAAATAAGCATAAATACACTTACATTATATATATTTTTGGAGCTCTTGCATACATTTTTCCTTTTATTATTCAGAAAGGTAATGGATGGAAGCTTCAACAATCCAGCAATCCATTTTCTGTCAGCTCATTAAAATCCTCTGATTCCCTTTCCTTACTACCCATTTGAAGCCTTGCATACAGTATCTCTCTAGGCTTACCGTGACCACAGAGATGGCAACTCTTCTTGCAAGTCAGTGTTAAACTCTTCAAACACTTTCTGTGCTTTTTGAAATTCTTCTTCTGCCTAAATCAAAATGAAACAGATGACTTCTAAAATCACTATGACATAACAAAACTAAAATTATTTTTGTGTTGTTTTCTTGGAGGGGTCTTTTATAATTTTTATTAACAAAAGATGTTATTCATTCTTACACCATCAAGGCTAATACAGGATTTGCTTTCCCCTCAGTCTTATCAAGAGAGGAAATTAGGTCCCAAACAGGACTCCTTAGTGAAAGAGGGGAGCCTGACTATTACATGAACCAAAGTACTCAATTCACATTTTTGCTTTGAGATTATCATTATTTCTAAGGGAGTAAAAGGAAGAGAAATTTTGTGCTCTGTCTCTGTACAGAAAAAAATACCACCCAATCTCCCCAAGTCTTCTGCCAGCGTGTTTCTGGTTGTTCTACCTTGGTGATTCTGCCCTCATCTTTTCTTTTTGAACTCTGCAGGGCTTCTAGATGATGCCTTGCACTGTCGTAATCCACTAGCTTTCTGCTTCGTTTTGCAATGCGAGTCTGTACAGGGGTAGAAATGAAAGTAAATATGAGGAGCAGTTTTAAAAAAGCCATTTTATTTATGTTGTTAATTTAGTTTTTGACATATTTTTATTCTCCCTTCTCTTGTTAATATCTGAATTATTATACCATGTAGAAAGAACATGGAAATGGTAAAAATGACAAATGAATCACACTATTTTAAATAAGGAATCAATTTAGAAATAGTTTGGGAAGGGTTTTCATGGGTATAGGGCTTACAGGCCTTAGAATTGAGGTATCAGTGTTACATAAGACTTTTCACATTCTCTAGAATCAGTGAGCCTGTTAAATTCATGGTAACACTATCTTGTCCCCTTATAGATAGTGTGAAAATTCAGCAATTAATGCATTTTTTCTAGAGTTGGAAAAATGCTAATATATACTTCTCTGTATAGTTGTTCTGACTCATAACTAAAATACTGGAGTTCAAGATATAGGTACAGATATAGATATAGATATACTTTGATATAGACTTTACAAAGCTATGTAATCCACATGCTGAGAGGGCATAATCACAGCTTTATTTAAAAGTTAGTACCAACTAATGTCGGTATTCTTAGATTATTTTTTTCTTTAGTCCTTGATGTAAATTACAAAGGGGATGACTGTGTTACCTGCTCAGTTATAAACCCTCACAGAAAAAATCCAGTTATGCCCATATAGTCATACTGAAATACAAAAGTATCTCCTCTCACCTATAGTGCTTCTTTATCCTCACACATTTCATTTATCAGTCATTTCTCTGGACTGTACACTAGATGGGCATGTGGCAGAGGCTAGAATCTGTATAACGTTCTCTCGTGATGTGTATTACAAAATCTTTTTATAACTAATTAAAAGACAGGAACCATGGCTTAGATAAAAAAAAAAGATACTCACAGGCGCATCCATCTAGCCAATAACAGAAAGTCTGATTTCCATGTAATTTGTCTGGCATTTTAACAGCTGAAGAGCTTAATGTGTCCTTATTGAAATTGGTTAAAATTATCTCATACCAAAGAAACAGGAGCAGAAAAAAGCATAGAAGTTGCCTCTAAAAAGGCTAATTTACTTCCATGTAGTACTGCATGAAAAATATTTTCGTTCACTTGAAAAATCAGTCCTGCCTAATGTCAAGAATTTACTTACAGAACAATATCTTGTACATTACAGGAGAGCATGACTTTCACCTCCCACCTTTTTTCAATTTTTTTGCTTGTAATCTTGTTTTCAATTTATTTTGCAACTCAACAGAACTTTAAAACTTGTCCTTTATAGAAAATTGTTACTCTACTTTGATATCAGGAAATTGTCCTAGATATGTATCCAGCGTTAGCAATGACCCATCCACCAGTTTTTGATGGAAGTCTTCCCAAAGTTCATCACATTTCTGAAAAGGGAGAAAGGAGAAAAATGTACTTAGTAGTTTAGTGCCACTCTAAACATAGGAGAAATACAAATGTAATTGGCAAAGATTCATCTTTCTGAAGTTTTAAAATGTTCTTTATGGAAATAAATCAGAGCATAAACATAAGGTGAATGAAAAGGAATACCTTGATATTGCAACTTCAATTCACAACAAATTAAGATTAAACTTAATAATTAGTTTGTGTTTTCATTACTTCAAATACTAAGTGCTATGTGAAAATAAGGATGTTACGGATTCAAGGTGCTCCTCGGGGTTTCAGGTCCCTGAGGGTCAGTAACACAGAATCTCTACCTGGTGTAGCTTTTATGTCTAAGTATGTTCCCTGATGATGAACCTTGCTTACAGAGAAAGGAAGTACAACAAAAAAACAGAAGAGAAAATAAAGGGAAACATCTTTCCATCTCATTCTTTTTGTGCCATTAAGGTACATTTGATGGAATGGCTGATGCAGACAACAACTCTAACTTGTGCTGCTGGAGAACTGGAATGACAGATAGGAAACATCTCAACATCAGCTGGCAAAATAAACAAAATCTGCACCCCTGCCACCCTCCTCTGCCCTGAAGGTACAGTGCTTTTTCCCAGTCCCCTTTGGAGCTCTGGGCTAGTCACCAGGAGAAACCCCCTGTAGTTTTCTGATTTTCATGAACATATTAATGCAGCTCATGTGACAAGGACTCAATGGGTAAGATTCCTTATTAGAAGCAAATCCTGTTACATAGACATAGTGCTTGAGGTCCTGGATTCTCCACTGAACAAATCATTAGCACATGTTAAACATCCTGATTCCCTCTTTCTTTGCACATTTCAAAAATCACTTAACATCCTTCCCTTTGATGGGAGGGAGGTTAATGGGTGTAAGCACTGCTCTGCAGGGCTGTTATCCTCACTGACAAGTCTGCAAAACTGTCACATTATGTCACACTACAAGCTGGCTTGTAGCGGGCAATTAATTTGGCTACAAATAAGAACCCCAGCCAGTTCCGTAAACCAGCCCCTGGGCTGACAGATAGGAACCTCAACCAATTATATTCCATCCTAAACTGTAGACATCTCCCTGATCCAGGAGCTGGGCAGTATCAAAGATCAGACCAGGGTTTTTCAAACTCCCTTTATAAAGAGGGGTTCATACAATAAACTCTCTCTATTGCCACATGGACATTGGAGTGTGTGCTGTCCCTGTCTCTGACCACTGACCCCATGAAAGACGTGGCTGTCCTGCGTAATAGAAAACTATTCTCAAGTGTTTGTTTTATCATAACCTACTATGCAGCGTATTATTAATGCTGTGTGATGCCAACTTTCGGTTCATTCATATCCTACTCTAACAGAGTCCCTAATGAATGATTAGAATTTATTAAACATTTTTTTAAAAAATACCTAATTTATTAACACAGCATTTAATCACAGTGGTCTACAAACCATCACAGCATTAGATCGTAGCAAGCAACTGCCTATTTTTGTATCTTGCTGAAATGTATTTTGAACAAATTAAAATAATGGAGATTCTGAAAGCTAATGGACTCAAACAATATTGCTGAAGGATTCTTTAGGCTATCATCTTTCCTACCATACACAATAAGGTCTTTTAAGGGGATCCCTTTTGGAATGATTATTTATAACCTAAACTGAACAGATACATAATTATTTTTTACTTTAGGCTGAGCTCACAGAATCACAGAATCAACTAGGTTGGAAAAGATCTTTGAGATTATCAAGTCTAACCTATGACCAAACACCACCTTATCAATTACAACATGGCACTAAGTGCCACATCCAGTCTTTTCTTAAACACCTCCAGAGATGGTACCACCACCTCCCTGGGCAGGTGATTCCAAGGGCGAATCACTCCTTACGTGCAAAAATTCTTTTTAATGTCCAGCCTAAACTTCCCCTGACATAGTTTAAGGCTGTGTCCTCTTGTCCTGTTGCTGGTTTCCTAGGAGAAAAGACTTACCCCCCACTTGGCTACAACCTCCTTTCAGGCAGTTGTAGAGATCTCCCGAGCTTCCTTTCCTCCAGGCTAAACAACCCAAGCTCTATCAGCTGCTTCTCATGGGACTTTTGTTCCAGACCCTTCACCAGCCTTGCTGCCCTTCTCTGGACATGCTCCAGCATCTCAACATCCTTTCAAAATTGAAGGGCCCAGACCTGGACACAGTACTCAAGGTGTGGCCTCACCAGTGCTGAGTACAGGGAATCACTTCCCAGGTGCTGCTGGCCACACTATTACTGGTACAGGCTAGGATCCCATTGGCCTTCTTGGCCATGTGGCCACACTGCTGGCTCATGTTCAGTCGGCTGCCAATCAGTACCCCCAAGGTCTCTTTCTGCCTGGCCTCTGTCCAGCCTCTCTGTCCTCAGCCTGTAGTGCTGCAGGTGGCTGTTGTGGTCAAAGTGCAGGACCTGACACTTGGTCTGGTTAAACCTCATATCGTTGGATTCAGACCATTGATCCAGCCCATCCAGGTTGCTCCTGCAGAGCTCTCCTACCCTCCAGCAGATTGACACTGGCACTCAATTTGGTGTCATCTGCAGATCTGCTAATAGTAGACTCCATCTGTTCATCTAGATCATCAGTAAAGATCTTAAACAGGACTGAGCCCATACACAGATCCCTGGGGGACACCGCTAGTGACAGGCCACCAACTGGAGACAGCACCATTCACCACCACTTCTCTGGGCCCAGCCATCCAGCCAGCTCTTAATAGATGCAGTGAAGAGTGCATCTGTCCAAGACATGGGCTGCCCGCTTTTCCAGGATTATTCCATGGGAGACAGTGTCAAAGGCTTTGCTCAGTCTAGGTAGACAACATCAACAGCCTTCCCCACATCCGCCAGGTGGGTCACCTGGTCATAAAAGGAGATCAGGTTGGTTAGGCAGGACCTGCCTCTCCTAAATTCATCTGTGTGGATGCCACGGGACAGAGAGAGAGAAACGGCAAGTGTTTCTCACAGCAGCTTGTGAGACTTTTCAAGAAGTTGTAAGGATGTGATAACTTGTTAGTATAAACAACCTGCAAGTGGTGTTTTTCTGCTTAGTCTTTCTGTTCTTCTCAAGGACAGTGTATAAGAAAAGTGGTTTTGTCAACTAGTCAATCAAATAGAATGTATTGTATAACTCTATAAAAAACCACACAGTTCTCTTGAATAAAACCTTCTTTTACTCTTTCTATAATACTGCCTCTCGCCTGTTCCTGTGTCATTCTTGGTGCAAGAGTGACACATCTGGCTGGGTCTGATCTTCAGGCCATGCCTGTAGGTCCTGTGTAATCACACTCAAGATGATCTGTTTCGTAACTGTCCCAGGCATCGATGTCAGGTTGAGAGTTCTGTTGTTTCCTGGATCCTCCTTTCAGTCCTTATGGATGGGTACCACATTGGCCAGCTTCCCATCATCTGGGACCTCCCAAATAACCAAGACTGATGATAAATGATGAAAAGCAGCTTAGTGAGCTCTTCTGCCAGCTCCCTCATCACTCAGGATGGATCCCATCTGGTCCCACAGGCTTGTGAACATCGAAATGGCTCAGCAGGTCACTAACTGCTTCAGTCAGTTAGGATCTTACAGGGGATCTATTCTACTCCCTGGCTCAATCTACTAGCTTTAGAGACCATCTGTCCTGAGGATGACCCATCTTATTGTTGGCAATTGAGGCAAAGAAGTTGTTAAGTACCTCAGCCTTTTCGTCATCTTTGGTAACTATATTCCCTACCATGTCCAATAAAGAATGGAAGTTTTTCTTGGTCCTTCTTTTGATAGTAATATATTTATAAAACGACTTTTTATTATCCTTTACAGAAGTGGCCAGGTTCTAACTGAGCTTTTGCCACTCTAATTGATGCATAAATCTACCTTTGTGATTCTGTATCCAAAAAAATTCAGGAGATTTTGTAAAATTGCCCATAAAACAATACAAAAACCCGAAATCAATCAAACAAAAAAGCATGTATCTTAAATTAGGCAGTTTGGAGGTTGGGTACTTTTAAAATCAAAAACCTTCGCAGCAGGGAAATACAGGAGAAGGCATCCATAGAGAAAAAGAGCAATCCGTACACTGCTCTGCATTCAGGTTTACTGTTAACTATATTATCAAGGAAGCTTTAAAAACTGAATGCCAGGTGATTAAAAGCTTAATTGACAACCATTTGCAGTTTCTTGTCACCACCATCACATTTGCTGACAGACTTCCCCCAGAACTGAGGCTCTTTAAGCAGGCAATTCAGAGCATCTCAAGGTAAATTCCTGCTGTGTTGTCTAGAAAAGCCTATTCTTCTCTAATCACTGGAAGAAGGTAAAAAGTAAAAATAAATAATGTCCTGAACTGTAATTTGCCTTTAAATTCCATATTCTTCCCAGAGAGAGGCGAGTGTCTCATAAGACATCCTGTTTAGTACCACTGGCTCAACAGTTGTTATACAGCACAAAAGGATAAGCAGCTTTGATAATTTTTAACATTATTTTGAGGTGAGAATCCTGACTATAAAATTGGATGTAAGATACCTTTGTAAAAACTTTTCAGTCAAATGCTGTCTGGACCAATTCTGCTCACATTGAGTTATCTCAGTGGGAGCTTTTATCAACTAGTTCATACAACAGACATTGCAAGTGCTGCATCTGGCCAGCAGGAGCTGCATTTCACAAGATCCATAATTTATATGCTGAGAAAACAGGATTTAACATGACATGAAGGATTAAGGTAAATTTTGGATGCACACTTCTCCTCAACAGCTCAGATGAATCCATTTGCATGTAAAATACTTTTTCCCTCTTTGCATACATCTTACCTCTCCAATCATTTTCACATCTTCACGTCCATACCAGTCTGGCTCATACACTTCATGGAGAGACTCTGTAAGCTTCTTTGAGGCATCTTGCATTCCTGCAGTTAGGCAAAAAGAGGAATATATAAGTTCAAACTAGAAGAAGTAGTTGCTAAATATCTTTATTTTCAGCTGCATGTACCCACTATGCTATTCCCTCTGTCAAATTTAGAAAAGAGACACCTGAACCTGGGGAGAGCACTGTAATGGACGTGGTTTTATGAAGAGTCTTGTATAGTCACCCAGTAGGTTTAGAAGTTTGTGGAGCCCAGTGCCTATTTATGTTTGCAACAGGGTGGTGCCTGCAGAGGATTGTGTGAAGCCAAACTGATCAGTCACTATTGGAGCTCTTGCTTTGACAGGTGGAACAAGAACAGGGACTACTGATGCTTATCACTCTGGTTTAAACATAAAATAGCTTCAATGACATTATGAGAAAGGGCCTAAATCTATCTTCAGTGAGATCAGTTGGACCCCAATGAATAAACAAACACCCTCAGTGAAGGCATTGGAGTTTGCATTTTGGTACAGAATGATTCCATTAGATTCTGAATATAGTTCTGAATCCAGTGAAACCAAACTCATCTCATCTAACATTCTAAGAGTTCAGAATAAGTAATTTTAAAATGACAACTTTTATTTCAACTTCCTTGGAAAATCTCAATACTTGAATTTCCTACTTAGCATTAACTTTTTTTTTTCTTTAAAAAACACTTCTTTTTTTTCTAGTCAAAATCTGTTTGCTATCTTGAAAATATCTCTAAATATGATATTCAGATTTAACTGCTCAGTGAATGAATTTAGGAATAACATCAATATTTTTATTTTCTGCACAAAGAAACATTCACAAATAGAAAAGGAAAATTAATTTGAAACTCCAGTGTGTAGAAGACCAGACTTGATCTAGTCAGTTGCTATTCCATCATGCGCTCCCAAAACACATGCTGTTAATATGAGAGTAAAATAAATACAGGGATGCACACTTAAAAGAAAATAGTAGGCTATGGAATGGACAGGATAGATACTAAAAAAGCTGAAAGTAGTTGCTTGTTCTCAGTCCTTGGGTACAAAAGAGAGAATGGCATGGGGGAGAACAAGTACAAAGGAAATACCTGTGTTTAGAGGTACAAGCTTTCACCCTTAAATCAAAAGGTACTGAGCCAAAACAGAATATCTGATCTCTTCAGAAATTGTCTTGGGGGTGATTTTAATGACAGAGCTCATCTTAGACTATTAGGATAGCACAAGAATTAAGATGTATTTCTTCCTTTTCTCCTTCATGGTAAATTCTTAGGATGATATATCTCCAGCTAAGAAAGTGTTCTCCTGAATAAAAAGGACTTTTTTTGGTTTTTTTTTTTTTGCCTTACAAGTTACCAAATTACAATAAAATACAGATGATCTTAATGTATATTTTCAGGCAGGACTCATTTAAAATCTTTAATGTTGTTACAAATTAATCAACTCAAGAGATAAGGCAAAACCAATACAGTATCTCTTTGTTTAAAAAGGTTGCTTCTCTCCAATCAGGGTGAACATATAATCCAGGACGGTTTGTTCATCCCTGCTCACACTTGATCCTTTCTGATACCTGAACTTCTGCCCTTAAGCACTCTGAGTGGTAAACCTGTGGCAGAGGTTCCTGTGGCAGGCAGGCTAGCATAACTGCTCAATAATCCCTCCTGCAGCTTGCACTCAGCTCGGTCACAGACCACATTGATACCTTTTCCTAGACTTTCTTTCTTAAGTACTACATGACTCACATATATATCCTGCTGAAGAGAATAAGTAAAACACACCTAATGAGCTATGCTTGAGTTATATCAAAACTGCACCAACTTTTACACATTTTTTCTGTTCTGAGAATTGGATAATCCTTCATTCCACCACATTCCTGTAAAAAACATCAGTCAAATCCAGCTGCAGTGTCAGGCAAGTGGGAAGTAAATTATTTGGCTTTTTCAGTCAGGGGCTTCAATCTGAAATTTCCAGGCTAATATCATCCATCCTACTCCCTCTGACTGTATCTATACCAGGTTTACTGCAATACACCAAATGAGGGAAAAGGTAAATACCAATCCAGTGAATTCTCATTCTTTTTCATACCTCTGGACATAAACTTACAGCGTCCAATGATTTTTTTGTTTGGCAGGTTTTCACATAGAGTTATTTCTTACACAGATACCTTTTATGTGTTATTCAGCACTAAATTTGAGAGGATTAGTGTCTTAGTCATAGACTGCAGGCTCGCTCTCTTTACTGTTTTTAACTGTTATCACTGAGAGAGAGAAATTGTTAAAAGCAAGTCATTAAAGTACTAAGAAATATGAAAAGTACTAAGAAATGTGAAAAGAATTTTTACTGCTGACAAACAATTAGAAATTTATATTTAGTATCAATTTTTTCATTCACTAGTACTTCTTGGTAATTGGGTCCTTTATTTAATAGCTAAAAGTGCCAAAATATTTGAATCACTTAGGAAAAATGTTACTAAATAATCCACTTATTGAAGATTGAGCTTCTCAGATTAAATGAACCCTATTTCTATGGGAAAGAGTCCCTGTCTCTCGAGCTTCCAAAAAATTCTAGAGGCCTCCTTGTGATAGGGATCGTGGGGGTAGCAGTGCAGAGACATTCCCATTAAGCACACCAGAGAAGGGGGAGGGTAGGTGACTTTTTACCATCACAGTTCCAATGTACTCAAGCTCCCATGGAGAATGGGACAGACCTGTAACAGCATGTTGGCTCTAAAACTCATATACTGTGAGGTCTCTTCACTCCCCTGCAGGATAATCTAGCCTGAATGATGGAGAAATTTCCATTTTCCTGATGGGGTGAGACATCTTGGTCTGGCTCCTAATATTACTAATGTGGTTCTTCAGGGAAATGACCTGCCCTGCCATAAGGGTTGTGTTTGTTTTGCAGTAACAAACATCCATTAGAGTTTCCCCTGGAACAAGTCAATATTTTCATTATTCATTAATAAATTTTGCAGAAAGATGATAAATAGTTCTATGGTTTTTAAGGAATTACATTTCTGATTTTAAGATTTCTGTGTCTGAAGGATATCTGCAGTTCTGTCAGCCACAGATTGACAACTAGGCAACAGAACTGCTTACAGACCTGAAAAATCTCCCCTCCCCTTCCTGTACACCTTTATCACTACATTAAGCCACCTGAAGTGTATGGTGCTTTCTTTTCCTCATGCAGGACTACTTGTTACCTCTGTCACCTTGCCACCTGCATAAAGATCCTGGTTTATTCTTCTCCATCTGCACTGGTACTTGCAAAGAGCTTGGGGTAGAAAATGGGTGACTGATTTAGGGTTTCTATAACAATTGGCCCATAAAACCATTCAAGTCCCTCACAGCTCTCAAAAGTTTAAAAAATAAATCATGAAGTATAAAACCCAGATACATATTGCCAAGGAAGTCACACAAGACTGAGGCATGAGATTGACTAAAGCTATGGGGGATAGCACAGTCTCATCAGTACAAACACCACTGATACACAGCAGACATTAAACTATCATGCAGGTGAAATAAAATGGTGCATAAAAGCCATTCACAAGTTCAACAGCTTTATGGCATGGTTCCTCTGAGTCCTTGAATAACCAACAAGAAAGATCAAAGTCCAGCTAAGACTGTCAGTGATCAAGAGAAGGAGTCTGAATACAGCAAAAATTCTTTTAAGAATGTGTGATACTCAACTCAAACCTCAAATTGTGAAGTACATTAAAATGAAGGGGACAGAGGGTCATAATAAGGCTTAATTTACTCTTCCTTGCTTAAATCCCCACCTGTAGTATTGTGTCTACATCTGGAGTCCACAGCACAAGAAAGATGTGGACCTGTTAGAGCAGGTCCAGAGAAGGCCACAAGGATGTTCAGAGAACCTCTCCTACAAAGACAGACTGAGACAGCTGGGATTGTTCAGCCTGGAGATAAGGCTCTGAGGAGACCTCCGTTTGGCTTGACAGTACTTAATGGGAGCTTATTGAAAAAGAGGGAGAGCAACTTTTTACACAGATAAACAGTGGTAGGACAAAGGGGAATGAATGGTTTGAAACTAGAAGAGGTTTAGATTAGATGTTAGGAGGAAATTCCTTACCCAGAGGGTAGTGAAACACTGGAACAGGTAGCTGAAAGAAGTGGATGCCCCATCCTTGGAAGTGTTTAAGGTCAGGTTGGATGGGGCTCTGAGCACCCCTGACTATGGCAGGGGGATTTCAACTGGATAATCTATAAGGTGCCTTCCAACACAAACCATTCTATGATCGTACGAAATCATACCTGGATTTGTACTTCCTACTTCCCCTATCAAGTCACTCAGATGTCATGCAGCAAAATGAAACTTATTACTGAAGTTAAAATCCCAAAACCCTTTAAAATGAACTGCTTCTCTCATACATCCAAGAATATTAGGATGTCAAGTGCGTTATTTTCCAATAATTCCAATATTTGTGGTTACATGATTGACCTTTTTTTCCTGCAAAATGAGCCCCCAATGACAGCATGACTCCAGGTCTGTGACATCTTTGGTGCAAAAATCCCACTCAAGTGCCTAAATATGAGGGCTACCACGTTTTTGTGCATAGATACATCAAAAATCTTTTAATGCTAGCAGACATTCAAAGAATTGCAACAAAGACACCGTAGCAGGTGCTTCAGTTATCCAAAATCTGGTATTTTGCACTACTGACCTAGTCATCTTTGAGGAAGCCTCAGCCAGAACTGTGTATTGTGGTCTACTGTCTCAGGTTGTGCGCTCATTCCACAGCAGTAATGTGTGCCAATATGTGTCCCAAGGACGCCCACTGCTGGCTTGTTGTCTTTGACATTTTTAGGGCTCTCATGAGTACTTTTGACTGGATCTTTTTTAAGACATGTAGATAATAAGGTGCTAGCAAACACTTCTTATTCTGAGTAAGAAAGTCAGTCCAAATTACGTAAAGGCAGCAACAAGAAAACAATGTTTAAAAGAAAAGCATTGCTAAAAAGGCAAAGCTAAAACAATGGAAAATTTTACACCAAGATAAACACAAAACTTGGTGAAAAAGTAGTCCATTAGAGAGCACAAGAGCGAAAGGACCATGAGTGTAGAGCACTAGGAAAAGAAGAGAAGGATGGAGAAAGAAGATGAAACAGAGAGGAGTGTTATCACAAATACAGAAATCAAGGCAGCATGTAAACAGTCAGATTATGTGACAGGTAAGACATCTAGCAAGACAGCATCATCCTACTGCTTCTGAATAACCACCATACAATGTGTTTGGGGAAGAGTAAAAGCTGTGAAAGCAAAATCAGCATTCAGTGTGTTCCCTGCAAAAGACCAATGCTATAATTTCCTCTAAGAACAAAAGACATCAGCACAAGTTTGTCTGGTATGGAATTTTTCTTGGGCAGCCCATCCAGAAAGCAATAGATGGTAAAAGACAGTAAGTTACCGCTTTGCTTCCCATTTTATAATTTGCATCAAAAGAGCTTTCTTCTTTGCCTGTGAACAGCTGATGATGTTACTATGACAGTGAGTTTCAGGGATATTAATACTCATTTGCAAAATTTTCCCTACTGGACTGGAGCCAGATAGAAAATATACACACAGAGACATATTTATCATATATTTATATTTATCTCAAGAAGCTACTGTCTCTCAATCTGTCACCACCTCTTATTCCTTTTCCTTTAGCCTCCAATTCCTCCAAAGAGCAGTGGCATGAGAAAGAGAACACTTTGCATACAGTACTCTGTTGAGTGTGCTGGATTTACAAATGTCTAGTAGGATTTAAATGACTCTTTGCTTGTCTCTGATATTTAAGCACTGGTTAGTGACTTCTGTTACTTAGATTTTCAATGCAGTATCAAGAGACATCCCATTTGACTTTTGAACTTCAAAAAAATGGATTAAGCGGCCAGAAATAGATGGAAAATCATATTATCACAGGGAGTGTGGTTTTGGAGGAAGCTCATCATCCAACTAGTAATAACCTGGAAATGTTCCATTTGTGGAGATCAAGCAATCCCTTGCCTTGCATGAGATACTTCATATTCGAGCATTTGCAAAGATGAATAGCAAGGTGTGTAGACTTTGTGAGTGCTAAAAATGCGTGCAACATGAGAATCTAAGGAGTGGAGGATGCACACAAAGGACAGTTGAGGATGCCATACATGAGTTGACATTGAAGGTACAGAATCCCTAGCATCAGGTTAAAGAGAATCTTACTTGTATCTGTCTTTGTATACTTTAAACAAGCTTACTTGTCTCAATTTTTAAAAAAAGTTTGCTTTATGAAAGCAAGATATGAAACTTAAAAATCACCTTTAATGGCTGCTAAATATCCTCTCAGTTCTCTCTGGAGTCTGGAACCCTCTGCCTGAAAAAGAACAAAAAAAAAGCATGGAAGTGAAAACACATGTCAGTTGTGTTTAATGCCTTGAAACATGTATGCAGTGTGTCTAACAACTAAAAGCAATTTCAGGACCTATCTAATTAATAGTGTCAGATGTTGAAAGCATGCACAGATTCATATAAAAAGAAGGCCTGGCAAAGGAGGCTTGCATAGTGTACTCTCTAGGCTAGAATTTCTGGGTTTATTTTATCAATCATCTGTACAGGGAAGAACTCCACCCAAAGAAAAACAGGTATATTTTACAGCTAAGGTGCAGTTCAAGTCAGCTGGGCCTATGGCATAATCTGAAACCCAAAGAAGTACAATCAAAACTGGTGAACTTCCCCTGGAAACCACTCAAATGAGGCCAGTCTAGACCTGAAGAAAAGTTCTACCCTTACACAAGTTGTTTACTATATTTGCAAAGTATTCTAAAATTTCAACATTTTGCAAGCAAATAACTATTAAATATATTAACAATGTTAGTTACTTTGTTTTGCTTGATTAGTGCATCTTGCAGTCTACTGTGAAATCTTGACTTTCTTTGGCAAATACATCAAAATTATCTTTCTTTCTCTTACACCAACAACCTTCTCAGAACAGAGAAAACAATGGATTTTGTTACTTTATCTGTGACTGTACCACAGGTTGAACCTCCCAGTTCCTAGGATTTGCAAAGAAACCTGTGCTACACACATACTTATTGCTAAAAAGATGCTGTCCAGGACACCTTCAATAGCCTGAATATTTTTGAAAGAGTCCACATTTGCCAGTTTCCATTATTTTTCAAATAATTTATTTAAGCAGCTGGAATCTACAGGAGTATCAGCTTGCAGTCACGTTTTCTCACATACAGCTACTCCATATGGAAAAATCAGAAGCAAAATATGACTGACGGCTTCAAAATATGACTGACTGCTTTGGAGCTTCATATTTTCCATGTGAAAAACAGAATCTAAAGGGTGCACATGAATAATGTGAATATTTTAGAAGGCAGAAGGTATAACCTGTTTTAACTCCACTTAACTCAAAGGATGTCTGATATCAGTAAAGGATTCACCATCCGCAACGTCAATGCTCAGAGAATTCAGACACAGAGGATCATAAGAAATTCAGTTTGATAGGGGCTATCTGATGCTTAAAATTATCATAGCTGCAGCCATATTAAGTCAAAACTGTGGTTCTGAAAAAATACTTGTCTCATCAGTACTTAGAATACAATGCAGGTCACACCCACCAAACTCAATTCTCTCAGCTCCTTGAAGGGAACTGTAGGCCTTTAGAATGGGATAATCAACAGCCCCTACCCCCATCTCTCAAACTGTAGTGTACTTTAAGAAGAGAACAACTGTTTAACCTCCTGGAAATATTAAAGAATTTTAAAGGTACAAATGCCTGCGTGAGCCTAGAAAGCTGACTGAATTCACTTTATGGATTCAACAAACAGAAGCTTGCTTTTATACCAATGTGATCTGAAACAAGTCACGTACAGCTCTCAAATCCATTAATCAACTGAAGTCTGAGCATATGAATAGACCCACCAGGGTGGTATCTGAAAAGCTGCTGGGTAACAGCAGGTATGAAGGAGCAGCCAGCCCACTAACCATTCTCTGGTTTGGAGCCATATTTGATGTTCCAAGGAAAGGCAACCTCTTCCCCTGGTTTGGAATCAAAGCTGCCTATCAAAACAAGGGCCAAACAAGTGCAGGGTGAGTATCAGTGGATTTAACCTCAGATTTAATTACTTATAGAACAACCGAAAGTTCACGAGTAGTAGCTTGATGTTGTGTCCTTTAAGAAAATATTATGCATACATTTTAATACTTTTGTATTTAAATACTTTTAATACTTTTGTATTTTATTTACTACACTTTAATACTTTTAGCAAGAGTTACTACTCTAAAGTGTCATTACAACACATTTTTTTCATGATACATAACACAGCAGAAGTTAACTTCATTCTGTGCTCAAGTGGTAGGCATGGGGATATCAGAAGTTGTCCGCTTTCCATGGACCAAGACATTAAGTCATCAATGCTTCCACAGAGGAAAGGTGATTGTACCCAGGAGCAAATTTCTTGATCTCATGTCTGAAGAGGAGGATCAAAAAAATACTTGGCGGAAACTAGATGGATTCTGCCTTGTCATGCATGCCAGTCTCCTCCTGGGAGGATCCCTTGTACTGTGAAAAGTCATGTGAAGGCACAGAAGTTATCTATTAATTTCCTACCTTCTTTGGCCTGAGCTGTTGTGGTAAAAATCAAAGGTATAGAAACTTGATTCTTTATCATGGTCCAGCTGAATAGGTGACCATATAGTAACAATTCTTAGTTATTAAAAAATGTCTGATGTTCCAGGAGCAGCAAACGACAGTTGGAAGGGTGAGAGCCTCCTTAGCTGATTTCATGTCCAGTTTTATTAATACACATGATGCTTTGTCACTAGGACTAAGCAGCATACCACAAATGTCAGGGAAACACATTGCTCAAACACTATGTTTATAACTATACTGCTGTGCAGCTTTACTACTCCTACCCTAAACCACTATTAGATCTGTTCTGCTTGGTTAGCATTGTGCGTCATCAGGAACTGCTGTTCAGGGAAATGTGTAAGAAAAAGTCAAAGTAGTAAAACATGTAAATATTTTGCCATCCATGCTGTTATGAGTTTTGACACTTCATTCAAAATAATAATTTTAATACGGATCTCCCTCAGTCTAGATTATGAACAGGCCACAAACACCTGAAATATCTAAACATGATAAAGTCATATGACTTTTCCCTCATTATCAATTGTGTGATGTGACACTGAAAAATCCATGAGCAAGGGCCAGCTCCTACTAAATCTAAGAGATATTCTCTCAGCTTCAATGGCAACAAAATTAGACCTTTCTAAAAATATCAGAAAAAAATTAGCATCAAAAGCCCTCAGCCCTGTGAATTCTGAAAAATCTGAATCTGGTCTACACATTTTCTATAGTAAACTCATTATTAGTGAAGACAGATATACTTTTGTCACCTAACAGATTAATGAAAATTCATAAGGTGAAAATATTGCATTGCTGACTATGCACATCATGCAAACTGTTACATACAGGTTTTAAAAAGTACTTTTTGAAAGACTGTGATGTATTTAATGTTGTCCCTTTACAGTGTTTACTGGTACACTACTTCTGCTTTCTGGTCTATCAAATGAAAACACCCAGTGGCTCTAAAACCACTGCTCCAAGTATCTTCATTAAAACCATGAATTTTGTTAAATGAGATGCAGCTTCTTGAGGGAGAATGAAAGGTAGCTGTCCTTTCACCAACGTTGTATCCCTCTGAAATGAAGTTTCCCAAGAGAATGCTGATGCTTCCTTTATAATTTCATAATTTCTTTCATTTATTCAACATAAGTCAGCAAAAGGAGTCAGAGTTTTATAAGATGTAAGAAACTCCAGAGGAAAGTGTTAATAGCAAACTTCTTACAACCAGTTTGTTTGATAACACTATGCATGTTCTACCAGACTCCAGCACCAAAAACTAGTGCTCTTAGCTCACCTGATTAAACTCAGTACACAAATCACCAAAAATCTAGTACATCATCCTGTATAAGAGCAAGGGAGGCATACCAACAACCCAAACCAACATCCATTTTTGGAAAAGTCAACACAGCTCTTCACAATGTCCCAAATAATAGTTTGTTGCTTTGAACAATGTAGCCTATCACTTTTCTACTCTCTGGTCTCATCATACAGTCAGTATTATATAGCTGGTAAAGACATATGCACTCAGTGAGATAAGAAGATTCAGTGTTTAAGGATCACAGGCCTTACATACCCTGACAGCAGCACTAGGCCTTTTCAGTACTATTGATTCTTGGGTATGTTTAGTTTTGGTTTTCTTTTAACTTTGTAGTATTTAAGCATATCTTAGCACTGGAAGCTAAGAAAAAGAGCCACAATGCTGTTGGCTGTGAGACTGACAAGACCTAAAAAAAGTTAATGATGAAAACTAAAACCCCATCATTTCCATCTAACCAGCTCTTGCTTCCTGATGGATTAGAAAATCTGTTGCATCCACTCAGAAATTAAAGACCACCTTACCTCCATAAAAGTTGTAATTGGATGTCCTATTTGCTAGGAATCATGAATTTACAGCTTTCCAGTCAGAACAGAAGAGTTTGATTTTTCTATCATGTCACATACAGGATGTAAACACAATACATCTTTCCAGGAAAGGTCAGCACACGAATTACATACAAAACCCAAATATACCACTCCAATTTAGTGAGAGGCAAGAGCATTAATAATATTGAAACTGGAGCACAGGGTAATTAATAAAAAAACCCAATAATAATAACAACAATTAAAAATTACAATTATTAATGTAGCTCTAATCCATACCGGAATTTCATCACTCTATTGCTAAGACATCAGAAAAATAGCTGAAAAGAAAACATTTTCTGTATCACCTGGAAGATATTCTTTCTTATAATGTGCTGCTACTTGTCACAGTGTTGAGCAGTGCTGTCTCTTGTTCATAAACACTTTAGGTACTATTTACTGCTAGGTCTTTTCCAGAACTATATAGTGTGAATGAAAATACCTATTAAATTAAGAGAAGCTTAACATAATAAAAGGCTACGTGGATGTAGGGAGATAGAACATGTGGTGAATGGATATGATTCGTGCTGATAGAATAGAAACAGTAATCAATATTGATACAGTAATTAATATGGGAGAATAAATAAAATAGTTAAAATTTGAAATGTCCAAAAAGAGGGGGGGGGGGGGGGGGGGTAGGGCCCACACCCCTTCCCAGCAGATGTTCCCAAGGACAGGCTCCACATTCCCTTTCCCAGCAGCTGCTCTCAAGGACACCCGGAGCTAAAAATGAACAAAAAGGAAAAAGAACCTGGTTGGGTCCCAGAAACTGCTACTTATAAGGGATTTATTACTCTGATATTAAGATGTACCGATATGATGGTTTTGGCTTGTATTGTACTGGCTTGGTGCGCATGTGTAACCAAAAGGTGAAATAAAGGACACAGAGGAAGACTACGGAATCTTCATCAAAAAGACCCCAAAAGACTTGTGCAACCACCGAGCCAAGTGACAACGCATGCGTGGCAAAGGTGGTGATGAGGGTGGAGATGAAAATGTGATGAATCGAAAATGGGAGGAGATGACATTAACACATGGCATAAAAGGGGGAATTTTCACTTGGCAAACTTGTACATGAGGTGGCAAGGGTCCAAAGGCCTTGCACTCGTGTACCCCGCAGTTTATCTTTGCTTATGCGCTATTATTAGAACCAAATTATCCCTTATTTATATATTTTTTTCTATTCAATTAAAATTGCTGCTACTTTAAATATTGTTGGGTTGTTTTTTTTAAGGGGATAATTGGGCAAACATAACAATTTTGGTGCCAAAACCCGGGACTCTCTTATCTCCAGGGAGGTGGATAGCTTCTGGGAAGGAGCTCCCCACCAGACCTTTAAGTGGTCCCAAGGCTAGACCACTCTCCCTTGGGAAAAGAGAGTCTTTATTACAATAACGCATAAGCAAATTAAGTTAGTAAAGCGCGCAGGAGAGGCTCCCATCAGAGTGCCGGCTTAGAGAAGAGAGAGTACCCATATAAAACTGCTTTGTGCACGAAGACCCTCGTGAGAAAAGGAGGCTGTGAGTATCACGAGGTTTTGGGTCGGGGGGCAGCTGTATGCATGTGTGAGTGTGTGTAGAGTGTCTGAGACAGGGCCTGGGCAGTCCTAGGCCCCTGGAGTGATTGGGACCTCCCAGTAGTGAAAGAAAATTGAATGAGTGGGGACCCCGGGAGGGTTTGACCCGGGGGGAGGAGGGGGTCTCTGGTCCAGGCACCTGTGAGAAGGTCCTAGGGCAGGAGAGACTGATCCAGGAGGGAAACTGAGAAGGAGAGTGAGTGAATAGGTTCAATTTCCTTGGAGGGGTTGGTAGCAGGCAATTTAGTATGTGATTAGATGGAGAGAGGACAGGGTTAATAGATTGAGAGAGAGAGAGATAGGAGTGGAACAAGAAAACTGCAGAGGGAGAGATAGAAGTGGAACAAGTAGATCGAAAAGGCAAAGTGACAGAGTAAAAGTGAGAAAGTTGAACCACGAGGTGAGTGTGAGAAACTAAGACTTTCCAGGTACCGGGGATCTCTTAGTTTGTTGCCGCCAGAAATGGGTCAGGGAGAAAGTAAGTTCCTTGACCCAGGGGCTGTGGATTGTGTGAAAAATCCGCAGGAGTTTGGAGTATCTGGGAACCATGAGGGGGGTTCTCAGGAGGGGAGCATTCCTCAGGACGGCCCACTGGGGATGATGATTCGGTTTTGGGATGAATGGGAATCCCGAAGAGTAAAAAATAAAAAAAAATCGGAAGGCAGTGCCTAGGAAACATAATATACGAAAAGTTTTGAGTTTGCATCAGAAAAAAGATGAGTCCCCAGCAGAATGGTTAGAAAGATTAAAAAGAGACTTACAATTATATTCAGGTATAGATACTGATACTGCAGTGGGACAGGTTCTGTTAAAAATTCAGTTTGTGGTGAGATCTTGGGGTGACATCAGGAAGAAGCTGGAAAAATTAGAAGATTGGCAGGACAGGGGACTTCAAGAGTTACTGAGAGAAGCACAAAGAGTATATGTAAAGAGAAATAAAAAAAGCCGAAAATAGATGCCAGAATTTTGGTGGCAGCAGTTCAAGAAATGCAAGCAGCTCTGAATACAGAAAAATCTGCAGGGAAAAACAAACAGCAGATATCAAGATCTATTTTTAAGAACACAGGACCTGTGCGTTTTTCCCGCCACAAGAAAAGACACTTTAAAAATTCTTGTTTTACTTCAAAAGGTGCAGGACCTATCTGTTACTATTGTCATAAAAAAGGGCACCTGCAAAAGAATTGCAGAAAGAAACAGCAAGATGAGAAAACTTTTCAGGAGAATCAGAGAGGTCAGGAGTTCTGTTTAATGAAGAGGACCGAAACATTACTAGAAGAGCCCTTGATAAAGCTAAAAATAGGTCCTCAGGGCGAAGAAGTTATATTTTTAGTTAATACAGAAGTTTCTCAGTCGACAGTGACAAAATTACCCCAGGGATGTGAGATAAGTGAAGAGCGAGTTACAGTAGTCGGAATTACAGGAGAGGCTTTTCCCGTTCCTGTAATTAAAGGGGTGCAAATTGAAACAGATGACAAATTTGGAGTAAATGATTTATTGTTGATACCAGAGGCCGAGAATAATTTGTTAGGCAGAGATCTAATAATCGCCTTAAATCTACAGATAAAAGCCTGTAAAGGAAAACTTGAAATCTATTCTTTAACTGAAGGAGATAATCTGGAAATTAATGATACAGGTTGGCATTTGGGTGATGTGGGAAAAAGCTGGGGGGTAAAAGAATCTGGTCCCCTTAGTCCCTCCTGGTCAGCACAAGCCTGTGAACTTTATGCATTACTCCGTGCATTATTAATACTAAAAGGACGAGAAGGGACTACCTATACAGGCTCTAAATATGCTTTTAGTGTAATACATACTTTTTAGAAAAATTTGAAAGGAAAGGGGACTTATAAACACTCAAGGGAAAGGGTTAATACACGGGGAATTGATAGTTAGGAAAACTTGAAGCTTTAAAGAGCTCAAAGAAAATAGCAGTGGTACATGTAAAGGGACATCAGAGAGGGAGGGATATTAGAGTCAGAAAAATAATTTGGCTGATGAAGAAGCAAATCATGACCTTACAAAAAAATAGAAATTCAGCAAGAGATGTTTTCTGTTCCGCTAGCAGAACTAGCAGTTGTAAAAATTAGAAACAACTTTTAAAAAGGGAAAGTGGATTTTTACTGATAGCAGGATTATGATGCCAAAACCAGTGGCACGTCAGGTTTTAGATAACTTACATAGACAGACACACTGGAGAACAAGAGCCCTTTGTGATCACTTTTTAAATTTTATAGGTGTATAGAAATATTTGAAATTGAAAAACAAATTAGCCAGGGGTGTCTCACCTGTCAAAAGGCAAATAAGAGGTTGTTAAAGAGCCCTCCCTCTGTAAGCAAAACAGCTTACAGGCCATTTGAAAAGATCCAGGGTGATTTTACAGAATTGCCTAAAGTGAGTTAGTAGAAATATTTGTTATTTAAATCAGTTAATTCAGTGACTTGAAGCATTTCTAGCAGTTTGGGCTACAGCTCAAACAGTGGCTAAAATATTGTTAAAACAAGTAATTTCAAGAATGTGAATATATGGTGAGATTTGTTGATTTATATTAACCCTGATTTACTAAGAAGGAACTAGGCATCCTAGAGTGGCCGCCGACTGCAATTCCCTTGAGCTTGGAGGTAGAAGAACGCCGGTGGAAAAGAATAAAAAAAACTTTTTTAATCGGTAGAAACAGCCTAAAAGGATCGAAGATCTCTGGGATCACCTACCAGCAACATTATTAAGATTGGTTACAGAACTGCAATCCCAGCAACTGAGGCTGGTAACACCTGTTGTTAAAAAGGTCCAGAGACAAACAAAATGTTGGCAGTGTGGTAAAAAATGATTTAAGGTGTCATCAATATGTATTGTTTGCACACTTTGTTTTAACTCATGGTGGAAAAGTAACTAAGAGGGAGGAGGAGAGACAATTGATCTGCTTGTTTTGCTATAGTTATGTATTTAGCTGGCTAACTATGAAATGCATTGCTAATGATTTTTTTGGGATACCTTTGAGAGTGGGAGACGGGACCCTTCCAGCAGCAATTGGACTAATGGAGAATTTAGATTAATTGGTTTTTGCTATATCAGCTATAATGCAAATAAGAGACTGAGCAATTCATGATATTATAGACCAGTGTCTCATAATCAACAGCTGTTGTGGAAAAGTTTATATACCACATCATAGGAGCATTCTGAGGGCATATTGGCCCGCGTGAGTGTGCCTATTGAAGGCAGCGATTTAATAACTCCCTGTCCTTGAAGCAAAAAGATAATTAGTTAAATTTTATTGTGGTTGGCACATCCCTGAAAATTTGGAAAATATTGGCTTATAGTATTTTGGCCTAACCTTTTCCCTGTTTTTGTCATTTTAGTTATTTCTTTTAACCAGCCAGAACTGGGAAATGGCATTTAAAAGGAGACAAGCAAACTCTGTGAAGCTATGGGTGCCAAAGAAACTAAAAGCACCAGTGACTAGATCCCGGGATATTACCTTTGCTACCAAGAACACTGGCATCTCGGCCCTTGGCAGCAACCCAAGGGGCCTTGAGAAAGGTAGAAAGGTACATTTCCTAAGGATTATTTTCGCTGTGATCATTTTGGTACCCTGGCAGTTGGCAAAAGCCAGAAAGCCACACCGGACAGAGTTAAAACAATAAAAAGCAAATAAGACAAAAGCCAAGTCCCAGCAATTTTAACATTTGTAACTATTGCAATCACCTCGTGTGGATTAAGGACAAGATAGAATCTGTGTTTACGACACACCCATATGTTAGTTTTGTCTGCTACAATTGCAGCAGCTTTATAAATGTTTGTGTTAAAAGAAGAAAAATATATTGGAAAAAAAGAAAATTAAATATAATGGACGAGCTTCTTATCCCCATAGTAATCAGATTTGCCCTCAATATGAAAGATTTTTTGTTTTGAAAGAGATGATAATAAAGATGATCCAAGTATAAGCATAAGAGGCCAGGCATTAAAAGAAAAATTAAAAGAAAAAATAAAAGAAGAAAAAGAAATTAAGAAAAATAGAAGAAAGAACAGAAAAAAGAAGTCAAAATAATTGGCTGAATTGTATAAGCAGCTAAAACAGCACTACAAAGATTGGGATTTGCCAGCCTCAAATAAGAACCTGTTTAAGAGATTGATGCAAGAGATTGCTACAGAATTAAGATTATCCAAATGTTAGATTTGTGGAAGTCTAAAAATGGCTGAAAGATGGCCGTGGAAAGGTGAGAGCTTAGCTCCAGAGCAATTTTTAAAGTGGAACCACACCCAAATTTTTGGAACATTAAAGAGACCTGAAGGGTAAATTTTAAGCCATCAAGTAATCGGAATCATTTGTATAACTCGAAAAGGAAAGAAATTTAATAAAATAGTGGGGCATACTCCTTGTAAATCCACATTGGTGGTTAATATGGATGATCATTCAAAAGTTTGGTGACCTGAAACCCCTGTTAGATATTGGGGACCAATAAAAGAAATAAATTGTGAATAGGATGAACAAATTAATTTATGCTGGCACAGAAGTCCTGGAGCTAACCCCTACCAATCCATCCACCACCTGCGATTTTATTGGAAACAACCGGAGAAAACTGATAAGAATTGAAAAGCCCCAGATGAAATATATTGGATTTGTGGGCAACGGGCGTACAGTGAGTTACCTCAAAGATGAAGAGGAACCTGTACCATAAGAATAATACAACCCTCCTTATTTGTTTTACCAAGGTCTAAGAGCAATGTGTTAGGAACTTCACTGTATGAAACCCTGCAGTGAAATAAAAGATATTTGAATTTTAATTTTCCAACAACAGCAGGAAAAAAACAAAAATGGGGAGAGGAGAAATGGCCTGCAGAACAGATTATAACATATTATGACCCAGCAACACGGGCTCAAGATGGGTCATGGGAATATAGGACCCCAATTTACCTGTTGAATTGATTAATAAGGCCACAAGCAGTAGTGGAAATAGTGTCAAATCATACCTCCAGTGCTTTAAAAATGTTGGCCAGGCAATATACACAAATGTAGGCTTTTGGATACCAAAACAAGATCGCCCTAGACTATCTGTTAGCAGAAGAAAGAAGAGTTTATGGGAGATTTAATAAATCTGAGTGTTGTGTAGAAATTGATAATTATGGAAAAGCTATTATAGAACTTGCAGAGGAAATTAAAAAGGTAGCTCATGTGTCAATATAAAAGTAAAATTCAATCCTAAAAACAAATTGGAGAGATAACCTTTTTGAAAGTGTTTGGTAAAAATTAAGGTTTATGTTTCTTATGTTCAATTCTGGGACTTTGTTTCTGCCTTGTATGATTTTGTGTTTTATTAGGCTAATTCATTCAGTAATTCAAGGGATGCAGATTACAACAATGCCTCTAAATCCAGAATCAGCAAAAAGGGAAACCAACATCTATAATGGTACTACCAGCTAAATCCACCTGTGTTAAAGAACAAAGACCTAGAGAGATTGAAATAGCTCAGAAAGTGCTAACCAAATTTGAAAAAGAGTGTGAAAAACTAGAGGCGGCAGCAGAAATGCTGGAGAAGTTTGAAGCTGAAAGGAGAGAACGAGAAAATCGAAATTTTGAAGAATATAGAGGATATCAGGGCACAGCCTTTTAAATACAGCACGAATCAATGATAAAAAAAAAAGGGGGGGACTTGTGGTGAATGGATATGATTCGTGCTGATAGAATAGAAACAACAATCAATATTGATACAGTAATTAATATGGGAGAATAAATAAAATAGTTAAAATTTGAAATGTCCAAAAAGAGAGGGGGGGGGGGGGGTAGGGCCCACACCCCTTCCCAGCAGATGTTCCCAAGGACAGGCTCCACATTCCCTTTCCCAGCAGCTGCTCTCAAGGACACCCGGAGCTAAAAATGAACAAAAAGGAAAAAGAACCTGGTTGGGTCCCAGAAACTGCTACTTATAAGGGATTTATTACTCTGATATTAAGATGTACCGATATGATGGTTTTGGCTTGTATTGTACTGGCTTGGTGCGCATGTGTAACCAAAAGGTGAAATAAAGGACACAGAGGAAGACTACGGAATCTTCATCAAAAAGACCCCAAAAGACTTGTGCAACCACCGAGCCAAGTGACAACGCATGCGTGGCAAAGGTGGTGATGAGAGTGGAGATGAAAGTGTGATGAATCGAAAATGGGAGGAGATGACATTAACACATGGCATAAAAGGGGGAATTTTCACTTGGCAAACTTGTACATGAGGTGGCAAGGGTCCAAAGGCCTTGCACTCGTGTACCCCGCGGTTTATCTTTGCTTATGCGCTATTATTAGAACCAAATTATCCCTTATTTATATATTTTTTTCTATTCAATTAAAATTGCTGCTACTTTAAATATTGTTGGGTTGTTTTTTTTAAGGGGATAATTGGGCAAACATAACAAACATAAGTAAATAAAGGTAGTATAGAAAGTAATCTTACCCCCTGAAGAGTTGCAGCTGAGCCAATTATTAAGGATTAGGGGCAGGCCTGATGTTAACAGGCCACAGCTGTAGCCAATAAGAAGACTGTTATAAAAGACTGGATTGGTTGCTTGAGAGGAACTGGAGTCAGTTGGCTACTGTGAGGACAGGGAAGAGTCAGTGCCTAGAGGAGCTGCCTACAAGAAACATCAAGGAGATATGAAACTCTAGCAATATGGAACCCTTGCACTATAATGACAATGCTTGGACAACTCTGTAATTCAACATAAAGTCTATCTTCTTTCCAGAGTACTCTATTTTATCATTCATCAATGTCTTGGTTTAAAAGACAAGCGTCTGCTAAGGAAGGTGGGAACCTCCCTTGCAATGGAAAATATGACCCCCTTCCCTCTGAATTCTTATAATTTTGAAATTAAAGGGCCTTCAGGCAAAGATATGGGAAAAGGGATAACAGTTCTTTACTAGCATGTATATGGATAACAAGGCAACAGTGGGAGTGACAACAAACAACCAGAACCCAGTAACCCTTTACTCGGCTGCGGAGCTTTCCCCTTTGGTGCAGTTACGGTCACAGCCGGCAGGGGCGCTGTTGGCTCCTGGCCGGGCAGGGCAGGTGCGATGATTCCCTTGCAGCTGCAGGGGGCGCTGTGGCGCGAGTTTCGGCCGCCTCCCTGCGCACAGTAATGGCGTCAGTAAAACAGTCCACAGGAGCAGGTACTGATCACTCAACAACAGTAAGAAAAGGTTCTTCTTTTTCACCTAATTCTATAAGCTATCAACAACAGCCTTTGACATTTTGCTTTTTTTCTGACAACATGCCATGGAAAGCTGCTTTTGTAGTAGTAACTGTTATATCTCCTGTGTGTACATATACAGTACACAACATTTATGGGTTTAAGCACTAAAATACATTTTAACTGTTACATGTAAAGTAAAAGAAGTCTCATAACTACACGAAGAAAAATAACGAGAGGCAAATATGCATATACATGAAATAGAATATTGCCCTCTTAGAACAATAAAGTGTGACTTTTAATGACTGTGAGTCATTAAAATATACGTGGGGATAAAGGTAATTGCTACTGTACTCCCTGTAAAAAAAGAACAAGTAAGATGCAATTGCTTGAAAAACAGAATACAGATGGAATTTCTGTAAATCCTCAATGGTCTTTGATGATAATTTCACAACAGAAATGAGAGAATTATGCAGAAATTCTCTTCTTTTTCCCCTCATTCTGAACTTCAGAGTTAAGAGGCCGAGCATATTTACAATTAGCTGTGCAGAGATAAATGTTTAAATCTGAAGACATTTCTTACAATAAAATGAAAATCTGTGTCATACTGTCATATATGAGTTTACTGTGTTCCACAAGCTTTGATTTAGAGTGGGAATTTTCAGTTTACAGTTTAAGTGGAAGAGGAAAACCAGTTGTATTCATTGTTTAAAATATAAATATTTTTCTGTTGTCATCAGCTGCAGGAGTTAAATGATTTTGATAGAGAAAGTCCTGGGGCTCTGCAAAGCAACTGTGCTCTGTTCTCTCTGGGCATGGGATGACTCAGTTTCTCCACAGTGATTTATCTGGGTAATGCAACTCTGGGTTGTCAAGTCCAGAAGAGGCTCTTATCCAACTGTATTCAGAAAGAGACGGGAATAGACGACTGGGGAATCTAAATGACCGTTTTCCCCCTATAGATCTGCTAGGCTACATGGCCTAGTTTTTGGCAGCCAGAGGTGGCTTCTGTGAGAAGCTGCTAGAAGCTTCCACTGTGTCCTGCAGAGCCAGTCCCTGGTGGCTCTGAAGATGGACATGCTGCTGGCCAAGGCTGGGCCAATTAGAGATGATTGTAATGCCTCTGTGATAACATATTTAAGGAAAAAAAGTTTAAAAAGTGTGCATGCACAGATTTGTCCTAGCCAGAGAAGAGGAGGAGATGAGGATATGCGAGGGAAACAACATGGAGACACCAAGGTCAGTGGAGAAGGAGGGGCAGGAGGGGCTCCAAGCACCAGAGCTGAGATTCCTCTGCAGGCTGTGGTAAAGACCGTGGTGAAGCAGCCGTGCCCCTGCAGCCCATGGGGGTCCATAGGGGGTGCAGAGATCCACCTGCACCCCGTGGGGGAGGTGCTCACACTGGAGCAGGTGGATTCCTGGAGGAGGCTGTGATCCAGTGGGAGACATGGTGGAGAGAGGAGGTCCCTGCATCCAGGCTGGAGCAGCACATCCTTGGAGGACTGCACCCCGTGGAAGAGTGACCTATACGGCAGCAGTTTTGGGAGGACTGTTTGCCCATGGGAAAGAGTCAAGTTGCAGTAGTTTTGGAAGGACTGCTGCTTATGAGATTTGGAGCCATGCTGGAGAAGTTCACAGAGAACTGTCTCCCATGAGAAGGGACCCCATGGTGTAGCAGGGGAAGGACTCCTCTCCCTGAGTAGTGGAGGAAAACCTCAGGTGACAAACTGACCAAAACCCCCAGCCCCATGTCTCCCTGCACTGTTGGTGGGAAGGAGGGAGGGGTTGGGGGGAAAAGATGTTTTTAAGGGCTTATTTTACTTCTCATTTTCCTTCTCTGACTCTGATAGCAATAAATTCACTCTGTACCTTTAAGCTCAGCCTGTTTTGCCCTTGGAGTGTAGTGTTTTCTCCTGGTTCTTATCTCAACACATGAAGCCCTCATTAAATTTTTCTCTCCTCTGCCCAGCTGTTGCAAGGGAGGGTGACTGAGTGTCTTTTGTGGGTGCCTGTATCAAACCTTGACATGCATGTGTCCTTACAAATAGCCGCCTTCTGAGTTTGGTACAGGCCCACCATTTATTCTACTATTCAGGCAAGGATTTCAGGTTTTCAATTTTCTGTTTCCTGGATAATGAGCACTATGCTCTTTCCTTTATCCTTTCAGTGGGCTGAACTGGGACTCCTTATTTATTATCTTTGGGGAGTAGTAATAAAAAGATCATTCTGTTCTTAAGGTTAATTGACCTCTCAAGGGTTACATGCTCAGCAATGCAGGCAAACAAGATAGACAGACCATGTTCACAGCTTTCAGTTTACCGGGATCTCCAGGGCACACATAGCACCAGCTGCAACAAAGAACATGTAAAGAGCCATAGAACTGAAGTGATAGTGCTCCTCAGAATGAACTGACAGTAGGTGAGGTGGTCAGGGAACAGACAAATCATTGGTAAGTGATATTGCAAGAAACAAAGTAAAGCTTGGACCTCCCCTCAAACTTCCTCTGCCATGGCCTTGTTAGGTCAGTGACCATCACAGAGATGGTCACTGAAGGAATCCTGGAGGAAACTGAAAAAGATGGCACAGCCTCTAACAGGGTTGGTTGTTCTTGCAAGCTTTCTGAATGGCCCACAGCAGCAGTTTGGTGAGCTTCAGCACAGAGATACATCCACCAGATTGTCTTTTTATACTTTAATACCTAGAATTTGACTTTTCTTTTTATCTAAAGCCTCTAGAGTTGCAGAATGAACTTGAAAGCAGGCCTGAATGTAAACCAAGAAGAGATGGCTGCCTGAGTTCACAGAAGACAGCAGTTCTGCACGGCATTAATCAGTATGAGTGATAATTCAGACGTACATTGTAATACTTCATATCTTTGCATTGCTATTAAATTGTAGATCAAAGCATGGACAAAACTTAGAAAAATTAAACTATTTATATGCTTCTTATTGGTGAACATGGCAGAAACAGTGCTTTTGCAGCATTTTCCCCTCTGCATTTGAAGAATTGAGCACAACAGAACTTCTTGAAAGCACAGTAAGCATGTGTGACTAGTTCAGTAAATAGAGTCTCTCTCATTTGGTGTGTCACTGCACCTAGCCTAATCTGCATGCGACTGTCATGACAATTGTAGTAGTTCCTTTTACAGTCACCCCTCCCTACCCAATTCTCTCTCTGGTCCCAACTCAAATTCACATTTAGGATTTCGTATCATGCAGTTCCTTTACTGTTTATTACTGCCTCTATGTACATCAAAGAATGAGGAAATAAAAAAGAAAGTAATCCTAATATGCTCCTTAGATCTAAGCAAGATTTTCAGCTTAAAATCAGCATTACAGAAAATTCTTGGTAAAGGACAGAAATACTTGAGATATCTTTTTGCTTAAAAGGATTTTTTTCCTCTTTCCCCTCTTTTTTGTCTCAGAATTTTGAACTAAAAAAGTACCACAAATTCAGTTTCCTCATGGAGATGCTCCATTTGCTCTTACACTGAAGAAACTCCTCAGAGATGCACCATATTTCTACAGAGTTACTAGCTGTGAAACAGCTGGGATATGGACAGCAAAGATAAGCAACGACATCGAATAATCAAAAGGTCAAGTCAAGAAGTCTTGGAAAAGTGGAAAGGGAAGAAAAGGGAAAATATAGCATCTCTGTAGGATTTCAAAACTTCTATTAAATCCCACCATCTTCCTGACCTTGGGAAATTTGAGGAAAGAACTACCCATCTCAGAGATACAGATTCTTTTACTTCCCAGTATTCTTCTCTTTGGTGAAGAGGAAAGCTCAATAGCTTTTGAAACCTCCCTCTCTTCTATACTGAGAGGAAAATAAAGGCAACGTGATAATAAGATGCAGAAGAATTAATAAGCATTCTAGCAGTCAGGATGCAGGCTTTGTGTTTACATGGAAAGGAGGGAAGTGCATTTGGTAGCATAGGACTGATTCAGAGCAGAAACTGCAAACACTGACATGAGCCAAATTTTAGATTGTGTAAAATGTGTGGGAGTATTTCTCACTCTCCAATTCCTTTCTATAGGAGCTCTAAATAACAGCTCACAAAGACGACATAAATGTCCGTTCATACTTAAGTAACAAGACTATTTTCTTGGTGTTATTACCACAGTTCATGGGAGGTATTAATTTGTGCTAGAAAGGTACTGTATATTAAATTGCAATTCATCACCTCAGAGCCAAAAAGTCTGTCCAAGGAAGCAACAAGTAACTGGGGTTAGAATTTAGCATTGCACTGGGAGTAGATTATAAACTCCTTAGAGCACCTTTGGTTTCCTGTGTTGTGTTTATAACACTAAGAGTAATTGAGCACTGCTGCCTAGATATGCTTCATCAGCACTGCTTCATCACCACCACAGACCTCAGCATCCATGGGGAACTTCACAACACATGTGCAGTCTGAAACTATTAATCTGCTCACTCTTATAAAACCAGCATTATTATACAGCACTGACGAAAGTAATCCACAAAATGAAACCATATAAATACTTCTCTTTCTTTGTAACAAGGCAACCACAAAGCTGCATTCAGTTGAGGCTGGGTTCTATTCTTAATTACTGGTGAAAATGTACTGTCACTCTGATCTCAAGCGGTTTAAGCATGATGATGTTACATATGACAACAACTGTCCTTTTATTTTCAGCCCATATTTTAGCGCTTTGCATGGACAAATGCAACTGTTATCTCTGTTTGAAAACTGCAGAACAAAATTTTGTACCCAAGTAAAAATAGAATCCTTTCTGTTCCCTGCAACACCTTCAAAACCAGCAAGTTAAATATATTGCATTCTTAAGACACAATTAAAGAAAGTGAAAAAGTAACTGACCTCTTGCCGTTTGAAATTTTGAACATATTCTTCAAACTGTTCATCTTTAGTTTCATCTGCTTTTCCTAATTTTTGAAGAACCTATAGTGAAGGGAATAAGGAATAATTTAATATTTATGACACAAATCAAAACATCTGCTACTTTCAACATTCTGTTCTTGCCGTTAGACATAAATAGCATTTTACTTTTGGGAGTGTTTTGTGCTCTACTGTTTCCAAAATTCACACAAGAAACTATTCTGTCAAAAAAAAAAAGAAAAAAAAAAAGAAAAAAAAAGATAAAAGCAGGAGTATGGAGTGTGTGTGTGTGTTTGTGTGTAAATATACTTCCAAGTATGGAGTCCTTGGGGGAATGGTTCTTGTTTTTTCAAAGCAAGAAAGAATGAGAGAATTCTGCTGGCACTACAAATTGTCCTCCAGTTCAGACAAAGAAGGAAGAAAACCTCCTCCAGTTTTTCTTCTCATTACATTGAACAGTATTAACATTATTCTTACCTGCATGATTTTCAACATAAAGTCATAAAAACTGTAAGGCTGATGCCTATATAAAACATAGCGTTTATTTTGCTCCCCTCATTAATTCATAAGTAGATTGTCATCCACTAGATAATAAGCATGCTACAATAATTCAGCAATAAGGGCTATTCAGTCAGCAATCTCAAAAGTAATTTGAAGCAGCTACACCTTGCACTGCATTTAACCACAATAAATGCATTCTATTATTAAATCCCATTGCTATCCATTCATTATAATACTGAAGACTTAAACATAGCTGCAAATAGGCTTCACCCTACTTATAAAGCAATCCCCAATATCTTTACAGAGTACTTGCTTGTAGGAGTGAACCATCCCACAGACTGATTGCTCTCCCATTACAAATTGACCAAATGATCTATTTGCACAGTTAATAACAAAACCAAACAAAACCAAAACAAAACACAGACATCCCACAAAATTGAAACAGTAGCAACTAGCAGATGCTATGAATACCCATATAAACATTATAATGTATTCTTCTCAAAACAAAGAATGTACAGCTCCAGTACTACCATATTCTTTCTCAGACCACCTTCTTCCAAGTCCAGCCAGCCTCACAGCACAAAATCAGGCTGCACAAAGGAATGATGAGCATTGCTACTGTGGAAACCAGAGGTCAAGATAATAATGAAGGTGATGCAATGCCACCTGTGGACATGGCATATGAAAGGAAGTTTTGTCATAATTACAGCAGAAAGACTGAAAGAATATCAGAGAAGAAAAAAAGATATAGACTAGCCTTTTGCTGCCAATAGCTATGTTCATTTTCAGTTGCTTGTAAGAAAGTTAACTAGTCAAAAAAACTTCATACACTCTTATCACCAACCTCTTAATAAAATATTAATAAGTATCACAGAAAATTATAAAGAGAAATCATTTAACATTTGGAATCATCACAGGCCTTCACATTGCTCCTTGTCACCAATGAGCCAAACAGGCAGCCCACAACTGTGGCACAGCTCTGATCTGCATCAGGGGGCTTTCTGAAAATCCAACACATTTTTTTCAAAGAGGTGGTGGCCAGGTAAGCCTCCTGACCATGGCAATGCATTCAAACCACATTTGGAGCAAGAGCAGAGTTAACTGTAGTATGAGCATTCATACCATAGATAACAAACTACAGCATCAAAAGTTGTCAGGATATACTCTTTTTTTTTCATATCAATAGCACACATCCACATTTTTAAATGTGCACTCAGGCCCAATAGTGCAAGGCTCAGAAGGGAACAACCTCCCACAGCACTTACATCCTATGGTTTGGGATTTTTTTATCCTATCTCCAACTTTCCATTTATATACAGATATTTAGCTGAACCAAGATGCAGTGTTACAACTTAGCCTCTACAAACACCAACACTAATCTTAATATGGATAATTTATAACCCAGTTTCTCAATTTTCCCAATCCAAATCAGAACAACATATATATGTCCTATGGTTGGATCGAAAAGTTCCAAGCCAGAGACTAAAGAAACGTACCCTCATTGAAGTCCTGCAGCTCATGCCGTGTACACAGATAACTGGGGTTCACTTATTCTTTTGCTAAAAGCAATCCTAATCCCATCCCCACAATTCCATATAGAGGTGGTGGAGCAGACTGGGGCTAAAGTAAACTATTCCTCACAGGTTCTTTTAGATGCCACCCATATAACTCCATGGACTAATGAATGTGTAGCTCAGCCTTTTAGAATCAACCTATTCACAAGTTTACCATTGGTAGTCTAAACAGAAAAGTGGCCAGGTTGACAGTTGTAGAAACTGACCTACCTTTCAGCTCTTGAACATGTGGTGGCCTGAAGGGCTTGAGTGAATCTAGAACTTAGTGAAGGCAAGGGGCTAGCATTTTTTTTTCTTAGTATACCCATACATAGAAATAAAATTTGAGGTTGAGAACATCTATCAATGTGTATGAACAGTATCATTTACAATAAAATAAAATTTAAAAATTAAAGAAATGGACACAAACTGAATCTCAGTAAATGTTTTATATTCAAGTTTTTGTCATCTTCTGAAGACTGTATGAAATAGTTGATGAATATGTTCACCGTAATAAAATAAAACAGGATAAAAGCTACCTCATTTCATATAATTAAACTAACTCAGCTACCACTAAGCTTTCTCTTAAAATGACAGAAAAAGATTTTTTAAAAAGTATCTAAAATGAGTATCAGTGTTCACCCACCATGTTGCTAAGAATATATGAACTAAATAGTTACGTACAATTAGCACTGAGAATGAAGTAAAAGCTAAATTTAATACAATGGTAAATTTAGATACAGTCAAGTAAAAACATGTAAAGAGGAATTGCCAGGAAACGTGGTACTGACATATCATACGGCAGATTCTACACTAAGATGTAAAATTTGAGTAAGAACATCAATCATGTCTGATGTAATTTATAAATGTCATCAAGAGTACTTCCATTTGGGGTTGCTGCATCTGCAAAAAAACTTTCAGATGATGTAAGATTAAATATGCTTTTAATCTTAAGTGCCTTTACTTACCATATAATACATTCAGTTTTATGAGGATCTTGAATTCAACTGAGCAATTTTAGAATAATTGTGATGTGAATGTTGTTAAGTGCGTGCAACATACTGAAGAAACTAATATAGTAAAATAAACTACAGATTAGCTTGAGAAAGTTTGATTACACTGAAAACTCTTGTCTTGAGGCAAGAATGAGTGTTTTACTACTTACTGAAACTACCACCCTGAGAGGCCTAGCCATCATCTCCTAAAAATTTTTTAAGACTATGGCAATTCAAGGAAAGAAAAAAAAAAAAAAAGAAGAAAAAACCCCAATGCTGAAACTGATTCTTTGATGTAAGCTGTGGCCACCCAGGAGCTGCCTCAGGGTGGACAGGAACTGCAGGGCAGCATCAGGGTGGACAGGAACTGACTTCGTCAGACATCCCAAGATACATCGCCCTCAGGCACACATCGGTATTCTTAAAGAACAACCAATATGTTTAAAACCACTCAGGGCAGGAAGATTTGTCTGCTCAGACAGAGCTACCCAGGAGAAGACTTCATCAGAAATTCACAGGGCCATTAAAATACTGAAAAAATTAAGCTAAGCTAATTTGCCAAAAGTAGCACAATTTAGGGTATAACAGAATAACCCCAGAAAAGCAAGACAAACACTTATGAGAGTTCAAAACCATTGTCATAGACTGTCCAATTTTTTTTTTTTGAGAACAGTAAAATGCTCTGGATCTCAAGAAAAGCACACTCATCCATCTATAACACTGTTCCACAACAGTTTTACAATGCCATTCCACAACATTTTTTTTTACCTAATACCATACTCTTCTACAACCTGCAAAAGAAATACTAGGGCTGCATGACTAATATGTGCAATTTTCCAGAGGAGTTTCAAGATGGTACTTCTTCTGGGCAGAAATTGGTTAAAATGAAAACCAGCCATTCAGGAGAAATAATTTTAGAGTTATCCTAGTACAAAACATCATATGGATATCAGCAAATGCTCATAAATTTAAAGTATTTGGCCAATATAAAATAGAAGCTTTGAAAGAAGCTTCTTAAGATACACAGCAATGCTTATCTGGCATTTAAAAAGAAAAAGAAACACAATGGGTTAAGTTTGAAGAAAGCATGACTGTATTTTAATTTAATCAGCTATGAAGTAGTATATGTCAACTCATAAAGGAAAAATTCATGGACCTGTTATAAATAACTATGTAGTTATTATCTTTTGCTATTATTATCTTTTGTAAATTATTTTGATATAGTACAGCTTGTAATCTCTTTTCAACTGCTTTTGATATAGTATAATTTGTCAGCCTTTTATGATTAATACCCTAATCCCTGTGTAGATTGTATATCTTAGTGTGATAAATATATATGATAGTTTAAGCTTCTGCAAAATATTAAATTAGAGGATATGTACTGTGTATTATAACATTAACTTTTTCAGAAGGAAATGTATTTGTGAAGTAATAATGAATGCCTTTATTTTTGTAACTAACTGACAATAGTGAAATAGTTAATGTTGATTGAAAATACTTGTAAAGACAGCTAGAATGTCTGTATGATAAGATAACATTGAACAAACTAGGCAAATAACACCCAAAGAGCAAAAAGGAATCTACCACTGACCCT
This sequence comes from Calcarius lapponicus, assembly GCA_039654755.1. Taxonomy (NCBI): domain Eukaryota; kingdom Metazoa; phylum Chordata; class Aves; order Passeriformes; family Fringillidae; genus Calcarius; species Calcarius lapponicus. The sequence goes on from CM077464.1 coordinate 62,425,636, forward strand.
TTGGCTATCGGTAACTGTCAAACCACAGACCAGGGGCCCTTGTGAGGAAATAAAATACAAGACTCTCAGAATCACATCTGCATTGTGGCACATACTCTAAGTAGATAAGGTCAGGGGTCGAACTAAGATACAGAATTTTTGGAACATGTAAACTCACAGGAATGTTTGAAAATGTACAATCTTCATTTATATTCATTTGACCAATGCAGTAAGAAAGTACATAAGAAGAGTTGTTATATTTAAAGGTGTGCTTCTGGCAGCTTGCTGAGCACCCCAGTGCTGGATACTGTCCCTTTTATCTCTTATTAAACTTCTAAAAATTTTAAAGAGTGAGCCTTGTTTCTCATAGACCCAAGCTTACCAGAGCCTGACAGTGATTCCAGACAGACAAAAAACTCCACCCCACCAATCACCTTGCCACAAGCCAGCCATCTCCTCCCACCAAAAAACCCTACACATGCACCACAAACACCTCCATGTTTAAAAAGACAATTATTTTCATTTAGTGGGATGCTACACAAAGTGTACAATATCCAAAACTATAAAACAGTGTCAAAGTAGAAATGTTAAGCATGGTCCATGATTCCCAGCTGGTATTTCAGAAGTGTAGGAACAAAGTTTAAGAAACCCTGTTTGTTGCAGAAATACAAGCTATCTAGGAAGAGAACATAGAAATATTAACCCCAGTATAGAAATAATTTCAAAACTTATATACTGACTCTCACTCAAGCATGACAGCAAGGTGTTAAAAACAAGAAACAGAATACTCAATAGTCATTGAAGCCACACAAGATTCTGACTCCTCACAGTTAGCACATGGGATGCTGAACTGAAAACAGGGAGAATCATTACAAAGATGCTGCTTAGTTGTTCTGCTGCAAAGAGGGAAAGGAAGAGACAGTGCAGTAGATTACAGATATGTAAGTATTAAGCTTATGGACCTATTTGTTTAGTCCAGCTAATAGAAAGCCCTCTCTCCAAAGAGGTAACATTCATATCTAACTACTCAAGATCTAGTTGGGTGGCATTTAAAAACAAAATCAGTCTTTTTCTGTCATGATGTCAAAGTCTACAATCTTCTGCCTCCATTTCACTTCAGCACTGAAATCTCAAAATATGGTCAGTAAAAGAAGATGAGCATTAAGATATTTTTCAATACTATTACATTGTAGGATTAAAAATTGGATGGATTTTCATTATTAGAAAAATAGTAAGATTTTTTTAAAAACTGTTAATTTTTCTCTAGTGCTGAACACATCCAGTAAGTATAAATTACCATTTTATGACAGAGTTAAGATTCCTGTGTCTGAAATAGCATAATGTATTGTGCTGTTTCAGTTCTGCTATGAATATTTTGATCTCAGCATAGCTTTAATGCAACAAGCTCAATGGCTTTTCTTCTCTAAGCAGTTGACTGAATTTCATACTCTCCATACTATACAGTCCAAAAACACAGTCTTGCCCTTGTACTCTTGCTGTTATTTCACCATTGCATTCCTGCAAAAACAGCTGACAGTGAAATGTTTGCTGAACCCTCTGTTCTCATTAATATCTGCTGCAAAGTTGTGGGAAAAAATCCCTTTGTCATTGACAGACTCTCAAAAGCCTAAAAACCTGATTAATACAGAACACTGAGCATTTTCCTATAAAATTTTTACCAAAGAAAATGCAGAAAGACACTACAATTAAGTTCTTCACTTAGAATCAATTACTTTGTGAGGTGCTGGTTTCTGTTACTAATCTTACAAAATGACTGAACTTAGCTCCGGTTTCCAGATCAGCTTTAGGCCATCTGTGGTTACGAGATCTTTTTTCTGTACACATTGGCACTACTAATGACATGCAGAACAACTGAATATTCATCAAGTTACAGAAAATCTTAACTGTCCTGTATTATTACTGTAAGTTCTGATAAGATATTCACTGCTTAAAGAAGCAAAAAGGTATACTTCTCTTACAAATTACTGTACTGGTAATGGTTCCCCAGATTCCTCCTAGATCTTCTCTTACACTGGGCACAATAATGCTAATTTGTCCACCGTTTACAGTTGAGTTTTATTACTCAAGTTTGACACAGTGGATCGTATCCTAGAAGAAAGGCCATCACGGTAAACTGCATTTGGGAATGTATCATTTAGTGGATTAATGCAGCTCCACAACTGCATAGGCAATCTCTGCTGTACAAAGTCAAAGAGAAGTCATATCCTGAACTGCATGAATGCATGAAATATGGCCCAAGTAATGGAAGAGGGAAGCTGCAAGGTACCAGGCATTCTCCAGTATGGAGGAGAATAAAGACAACTCTACTGGTCAGACTAATTGTCCATGTAATATGGATCTAGCCTCTAATGAACCTCTTTCCAGACCCCCTCAAAAGAAGATGACTAGGGAAGACACATGACAACTGTACAGTGATGCTATTTCAGAACCTTCTCCCAACCTCCTCTCTCTCACTAAAACTGAATTTCAATGCATTGATGTTGTCTCTTCACACTTTATAGGTGCAGTGGATTTTTCTTATTGAAGGACTGTTCTGCTATTTGTGAAGTTCTGATAAGGTATTCACTGCTTAAAGAAGCAAAAAGGTGTACTTCTCTTACAAATGCTTTTCTTTTGTTAATTTTTTGTAAGCTTTTGCTTGCTGGTGCTTTGAGTATTGTAAAATACCATGATGCATTGGAACAGTTTGCTTAAAAAAGGAGAAGAATACTGAATAATATCCAGACAAGCATAAACCACTACGATAAGCTACATTCTCATAATAAAAATTTAGGAGGGAAATGCAGCCTAAATGACAAATGTGAACATTATGCAATGACAGATGATCATAGTAACCTTTCTGCAAATCACAGAATCTAATTGTTCATCATTGCCCAGATAATGTAAAAATTCTCTAAAGAGATCCACAAAATAAACAAGATTATGATTGTTTTTGGAATGAAGCCACAGAGTTCTACCTCAGTCCTTGGTCATTTGGTTAAAACCAGAAAGAACTTTACAGAGGACACTGACCTGCATATTGCAGTGTACCACAATATTTTCTTTGCAACATCCAGCAAATTTCTTTTACTGGAAGTATGCACCTTGGCAAAATTTAACACAATAGCAGATGGTTACTGTTCAGCATTAAGTGTGACCCTAAGAGGTACAGCAGTAAAACTTACCCCGCCAGTAGAATTACAAGGAGACTGAACGATGAGCTTTTAAGTTTACAAATGATTCATTTTGCTTATGAGAAGGGAAGGAATACTAACAGCTATGGCAGTATACTGCTAGGAACTTCTGCTTTTCTCTTAAGAACTTCACAAGACAATGCTGTGGGTTCCTATGTGATAAAATGGCTCATCAGATACTCTCTGTCTGTATCCTGAACAGTGCTTATCTCCAGTGGATGTGAAAACCTGTACAGGTTCGAACAATAAAGAAGCTGTTCCCTAGACTGTGTGTGAGGATAGCATATATAACAGAGGACAGCATCAAGGTAGAGATGCTGGAATGGTGCATGGCAGGTGATTTTCATAGATTGTAGCTTAAACAGGAAAACAAAATGGAAAGAAACAATAAACAACATAGATCAAGATATAGAGAGGAAAAAGGAGTGAGAAATCAAAGAAGGAATTAAGTGGGAGTGAAACAATTATGAGAGAATAGAGACCAAGCTGAAAACAAAGAATCAACTTTGAGAAATCACTAGTTTGATTCATTTGCCTTTCCATGGTCATCTCAGATCACACAGGATACCTCAAACACCTCTGTGCAGGTGGCAAACATGACATGGGATGGCAGCTTGAGGCAAGGTAGAATATAACTCAAGCAGCCTATGTGCAGGCTGCTGAAGTGAACTATTAATAGCATAGCAACACCTACACTCCTCAAACTTTTGAGTTTTCTGTTTCCTCACAAAATTGCTTAATACAATAATAATGCATTTTTTTGGTCACTTTACCATTGGGCAAAAAAAGTACAGAAAAGGCAAGGAACTTCTACACCAAGTTCAGAGAATTATAATCATATGGAAAAATCTGATTATTCTAGACTAGCATCTTAACCTCTGGGCCATCCTCCTGTGAATAGCAGTACAGAAATCTGCTGTGTTCAAAATATTTGCACTAGAGCTATACAGAAGAGAAAGAATGAGACAAAAAGGAATCTCAAAGAACTGCAAAGACAATCTCTTTGCCCTTTTCTGCTTCATATGAGTTGCTCTCATACTTCTTGAAAAGATTGATTACTTCTTATGATTGAACAAGGTCAAAATTTAATTTATCAGTGATATCCTCAGCTGCATTTCTGTGTCCTTTACTGCATCCCAAATAAAGTAAAACATTACTCTGCTGAATTAAAAAAAGAAAAAAAAAAGAAGAAAAATACTGTCATCTCTTGTTTCTGCCTGTACTTACTAAGGTAGCTGAAAAGTAACTGGATAGCTTCCTAAAAGTGACCAGTGTGTCTCAGCCTTTGGCATACTAGCTGTGCACTCAGATTCACATTCTCCTCATTATTTCTTATTTCGGTCCCTCTTACCAGTTCCTCCACTTTCTTACTACCCTTTGGTATGTCCTCTACCCTTACTGTTGAGCAGACACTTTCCTTAAAACTGCTTCCTCCAAAAAACATGAACACTGGAAGAAATACTTTATTTACTGCCTTTGATAGCGTTTCAGTTTGTTCACGTGACAATTTAATTTACCTGATCTACTAACTTTTGAGCTGCAAGCTTTTCAAAGCAAGAGACTATCTATCTGAACTTCTGCCCCTTATAGCACTGAAGACAAGGGGACCATCCTCTCAACTTGTTTGAAGATCCTACCAAAAAACTTTAATTATAATTTAACTTCTGATGGCTATATTTACCTGGTGACCAGCTAGTTCTTTTGCTATTTACTTGATACTCCTAGTCCTTAAGCTTGAGGGAAAAAAAGGCTTAAGCAGCCACTTGATAAACTTTCTTCCACCATATTTCCAAGAAATAAAAAGCACAGAATCAAATACAAAACAATTGCCATTGACAAAACTTCAATTTGAAACTTTTCAAATTAGATTTGGATTGTTATTTTGAAATTAAGTAATTGCCTATATAGAACTTCTTAAAAATATGCTTCTGAGATTGTCAGAAGAACATAAAAATCAAGTACAAAAACACTTAGCACGAAAATCTTTTTAAGCTGGAAGCAGCCACAATGCAATCAACAATTCATTCTCCTGTACAGAAGAGCCACTAAGGCTCATCCTTGAGCAAGTCCATTAAGACAATTTATTTTACCAAAGTCCTCTGCAGTGATACCTAACAGACAGTGTGGTAATTCTAAATTAAAATTTCTTTTTCTGAGCAAAGAAGATATATATATAAAAGTTTCTAATTTATCTGTAGCTACCACAGTTATATTTCCTAATCAAAAATTCAAATTCTACCTAGAAAAAGACAACTTTGTCCTTTACAGACTGTCTCTCTGGATTTATCACAGCAATATGTGTTTTTGGCAGTTAAAAAAAAATCAAACAAAAAGCTTTTCAGTCACATGGCCAAATAAAAAGATCTCATTCAATAATTCAATATAACAGACCTTTAAGTGCACATGGATCCTCCCACTGTTTAGTCCCACAGGATATATATAGCAGAGTCTCGTTTATTCAGCTCTGATGATACCATTTCAAAGGATAACATAATTTAAGGAAACTAGGCTTCCATTTTCAATAGTGATGCTTTTCAGGCCATTTCCCCTTTTCTCAGTTCCAAGATTAGTGAAAATATTTCCTATTGGTCTTGGTTGAAATAAAACAGAACGTATTTTTAATAAAATAGATGGATTTTGGTATTAAGTAGGTAAAAACATTTGTGGCAAAATATGTTCTTTCAGTAGAATGATATGAAGTTGCTAAGTCTTATTGATAGCATTATAAGTATCTCTTCATTATGTCTCATCACAGAGGCAGATAGAGGTAATTTATCAATGACAACAATTTCTTCAATGTAGAGGAAGAAGCAGATAAAATTTTAAAATACATTTTCAGAGTGGCTGGGAAAAATTTATAAAAGATATATTTTGATTTGATATAATACATTTTTCTAATGATTGCCTGTAAGACTATAATTAAACACAAAATTACATTGCATCAGTAACTATGCAGAAATTATGCCAACTAGAGACAAGATTACAGCCATTCATGACATGGGTAAATTAACAGAGCTCACTTATTTCTCATCTCACAGTGTCAAAGACCTAACAGGTTAATTTATTTTCCTTCCACTTACATCACTATTTCTACAAGACAGGAGACTAGTGGTTTTGTGTCTTATCAGTTTGGCTTCTGAATTAGGCCATATGATCAAAGTAGCAATAGAGATGCCTGATCTTGACTGCCTCCTCCAGTCTGATCTGTGACATTTCCACAGATACTTCTTGGAAAGGAATTGGCTGAGGCTAGAAAGAGCAGCATGCACTGAAGTGAAGATGCTGCCCACCAAGAGGCTCCTTCATGCCCAGCAAGGATGGGATTTCTCTCTGCAGACTCAGTTCAACCTTCATAACAGAACTGATATAATGGAGCACAGGGGAAACAAAACCAAATGTTTCCAACATTGTTTGGTAACTTGCCAACAGCATATTTCACCACCTGTTGAGACAATCTCATGTCATGCCACACACAGCAATGCAGTAAATGAAGATAACTTTTTCTAGTGCTTTGCAAAACATTTTCCAGATTGATGCTTATCTGTGGAGGAATTTACTGTTTCTTGACAGATGATGAAAATACTCCTATTGAATATCAGTGATGGGCCTGATATGTCAAAAGTTGCTGATGAGGTACTTTTTACCACTGGCGTGCTCGAAAACTCCCTCCTCTTTCCTCATCTGAAGGAAGGCAGTGACACTGATGGAACACTTCCAGACAAATTCATTCTTCTCTAGATGGAATGCTAAATAACTCTTTTGCAAAAAACTGAACTCACAAAACTATGAAAATTTAGATAGAACATATATAGTTGGTTCAGAAAATCTAGCAGCTTGGGAAACCTTTGAAGCTAGCCAGGTCTGTCTTTCTTTTTTAAAAATAGCTTTGTCAGAAATACATTAATCCAAAAGAGATTTATTTCAGACTTATTGGAAGAATTTGTGAAGGCATAGTCTCCTAACAATCACAAATGTCCCAAGATCATCTCCGTAAAGAAATAATTAAACTGGCATTATGTGCTAGCCAGGTATTTCTGAAGAAAGTTACCATATTTCCTTCTCATTGCTTTTCATAATTATTCAGCATTTTTGCATTACTGAAGATCAAACATTGTAATGTTAAAGTAATATAAGGCTGCTCAGCTAACATAATATATTTCTATTTTTCTTGTTAAGTTCTACCAAGGATAAGCTTGCCTGTTCTCAGGAGTTTATGTGTATCATTTCTTCATGCTGACCCCAGGTCATGGACTTGTGGTTATCAAAAAGGAAAAAAGCACTGAAGTGATGCTGAGATCATCAAGGACTACCAGCAGTGGAGGTGCCAGTGCTCCAGCTTTGACATTTGACACACTGTAGACAAGCAGGACTTCATCCTCTCCCATGGAGTTTGGGGAATGAAACTCCAGAATTGGCCTTCAGAGCTGCTGAACATGGAAGTAGATGCTCAGATCAGCAGCATGCACAGTGCATATAAGGTCCTCTTTTTAGAGAAATCTTTTCTTTGCTGAGGCAACCAGTCCCCTTCTACTCAATGTGCTGCTGTGAAAACAACCCATTTAAGAGCTCTCTAACAGTCATGCTTTCCAGGCAAAAAGAGGTCCAGAAAAGGAGCCTATCTGCCAATGATGGAAAATAAATGGTAGGAGAACAGTTTTACTGCAAGAGAAACAATGTTCTTCTGAGGATACTGTTCATCTGGAGCAACATTCTGATGCCTTTTAATGGTCCTTATTAAGACAAACAGCAAGTCAGAGGAATATACCACAGTGAGAGCAAGATTAACAAGGAGAAAAATTCAGGTTCTGGACAAAAAACATTTTCAATACAGAAAGAGGACTAGGGCAGGTAAGAAAAAATATCACTAATTCAGTTAGGTGTAAGGAGATTTGGAAAACATAACTTCCATAATTGAGAGAAAATAAAATGACAGTGGGATGCTGTGGCCTTATAACTTGTTAGTGTAGTCACCAAGGCATGCTGGAGAGACAGCAGCAGCAAAGACAAGCTTTAGCAACCCTTATCAGCAAGTCTGGTGCTGCAAGTCCTGTTATGCTCTTCACAAGCAAACTCTGTCCACTGACATTGAAGCTATGTGTCAATGAATAGCTCAATAGAAATCTCTCACCACACATAAGATGGAAGGAAATTGGCACATGCTAGAGACTATGAAAGCCACTGGGAATATGATACATAGTGAATTCAGGTGTGGGCTGAATATTCTGATTATCAGATGCTTTATGCTGTTGCAAGTTAAGGGGAAAATGAATGCTAGGTGGATAATCATTTGCACATTAAGTGTCATGGAACAGCATGGGACTGTGGCAAAAAATTCTAGTCTTTCTCTTGTTCTCATGTCCTACATCCAGTGGCAAAAAATTGGGAAAAAATGATAACCATTCTTTTTTAAAGAGCGTTGTCATTTCTGCCTTCAGTCACTGCTTTTCTATAGTAGCCAAATGCTCTGAGTTCAGCCTTCTATTGTGGCCAAGTTTACTTATGTTCAACTCTTTTCTTGGCTTTTGTCTAGACTCCTTCCAGCTTCTCTTATAATAATATGCCTAAAACTGCTTGATACATTTTAAAATCAGAGGTAGAAAGAAAGAAATGTGTTAAGCACTGAAAATCAGCTTACCTGTGAAAATGGATCAGAAAATACTGCCTGACCTGAAAAAAATATTAAACTACAGCAGTTTGATATTCAGAACTAAATCCTATGAAAAAAACCACTGCACATGTCTAATGAAAACGTTACACATTCCTCAGTGTCTCATTCATTTGGAACTCAAATATATAGTCAGTCTAAATACCCCTACCACCATGATCACCAGAATAAATAACTGTTGTCCAAGCACCTTTAAAAATCACTTCAGGATTGGATTGTAACACCTTAATTTCTGGAGGAGAAAACTGAGGTACAGGAATTGATTAAGCAGCTGTGCCAGCCTTTAATTAATCATGCAGTATACCAAAGTGACAGCTTTAATGTAGATGTTGTGCATCAACACTGGGCCTAAACAACTACTAAGCAACAAAAAGAACTAAAAAAGCAAACATAACAAATATATAAGAAGGTCCACATCTCATTTATTTCACTCAAGTAATTAAATTTGTAGATCTGAATGTGTGAGAAAGAGAAGCAGGATTAGTTTCTTTACCTTTCCCCAAAATAAACTGATACATATGGCAACTATTACTTAATATTATCTATCATACCTACTTAAACTGTCATATTTCATGTAGGAAAAAGTTAAAATTTAAAGATACTGGTTCAAAACCAACTTAATCAAAACTCACTGGAAATTCTCTAAGTGTAAAGACTGATTTTATTTTTTTTCCTTTGGCTCTGAAATTTTCAGCTGTGTAAAATAGCTCCTGCAGCAAGTAATTTCTGAACAAAGATATGTTTTAAGTAATTTTTATTAAATGCTTTCAAAAAAGATGCTTTTCACATAATGATCTATAATGATTTTAAAAGGCAAGTAAAACTGTAGGCATTTATAGATATAAATTTAACTTCTGGCAGCTACTAAAAGATTAGAAAAGCACCACAGTCATAACATTTTGTTCATTTATATAAATATAAATGAGTTTTTCTAGGAATATAGAAGTACCCCACAGGTGCTGAAGACTGTTAGGAGCACTAGGAAACTCATGATGTTTTTAGGTGACTTTAAAAACCTACTGGTTTTGTTATTTTAACATATAGATACATTGTTTCTGACTAACAAAGATGACTGACTTCATGCATGTAAGAACACAGAAGCTGGTTTAATAAAATAACTGAAGTTGCAGGGATAAATTGTCTGTCTGGAGGTATTTATCTCAGGTAGCTTCTGGAGTCTCTTGACCAAGGAGATGAACCATGTAGAGAGAAATGGTGTTTAGGCCTCAGCCCATGTGCAGCAGAACCAAAGTCTGCCAGTCTTGTAGGAAATCAAATCTTACACCAGAGACTTCATAGTATTCACACTCAGGCTGAATATTCTGATTATCAGATGCCTTATGCTGTTGCAAGTTAAGAGGAAAATGAACAACTTTATAGAAAAGGAAGGAAACTTCCTTCTAAAACCTAAAAAACACAAACTGAAACAAGATCAGAGCCATTGATCACAGGACCATGGGATATTCTTAGCCAAATCCTGTCTATGTGAGGAAAAAAAGGTCTTCCAGGTATTTGCAGTGATACAGTTGCTTACTCTGGAGGCAGTTTACACTCTTAAGATCATGGATCAGAGATCTCAAAAAGTTGTCAGGCCAGCTTTTTCCTCATGAGGTAAAGGTGCAAAGTGTTGGATTGGATTTTCTCCAATTAACTAATCCCTGCCTTGTTCATGAAATGAAACTATTGCAACAGTACTCTGACACCCAGTTTCCTTCAAAATGAGCAGCATTTGCTGCCTTTCTGCGAAGACTGCATCTTTTCAGCAAAACAACGGGTACTTTGCATAGCTAGAAGTTTGCAAACTTTAGAATGGGGTCATTACACAGATTTCTTGTCACAGGAGAAGTCTGAATATTAAACAGTGAACTTTTATACTTTATGGCAAGTCCCTGTTCTAGATCAAGAAGCTGGGATCACCCCTGCTCTGACTTTGCATGTGGGATACACTGTAATCACAAGGCTATAAATCTGCAAGGACTGGATTGCTGCAGAGGATGTTTATAAGCTCTTCAGAAGGGACAGGTGGGGAAGGAGAGGTGGGTGGCTCTGTAGATTAAGGAAAGTTTTGACTGGATAGAGCTTAAGGATAGTGAGGGTAATATTGAGTGTTCCTGGGTAAGAATCAGGGAGAAGTCCAGCAAGGCAGACATCCTAAGGGGAGTCTGCTATAGACCACCAACCAGGATGAAGAGGCAGATGAAACATTTTATAAACAGCTGGCTGAGGTTTCACTATCACTAGCCCTAGTTCTTTTGGGAGGTTGCAGAAGGTTTCTGGATTGTGTGGAAGATAACTTCCTGGCACAGCCTGGTAAGTGAACCTAACAATGTGTGGTGCTCTGCTAAACCAGAGAAGATGGCTGCTGACAAATGTGGTGGTTGGAGGTGTCTTGGGCCCAGTGGCTATGATTCTTTTTCATTCTCTCTGAAGTAAGGAAGGGGTCAACAAAACCTCTACCTTGGTCTTCCAGAGGACAGACTTCAGCCTGTTCAGGACACTGGTTTTGAGATTCCCTAGTGAAACAGCCTTTAAAAACAAAGGGATCCAGGAAGGTTGGACATAAGAAAAACATTGTAGAGGTGCAGGAGCAAGCCATCTCTATGTGCCAAAAGGCAAGCTCTCAGGGAAGACTGGCCTGCCTGAATGGGGAGCTTTTGCTGGAACTCAGGAAAAAAAAAAGACAAAAGGGCAGGCAAATTAGGAACACCACAAGGATGTCATTAGGTCATGCAGAGAGGAAATTAAAAAGGTGAAAGCTCAGCTAGAACTCATTAAGGGCCACGGCTGTGAAAAATTTAAAAAAAAAGTGTTTTTTTAAAAATCCATTAACAACAAAGTGATGGCCAAGAAAAATCTCCATCCTTTATTGTATGCAAAGTGGAATATTGTAATCAAGGATAAGGCTGAGGCACTTAATGCCTCCTTTTGCCTCAGTCTTCAACAGAAAGATGGGTTATCAGCCAGCTCCCTGAGCTGGTAGACAGGGACAGGAGCAGAACAGACTGCCTGTAATCCAGGAGGAAGTAGTAAAGTGACCTGCTGTGCAACTTAGACACTCAGAAGTCTAAAGGGCTGGACAAAATCCACCTGAAGATACTGAAGGAGCTGACAGAAGAGCTTGCCAAGACACTTTCCATCCTTGGTCATCAGTCCTGATTAATCAGGGAGGTTCCAGATGTTTGGAGGTTAACCAATGTGATGCCCACCTACAAGAAGAGTCTGAAAGAGGATCCAGGGAACTACAGGCCTGTTAGCCTGACCTTGGTGTCTGGAAAGGTTATGGAACAGATCTGGAATGCGATCACCCCACACATGCAGGACAACTGGGGAGCAGGCCCAGTTTAGCACAGGCATAGGAAAGGCAGGTCCTGCCTTACCAACCTGACCTCCTTTTATGACCAGGTGACCTGCCTAGTGGATGAAGAGAAGGCTGTGGGTTGACCTGGGCTCCAGCAAAGCCTTGATACTGTCTTCCACAGCATTCTCCTGGAAAAGCTGACAGCCCATGGCTTGGACAGGGCAGCACTCTTTGCTGGGTTAAGAACTGGCTGGATGGCTGGGCCCAGAGAGATGTGGTGAATGGTGCTGGCTCCAGTTGGTGGCCTGTCACTAGCAGGGTTCCTGAAGATTCAGTATTTAGGCCAATCCTGTTTAATATCTTTATCAATTATTTGGATGAGGGAATTGACTGCACCATCTGTAAGTTTGCAGATGACACTAAACTGGCCAGCAGCGTTGATCTGCTGATCTGCAGAGGGACATGGCCACACTGGATAGAGGAAGCAAATTCAGCAATATGAGCTTCAACAAGCCAAGTACTGGGTCCTTCACTTGGGCCACAACAACCTCCTGCAGCACTACAGGCTGGGGACAGAGTGGCTGAAAAGCTCCCTGATGGGAAAGGACTTGGGAGATGCTGATTGACAGCAACTGAACATGACCCAGCAGAGTGCCCAGGTGGTCAAGAAGACCAATGGCACCTGACCTGTATCAGCAATAGTGTGGCTAGCAGAACCAGCCCAGTGATTGTCCCCCTGTACTTGGCACTAGTGAGGCTGCACTTTGAGTACTGTGTTCAGTTCTGGGCCTCTCACTTCAAAAAAGACATTGAGATGCTGGAGAGAGTCCAGAGAAAGGCACTGAAGCTGATGAAGGGTCTAGAGAGTAAGTCATATGAGGAGTGGCTGAGGGAGCTGGGGTTGTTCAGCCTGGAGAAAAAAGACTGACACTTCCTTTTACAATGCTAGGAACTCCACTCGTACTGAAACCTGAACTCTGACATTAAGGAAATGTAACTTCATGAAGTACCACACAAAAGCCTCATCTGACTCCATAAATAAATTAAAATGTGGGAAAAGCTTTATTTAATACACATTATAAATGGAAGGAATCAGCTGTTAGTAAATGTAATTTTAGAGATCTAATTTCCTAATTCTTAGTAATAATCACAGAGCTATGAGACAGAGAACTTACATTGACTCATTATCAAATTTCTTGTGATATGAAATAGAAACACACATTAAAATCTGATCCTTCTTTTAGACTTTATGCTGTTGAGTGATAAACCTTTAGGACGAGACTTTTATATCAGCACTCCAGGTCTATTTATGCACCCTCCACTGTAATTTCAATGTGACTCACTAATGTAATCCATGCAATGCTCTTGACTGCTATGATTCCTACAGACCTGCAGGCAGATCAATGAAAATAAGGGCAGGTGATTATGTGAGATATTCCTAAACTGTGACAGTATTAAGGCAATTAAAGCTGAAAACATGCCCCCTAAAGGGAAGGTTGCCTGAATAATGACACTATTCCTCTAAGCCAAGTTACTCCCATGCTCCTCTTTATAAAAACCCAAGATTATACATCAAAAGCTCATAGAATGCAAAGTAGTAAAATGACAGATTTATTATATAATTATAATTATTTATTATTTATTATATTGTAGCTTTATGTCTTTTTATAACTTTTATCTTTTTATTTTCCTTGTGAGAAGAATTTTATGAACAAGGTACCTACGAAGGTTGATAACTACAATGGAAATTCTGGGTGCTGCAAGAAATCATGTTAGCTGTTTGGTAGATGTTTGGCCATTGTTTCCTCAAATTTAAATTAATCTCAGCATCTCAGCAGATTGTTAGGGGGCAATCAGAGATGTCTTTCTATAAAAGTAGCAGAACTAAATCTTGATAATCTCAGGTTCACAGCATATTTTTCATAGCAGTGAGAATAAAATGGTTCAAGTAGTTATGTTCTACCTTTCTTAACTTTGTCTTTCTCTTCCTGCCCTCAGCCACTGTCAGCAGTACTATGGACTGATACATTTGCCACATTCTTCAAAAGGAAGTTGCATTTCAGTAGTGCCTGAAATGGTGTCTGCATAAAGCACTGCAGTCCTTGCAGACAATAAGACAATATAAATGCAGTGCTAGTGATTAATGCAAAACTGTAATTAAGTACAAGTACCTGTGATTAACGGGCCTACAAATACGAGTCGTAATGCTTTCTCTTCCCATAACTAACTAAATTGTTTCTAAATCTCTGAATTTAGGATGAAATGACATGATTTAAGTAAATTTTTCAGATTCAAAGTAGCAAGCTGATAGAGAACTCCTCATTCTAACCTTCAGCTACTTATACTTTTGTTTCAGAATAAATATGCATCTGTGAATGCCTGAAGATCTTTCTCAGTGTCACAGTGGCAGACTTGTGGGAAAAATCCCTGCACATGGATTACAAAGCTGGTCTAAATATAAACATCTCAGGGTCATGTTTGGGTAAGAAAAAAATAGACAGTTTTACCACAGTGATGCTGTGGTAATACTCCTTATGAATATGGACAAGGAATATTTTTCCTTACCAGCTATGAAAGCGGCATTTGAAAGTATATGAAATCTATTAAAAATACCGGACCAGAGCAAGAATTTCTCAATCCCTTGAAAAATATGGGGAAGTGTTCAGAAATCATATAAATAGACAGACTTGTACTGCTTGAAGCAGTAGCCTTGTAAAAAACAATTATCCTTAACAGGAGTCAAGCTTTATCAACCAAAAAGCTTTTTGTTTCCTTAAAACCACCTTCCTACAACTACCAGGCTTTCCACAGAGAGAAAATCACTGACAGTTTCACTAGAAGATTATGTTGGTGCTGCAGGCAACACTGGGCACCATTCTGGGCTCTGCATTCACATGACGTAAGTCAGAGACAGCTTTGCTGAGCACAAATCACTGTGGATTCAGTGCCTTACGTAATGGCATCAAGTGACCTTCCCATCGCTACCTGCTCCCCTCACCCTGCTGAGCAGGAGCCCTCGTCACAGCAGCCACAGCCAAGTATTAATAGCCCACAGACAATCCATAGAAAGGATCAGTGGAATGCAGAGAGATCCCAGGAGCTGCTGCCTTCCCTCCGCACCCCTCCCCTCTGTTTCCCCCCCTTTTTGTGCTTTTGTGTCTTTTTTCCTTTCTCTTTTCTCTTTTTTTTTTTTTTCCTTTTCCTTTCTTCTTCCTTTGCTTCTTTTGGGAAAAGAAATGTGTAAATAAGAACAATTTACTGTAGAATTTGGGTTCCAAAATCAAGCACTCTACATCCAGAACACCTAGACTAAATTACCTGTCTCAGATTCAGCCTAATCATTGTCCCCAGATTGGCACTTTCTTGTGAGAAGTGGCTCTTATGACATTCTGCATCCTCTAGGATGGCTCTTGTGCTGTTCAGGAGCAGTTGGGAAGTGCTGGGCATATTCTAGGATATGATAACCCCTAGGAAGTCTACTAGTCTCTGGTCAGAGAAGATTTTTCCAACAATTCCACACCTCCCCTTCCTAGTATGCAGTGCATGCTCAACACTATTAAGCTTTGGAGTTCTTGTCAATATATATCCTTTCGGAAGGAAAAAAAAGTAGTTAAGAATATTTTTTTTCATTGTAGTGAATCTGTCCATTCCAACAAAGAACAAAACCAAACAAACAAAAACAAAACTCCAAAACCAGCAAACAAACAAAAAAAGAAAAAAAAACCACAAAAACAAGAAACAACAAAACAAAAGAAAAAAAAAACACCCAAAAAACCAAAAAGGAATAGTGTTAAAATTTAAAAGAAAACACAAAACCCCAGCAAATGTATTTTTAGCATAGAGTGGACCCTGCAAAACTTCACCTCCACATCAGGAAAACTTGGAAAGCCATCACTATTACATTTAAGGGGTATCATAAGGGAATCAATCAAGTAATCAAAGAGATTAGGAATATGGATACAATTCTGCCTACACGGTAATTTAGAGAAGAATTTGAGGCAGAGGTGGGGGAATTTACCCTCTTACAGGATAGAAAGCCCAGGAAGGAGTGGAGAGATTATTAAGTGAAAGAATGAAGTATGTTTTCCACAACATGTCATAAAATGTTAAAGCTTTAACCTTCCAGCACTTTACCTCATCTAATTTCTGCCCAAACAACCACCCAATCGCTGCCAGATAATTTCAATGCAATTATTTCTCCTGCAGATTTTACGTTATAAAAAAGATGCCAGTAGAGTAAAGACACCAACAGAAAGAGATGAGGACTGAAACATAATTAGATGCTTACATAGCCACACTTCTGTGACCTGAAGCTGAGTCGCATAAATAAATATTTAGACATTAAATGGAAGGTAGCTTAATGTCTAGTAATTGACAGAAAAACTTGACCATCAGATCAATTGGAACCCTTTACCTGTACAAAAGGTGTAACATGTTTTGCCAGTTTTCTCTGTTGTGAGGTGAATTAATACTCAGAAGGATTTTTCTATCAGTTTCAATCCAGAACATACTTCAGTAAGACTTACTGTAGATAACTAGCTATGAAGAAAGTGAATATTCTGTGAACAGAGATTTCACAAGGTTTAATATGAAATAACAGAGCCATCCTAAACATTCACCTTCAAGAAACTTATTATCTGAGGAATTTTCTTCCCTTTTCACCACATCATTCCAAAACACAAAACTGGAAACTCATACACAGCTTTCAAACAGTTAAAGAACCTTAGCAATAGCTGTGGTATGAAAGGTAATAAACATTCAACTCTTCAGAGTTCACTTTTTAACTTGCCTAATTTAAAGGGAATAGATATTTCTCAAGAGAGTCATGAGATGTCCACGTCAGGAGAATACATTGTATCTTATACACAGCAAGGGATAGGGCAGGAGAAACTCTATCTTGCTCCTTGCTCACCAACAGCACTGTAATTTCTTCCAAGCTTGCAGGACCTAGATCTCCTTTGGCAGTCAAGAGTTCCTCCTTTCTCTTTTGGCAAAGTACTGTAGTGTACATAGATCAGATATAAATATGCTGCTACATCTCAAGCAAATTAGAGTCTTAAAAAGACCCCTTAAGCCCAAGGATAGAACAACTCTGGTTAAGTGAGAAAGACATGGTGGATATGGTACTGTCCTGAAGTACCAACTCACACTGCTTTATTACTGTGTGCTATAATCTTTTTCCATTGGATTCAGAGAGCTTGATCTTTGTATGCTGCACAGAGGTCATTACAGTGACATATACAAGTCTTAACTGTAATCTGAGGTGAGAGCTGAGTAATTCAGGGATGACATTCTTTTGAGAACAACAAATCTGTTCAGTCCTCCAATGTAATGTAGTTTAGTAATCCACAAAACAAAACGAGCAAGAGTCCGTAATGAAGGATAATCAGGATTCCCCTATTCAATGCTGGATACTATTTTCTTTCTTCTCTTCAAGGTTTGCACTTTTGAAGTCCACTTTTATTTAAATTGACCTTTTAGTCAGTAAGTGCAGTTTCCATGTGATTAAAGCCCATTATAATAAAGCCCTTACTTAGAACAATTTCCAATGACTTTCTAGAAGCATGTCTAATGTTGGCCTTTAAAATATAATTATTATACCTAATTTTATTAGAATTGCTGTGCCAGTGGGGAACTGCATTGTATTTTACATTAAAATTCCCCATAGACTTCAAAAGATAAATTCTGGTTGAAAAGTCTATTTTATCATCAATGAGTATTGACAACAAAAACTTAATTCCTATAGTTTGGGTTGTGTATATCAATATATTAGTCCTGCAAAGTTTTGGTGCTTTTGTTTTCTTGTTTGGTTTTGCCTTTTTTAAAATTGTAAATTGAGATAGGTTACCCTTGAGAAATATGATGAAAGACTTTGAAAGAAATTCTAGAATTTCTTTCTTGTTCAGATTAGTCCAATTGATGAGCTTTTCACAGGCAGAGGGAGGAAACAGATACAGGAGAATGTTACTGGAAAACTGAAAACACATCTGGACATATGTATCCTCTATTATGTATTCTCAATATTTACTGGGTAATTTACAGGACTGTTCTTGTAGACTAGGGGTTAGAAGGGTCTTCCAACACATCTGCAGTGATTGAGCTGGTATCAGAACAGTGCATCTTAGTTTTCTTTAACTTTTCTTTTGATAATCACTTCCCAGATGATAATATAGTCTCTGATGGGAAGATGTAAGTCAAATGTACTCTTGAAAAGGAAATTTTGTTGGACTGAAGCATCTGCTCAGTTGTTTTTCTTTCTTGAAAAATAAGAGGGCTTTTTGTAAATAAACATATTTTCCACAACTATGCTCACCCAGTGTTTGCTGCTCTGGTTCAGCTCCTCTGCACCAAGCTGTTCTGCTGACTCACCGTGTCCCTGGGCAAGGTGAGTCCCCTCACTGCCAGCTCAGGAAAAGGCTGAGCATGGAAATGGAAATTTACTCACTGTCACTGATTATGGAATCTGTGGGAAGGAGGATGCTGTCAGAAAGAAAATTTATGAGCAGCTGAGCTTAGCTGGAAGCCCTCACTGAAGGTTACCTGCATCTTAGTTATATTTAATAAAGCACAGGGGAGCACAAATCCAGACATATATTGAGAGCCTTTGTGCACAATGACTCACAGGGTGAAATATTCACACTGATTTTTGTCAAGAACATAAGAGCATTTTCTTCCTGAAAAAAGATACCGGCTGTACTGCTAGCAATATGTAGCATTCAATTGATACTCATCTGTAAACTGAGCCCTTGGTTTTTTTATAAAATAAATCCCCTGATTTCTGCCATTGGAAAGACCAGATGGCTGCAGAAAAATTACAATTAAAAATATATCCTTTTTTTAAAAAAATTGCTTATAAATTGATATTTCAATTATCCTGTTGTCAAATGTCTAAAGTTGTTGTTTGACTTAGAGGACTGGAAGCTGTTGCAGCAAAGGAAGGAGGCAGATATAACAGCTAAATGAATACCAAATGGCTGATCAAAAAGCGTACATGCAAGCGTGCACAGAGACACCAGATTTGGGTGGGTTTTTGTAACTTTGCAAGAGCTGAAGCTCCATCCTGACTAATGAGATCTCTCTCCAGCTGTGGTGGGCTTGCTACATGGCTATACAACTCTCCGAAACATAGTTTTGGTACCACTGGACTGAGTTTACTACCCAGGCACACTTGGTTACAAATTTGGTTAAATTAGCTAGCAACAGAAGTACTTATAGAAAGGAGTGGCAAGTGTAAAAATAAAGGCAACTGTAACCAGATACAAAAAGTCCTTCAGAAATTAATATTTTCTGTTACAACAGGTTTTAAGGAAACTATGATGACTGGGGTTTTAGCAAAGTAACCTTTGCTAACTCAGAAGATTATATTTCAAGGAGCCCTTAACAATACACCACACCAACTGTTCCTGTGAATCACGACTTTATTTGTTAGAAGTCTTATTGACGACAAACAGGTAGTACACAAGGTTACATAAGGATTTTCTGTCCTCTTATAAATGCTTCTATGCAAGAGTGAAATACTGCATCAAGCTCCTAAAGTATAACATGTGAGAGAAAACTGAAACTAGTCAGCATTTCTCAGAGAAAGCAACTGTCACCCTCCCAAATTAAACATGCATACAGATATTAATCAGTGATGGGCAAGGGATGTATAGTTCTGCTCTCTGCCCCTTTCTTTCCATTTACAGCTCCACTAAGTTTCCCTTGAAACACTGCCTTTAGGTTTTGTTATACAAGAACAATGAGATGGTTGGCTCTCACAATTAAGAGATAGATATTATGTGCATGTTAAGAGAAGTTTTGTAGATGTATAGTGATGCTATTGTAATATGTCCTCCCATAGTCCTCTTTCCCCTTCCCCTTGTAATAGCCTTGCTAGTCAGGGCATTTGGGGAGGGCCAGCTTGTTACTAGGAGGTGCAGCATAACAACACAACAACACCTGACCTCCAATCAAGATGTAAGAAAGTATCTCTACCAATGGACAGCATAGAAGGAGTTGACTGACAAAACTTTGGGAGAGGCTGAAAGTATAAAAGGCACAGCATCCATTTTCTAAGTGAGCATGAGGCTGCTGGTCACAGAGATTTCTGGTGCTGTAATTTTTTTCCTTATTCAGTCCTTTGTTGTATTTTTGTTAAGGTTTAATAAACCTTTAAAAAAACTTTGAAATTTTAAAAGTGAGTGTTGTTTCTCGCACGTTTTCACTTTTATTCTTTGTTTTACTCTTTCATTTTGCAGCACTGTTCCCAAGATTTCTGTTTTCATGCTCTGTCCTTAGTCCAACTCTTCTTCCTTTCTCTCCAAATAAGTAATTTCTCAGCTTCTTTTCCTTTTACCTACTTTGAATCACCTCTTCTTTTAGGATAAGTGCTCTTGACCTCCAACTAAAAATCTCTACTGCACAATCTATCTTGGTACTACTTCTTAGATCCATTGCTTCAATTCTACAAAAGCACCTCTCATGACCAGAGACATAACTGTTTAGCTCTTAATAACACATCCAGCTCAATAAACATCTCTTTCCAGTTTAATTACGGTATCATTTTCCCACTGGTAATTAATTCTTAATGAATATTTAAAAGCTGCATTACACTAGCAGCTAAACTATTTATTTTTTAAATTGATTTTTAAATAATTATTGTCTGTTTATAGCAAGCAAGGGACCATGGTACAGAACAGAGAGATACTCAATTTGGAGGTTAGCAAACGTGAATGAAAAGTAACTGAAAATCTTTTTTTAAAGTGCACTACAACAATAACTACCTTACAATCTGTTCTAAACCAGAAAAGATTAAAAAATTTAGATTAAATTCAAAAATATACATTATTCCCACATGAATAATTCCTTCAGCTGTAACTAGACACGTGCTCACACCCTGATGTCATCTCCTCCTCCCTGTGCAATCACAGCATCCCCAGCCAGCCTCCCATGACTGAGAATCACTCCCATAGTGATGCAAGAGTTAAACAGTTTCATATTATAAGACCCCTCTCAGGAATAAGTCACAGGAGGCTTGCATCTTTTCAGGAATAGCCTGCTACTGTTTGATCCGGTTAACTTTAGGGAGCAAATCTGGCTTTATTGCTTCTCTTGCTGTGCATCTCTCACCACACAGTGGAACAACAAAGAAGTTTTTGGGAAGGACAGTGAAGACAACTCTAAAAGAAAAAGTTTCCGCATCAATCCACCCACAAGAATCAACACATTTGATTCTTAATAGAATCAAATAATAACTGCCTGATCTGGGAATTGCATTACAAACTGTGGTGAAAGCTTTATCCAAGAATGTCTTTGCATTATTTTTCATTTCCTGCAGCATTCCATTTCCCCCCCCTCCTTTGAAGTAGAGATTATGAATACAAGAATCAGAGCTTCAGGCTCTTTATCTGAACTTATCAGGTCTCAGAATGACCAAGGTACAAGGCTTTCAAATCCTTGGTAGCAATATACAGATTCTATTCTTCATTAACAAGTTAGGAAGCACTAATTGCTAATTAATCACACGAGATGTTTATTAGCAGTGTATAAATTAGCTAGGAGGAGTTTAGAAAAAGTAAATAATATAAATTTTTAAAAACGTTTCATTTAAGTTATCTCAATTTTCCTGGCTTATCTCAACATTTTACTATCTCACTGCTACACAGCCTAAGTTGCTTCTCAAAAAGCATTTATTCTTTTAAATACAACCTCAAACCCAAGTAAACACAGAGGAATATTTAAACCTATTTAAAACAGAATTAAAAAATACTGCTATTTGTTAGTAAGGTTTGTCTATACATTAGCCTCCCATACACTATATTTTTATAAATATTTTTCATGTAATTACATCTAGGGTGCAAGTGAGCAGTCTCTTCTGAGAAATGCAGGTATGGTTTCCTGGCAAGTTTTCTTCCTTCATGAAAGCTAAAATTTAACAACAAACCCAACAGGAACACAGTGAGAGATGTGCAGGGCAATGCACATCTGTCGTAGCTAACCCAAAATGTTTTATACCATATCTATCTGTGTCCAAAAATCGTTACTGTCTTTTTAATATCCTGTTGCTGAAAAACGAAAACGGGGCACACGGCGGGGTGTTCCACGCTCTCTAAAAGTGGAGGCATCCGGGCAGAATGTCTCGGGTTGCCTATGGTTTCTTCTTGCCTCCGCTTGCAACAGCAGCACAGCATGCAGAAGCTGCCTGGCAATCAAGCCCCCGTTTCAGAGCGCACTTGGCTAAGAGCGCCTGCAGCGGCCCCGAGGAGCACACGGCCCATCCCGTGCCGAGCCTGGTGCACCCCGGCCGGCTGCTTCTCTTTGCGGGTGACAGGAAGGCCAGGTCCTAGCCAGTCCTAGCCTCCAGCTGAACTCCAGCCACTAGAAAGTGCCAGTCGCGTTTGCTGATGGAATTGCCCCTGCTGGTGGTCACCTGCGAAGGTCGCAATCTTGGAAGGGAGGTGTAGTATATGGTACTGATAATTCATGCCATTAATGTATAAAATATTGTAAAATCCAAACCATGTCTTCTGACTACCCTGGCCGGGAGCAGCTGTCTTATTCAGATACAACTAGTTCCCGGACGCAGGCTAAGATAAACATCGACGCTTTAGTAAGAATAGAAGCTTCCAGAGCAACAATCGCTGGTTTCCCGAGTTGTCGGGGACCACCCGAAAGCAATTATCACCCTGCCCATTGCATCTGTCGAGATAACCAACGGCACCTGATACGTGTGAAAATATGGCTTTTGACAACAACGAGACACCTGGACGGGACTTTTGTCCACCTCTGCACATGGAAAGCAACAGCGATGCATGTGAAGAGACACAAAGAAAATTTGGTCATCTTTGCCTTGGGCAGAATAAACTGTATAAAACCTCGCTGCGCGAAGCCGCAAGTGTGAACGGGGGAGATTCTGACACTCGGGAGGTCAGATCCATGTTCACCCGGCACCGATCCCGGGTTCGACGCTGTCTCTTTGACCGTGGTGGTTTCAAAGACCGAACTTCAGTCTCACAGATTAATAAATCTTTGCTAAATTTTTGATAATTTTCGCTCTTGATTTGATAATTTATAACAGGAGGGATACTCCAGCATTTTAAGTTTCTTTTCGTTCCCACAGTGTTTGGGAAATTTAAATTTAGCAGTTTTGAATCCAGCAATTATTTACTGTAATTTTTTTTTTTGCCTGATGCTGTTTCTGCTGCTTAAAGTGTTAGTCTTTTCACTTCTGTCTACTCAGATTTTGTTTCCCCTTACTGGTGGAAAGGGATTGGTTTGAAAAACTGGGGGAGAACTCATTGTAGAATGTTTATTCCCCTTGGACTTTCAAACCAAGACAACATCAGAATCCAAAGTTTTGAGGCAGCATAGAAGAGAGGGTATGGAAGACAGACTTGTGACTCAAATTTATATACTTTCAGATAATAGTTTTGCTTTCTAGGAATTTATGGATGATGTGAGTCAACACTCTAAAAATGTAAGCCTTTTCTCATCAGTGGCAGATTATACTAAGCAGAATACATGAGCACTGATGTACCACTCTGATGTACTTCAGCAAACCTAGAGACCCAGTAGCATGGGGTCTCATCGCCATAGCACAGCGAGTTCCCGGACACTGAGACACCGGTAAAGAGAGCGGGATACCACTATGCAATGCTGCAGAGTACACGGCAGATATCCCCAAATGGCTTAGTTAACATGCTCTTCCAGTGCAGATGCTACCTCCAAAGAAACCTAGAGATAAAATCACTGCTTTATCTTAAAACTTACTGCACAATGTGTTAAGATCCTTAGGAAAAACAATCAAACTGAAATGCAATCCCAAACAGGTATTAGGAACACATTCCTGAAATAGCAGGCTTGGACTCCAGTGTTTGGTAGACACATACCAGCAAGGACCACTTTGGATATGTGAGGATATTGAAGAAAGACTGCCATGAAATAATTTGAATACAATTTTACAAATTGTATTTCCAGCCTACTAGAAATGTTTTGACACATACAGAACCCTGGATGTTTTTAAGCTTCTGGAAAAAAAATGGAGACAAGGTGCCAGATAATTCAACTTCAGGATGCCAGGTGGAAAGAACACGCAAAATGAAGAGATAGATTGTAGGAGGTGATACTTTCCTCTTCAGTTTAACTCCACCAGCTTTAGTCTTTGTGTTTTACACCTGATTTCAGGTGCAGGAGAACCACAGTGCTCCAGACAGAGCCATACTGTTCAGTCAGCATTCACTGGAGGCTCAGTGCTGATCCTAGAGTGTGTATCTGTACATTAAATGCATCCCACCAATGAATTGTTATCCCTCCTTATTTTCTATTGGAGTCTGAATAATTTTGTTTAAAAACATAAAGAAAATCCACATGAATCAAATCAATAAAGACCTGGGCATTTGAAGAGAGGCATACAAAATTCTTCAAACTAGTGGAAAATGAAATAACAAATATCATTACAGATAGTTGTTTCAAGATTACAAGATTTTATTCCTATGAACTCTTTCAACTCTTTCAATCACTTCCCTTTACAAAGAGGGGGAGAAAGTGGTAAGTACTGTAAACTACAGTGAAAATTAACACTTTCAATTATATTTCACTTCAGAAAATACATATACAGTAACATAAGACTCACAGTGTTATTATACAAACAAGGCATATTTGTTCCAGTTATGTTTACTATTTCCACCTCACTTCTGTCATGGCACTTTTATTCAACTCCTTTTCCCATTCAGGAGGAGGTCAACAGGTTACAGGAATATAATGCTGGAAAAATATAAGTAACAAGGAGCTGTGAAATAAACCTCATTTGTAAGGGGCCTGACTTAGCAAGACCATACTGGGGTCAGCAAGCAAGCAAGCACACCTAGTCCTTAAGTAAGCTGGTACTGAGAAAACGTGTTAGTTTAATGTCTGGAGCATGTTTTCTACTTAAGATCACAGCCATTTACCAGCTTTCAGCATGGGGTTATCAGCTGGATAGGATGATCCCCCATAACCACATCACACCAGTGTGCTTTAGTGAAGCAGCATAGATACATCAGATCAACATGAGACTCATTACGGGCATGTATTTAGTATTCCATCATAGGCTTTTCCTCAGCTTATTCCATGGCCTTTATTCTGTGGTCTTGACAACAAAGACAGTATTTATTCAATAAATACCTCACTCCTCTGGCTGTCTCTATAGCTTAGGCATTTAGGTTCATCCTGTTACTGATGCCCACACACTTCTCTCTGGGAATTACACATTCACTGAAATGAAAATATGCTCCCTGGATTCTAACATCATAATCAAAGACTGAGAGCAAAGCTGTGAGCAATCAACACATAAAATCATTCCAGACTTGGCAGAAGACAATTGTGCTCAATTCAATAAATAATTCATGCTCAAAATAAATAATTAAGGGCTATATTGTGCTTTGAGACAGAGTCCTGTCCTTGAAGTAGCTCATAGATGCACCACCAAGCCTGGCACCTTCTGCAGCCTCCAAGGACTGTCCGAGTAGGGCAAGCTGCTGATACCAGGCTTGAAGAAGTCCTTTTCTCCTCATTATTGGTGTGAAAGCTAGAATCTCACCCACAATCCAGACACTGCAAACAGCCATTAGAAGTGTTACACTGTTCTGTGAGTAAGAAACCAAGTGCATGCCACCTGCAAACTACTGAGGCTGGTTGTAATATATTCACTTCTAGAAAATGACATCTTAAGGTTGGAAATTTCCATTTGGATCCTCCCACTTCCACCCCTGAATAAACCTTGACAACATTATTATGCCATGTCACAACAGATCAAGGTGTGTTACATGTTCTCTAGCTTTGTATGTGACAAGTAGTGAGAGATACTAATATGGCCCAACTGAGCAAAATTTAGGGAGAAGTAAGTGTTATTTAATATATTGTTATTTAATAAGTGTTGCAGTCTGTCTCTAAATGACAAAAGTATCATAAATGACAGGGTGTGTTATACTATTGCTTTATCCCTCTCCCCTCTATGGGAGCAAGGGAAGATACAGCCTCCTTGTGGATGCTCAAAAATCCAGTCTAGCAAGAACGAGCATTGCATCCAAGGAAGAAAAGAGTGCAGCAGAAGTCAAAGAACTTGAAAAATATTAAAAAATATTTTCCTTCAGGCATTAGCAATTCCAGTGGCTCACATTTTGCCTAAAAGTAACAACAATTTCATTTTGTCCATAAACAAATTCATGCCAGCATTCAGATTCAAGATTGTGCAAGCTAAATATTTATAAACTGGCTTTTGAAACTTGCAATATTGCAAAACAGACCTTCATTAGCAAACCACAACTGTGGTTTAGAGAATAAAAAATCTGAAGTTTAAGAAGATAGAGAAATCCACTTTTCATTATTATGGGATTTTCTCTATTTTCTATATTTAATCCATCAAACGTAAAAAATGGTTCATGCTATGAATGAAATCCAATTTTATTTCAATCTCAAACTGATGAGATTTAATTCCTTCCCATTTAAAATCACCCCAGTGATTTTAAATGGGAAGGAATTAAGTGATCAACCCTTAAGCCACAACTTATGGACCAAAATTTCAACTTTCTGTGAAGATTAAATTTTATATATACCCATAATTTTTTATATACCCATAATTAAACCCATAATTCCCATGGGTTTAATGGATACTGAGCTGTCTTCTGTCAGACTCATTAGCTTGTATAAAGTGTACAATCAAGGTGTCAAACTTTGGGGAGGATAGGTCTGTCATTTTTATTCTGGCTTAAAAATTGCTTCTGTAAGAAAACCAAAAGACTTCTGAGAAAATACCATAACAAGAATTACTCTTTATTAAATGAAAACAGTCTGAATCTCATTGTGACAGGAGACACAAATTTTACAGCACTCTTAAGGGAGTAAAGAGCATGTGCAACTGTGGCTCTTAGAAATAGCAAAGAATCAACACTCAACATAGAGAAACTCCCTTACCAATATCCCTATTGCTTCAATTAATAGATATTACATTAGGTTGGAGACAGACAGGACTCACCTGTAGTCACTGACAAACAGCCTGGTTTATTGTTTCAAACCTCTTTTATAGGGGGTTCTAAATTCCCATGCCTGAACAACTGATTGGTTGGGGTCTCTGCACTGCCCAGCTCTATGGCCAGTGATACACCTGCATTCCCGATTGAATGGGATTGGCTGAGGTTCCCTGTTTGAGTTCACATCTATCCTATCATTGCTCACTCAGGGACTTGCTTACTTCTGAACTAGGTGAGCCAAATTGGATTTCTGTTTAGGGTCAGACTTATCTGTCCAGATACAAGCCAGCTGTGCTATGACAAATAGAGCAATTCCTTTTTCAGTCAAGGTCTTTTGTACAAGTGGACTTACTGGACTCCTGGGTGGTGCAAATGAAGGTTTTCTTGCAGGTTGAACTTTGGCATAATCCATCAAAACACACACCAATGAATTGGAACAAGAGACACACCAGAAAGGAAGTTCCAGTATTTCTGGTGACTGTGAGACCCCAGAGGTCCAATAATTTCACGAGAAAATATTTTCACATGCATTAAAAGCTACGATGCAGCTCTGATCCTATCTACAGGCTTTGCTATTACCACATCACACACTACTAAGCAATTTTTGTAATTAATATAATTTTTTTTTGTAATTAATACAAAATTTGATTTTTTTCCTTTGGCTATATGTAAGTACAAATATACATATGTATATAAATATGTGTGTGTGTGTATGTTTATGTATATATGTGTATATAAACATCTGAGGTATGTGCAGAACTGAGGAGCCCCTGGTGCTAGGCTACCATCTGTGGCATTATGACAGAATGCACTTCTGTGCCTGAACTAAATGGTTTGTTTTGTCCTACTGATACCATTTTGCTTTTTACCTGCTTGGTCAAAACTGTATTTTCAGACAATTTCCCCTTCCTAGGGAAAACTACTTATATTTTAATGAAATTTTCAGACATTGTATCTGGTAGTCAATAGCTCACTTTTGTTTCATGTCATTTAGGGTGGCTTAGAGTTTGCACGTATGTTGCTTTGAAGAAAATAAAATAGCAGGCTGCCAGAGCACATTTATCTTACCTACGACTTTGCCTCACAACACCTTTTCCAACAGAAAACAATACTGATATTTCAAGAAAAGTAATGAAATAAGTAAAAAAAATTATTTCTTAAATAAAACATACAATCACAGAGAATTCAAAGATTTTGACCCACTTCCCAAATCTTGTCCTGAACTGAGGCAGAGTCCAGTGGTATCATCCCTCAAGTATGTCCACTAGCCTGATTTTCTTGCCACTGGCAAATAAGAAGAATCTGATTTTTGCTGCTAATACTCTTTTTATACTTTATATTATGTAGTAGGTTACAGCATTTAGAGAGACTCACTTTGGAAGAAGTTCTGATCTACCTTCCTATATGGGAGCTTGATCCATCCTGACAGACTGTAAGAAAGGTTTGGTCTTCTAAATTAAATAGTATAAAGCTGTGAAAAGACTTATGTTTTAATTACCCTTATTGCTCTCTGAGTTTTCCCTTCAGTTAAAGATTAATTTGTATCTCCAAATCATATGGAATTATAGACCTCAAGACATAATTTTTTTCCATATTTCTGCACCGAAACAGGAAACACATATCCATACCAACTCTGACACCTTGGCCAGGCTTGTTCTATAAAACACAAGTAAGTAAAACACAATCTAAATATTTCATGACTCAGTAGCCCATTTCAGTGCTTTGTTATCATTAAAGGCAGCATTATTTTCTAATAAGCATCCTAAATCTTTCTTCACAGTAAGCTGTTTACACCTTGTCCTACAGCCAGATGAAGACAGTTGATCACCACCATCTGTAAAAGCAAGCAAAAGCAAGGATTTTCACACTTGAGACTTACCATATCTGCACTTGGTATTTGCCGTTCTAAGACAACTCAATATTCTCAACCCTTTACTATGTATCATTTTTCTCTCTGAACTTTTGTGTACATCTTCTGTGTATTTTCAAAGTATTGTTGCCAAAAGCTATACAAAGGACAACAGCTGAGATGTCAATATCTCTGGCTTGAGTAATTTATCTCCTACATTTCCACAAACATTTCTCCACTAGCTCTTGGACATGACAAAGTGAAATTCTTCCTTGGCATCACCTTGTACTGTTGTTGGCTTTGGTTCATTTTTACTGAATTTGACTTTGTTGGTTCTGTTTGCAAGATTACTTTGGATTCTCATCCCATCCTCCATTCTGCCTTGGGAAACCTGCAGCAGTGTGAAGTCAGCCAAACAGACTGCTTATTCTGTCAAGGACTGATAGCTGCAGGGCCAAGCTGGCATGATGTTGGAGATATCAGCCAGATGTTAGACAGAGACAGATCTATCTGCATGTTTGCAACAAGCGTTTCTTTACACAGATGTCCTCTTTGATTCTGCTCACTCTCCCCTCCTTAAAACAATGGTTTTCTAATATCCCTGAGTTTATCCTCCTCCCTGTAATGCAGCTGATGTTTTCTTTACAGTTCAGTAACCAACACTCATTCTTTTAGGCCTCCATTTCACAGGTACAGGATGTAAATATTGTTTCTTTCATTGAGCTTTTGTATTCACAACAAACACAAATTTTTGGTCAGCTGTTCTATGTTCAATAACTTCTACACATAGGTGGCTTTCAAAGATACTGAAGCGATATTCAGACTCTGTTCTCCTATACCACCCCACCTATCCCTTGTAACTTATAACTTGAGGCAATTTAAAGTCATCTTCTAAGTATTCATGCCAAAAGTGCTCTAGAAGAAGCATGTGTATTCACCGAAGATACTATATACCATATCTAAGCTATATGCCATCCAGACCAGCACACATTAAAACCTTTGTTTGATTCATAATGTTGCAACTCGGCATTTGGTTAATCTTTTTTTCCCCCCTGCTTGAAACTCCCTATTCATATCTACATTTTTTTATTAACTTCCCTCAAAGTTGCACCTGGATTCCTCTATAGGGCAGCTGTGATGGGCAAGCCTCCTGCCTGAACACTACTCAGAACCCTTTCCTAAGCCAAGCACTCTGAAGTTTCATTGGAAGTGTCAGACAACAGTAAAGACTGAGGAGCAAACCAAATTGCAAAGTAAACATAGAAATTATTTTTTTAAATGTAAGACAAATAATCAATAAGGGCAGAATGGCAGAACTTGTTTCACAAAATTACATAAGACAGCAAAGAAAGGAGAGCTACCTATATTTTGAAGTAGGCCTTTGTTGAGCTTTTACTGTTTACCTAACAATATCTCTTACTTGAAAAGATAAGAGATTTTTTTTTTTACCTGAAACTTCCTGACTTAAAAGGGAAAATGATATTTTTGTTAGTTTTGGAAACAGATGTTATTCTGGACTTGAATAAATTATGCTGCTGAAGTATTTTGTTTAATGCACAGAAGTTAAATGGAAGATTAACATCCAGCAGAAATGGTTAATTAAAGTTAGAAAAATTAAATACCTGACTTTATGCTGGAGACTCAGGCTTCTTAAATAAGGGTTAGGGTTAGGCTCAGGCTCAGGCTCACAGAACAGTAAGAAGCAAAATTAGTTTGTTGATTTTGCTGTAAATTAATAGTATAATGAATATAAGTTCAGGACAGGATGAAATTAATTGAAAAAAATATTCTCAATGCTTTATGCATTAAGTGGACCTTTTCAGTTTAAAACACAGGTTGTTCTCAACTTAGAAAAGACTTTCAGTGGGAAAAGGTGTACCACCCATAATAATTTTGTACTCCTCACAACATATAGCACAAGAACTGCTTGTAGAATATTCAATTTACTTTGTCACTGTGCTGTGATTTGAAATTGCAATTAAAAATAAAAAAAAAATTTGCACATCTCAAAAGATGACCTGCAGAATGCTAGAAAAATAGGGCTTGGAATTGGGGGGGGGGGGGGGGGGGGGGGCAGGGAAGTGGTAACAAAGATGAAGTCTTCTTAAAGTTGGTGACATCTAAAGATTTCCTGACATGTCTGCCCTGTAAGGGCAAAATTGCTGACACTAGCTTTTTATCATGTGAGCTGTGTAGGGTTAACAATTTTCTGTTGCCTCTTTTGTTCTGTCCACAGAGAAAAACATTGACACCTAATGAAAAATGCATGCAAGCATGCAATATCAAAGGCATTTTTTGATTGTCATTGGAATCAACCTGAGCTTTTAATCTGAAACTTCACCAAAGGACTGACAGCGTTACTCAAGAGAGGAATAAAAAACATTGTTTTTGAGGCGCCCTAGCCTTAAGGGTCTTGTGCCCACTCTTTCCCATCCATGTATTTTGAGGGTGGAGAACAAACCTAAGATAAATATGACATGCCCAAGAAAAAATTGTGATATGCTATGTACTCTTTTATGCTTTGATCAAAGGGACAAAAACATATATTGCATGCTCTTAATATTTCAAAATATTCCAGTAGTTTTAAAAAATCTTTGAAACCTTTTCAAAGATAATGTATAGCCATTTCATTTGCTAACATCCTGAAGGTGAAAGGATGCCACAGACTACTTAAATGCAGATCTCCAGACCTCTATGCCGCAGCAGAAGAGAGCTTTACCAGTAGATTTACAGTTGGTCTCCATTTTGGCATTCAATATGTTAACTGCATATTAAACACTAAAAAGAACAGAAATTGCAAAGTACATGCTACTTGCAAAGTCAGTTAAAAAATACTAGGTAAAGAACATATGTGGGTCTGTCATGTGCTTTAGATTATCTGTTTAGTCAGGAAAATAAAGTAAACCAAAATAAAATAAAGTAAAATAAAACTGAGAGAAAAATATATTGCAAAAGCATGAATATATTAAAAATCTAGACATGTAAATAGTTAAACATGAAGTCATAGTATTTGTCAAAAGGGAAAAGTGAAAGGGGAAGTACAAGCTTTCTAATGCCCTTGGCATGTGTTTGCTCTGGCATCAAGATCCTCTTAAAGACACAGGTATTATGAGCCATAAAGTCTTGGTTCCGCCAAACTCTTTGGTTTGCACTTAGCTTTAAATTTATCGGACGTGAGCATAGATGGTTTTGGGTTTTTTTAGTATTTTGATTTATTATTTCTAATTTGAAGCAGAGCACATCTTATTAAGGCTATGCTTGGGATCCATATAAGAAACCAGACCAATATGAATTTTTGCTGCCTCAGATTCATCCTTGATCATGGAATGGAGCCCTTCCTGAGAATGTCCCTTTCCAGAGAAGACCCCTCTACAAGAGACTACAGGTATATCAATAGCAGCTAGAGTGCTCTGTATGACAATTTTAAGTAACATTCTCTCCTTAGACAGCTGAAGTTACATGCAATCCACTGCCATATTGTAAAATATAATCAGTCATGTATCAAGTACCATGGCAACTGCATTAAATATTGTAAATGCCTTGTGAACAAAGAAGCCAGTGAAGAGATGGCCCAGAGCCCATATGGGTAAGATGAAAATAATGGCAGTAGTGGTAGCCACACATGAAAGATGGATAAACATGTTTCCAAAGTCTTTACTCAGATTTGACTTTGTGAATTACTCTGAAACAATTAAATTTTTTGTTTGGATGCCTACTTTTTACATTTCCCTTTTTTTCACCTGATGCTTTTCTGATGCTTTTGGAATCAGAGCTTGCCCCAGATAACTGAACATCTTAGTCTATCTCTGAAGGCAGCATGATTCTTAGAAATCAGGTAGGCAGGTCATATGTATAATGATAAATGCTGCGTTTACCTCTGTGATGCTTAAATAAATTTTCAACAAGGCTCCACATGTCTGTGGGACTCTCCCAGGGCACAGAAGCTGCTGCAGCAAGAACATTACACCTAATGTAGCTAAAGTCACCAGCAGTCAGCCAGGTTTTCACCTGTGTAAGATAACCAGCATAAAGCCAATGAAGCCACCAGGCTGACATGAGCTTTCAGCATCTGAGAATATATCCTTGTATTTCCACTTCAGGTTTGCGCCACATTACCTTCAAATTATTAATTTTGATATTTAACATACACAGGAAACATTTCCATAGCAGAAATCTAGCATCACCACATACCAGGTAAGGAGGGCAGGATCTGAAGAAACAATCTTTCTGGGTCCAGAGTTCCCAGGAAGGAAAGTATGTGCTCCTGAGTTGAATACATCAATACAGCTTACATTTACCAATCAGCCATACAGTACACATAGAAAAAAAATCTAGCCTAAAATTACTCCCACACAGTAAATGCTTCCAGGAAATTTCAAATAAAATGTAAAATATCTCTAGCTCTCCATATAAAGTATGTCTTTGTGGAAAAGAAGTGTGTGTAGGGAGAGCCTTTTCTCCCTGCCGTGGGAAACAATAACATTTCCACCTGGTATATCATATATGCAAGGATGTTACTTCTTGCTATTGGACTCTCCAGAAACCACAGAGATTGCAAAGTTGATAGGTGCTGCCAATACCTTGAAGTAATTCCTAAGCTTTCTTAATGTCCTGGAGTGACTTTGTGATGCTTGTACCGCCATTTTCTCACAAATTTGCCCTAAACCAGGACACTTAGTGTGCAAAGCAGGGTCCCAATATTTACTGACCCACCTCATATGGTCCCTCTACTAATTTGCCCTGCAGGCCTACTAATAAGGAGATCTGTGTCTGAATTCTGACCTTCTCCACAGAAGCACTGCTATTGCCTTGCCTCTCAATAGAACTGTTCATAAAGCCATTAATAAAGAAGGACCAACTCAGCCTCTGATTAAGCAAAAGGTGTTGTTGAGATGAATTGACATGTTCAAAAAACAAGCAAATAAACACCCCAACAAAAAACCCAACAGAAAATAAAAGAACAACAACAACAAAAAAAAAAAAAAAAAACAACAAAAAAAAAAAAAGTAGGCAAACCCACAAAGTGTGACAGCTGAATAAATTTCTGTTGTCTCAAAATTATTCCAGAGAACTGGCATACCTGAGCCAAAAGCTGGCAAAGGGGCAGCACAGACCCTGGATTTCATGTAGGCATTTCAGGGATCTTTCTCAATAAGTCAGCCCGAAAACAATGAATGACAAAGAGGTACTGAGGTACCCAGTAACTTTTTCCCTCCTCCATATTTGTCTCACCTTACTCTAAGTTCTTCTAACCAAGGAAAACTGCTGCTGTTCTCCACTGCTGAGGATCATGCCCTGAGAATTATGTGCTCCCTTGCAAGGAGGAAACTCAGAACTACAGTGTAGACATGGGTCAATGGCAACAGTTCCCCTTTGCTTTTTGGAGTTAATGAGCTGGAACTGAGAGTACTGTTGCTTCCACTTCTGGGTTACCCAGTGAAAGAAAGACATGGGAAAACTAGAAGGAAGCCAGCAGAAGACCACTGAAATGCTCAGTAGGCTGGAGCAGAGCATTGGGCATGGGAAGGGAGCTGGACTTCTTCAGCCAGGAAAAGACAAAGATAAGGGAAGGAAACCTGCTTTCTATTTTCAGATACC
The DNA here is from genome assembly GCA_039654755.1 of Calcarius lapponicus. Classification (NCBI taxonomy): domain Eukaryota; kingdom Metazoa; phylum Chordata; class Aves; order Passeriformes; family Fringillidae; genus Calcarius; species Calcarius lapponicus. The sequence goes on from CM077464.1 coordinate 62,460,203, forward strand.
TACTACCCATTACAAAGAATGACACAAGCCCTACTCAGAGGCTCACAAGAGAAGGGGATAGAGCAACAGTCATAAGCTGCAAGAAAGGAAATTTTGAGCAGATATGAGGGAATAAAACAAATCACCATGAGATGGTGAAATGTTGCAACAGACTCCTCAGAGAGGCTAGGCAACCTCCAACCTTGGAGATAGTGAAGACACAACTGGACACAGCTGTTAGCAACCTACTCAAGCTTTGAGACTGTCCCTTCTTTGAGTTGGAGGTGGATGAGTCACCATCCACTGATCTCATCCAACATACTTTATTCTACATACTATTCTGTTTCGAAATAAAGGATCACTTGTTTGTCTTAATTAAAATAAGAGGAAGAGGCAGGAATTGGAATGGGGACTGTACAGAGATTGAGGAATGCACTGAGAAAAGCTCAACAAGGAGAAAGGAGAAGAAACTAATTGCTCTCATTTTTAAAAAGCCCATGTAAGGTCATTTTATTTTGTAATATTAAAAACTCCAACATTACTTTTTTTCCCCTCAAATATGAATAAAACAGCCTGGTACACTGTCCTTTATTGAATCTTGTGACAATGCTGTGAGGTTTTGTGGGTTTTCTATTGCTTTTAATTGAACAAATAAACACAAACAGTTTACATTTATTCTGAAAAAAAAAAGCAAAGGAGGGGAAGAAAGACTTTTTACCAGACTTTTAGGCTGGTAACTGTTTGGGTCTAGCTTACATATTGCACACATTCAGCCATGACTCAAAGGAAGTCAAACAGATAAAATAAGGTGTGATGTGTGCTAGAAGGAAAGGGAGCAATCAAACTGCATGGTACAAACAGGCAAGGAAAAATTAGTGAGATTAAAACTAGTGACAGACAGCCCCAGACTGATCCATTAAGCCTTCTGTACTTGTGCAAAGGTGTTGTTGTAAGGGGAGCAAGAAAAAGGCTTGAACAAGTGAACCTCTGCAAAACATTGGCACAAGTCAGTGTCAGGCATCTCCCCTCAAGTGGATGCAGTAGTTTGCAGCTTAACTCAAATTTGCTGAAGGAGTTATAATTAGCTACAAAATTCAAAGTATCATCAAATTGAAAGTATTGATTTATGCAGGCCATAGGTAGGTGAAACAGAGAAGGTCAACCAAGAAATTTATGATCCCAGAATAGATTTGCTGCTGCCATAGCCAGGCAAACTCTCTCAAAGCAATGAGAAACCCCAGCTTATAACTGTTTCAGATGCCACGTCTTCTTACGTCCTCAAAGTAAAAATTCCTGTTGCCTCAGAATATATGTATGTACACTACTACACCTGTAAGTGTGATTTTCACAAGTGTGATTTTCAGAAAGCTATACAGTGAGCTACAATTTAAATCCAGGCCCATGCAGAGCCAATACAGAGCGTTTATGTAGTATTAAATCTTGTGTTAGCATAGTGAACTGGATTATATTTAACCTGCAGAGCCTCACCCTGCTACAAATAAAAGTGGCATTAGTAGAATCAGGTCTTTAAAAGCACTATGTTACTACTATAGCAATTTGATATCAAGTTCATCACAATTTGCAATAGGCATAAATCCTAAAATATTATGATTGATGTAACTGACATTTCTTAATACATGGCTCTGATCTGAATTCTTTAAAAATAAAAAGGTTTTGTATTGAAACAACTTAAAACGTCAAAAAAGGCAAATGGAATAAATGGAGCCTTAGTGGAAAGCTGGTTGACACTGTTTTTGGCACATTTCTTCCTGCTATATGTAGATGGGAATAATCCACATAGTTCCATATATCTCCATAAGATCACTGATAGAGTAAAATACCTCTTAGTATAAGTATGAATCACAAGCATACAAATCAATGAAGGATCGTCCACCAGATTTATGAAATACAAATCAACCACTACCTTTTCCTTTGAGGGGTGAGGAAAGAAGAGCTCTATCACTCCTAGGTTTGTCAGAGGCCAAAAGACCAGTCAGATTCACAGATGAGAGTACAGGCATTTTCTCATGTCTCTGGTAAAGTTAGCTACTGCAGATATCATGGACCAAGCAACAATACACACTCACATATCTAGGTTTAGAAAAAAAAAAGGTTTTGAAATTATTCTGCTCTTTAGTATCGCTCAGGTTTACATAACATAAAGAGTAACTGGGTTTGATATTCTACAACAGACATACTCTTCTGAAAAATATGACACACTAACTGTAAATCTTAAGAATTTTGTCTTTTTTTTTTCTAATACAGCTATAAAATATTTCATGTCAAACACATCAGTGTTGATTTTTAAACATATTTGAACCACCAGTCCTCTCTTCCTTATTTTTTAGATTGTGGAAAGACACTAACACACTTTCCCTTTAATTTTAAACACGTAGCCCCACTAAAAAAAATTCTCATATGGAGGCCCTTGTTAACCATTTTGTCACTTTAGACCTGTATCAGTAGTATCTTGTGGGTATCATACACAGGTTCTTACTTGTATAATAAATTATAAGTGCTTTAAGGCTGAGTTCTTTAATTCTCATAGCATCAAACAGCTATCCAACCATCTGTTTGGGTTCAATTTATATTAAATACGAGTGTTCTTACTCTCCATATTGTCATAAAATTATGTGAAAGACTTTTTTTTAATCATAGTACCTAAATAATATGGAAAAGGTCATTGTAGAGGATGTGAAATGCTTTACTAAAACTTTAGATGGGAGTTGTATTTTGTTGTGGGATGACCTACAAAGATAAGTTTATGTGTGTCCCATCCAGGACAAAAAGAACCTCAAGAAAATATGGTAAAAGCAGGGAACTTACTTAATGTTTTTTTTTATTTTAACCATATATTGCTTCTCTAACAGCTTCCCATTGCAACCAACATCCCTTGGCAGAGCAGTGTCCAGTTAGTTTCCCAATGATTCCAGTGACTACTCTCTTTCACTTCAATGGATGCACAGTCTGACCATGCGTCAGTATTAAGTATTTGACTTTTAGGTGTCCCTGATTTGTAACTGTTAACAATGTTATTGCTGTGCATCAAACTAGATTTGCCCTGAAGTCTTTGTGCACAAAAGCATTAGGTTAGGGATAGGAAAATTATGTGCTTTCAACAACTTACTAATAACTTACTAATACCATAAGGACCAGACAAACTGTGTTCAGGCTGCAGATTTGGGTGAACACAAGTGTTAACTCAGTCTCCTGCAGTGCACAGAGATATGAACCTGCTCAGGCATGGCACTTTCCATCCTTCATGAGACCTTCCACCAAATGAAGGCTTGGAGGACTCGTTTCACTAGGGGAGACACTGGATGGAGATAAGATGCAGACAACAGAGTATGCTTTCCCTGAGGAACCTAAACCTGTACTCTTTGTGTCTCCCCAGAGTCATGATTTCTAGATAAGTGAAGGGTATAATGCGGAAACTCTCCAAATCACAACTGAATAGGTGCTAGCAGCATAGAAAGGCATGTTCTTACCAACAACTTGAAATTAAATGAGAAAGGCAGTGAGAACTGAGCTCTGTTGAAAGTCCTAGAGCTAAAAACCTTGGACAAAACTTGCTGTATTTTTTACACTTC